>BTHU01000003.1:39954820-40554820 GCA_036184795.1 Tokudaia tokunoshimensis
AAAATATCCAGTGAAAAAAAGATAGCATTTTTAACAAATGGTGCTGGATAAACTGGAGGTCAGCATGCAGTAAAATGCAAATTGACCCATTCTTATCTCCTTGTATAAAGTCCAAGTGGATCAAGGACCTCCACATAAAACCAGATACACTGAAGCTTATAGAGGAGAAAGTGGGGAAGAACGTTGAACACATGGGCACAGGGGAAAAAAATCCTGAATAGAATACCAATGGCTTATGCTCTAAGAACAAGAATCGACAAATGGGACCTCATAAAACTGCAAAGCTTCTGTAAGGCAAAGGACACTGTCAATAGGACAAAACGGCAACCAACAGATTGGGAAAAGATCTTTACCAATCCTACATTTGATAGAGGGCTATCCAATGTATACAAAGAACTCAAGAAGTTAGACTCCAGAGTGTCAAATAACCCTATTAAAAAATGGGGTACAGAGCTAAACAGGGAATTTTCAACTGAACGCTCTCTTCTCACTGGTCTTTTCTCATGGCAGCAGGAAGTGACAGTGTATTCATCCCCTATTGGGACAATGCTAGAGTTGATCTTCTGTCTTGCTGACAAGCAGAACCTGTGTACTGTCGAGCCGTGAGCTGTGGCTGTATATCTTTTCTGAACCGTAATAAAGAGCTTCAAGGCAAGGCTAGCTTTTCTGTTTACCTCCAGGGTTGAAGTAGGGGAGTGAGGAGCTCAATTTCTAACCCTCTTTAACATCCGTGTTGGTTTCACTCCTGTTACTCTGAAAAAAAAATACTCTGACAAAAGCAACTTAAGGGAGAATGGGTTTATTTGGGTAAACTCTAGGCTACAGCCACTCTTTCTTGTGAAGTCAAGCTGAAAGAAGGATGAAGTGTCTCATCACATTGAATTCAATCAGTGAACTAATGCATGCATGCTTGTATCTGGCTCCTCTTTCCTTTTTGTTCTTTCATTCATGAAATGGTACTGTTCACATCAGGGTAGGCATTTGAATCTCAACTAATCCAATTAAGAAAATCCATCACAGGCACACCCTAGGTCAATCTATTCTAGACAAATCATAACTGAGTCTATGTTCTGCCCAGTTGATACTCAAAGCTTATCACCATGGTATGTATAGTGGTTACTTTTCTCATTGCTGTGACAAAACACCCAATGAAAGCAGCTAAAAAAGGGAAAGGTTTATGTTTGTCTTGTAGCTTGAGGGTACACAGGCCATTATGATGGGAGAGGCATGGTGTCAGGAACTTAAGGCTGCTGTTTATACTGCATTCATAGTCTGGGAACCAATAAGGCTTGTACTCTATCACATTCTCTTTTCTATTTAGTCCTAGACCTTAGTTCAAGAAACTGTGCCACCCAAATATAGGGTGGGTATTCCTTGTTCATCTAAATCTTTCAGGGGAAAATACTCTCAGAGACACACCCAAAGCTGTGGTTCCTTGGTTATTTTAAACCCATCAAATAGCTGATGAAGATTAACCATCACAGCATCTCTGAGATTAGATGGAGTGGGATGGATTATGGATGCTAGGTAAAGACTCCACTTCACAAAGTCTCTGATGTCTCTGAAGCACCATAGATCCGCCAAATCCCACACTTGCTGAGTACACGGAGGTTGAACAAGATTAGGAGACAGGACAACCTGACTCTCTTTTCCTAACCAACCTGTGTCAGTCAGTCCTGGCAGAGAGCTGGGCCTCTACCATCAGCCTTTATCAATAAGAATGAACAATGTGGTAAACATAAAATGGGGTATCCAGCACCCTCATGCCCCACAGGCATGAGCACACATCTCTTCATGGAACCACAAGCTACAGTTAGATGATTGGAAATGGAGCTAGTTGGCAAAAAGTGGTTCTATTTTTTCTCCATAATTCCTTTATGGTTTATTAAACACAACAGATAGACAAATATTCTTTGTACTATAGAAGAAAGATGTTACCACAATACATTCTGATATATGTGGCAATGATTTTGTGTATAGGTGGTAGAGAGAAAAGTGTCAGAACTCAAGAGGGTTGCTACTGAGGGAATAAAATCGCAAGAGTGGGTACAATAACTGTCCCCTGGAGTACCATGGAACAGATGAAGAGTCCCGGAGACACTCAGAGGCTTCTTTTAGCTGATCATAATAAAAATGTGAGAAGAGGATTTACAGGAAACACAGAGCTTCAAGATACTCTTACCAGCTTGTGGGAGGTCTTCAACACCCAAGGTCAGCCAAAGTCAAAGACAGAGCCTTATCTGGAAACCATATCACTAAGAACACAGCTTGTAAAATCCTTGGTTAAGTCCTCGAAAGCTTTCTACCACCACCTCTAAGACTCTTCACTAAACAAAATGTCTCCTAAGGACTATAAAGTAGATGTCTCTATCACATCAGGGCTTTCAGGAATCTCAAGGGCATTGTTCGATAGCTTAAAGGAAGGTCCAAGGAGGGGATGACTTACTCTGAAAAGACTTACTGGTGTTTTTTTCCTAGTCCCAAGCAGACTATAAATTGACATACAAGGATCCCATAAAGTTATTTAAAAGAATTATAACAGTTTGGTCAGAAAAAGGATGAAGGCAATATGAATTTAAAAAGTGGCCTCTGGGTCATTGAACGTCTACGAGTACAAAGAAAATCACTCAACTGCAAACATAAGCTATTTCTGTAAAATGAAAGATGGGCCAGAGGGCAGAGTCAAAAGTCTAGATGACAGATTCACTCCCGGAGAGAGTTTCTTGTCCCTAATCAAGGAACTGATGAGATGTGCCTTACATATCTCTGAATTGCTGGGGACCAATCACTGTGTCTCTTCTACATATCCCTGAGAGAGTATCTCTATTATGGTTTCCCTCAGTGGACACTGGGTATGCATGTAGGGATAATAACTTGCCTCCTATTCCACTCACAGGTTTTCAAGCCAAAATGAATTGTATCTATGGAACTAAATCCAAGGACTCCGAGCAATACCTGAATTTGATTTAGATGACCTGATCCTGCCCCTCAAGAATGGCATTGATTTCATAAGTTGATGACTCTCTGAGGAGCTTGTAGGAAAAGTTTAAATGGTTTTTGGCTGAAGATGAACTGGCATGGTTTGAAAAATTATGTGATACTCTTCCCATCTAAGGGTAGATCCTGTCTTCCTTGCCCCTGAATATGGGCTTTAGGAAGTGGCAGAAATGATGTCATTCTGGTTTGAAAGAGAAATGCCCTCTGTGGCTATGTGCAGGCATCTGAATATTTGGTCCTCATTGGTGACTCTGTTTGGGGTGCAGACTTGCTGAAGGAAAAATATGACTGGGAGCCAGCTCTGAATGTATCTACCTTTATCCTGCTTTAGATCTGCTTTCTCAGCTTTGTCCTGGAGAAGGAATGATCTCTCCACTCTCTCCTCCTGCCAGTTCTCCTGCTGGGGGCTACCATATTTCCCTGCCATAATGGATTCTTACACCTCTTCAACCATAAATTAAAATAAACCCTTTGTTTTAGAAGTTACCATGGTTGTGGTGTTTTATAATAGCAACAAAAAAGTAAGGAATACTGAGAGAATGAGTCCCCAGTTCAGAATGTACAAATATCAAACATCCAAGACTGATAACTCAACCTGACTTCTCTTCCTTCCTTTGTTAAGCATTTTGATGGTAATACTCTGTATTAACCAATAAAATGATGAAGCAAAATTGACTGTTTTGTTGTTTGCATACCTATTCTTAGAAGATAGACACTTATCCATCAAGGCTAATAGCATGCTCACAGACTTCCCCATCTTTCCTACCAAACAAAAACTATTGTTCATTCTCAAGTACTTCTCTATTCTTTGATATAAATGTTTGTTTCCCCTTCTGCCCTCATATGGGAAGACCTGATAACCAATGTGACAGAATTAGGAAATGGAGCCTTTGGGAAATAATTGCATTGTGTTAGTTCCTCCTTTTAGAATGGGATTATTGGCCAGGCAGTGGTGGCGCACACCTTTTATCCCAGCACTCGGGATGCAGAGGCAGGCAGATGTCTGAGTTCAAGGCCAGCCTGGTCTACAGAGTGAGTTCCAGGACAGCCAGGGCTCTACAGAGAAACCCTGTCTCAGAAAAGAAAAAAAAAAGGGATTATTGCTCTTAAACGAAGACTCAGAGACCTTTCCTCTACTACTATGTGGCAGTGCACTGAAGTGGGTGGGCCTGTCCTGAGTCCACAGAAGTTCATGGGATCTGACAGTGTTATTAGTTTGAATATCCCAGTTTCCAGAATGGTGAAGAAATTCTATCTGTTGTTTATAAGCTCTTCCTTTGTTGTATGTTGTCATAGGATCCTGAATGAACTGAGACCCTGTTTAAAACATGCCTTCGCAATGATGAGAATTAAGTCATTTCTATACCCTGTGCCCTTATTAATTACTCTATATTTCACTTCTAGTCATTTTTTATTGAGGTAAGATGTGCCGTTTAGTGTCTGGCAGATCAAAGTGCTCAAAGAGGCTTCAGGACTCCCTCCAGCTCCCAGTGTATTCTACCCCATCCCCTGCTTAGTCTCATGGTCAGGATTTCAGGGGATGTGTTAGGCCTGATACTTCCCAATGAACTACAGGATTCATGGTTTTGCTAGTCTGGACAAAACAAAACACAAACGATTCCCTCAACCCACAGACAATGATGAAAAGCCAAAGCCCAATAAATAACCCTTCTTGTTTGTGTGCAGTTCCTCTCATTCAGCTTGACTCACCCAATTTATTTAAATCTATTAATTAAATAATGAGTCACTAGCAGTCTCTCGGTTCTGCAGAACCATTATCCTTATTTTCTAATTTACTGCAAGGGAAATGATGTATGTAGCCATGCTTGCAAATATTAGAGAGGATAACTGTTTTCCATATATATATATAAATCATTCTTTTCTTCTTTTGAAAGCCCAACTCAAAATATGCAAAACTTCTAGAAAATGCACATACAGGGTCTTTCCTTTAACCTATTGCCCTTTGACAGCTCTTCTTCCTCAGCCTTTAGCTCTGTTTTTGGAGTATACTTTTTAAGACTCATATCTGACCCTCTCATTCTCATCTCTGGGCTTTAAAGTCATCCTAGCCTCCTGTTCCATTCCGTACTGGATCCTAAACATCCTCTCTGCTCTAGGTCATATTTGTGTCTCTTCATCTCAAGGCACTCAACCCCCAACTTTGGCCATTTTTTTTTTCATCTGCATTGTGTCACCTGACTTTCCTGGCTTGTTTCTCATGACCTGTCCAATCTTTTCTTAAGTCCAATTTAATTTCCTGTGCCTTGTTTTTCTGTTATTGTTTGTTTTGTTTTTGTTTTTCTATAATTTAAGGCTCTGCCTTTTTGGGGTCCTCTTCCAGAATTCCTACACTGTTTGGCTCCTCTCAGTTTACATTTCTATCTCTCCCCTTTTATGAGAAACTTCTTCGCAGACAAAAATCTGCCTTGCATGTACACATGCTCATGAGACTCTTTTCTTCTTTGGTTAATGAATAGAGTGAGAATATAAACAGTTCCCAAGAAGAAGGTAGATTTTAGTGATGTCCTCTGGTAGAGAAGAAAGGGGATGCCCAGCTTCCTATACTAGAATAATTTCTATGTTACCTAATTCAAATATTTGAAAATCAACACTTCTCAAAGATAGTACTGTATTGGAACCTGGAAGGTACAAAAAGTGACACACTTATAAGTTGTCTTAGTCAGGGTTTCTGCTCCTGCACAAACATCATGATCAAGAAGCAAGTTGGGGAGGAAAAGAGTTTATTTAGCTTACACTTCCACACTGTTGTTCATCACCAAAGGAAGTCAGGACTGGAACTGAAGCAGGGCAGGAAGCAGGAGCTGATGCAGAGGCCATGGAGGGATGTTACTTACTGGCTTGCTTTCCCTGCCTTGCTCAGCTTGTTTTCTTACAGAACCCAAGACTACCAGCCCAGGGATGGCACCACCCACAATGGACCCTCCCCCTTTGATCACTAATTGAGAAAATGCCTTACAGTTGGATCTCATGGAGGCATTTCCTCACCTGAAGCTCCTTTCTCTGTGATAACTCCAGCTTGTATCAAGTTGACACACAAAACCAGCCAGTACATAAGTGGACGATGACATTTTCTACCTAATCATCCTGGCTCTCTGACAGCTCCCAGTAAAGGGCCATTAATGACTGAGCTTTGATTCTTTTTCAGAAAAAAAAATGTTAATTTAAAAAATAATTCCTTGAGCCCTGTACATGTGCCTGAGAACAGGAAGATGATTTCTCTACACCAGATTAAATGGACCCTGGGAGTTTCAAGTCAATAACTACTAAATTTTAATGTATTGGGATGAAGACAATGAAGAGGATAGACAGAATACCCTCAAAAGTTATAGATTATAGTTTTTATAATAACAGAATTCTCCCCTTTTAACTAAAAATCAAGTTATATAATTCAATTTGATGCACAGAGATAGTCAAGGCTTCTGTAAGAAAGACAATGTATACCCCACTGTGTACAGGCACCATGATTTCTTTAGAGATTTACCTTGGCTATTGTGATTAATGCTGCAATACGTAAAATGGTTCTAGTTCCTGTTGTTTGAGGAACCTCCATATTGTTCTCCAAAGCAGATGTTTCAATTCATATTTCCATGATGTATACGATAAGCCATTTTCTCTCTCTCTCTTTTTTTTTTCAGTCCAGGACCCCAGTCCACAAATTTGTGCTGCCCACAGTTAAGGTAGCTCTTCCCACTTCAGTTAGCCTAATCTGAATAATCCCACAAGGCATCAAGAGGGTTGTCTGTAGGGTAAATCTAGATCTTGTCAAGTTAGTACACTACTCATAAGAGTATGTTCTGAACTCTTCTTACTGAACCATCAAAATTAAGTGAAAGATCTTTTCTTCTCGATTAACATTTGATTTCATGCTATGTTTGTATTTGCTTTCTCTTGAGAAAATTAATTTTGTTCTATTATTTTTAGAATAGAATTTCTAAGTGTTTTCTTTAGGATTTCTGAATAAACTATCATTGGATATCACTCTGTCCTCTAGACCTGTAAAGAAATTGTCAACTGAATAGAAAGGATTAATTTGCCCATGATATTATAGTCAGAGACCACTGTACAATTTTGACCAGACTTAATGCATTCTGGGTATTTGTACAGTTCTTGTTCTGGTGTCATACATTGCAAGTCTGAGTTTGTTATCACAGGTGGCTTGCTTCTTTATTTTGATGTTTATCCCCATGGTTTCATCTTTTTAAAGATTTTTTTCCCCAGAATCCATCTTCAGATAACATTAGAAATAAGCATTTCATTTTTTGACTAGCTTGAAAAGCTTTATTTTCGTGCCGTCCTCCGACATCTTAAATTGTCAATTGGAATATGAATGAATTCTAAATTTAAAACCATTTCATTCCAAAACTTAGGAGGTATTGTTTTGTCTTTGCTGGTCGGATGTCTGAGAATGAAACCTTCATTTCTCGTAACATAACCTTTTTCAACTGCCTTCTTATCCCACATCCTAATATTGTTATCTAATACAATTTTCTTGTTTTTTCCTTTTAATTTCTATTTCTTATATTATCATGCATGTATAGAGTATATTTTGATGCACCACTTCCTTTTTTAATGTTCCTCTGTCTCCATCCATTCCCATTGATTCCTTCATCTTCCTAACTAATCTTCCTTTGCTTCCTTTGGTGGGGACACAATGAGTTTACTTAGAGTATTAGAGTTTCTTACAACAACATTGATGAAAGGTTTTATTAAAGTATAGGCAACTGAACATTGGCTATACCACTGAAGAAAATATCTCTCCCAACCCCAGCCACCATTATCTGTCAATAATTAGATGGGGTGGTCCATCCTACCTGTTCTTTAAGTATATTTGTACTGAAAATTTTGGAAAACCATTTTCTATACAGAGCTAGAGTAAGGTGTGTGTGTGTGTGTGTGTGTGTGTGTGTGTGTGTGTGTATGTATATACATTTGTACTTCTGTGTGTGCAAGTACACACACACACACACACACACACACACACACACACACACACACTGCCTTTTCACTAGCACAATGTGTTTAATAAAGTTTTCTCTTACTGTGATTCAAATCCAGTTCCAGGAGTCTATTCCCACTCTTGGTTTCAGATTCTCTCTAATTCACACATGTGCCTATATTGTCCTTACATTTCTTTACTTGTGTGGGTTTCTTATACAGTCATATAACAGCATGTACTTCACGACTGTTTCACTAAAATTGGCAAGCTACTCTACTTTCCCTCTTTATGCACTACACCTTTCCAAATCATTTGGAAGGGTACTAATCATCCAACTTCTTATGACATTTTTGATGAGTGGTATGAACTAAGTAGAAGATGGTCTTTCCAACAGAGGGGTATGAGCTATTTTCTTTTTCCTTGCGTGTGAATGTTTTAATAAGATTTCTATATCCCTTCCCAGATTTTCACAATTTTTTTTTGAGTAATGACATGGATATAAAGGCTTTCCTAGATGTAGCAATTTTAAGAGAGTCCTTACATTGTGAGATTGGAATGGCCTGAAGCAACGCCTTTATTTCCTTGTCAAATCTCATAAACTGAAAAGGTATTAAAGAAATAGTGTTAGGAAATTTGAGAGAAGGGAGTCTTCTGTTGTTTCTCTTTCTCCCACTTCCCCCCACATGTCCTGGTAGGTCTGGGATAGCCACAGGGCTCAGTCTTTGAACAGGCGAGCAAATGATTGTCATGTTTCAAAGATAAGCTCAAGGTAGCTTTCTCAGAGCAAGGAGAATTGCCCATTGTGCCTTATTGGGTGGAACTTGGAACTGCCAGCTGCTAGTACTAAACTAGGAACATTTCTCATTGAAAATGGCATGGGCAATGGGTATCTTAGTACTCTCACGAGATGAGGGCCAATCCAGTACATTGAATTATAATGGTAATAATAGTGAATAGTTATGATAATAATATAGCAGTATTAATACCTAACCAACTTCAATATTTCCTCTGTGTCAACATGTTGTAAGGCAGTTTTCTCAGAATTGAAACATTCTCTTCCCAAGGAAGGAAGAGGCTCCTGATCTTCAGGAGGTAAACAAAGGGTACTGTCCTGGAAAGCAGAAAGAGATGTTCTCAGGACCAGATTGCTGCCCCCCAGCAGTATGTAAGGGGGTAAATGATTGTAGTGCCAGGGAAATGTTAGTGTTCTCCAAAAAACAGACAGGAGCCAATCTGATGCAACTCACAGCAGGGACTTTATTCTATTCGAGCTAGCTCCCCCCCACCCCCGCACCCAATGTACCACCATCACATAGGAGAGTTGTGGTGGTGGTGGAGCCCCAAAGGTATATCAGGGCAAGGGTTTATAGTAAGCTGCAAGCAGGGAGTAAGTGTGCAACCATCTAATTGGAAAGTTACTATGGCCTTTAACATAATTGGCTAGTGCTGAGAGTCATATCATAAAGTTAATTCCTGTTCTCCTCTGCATTGATGGTTGTTAGGTAAGGGGGGGCTTGTACCCTGGGGTTGCAGGTTTGTTGGGGGAATAGCCTGGAGATGCTGGTCTTGTTGAGGGTGTAACCTGGAGGTGTTGGTCTTGTTGGGGATTAGCCTCGAGACTGGAGCTAGGCTCGGGTTTTGTTGGGGGCAACTTGGAAACTAATGCTAGGTACCAGCTTGTTACTTTATCTGAGTTCAAACTTAGGTCAGGTTCTCTAAAATGGAGTCTGAATTTAAAAGCTTTGGCATCTCAGGTTGAGAGTGCTGAAGGAGGAGACAGACCAGATGAACTGCAGAGCTACAGTGGAGCTGCCTGAAAACATATACAGAGAGCTTCAAGGTTACAGCTCTCACGAGTTACCCTGTGTCAGGATGCAGTTTTCTGTGATGAGATGCTTCGGGGTCATTCTTGCTTCTTGTAAGTAATCCCTTGCCCACACTCCTAGAAACTCCAATAAAAACTCATTTATTCATCAAGCAAGGCAGTAGCCCAGTTGTTATTTTGGTCTATAATGGCTTCCCTTTTAGGGGGTGAGTAGATGTGTCTGTGTTAAGTCTCTCTAGGAAGAGTCAGTCACACAAAATAGTAATAATGTTTCCTATTTCGCATATATGATTTTATATAACTTTTACAACAGTGGTATAAAGTCAGTGTCTATTGTAGTCGTGTGTGAGTGTGTGTGTGTGTGTGTGTGTGTGTGTGTGTGTGTGTGTGTGTGTGTGTAAAATGCAGTTTTGAGACATTGAGATGCTTTCTATGGCCACAGTTAATAAGCTGTGTAGCTGTCATTCAATCTAAAGTGAGAACACAGATTTAACCCCACAAGTACAACCGGTGCCACATGCAAATGGGAGCCACCATTTGCTAATTCGTTCACAAAGTGATTCTTTCAGGAATTCTTCCTAGCAAGAGATTAAAATCTAAACGTGAAACAGCACCACTGTTTTGCTCAAAAACAAAAAGGAAGAGGGAAGGACAGGAACGATAAATATTTCCTCAGAAAAATCAGCAACAGCTCTGACCCTTTCCAGTTCAGATTTCTTAATAAAGAAGATTGAGGCTTTTAAATTTCTTTTTGAGATCTACTAATTTGAAATTATTCCAAATGTATTTTAGTAGCCTTATGGCCTACATTTAATTTAATATCTAGCTAACAAAGTAAGATTTGAGATGAGGAACAGAGGAACGATGAGCTGATAGTAGTTTACAGGGTTCCTTCTATGGACATTGAATCATTGAATTTGACTAATTCTCATTTTGTGCAGAAGTCATTTAGACATCCATGAATATCCCACAGGATTAAACATCAGGAAGAAGAGATAAAAGGCAGGCATTTGGGGCACAGTGGTTCTGACTCTGGAGGTGTGGGTGCAGGTGAGCCAGCCCTGAGGCCATGAGATCAAGAGAGCTGCCCCTGCCTCCTGCAGATTGAGTGGACTAGCATGGAGCAGTGCTGGAGAACTCACCGTGGTGGTTATCCCTCCAGATAAGGGAGATCCATGAGGCTATCCAGCTCAGCTACCACTCAGACCCAGATCTTGAGTTTTGAACCGGCCTACTCCAAAATCTATTATCATTTGCTAATGGTTGGGATGTGTGAAAGGGCCAGTCCAGCTGTTCCAAAGCTGCACAATCTCCATGACACAGGGCAACAATAGGATAACCCTCCTGGTGAAGATTCAATATTGATGATATCATTGAAGCTAGAGATCACAAATCAGAGCCATGATTCTTCAACGAACATCTGCAAGTGAAGATGTGTGGACAGAGGGTTATGCTATAGGACACACTGTGACATACCAGTGGCTATGGCCATAGTTAATAAGCTGTGCAGCCATTATTCAATCTAAAGTGAGGATATAGAATTTGTTGTTGTTGTTGTTGCTGTTTGTTTTTGTTTGTTTACTTGGAGGCGGGTTTGCAAGGGCGAAGGGTAGATTTGAAGGGATGCGGAGATGAGTGGGACTGGGGTGGATGATATGAAACTGACAAAGAATCAATATTTTTTTAAAGCAGGAACTCTGAGGAGGAGTAAGTTGAGTGGTGTGGAGCTGTCTTTCTGTAGCTGAAAGAGCACCAGGTTCAAAAGGAGGTTGCAGACCACTCAAGTATAGTTTCATGATATCCCAGTAGAAGCTCCTGGAAGGCCATGCAATATCTGTCAGTAATAGAAGCATACAGGCTGCGAACTTAGCTACGTTTGATATTGAAAAACTGTTTTTTTATTATTTATTTTATTTTTTTTAATTTACATTCCAAATCACTTCCCCTTTCCCGTATCCTCCCTCCCCGAAAGTCCCATAAGCCCCCTTCCCTCCCTCTTTTCTCCATTCAACCCCCTCTCGTTACTCTGTCCTGGCGTTCCCCTACATCCAGTCTTTCCAGGACCAGGGGTCTCTCCTTCCATCTTCTTAGAAATCTATTGATATGCGGATTGTGTCTAGGGTATTCCGAGATTCTGGGTCAATATCCCCTTATCAGTGACTGCATACTATGTGTGTTCTTTTGTGATTGGGTTACCTCACTAAGGATGATATTTTCAAGATCTGACCATTTGCCTAGGAATTTCATGAATTCATTGTTTTTAATTGCAGAGTAGTATTCCATTGTGTAGATATACCACATCTTCTGAATCCATTCCTCCGTTGAGGGACATCTGGGTTCTTTCCAGCTTCTGGCTATTATAAATAAGGCTGCTATGAACATAGTGGAGCATGTGTCCTTATTGCATGCAGGTAAAGCCTCTGGGTATATGCCCAGGAGTGGTATAGCCGGGTCCTCCGGGAGTGTCATGCCCAGTTTTCTGAGGAACCGCCAGACGGCTTTCCAGAGTGGTTGTACCAGCCTGCAATTCCACCAGCAGTGGAGGAGTGTTCCTCTTTCTCCACATCCTCGCCAACAACTGCTGTCTCCTGTGTTTTTGATCTTAGCCATCCTGACTGGTGTGAGATGGAATCTCAGGGTTGTTTTGATTTGCATTTCCCTAATGACTAAGGATGATGAACATCTATCTCTTTAGGGGCTTCTCAGCCATTAGATATTCTTCAGGTGAGAACTCTTTGTTTAGCTCTGTACCCCATTTTTTAATAGGGTTACTTGCCTCTCTGGAGTTTAACTTCTTGAGTTCTTTGTATATCTTGGATATTAGCCCTCTGTCGGATGTAAGGTTGGTAAAGATCATTTCCCAGTTAGTTGGTTGCCGCTTTGTCTTTTTGACAGTGTCTTTTGCCTTGCAAAAACTTTGTAATTTAATGAGGTCCCATTTGTCTATTCTTGATCTTAGAGCATAAGCTATTGGAGTTCTGTTCAGGAAATTCTCCCCTGTGCCCATATGTTCAAGGTTCTTCCCTAGTTTCCCTTCTATTAGTTTCAGTGTGTCTGGTTTTATGTGGAGATCTTTGATCCACTTAGAATTGAGCTTAGTGCAAGGAGATAAGAATGGGTCAATTTGCATTCTTCTGCATGTTGACCTCCAGCTGAGCCAGCACCATTTGTTGAAAAGGCTATCTTTTTTCCACTGGATGGTTTTAGCTCCTTTGTCAAAGATCAAGTGACCATAGGAGTGTGGATTCATTTCTGGGTCTTCAATTCTGTTCCATTGATCTACACGTCTGTTACTGTACCAATACCATGCGGTTTTTAACACTATTGCTCTGTAGTACAGCTTGAGGTCCGGGATACTGATTCCCCCAGAGGTTCTTTTACTCTTGAGAATAGTTTTAGCTATTCTGGGTTTTCTGTTATTCCAGATGAATTTTTGAATTGCTCTTTCTAACTCTATGAAGAATTGAGTTGGGATTTTGATGGGGATTGCATTGAATCTGTGTATTACTTTTGGTAACATGCTTATTTTTACTATATTAATCCTGCCAATCCATGAGCATGGCAGATTTTTCCATCTTCTGAGGTCTTCTTGAATTT
Organism: Tokudaia tokunoshimensis; assembly: GCA_036184795.1. Classification (NCBI taxonomy): domain Eukaryota; kingdom Metazoa; phylum Chordata; class Mammalia; order Rodentia; family Muridae; genus Tokudaia; species Tokudaia tokunoshimensis. The sequence continues at coordinate 39,968,197 of BTHU01000003.1, forward strand.
CTTTCTTCAGAGACTTGAAGTTCTTGTCATACAGATCTTTCACTTGTTTGGTTAGAGTCACGCCAAGATACTTAATATGGTTTGTGGCTATCGTGAAGGGTATTATTTCTCTTACTTCTTTCTCAGCCTGCTTATCCTCTGAGTATAGGAAGGCTTCTGACTTGCTTGAGTTGATTTTATATCCGGCCACTTTGCTGAAGTCGTTTATCAGCTGTAGGAGTTCTCTGGTGGAGTTCTTTGGGTCGCTTATGTATACTATCATATCGTCTGCAAATAGTGATAGTTTGACTTCTTCCTTTCCAATTTGTATCCCTTTGACCTCTTTTTGTTGTCTAATTGCTCTAGCTAGAACTTCAAGTACTATATTGAAAAGATATGGAGAGAGAGGGCAGCCTTGTCTAGTCCCTGATTTTAGTGGGATTGCTTCAAGTTTCTCTCCATTTAGATTGATGCTGGCTACCAGTTTGCTGTAAATTGCTTTTACTATGTTTAGATATGGGCCTTGAATTCCTGATCTTTCCAAGACCTTTAGCATGAAAGGATGCTGAATTTTGTCAAATGCTTTCTCAGCATCTAATGAGATGACCATGTGGTTTTTTTCTTTGAGATTGTTTATGTAGTGGATTACATTGATGGATTTCCTTATATTGAACCATCCCTGCATCCCTGGGATGAAGCCTACTTGATCGTGGTGAATGATCGTTTTGATGTGTTCTTGGATTCAGTTGGCAAGAATTTTATTGAGTATTTTTGCATCGATATTCATAAGAGAGATTGGCCTGAGATTCTCTTTCTTTGTCGGATCTTTGTGTGCTTTTGGTATTAGTGTAATTGTGGCTTCATAGAACGAGTTGGGTAGTGTTCCTTCTGTTTCTATTTTGTGGAACAGTTTGAAGAGTATTGGTGTTAGGTCTTCTTTGAAGGTCTGATAGAATTCTGCACTAAAACCATCTGGACCTGTGCTTTTTTTGGTTGGAAGACTTCCAATGACAACTTCTATTTCTTCAGGGGTTATAGGACGGTTTAGATGGTCTATTTGATCCTGATTTAATTTTGGTACTTGGTATCTGTAACGGAAATTGTCCATTTCCTAGAGATTTTCTAGTTGTGTTGAATACAGGTTTTTGTAGTAGGATCTGATGATTTTTTGAATTTCCTCAGTTTCTGTTGTTATCTCTCCCTTTTCGTTTCTGATTTTATTAATTTGGATACTATCTCTGTGCCCTCTGGTTAGTGTGGCTAAGGGCTTATCTATCTTGTTGATTTTCTCAAAGAACCAACTCCTCGTTTTGTTGATTCTTTGTATGGTTTTATTTGTTTCTACTTGATTGATTTCAGCCCTGAGTTTGATGATTTCCTGCCTTCTACTCCTCTTTGGTGTATTTGCTTCTTTTTGTTCCAGGGCTTTCAGGTGTGCCATTAAGCTGTTAGTGTATGCTGTCTCCTGTTTCTTTTTGGCGGCACTCAGGGCTATGAATTTTCCTCTTAGCACTGCTTTCATTGTGTCCCATAAATTAGGGTATGTTGTGCCTTCATTTTCATTAACTTTCAAAAAGTCTTTGATTTCTTTCTTTATTTCCACCTTGACCAAGTTATCATTGAGTAGAGCATTGTTCAGCCTCCATGTGTACATGGGTTTTCTTTTGTTTTTGTTGCCATTGAAGACCACCCTTATTCCATAGTGATCTGATAGGAGGCATGGGATTATTTCTATCTTCTTGTATCTGTTGAGGTCTGATTTGTGACCAATTATATGGTCAATTTTGGAGAAGGTACCATGAGGAGCTGAGAAGAAGGTGTATTCTTTAGCTCTAGGATGAAATGTTCTATATATATCAGTTAGTTCCATTTGGTCCAAGGCTTCAGTTAGATTCACTGTGTCCCTGTTTAGTTTCTACTTTCCTGAACGATCCATTTCAGAGAGCGGGGTGTTGAAGTCACCCACTATTATTGTGTGCGGTGTGATGTGTGCTTTGAGTTTTAGTAAAGTTTCTTTTATGAATGAGGGTGCCCTTGCATTTGGAGCATAGATATTCAGAATTGAGAGTTCTTGATGGTGGATTTTTCCCTTGATCAGTATGTAGTGTCCTTCTGTGTCTTTTTTGATGACTTTAGGTTGAAAATCAATTTTATCCGATATTAGGATGGCTACTCCACCTCGTTTCTTGGGGCCATTTGCTTGTAAAATTGTTTTCCAGCCTTTTACTCTGAGGTAGTGTTTGTCTTTGACACTGAGGTGCGTTTCCTGCATGCAGCAAAATGCTGGGTCCTGTTTACGTATCCAGTCTGCTAGTCTATGTCTTTTAATTGGGGAATTGAGACCATTGATATTAAGAGAGATTAAGGCATAGTGATTATTGCCATCTGCCATTCTTGACGCTATCTTTATGTTTGAGTGGTTATCTACTTTTGGGTTTGATTCAAGAAGGTTATTATCTCATTTTTTCCAGGGTGTTGTTTCTCTCCCTGTATTGGAGGTTTCCACCTATTATCCGTTGCAGGGCTGGATTTGTGGAAAGATATTGTGAAAATTTGGTTTTATCATGGAATATCTTCGTCTCTCCATCTATGGTGATTGAGAGTTTTGCTGGGTATAGTAGTCTAGGCTGGCATTTGTGCTGTCTTAGTGTCTGCATGAGATCTGCCCAGGATCTTCTGGCTTTCATAGTCTCTGGTGAGAAGTCTGATGTGATTCGGATAGGTCTTCCTTTGTATGTTACTTGGCCCTTTTTTCTTACTGCTTTTAGTATTTTTTCTTTGTTTAGAACATTCGGTGTTTTGATTATTATGTGACGGGAGGTATTTCTGTTCTGGTCCAGTCTGTTTGGAGTTCTGTAGGCTTCTTGTATGTTCATCGGCATCTCTCTCTTTAAGTTAGGGAAGTTTTCCTCCATAATTTTGTTGAAGATGTTTACTGGCCCTTTAAGTTGCAAATCTTCACTCTCATCTATACCTATAATCCTTAGGTTTGGTCTTCTCATTGTGTCCTGGATTTCCTGGATGTTTTGGGTTACACGTTTTTTGCATTTTGCATTTTCTTTGACTGTTGAGTCGATGCTTTCTATGGAGTCTTCAGCACCTGAGATTCTTTCTTCCATCTCTTGTATTCTATTGTTTATGTTTGCATCTATGACTCCTGATTTCTTCCCAAGGTTTTCTATCTCCAAAGTTGTCTCCCTTTTTGATTTCTTAGTTGTTTCTACTTCCTTTTTTAGTTCCTGGATGGATTTGCTGAGATCCTTCACTTGTTTGTTTGTATTTTCCTGTATTTCTTTAAGGTATTTTTGCATTGCCTCTTTCAGGATTTCTTCCTGATGACCCATGTTCTCCTGCATTTCTCTGAGTGATTTTTGTGTTTCCTCCTCATGGGAATCCATCTGTTGATCCATCGTCTCCTGCATTTCTTTAAGCAGTTCTCGTGTTTCCTTTGTAAGGGCATCTAACCGTTGATTCATTTCTTTAAGCAATTTTTGTGTTGCCTCCTTATGGGCATCCGTCTGTTGACCCATATTCTTCTGCATTTCTTTATGCCAATTTTGTGATTCCTTTGTGAGTGCATCTACCCGTTGATTCATCTCGTTAAGCGATTTTTGTGTTGTCTCCTTGTGCGCCTCCATCTTTTGATCCATGTTCTCGCGCATTTCTCTAAGCAATTTTTGTGTTTCCTTTGTAAGGGCTTCTAACTGTTGATTCGTGGTCTCCTGTAACTCTTTATGAAATTTATTTGTGTCCTTCTTGTGATCCTCTAATAGCATCATGAGAAGTGATTTTAAATCCAGATCTTGTCTTTCGGGTGTGGTGGGGTATCCAGGATTTGCTGTTGTTGGAGAGTTGGGTTCGGATGGTCCCACATTACTTTGATTTCTGTTAGTAACATTCCTACGTTTGCCTTTTGCCATCTGGATACCTCTGATGTTAGTTGGTCCTGCTGCCACTGGCTGTTGGTTGGACCTCCTGTGAGCCTGCAAAGCTATTTCTGCCCCCCTCCCGGATTACCAGGATTCCCCTGGCACCGATTTCTGGGGCCTGCCTGCTCCTGAGTGACTTTGGAGCCCTAATGTGCCTTGCCCCAAGTGATCTTATACTGGGGAGGCCTTGCACATTCAAAGGCTCAGCCTAGTGGATTCCTGGAGCAGAGGTCGCCAAAGGGAGGCTGGTAGGCTCCTGCCCTGTGAGGGGTGTGTGATCTCTCCTGGGGGGGGAAGGGGCGTCCCTCTGCCCGGTCGAAGTCCCACAGCAGAGCTAGCATGCTGGTTACTGCAGATCTGCCCAGCACTTGGGAGTCGCACACACACAAGGCGCCCGAGACCCAAGCGATATTAAGCCTGTCTGTCTCAGAACCTGGCTGTCCCAACTTCCCAGTCACTGGAGCAAAGATGGCGGAGTGCAATCTGCACACTCTCCTTGGCGCCGCTCACCCTGCAGACGTGATGGCCTGCAGATCTGGCACCCAGAAGACCACAGCGCTGACCCGTTCTCGGGCGCAGACGGAAGCCCCAACAGGCCGTGTCCCAAGTGATGTTATATTGGGGAGAGAGAGCCTGGGGTACCTGTCTCTTCAGTGCAGTCTGCGGGAGCAGAGGTCGCGGAAGGAAAGCTGGTAGGCTCCCGCCCAGTGCGGGGTCCCTCTGCCAGGCAGAAGTCCCACAGCAGAGCTGGCGCGCTGGTTACTGCAGATCAGCCCAGCACTTGAGAGCCGCACACACAAGCCGCCCGAGATCCAAGCGATATTAAGCCTGTCTGTCTCAGAACCTGGCTGTCCCAACTTCCCAGTCACTGGAGCCGAAAAACTGTTTTTTAACAAAAATATTTATCATTAAGCTGTGTTGCTGTTGTGACAAGATCAGTGGGCAGAACCCTCAGAAAAGGTTTGTGCTGTTGGGGGTTTAGAGACTAAGAGTTCAACTAAGTCGTAGGTGAAATTAATTAGCAATGATGGAATAGGCGAATGGAGTTGAGAGAGAAGCAATCCTGGTCTCTGATGTCTGGTCTTGGAGTCCTCTTTGAATGGGAGAGTTAGGCACAGACATTCAGTCAAGCCATGAATGTCTGACACTCTCTAGAGTGGAGGAAGAGTTACAGAGGCCGAATGAAAGTAGTAAAAGGACATAATGGTAGTGGGACACAGATGTTCCTAGAAGCTCATGTCATCCTCTTGACTCCTGTGAGTGGTTTTATTCTCAGAGTTCAAAAACAAAAGTCCTATAACATTCCATTTGATATCCATATTTTCCTTAAATATGTTAGAAAATTATAATCAACTTAAATTAAGCCAATTTAAGTTTGCAGTAAATTATCATACAGTGCATAAAGTAATACATAATAAAAGAATAAAGGACATGAAATAAGATTCAATTGACCTGTACAATACAACAGAATAATAGAAGATGCCATTACCTCTGTTCTAGAGATGATGCCCAAGGTCGTGGATAATAAGTGTCCTGATCCTGACCTTACTCCAATGTAAAACACTTAATCTTTCATATTAGCTATATTTCAAAAACATACATATTGATATTATGCTGTCTTTACAAAGTCCAAGTACCACTATGCACTTACCCACAAAGACACCTATCTACAGTTCCTTAAAAATATTTAAATAAAGACCGTGCACCACCTAAGAGCTATCAATCCGTCAATCCTGTCCGTGTCCGGGCTGGGTGAGGTTTCCTGTGTTGAGTTGAATTCAGCCAGGCTCCTTTCCTGGTAGCACCCTTCTGTCAATTCCTTTAAGTTTCAGCTTTGCAACCATACTCCCCACAGAACCCAAAGACTTTGGTTTTCTGGAAGCTGCCCAGAAGATCATGGGAATAATGCCACTGCTTGGTTTATGGTTGGAACTATGATGGTATCTGATCATCTTCGAACCTCCAACTTCTTTTTGATTAATTAAAACATTCTTGGCAAATGAAAAAAAAACTATTTAAAAACTACTACGGTATAGTTGCTTGTGTGAGCACTGCAGCAACATCTAGACATGGTATTTAACAGAAGAAAAGTAAGCAAGGAAGAGGAAAGTGTAACGTAAAAAAAAAATCATACATGAATACTATGCAGAGGATACATCTCTTCTGTAATCACTAAGGGAAACTTGGCATGGGATTTGACATTTTGTGGAAAATTTCTCAATTGGTGAGCAGAATTCAGATGAGTATCTCCTAATAGGGTAGAGGGGGGTCTGTTTTGTGACATTCATACTCATCAGTATAAGGTGGCAATGATATCACTAGGACACAAATGGTGCCTTGCCATGAACCTTGCCTCTAAGAGATATGGAACTCAATGAGTGAAATGAAAAGACTTAGAGGTTTAAGCTTAGGAAATGTGGATGGCTTGTAAGAACACAATCATATGCTGAAAAGATTTGGGGCAGCAGCTGTCTTCCAGAGAAATGTGAGTGGCAGAACTCAAGAGAAAGATATTTTGTAGTGGTTTGTTTCTCATCAGTAATATACTCCTCATAAGTCAAGTAAGTGATCCAGTGGGTTTTAAGAATCTAAGAAAAACCAACTATATTTTCAAGCCACATCCCTCTAAATGATTACATTCATTTTATTCATAGCACTCAGAGCATGCCTATTTTTGGGTTGCAGAACTTTGATAGGGTGAAGAGAAATTAAATAGTCATATTCAAAACTATTTGCTTCTCCTGATTAAACTGAGAAGGTATGATTAGGAACTAATGTTAATTAGTTATTAGTTAGTGATTAGGCATGAGAAGGATCTAATGTTAATAATGATAATTATTGAACAATGAGTTACACGAAAACTCTTCTATGGACTTGTGTCATTGTTGTCAATCATGATAGGTAGGTATCGTTATTGTTATTTTCAAGTGAGACATGGAAGCAAAGTTAGGATTCATTGGCCATATAGTAAATAGTATGAGATCAAAATCCAGACAGTTCCATTTCTAAGACCTTCTTTTACACACCAAATTTGCTACAGTAAAAAAAGAGAACTAAGATAACTCAGGAGGAAAGCATTATGGGAGAGTGGATAGAAGCCACTCAAAAATCATTGCTTAGAGGAGAGACAGGAGATATTATAAGGAGATGAAGACACAAGTACCCAGAGGCACCACTGATGGGAAGAACAGAGATGAACTGGAATAAAATGGAAAGTCTCTGGTCATGGCTGTATTTGAGTATTTTATAAACGAGGACAAATCTGAAAACAACACAGAATTTGAAACTTGGTTTTGCCTCTTTCATGAATGAATAACGTCATCAATTTCAAGAGATAGAAAGAATGATAGTGGATACTAGGAATTTAAGAATTTAAAAGGAGAGCACAAACATCACACAATAAGTAAACAAGAGACAAATCTGAAGGATAATATTTAGTCTTTTAAAATAAACAAGAATAAGCATCACTCTCCTGTAACTGGGGACCAAGCTGGTTAAGATGGTTTGTTGCTCTTTCTTCCATCATCCTCAGAATCTGGGAATCTGAGAATATGTCTCTTGTTACTCAGAAACTCATTTGATATTGAAAAAATGACTAAAGGCTTTGAATGACCATCAATACCTTGTTTATTACGAAAACAATACCCTTAATTGAATTAAAAGAATGCATTATGTTGGGATTTTTTTTTTTGAAATTGAGTTGGACCTCATTCTAATTACAAGTGGGCTAAGTTTTTAAATTACCGAGAAAAAAACACATTCATGTATTAATATTTTAACAGTGATGAAATACATTGACAATTAACCAAATTCTTTATAATGGATTGTGATCTCAATTATTTCATTTCTTAAATTAAATAACTGACAGTTCTCTACTGCTATTATTTTTGTCAGTATCCCTCACCTTATCATATGCAACTCAAAACACCAGAAGCTACAGTTGAGCATAAAGTACAAAAATAACTGTTAATAGCTATTTATTTAAGAGAGGCAAACTTTGACTTGTCCACATTTGTTTCAGGTGCTTTGCAATTTTCTGCATTTTAAATCCAATTTCTGTTTTAATATATGTTATCTCATAACATGCTTGAATAATTTGATGAGATTCTCCTGAACTAGTTGCCTTACTCTGTACATACTGCCCCATTCAATAATGCCCGAAAGAGAGTGCTAGACCATGCTGTGTTCTTACTTTATAGTCACATATAAGGACTCAAACATTTTGCTTCCCTGCTGTTCACCTCTCCTGTGTATGCAAGTCAGAAACCATGGATCCTCATCACAAAACACCTATGCATTGTGAGTTTCAGAATCAATCTCCATTAAGAGTGTTGCTTACGGTTGTAATGTTATTAAACGTGGAGACTGTAAAGGAGGAAAAGTTTTTTTTCCTTCTACGTGTCTAACATCTCCAGCTAGGGCTTTAATAGTGACTCAAAGAGGGGACAGAGTGAGTGGGGACAGAAGGACAGTGACACACACACACACATTCAGACACATGGCAAACTCGGTGGTCTCAGAGGGGCGATTAGACCTTAGACTTGTACAGCATCTTAGCAAAGAAACATAGCCTGTAGTGATGTAGTGACATCATAGGGCAATGACAGAGGATGGCCAGCATCATATAATGAAGAAAAGGATGCAGCAGGATCATTGTGACTAAGCAGCTTGAATGAGGGCTCAGCAAACTGCGAGAAAGTCAACCCAACAGGTAACTGATAGAAAGGAGGCAACAGTTAGACTCCAAGCTTTGCTGGGTAGCTTTCTTGGTCACCATCTGTGGGCTAATAAGAATTTGGTGTTTTGGGTAGTGATGGGAAATCATACTGACCTTGCTGATATAAAGTGGAATAAAGCACAGCTCTGTGTCTGCTCTGTCTCGGCTGTCTTTGGTTCAAAAATAGTCCTTATTCTAAAACAGCATACGTTGGTGTGGTATATTTAGAACCCCTTCAACATGGATACAGAGTATTTGTGGTGCCCATGGGCTTCAGAACCATTATACAATAGGTTAAATTCCCCTTTCTCACTGTGACCCCAGAGAGGTTCACTCTTCTTATAACAGTAACAATAGACACTTTTTCTATTTCAGGAAGCAGTACAGTGCCTGGTGCCTAGGACAGGGCTTGCACTGTGTAGGCAATAACAAACACTGTGTGTGTTTGAGCAATAAATGTATCCATTGTCACTATTACTATAATGAAAAGAAATTGTACACTCCCTGTCATCCTGTGACTAAGTGTGGGTGATAATGTGTTGGACAACGGAGAAGTGAGTTTCCTTACATTTTCCTACCCAGAAAAGAGCAGCCCAGAGGAACTTGCTCTGTGATCAGCATTTGCCAGGCTTTTATGGGTGTGCAGGGTCCAATTTGGGGCCCTTTGTTTGAAGCAAGATGTGGAAAATTTGGAGAGAGCTCAAAAGAGAATGACTGAAAATGATTAGTTTAGAAAATGAGTCCTTTGAGGCAAAGCTCAAGAGATTTGGGTTATTTAGCATGAAGGAAAGTATCCCAGGCACAGGAGAAAGGGGTGGATTTTATTTAAATGTTGACTTAAATCACTGGGCACTGTTTTGCACTGTGGTTCTTTGGAGAAGGACTTCATGTTGCCTACAGTACAAATAAGTTCCATTTTTCTCCCTCAGGAGATGGGCATTATACATTTTAAAGTTGAAATTTATTTTTATTACTGTGGCAATAATAAAAGAAAATGGAGTTATACTTTAAGAATTCCTTAAAAATCAAACAGAGGCTGTTTAAGTTTTTAAAAGAAATGATGAAGGTTCTTGTGAGTCAGGGTGGGGAGAGGTTGTTTGATATGTGTATATTCATGAGCATGTGTATGCGCGCATGTGTGTGTGTGTGTGAGTTTGTGTGTGTGTGTGGTTAATTAACAAAAACTACAACCCCCTGAAACACCTCATACAACATTCACATAGTTCAAAATAATTAGTTTTATGTATTAGGCACACACTTGTTTTTGTTAGCAAATAATATCTTAATTACTTAACAAAATAAGCATGGGTATTTATTATTTTAGGCACATTTGGAGATTTTTACTTTTGAAAACCAAAATAAAATAGACATCTTTATGAAGTTCAATGAAAAAAAAACGAAAACATAAGTTGAAATGTTAAGCTGTATGTTGAGGTGAATTTTGTTCTTTGTTTTTTATTTTTGAACTGGGGAAACTGGGGCCTCTTCATTTCACAATTCTCAATTTATAACAAATTAATTAAATGCAAGTAAACATTCTCCCTACACCTGTGTAATAGCTACTTTGGTTAAAAATTGGATTACTGCTTTAAAGATCTGAGGTGAATTTAGGTGTTTAAACCCCCTTCCCTCCATGCCTTCTAAGTTTCTCTCAGATCTGGAATTAAGTTGCTGGTTCAGGGCCCTGAAATGTTGCCTGGATGGCTTTGCACCAGTGTGTTCTGTGTTTCTGCCCCAGCCATCCCACACAGAAGGGAGTTTAATATGCGAAATGTTAGCAAAGAAAGTGCCAGAATGGAAATGAGGATAAAGTTTACTTTGCAGTTCCACTTCCATGATAATCTAAGTTTAGGCTCAACTGGAAACCCATATCTGCATTGGTTGTAATTTAGGTTTTAAAGACTCAAAAGACAGTCCTATAAAATCTCAGATCATTAAATAATTTTAAATCAACATTTTCATTCACCCTCTTCTTCAACCAAGTGAATGAATAAAATATCTGATAAATGTGGTGATAAACTTTGGTTTCCTGGATGCCAATGAGAGTAAGTAAATGGAAAATTACACCCAAAAGCTTAGTTCCATCTTAGCCATAGTGTTAGACAGAAGCAGTACCATCCAAGTGACTATCCATTCAAACTTCAAGTGAGCCAGCCAGGGTGAAAGAACACCCTTCTCTGCTCTGCATCTGCTTGGGGCAGAGAGCCACCTAGAACAAGAACGCAGGGTGGTGGGAATTCACCAGGCATTAGCATCTCAGCCACTCAAGAGCACTGCAGCAAGTTCATGGCTACACAAGACTGAGCCTGTTGACATTTCATCATGGATGAGGGGGGCACCACGAAGGTCCTCCCATTCCAGGGGACTGTGAACAATTAATACTTGTTTGGGGGGGGGTGGAGTATCCATGTCTTCAATTCTATGGCAGTTCTATTGCCATTGATCCACTGGATAATTTTCTACCCTTACTTGGGTAAGTAACTGTAATTAGTCTTTATCGGCCACACACATAAGGCACAAACATAGGAGGGGTTGGAGAAAGGATTCTAGTGAGAGAAGGGGGTAAAGAAGGAGAATCAATGATGAACATTAGTAAAATTCATTATCAATGTGTGACAATGTCAAAAAGTCAAACCTAGAAAAGAATTTTCCAGGAGCACCATTCTCTATACATGAGTCTCTAGAACAAGTGTTAAAACTGGAGTGCTCAACCAATATATTCCCTATTCCCTCACACTGGTCCTGATAACCTTATTCTGCTTTCCAACTAAAGCTGCTTTTTGAAGAATGCACATTAATTTGCAGTTAACACTACACTAAGGAGCAGCAGAGCCAGCCACAATACACAGGGCTGGCACAATCAAACTAGGTGTATACAAAGGACAACCAAACCAGTAACTTCTAGTATCCACCCATACTATGGGAGCTGCTGTTCAATTCCTAGAAAGAATAAAAACCATCTCCATGAAATAAATGTAGCAATTAAGGGGGAGCAGGGCTATGATTCAAAAACTGCCAAAGCATGTCCTGGGCATAATTTGCACATTAATAAATTATGTGACTTGGGTGAATCATACAAAACAAGTAAGAACCAGATTTTCAATGAGTTTGAGTTGTAGTCACAGAACTAATGTTAAGGATAAAAGTCAGTAAGTAGAATAGGTTTTCTGTCTTGGATTTTGCAAATGTTTGGTGATGGCAGAGGTTCTGAAAGGAAAGAAGGTGAACTTGAGTGAGTGTGAGGGACTTCCTTGTATATTGCCCTGGTGTTATAATAAAATAAGCAGACGTCTCATTCTCTAAATTGACTCCTGAATTATCACCATTAAATCAGTAACCCTGAATTTACTTAAAATTCATACCATCCCACATCAAGAATATGCTAGTTTAAGTACTTTACACTAAAATCTCTGAGATCATTGACAGTTTACTCATTTGTTGTCCATTCATGAGGACTGAACTTTCAGACAAGTTTACCTTATTACATGGTTTTCTCTAATCTCTTAGGAATCCAGTAGACATATCCACATGAAAACAACAAGATTCTAAACTGTACTGTGTTAGAAACTTTAATCTCTGGCAGACAAGATAGGGCTCAGCTGGTAAGAGCACTTGCTAGCAGGCCTGGCAACTGGAATTTAATTCCTGGGTCCAACATGGTAGAAACACAGAATCTATTCTTACAGATTGTCCTCTGACCTCTACACTAGAGTGTGCTTGAGAGTATGCATGGGTGTGCATGTATTACACATGCACATGTAAGAATAAATGTAAAATAAATACAATAATACATATAAAGAAAATATTTCTCTTTCCTATCTTATATAAAGAGTATTTGCTAGTATAGAATCAACATACAACAAGACACCACTCAGATTTCTATTTCAATGAGCTCGATAGATTTTATTCAACTCAAATATTTAAAATTGTTACCCTTTGAGAGCTTTGTTTCTTTATTAGAGAGGAAAGACTTTCCCACCACTGAAGCTATTGTTTTAAGCCTAGAGCTATTCAAATTAATTTTTATATACTGTACTCAGTTTAGTAAAATATTTAGTGCTTTTATAATGGTGTAAACCATTAGTCTGTAATTACACAAACATGACACAGAGACTAATAATTCCATTGGAGTACAACAGTGATCCATGATGGCCTTATTAATATAATAGTCTTGAAACACTTAAGAATATTAAAAAAGTTAATCATTGCTACAGTTTGTATTTACTTACAGGTTATAAAAGAAAAAAACTACTTATAATTTTACTACTGTTCCTCCAGCCTTTCTGAGAAGCCCTACATAATTTCAACAAGGGTCTAGAAACTTCATGCCATGGATTCAATGTTCCTAGGTGATCTGGCTTTGGCTGAGTGAATTTTAAAGCATCATTAATACTACAGAGCAGAAGCAGGCTGACTTCAGGAATTATCCAAGGTTGACGTATTGTTTCAAGTATATAACCAATTATTATTATGGCTATTATGTGGCATTAAAATAGGCAGATAGATATACGGGGGAGGTGAATTCTATTCCTCGAATCATTTATTATCCCCAGTAGATTACAAGCTTGATGAGGTCAGGGGACCTCTGTGAGGCTTGGTTAACAGGGAGCACCTGATGCATGGAAGAGGATTCATAAGACATGTACGATACAGCTGATGGACAAATGACAAATGAAAAGCTACAAACCAGATGCATCAACTGGACCACAATCCCAATGAGTATGACCACGGTATGCTGTTTCTTTTTCAGAACAAGTTTTCTCATTTGACCTCTTTCTAGACAGGGGATAAAAGTGGCAAAACTCTAACACTTACACATTGGACAACAAAGACCATATGTGTGTCTGCTTATCAGCACTCACTGGAACATCTTGGCAGGTGCAAAGCTGCTCTGTAGTTGAAGTTTGATTCTGACTGTTCAGTTTGCATCCCTTTAGACATTAGTACATCTTCTGCTACCTTGCTAAACCATCTTGTCTTTAGTATATTTGGGGGGGGGTGGCATGTTAGCACCTTTTTTCAGTGACCCTCTTGTTTATCCAATCCATTTTTAATCCAGTCTCTTATGTACCATTTCATTTTAATTGATTCCTCAACTTTCAGGCTTATCAGTTTAACCTACATTATTAAGAAATATTTTCTAAAGAAGGGTCAGTGCTTATTTATCTCTTTTTTCATCTTTATATATAGTAACTCATGGATTTTTATTGATTTCCCTTCTTAGCATTCTATAATGTTGGCTGACTGCCCCTCTAATATTTGATTAGAGTTGTAAATGAGAAAATTAAACCTTGAGAATTTGAAGCTTAACTAGCCTGGGCTCACCTGTGAGAGATCTATCTTTTTGAATTAACATCCTTAGAATCACTCTGTAAAATTCATTGACTATTAGCAACTCATAAACATAAGAATTGAGTGGCATTAGATACAATTCTCAGGGTTCCCTTGGGGATGTGTAGCATGTGGGCTTCACTGGCAAGGACAGGTAGGCAGGATAAATCTCTGAAAAACAACCTGCCTGTAGGTGCTAAAGCGATTGTTCAATTACTTAAAACACACACCCTCAAGCCCCTGCTGTGTATGAGGTGCTAAGTTGATGAAAATTAAAAGACAAATACTGATGAAGCTGATAATGAGCTTCTTGTCAAAGATCTGCAGTCTACGGTAGGAAGGAGATATGATCTTTAGCATATAAAATATGTACACAAAGAGGAGTAAAGTCCATTGCACCATGAAGTAGCCTTGAGGAAGAACACACATATTCAGGGTAGAAGAGGATTTCAAATTTAGCTCACACTCACTCTTCCATTCCCATCATGAGAAATCTCAATCATGATTTAAGATCTACAGGGAACTGAGAACACACTATATCCTGCAAGACATTCATTCCAATTGTATGTCTTACAGCTCAAGTTTGTCTTCCTGCAATTTCCACGGTGAATTCTAATGCATTCAGAGGATACATCCAAACTTAAATCTCTCCATGCCTCTTCCTCACAGCTTTTTTATAGCCCTTTCCTTCCTTTTTTTTCCCCTCTCATGAGTCCCTTTCTAGTTTTCTGACCTCCATAGCCATCTACTTCCACATATATATGCATATAAAAATTAGGGGACTGAAGAGTTGGCTCAGTGGTTAAAAGCATTTGTTCTTACTGAGGACCTGGGTTTGGTTCTTAGCAACCACATAGCTATTTCCAATGGCTGGCAACTCTAGTCTCTAGTGATCTGGGGCCCTCTTCTGGACCCCAGGAGCACTGGACAGTCATGAGATATGCATACATATACACAGACATGCACACATACTCATAAAAGTTAAAAATATTTAAAAATTAGAAGTTACTGTATGTAGAAACAAAAGAATATGCAGGGCTTGTCTTTCTGTGTTGTTTTATCTCACTCAATGTAACATTTTCTGTCTTAATCGTCTTCTTAAAGATTTCATATTTTTATTTTGTTATAGCTGAGTAAAATTTTGATGTGCACGTCTCAGATTTTCTTTATCTATCCATTCATCTGTTGATGGACATCTTGTCTTGTTCCATTTCTATGCTATGGTGAATGAAGAAGCAATGAGCATGGGTGAGTAAGTATATCTGTGGTTAGTGTAGGATCTAGTGTAGGACCTAGTGTAGGATATAGAGTAGGATATAATGTAGGACCTAGTGTAGGATCTAGTGTGGGACCTATTGTAGAATCTAGTGTAGGATATAGGTAAATGCCTGAGAGTGATATAGTTGGGTCATAAAAGAGTTCTACATTGTTGAAATTATTGTGCATATTTATTCATGTAATTTCTACAATGATACATTAAATAAACTTTTATTGTTGCTTGCATTTGACACAAGAGTTTACAAATCCTTTAGGAAGTCAAGTGAATTGATAATATTGTCCAACCCATGAGGAGTAGGATTGAGGTTTGAGGATAAATGTGTGGTTTCAGAACCCAGGCTTGCTTGCTTGCTTGCTTCTTTCCTTCCTTCCTTCCTTCCTTCCATCCTTCCTTCCTTCCTTCCTTCCTTCCTTCCTCCCTTCCTTCCTTTCCTCCCTCCCTCCCACCCTCCCTCCCTCCATCCATCCCTTTACTTTCTTTCTTTCTTTCTTTCTTTCTTTCTTTCTTTCTTTCTTTCTTTCTTTCTTTCTTTCTTTCTTTCTTTCTTTCTTTCTTTTCTTCCGTCCTTCCTTCCTTTCTGTCTTTCTGTCTTTCTTCCTTTCTCTCTCTCTTTCTTTCTGTCTGTCTGTCTGTCTTTCTTTCTTTCTTTTTTTTTTTTGTTTTTTTTTTTTTGAGGCAGGGTTTCTCTGTGTAGCCCTGGCTGTCCTGGAGCTCACTCTGTAGACCAGGCTGGCCTCGAACTCAGAAATCCACCTGCCTCTGCCTTCCAAGTGCTGGGATTAAAGGCGTGCGCCACCACCGCCCGTCTTTCTTTTTTCTTTATTAAAGATGTATCCCCACTGGGCTTGGTCTGTGCATCTGCTGCCACAGTCTCTGTGAAGAGGTGAGATTACAGACAAACGCTATCATGCCTGGCTCTGCAGTATGTCTTTGAATCTCTCATTATCATGTTCTTATAATAGGAGATTTTCCCGCTTGAGTAATTTGAGTGTGTCATGAAGAGAAGAACCTTCCAATTGTTTTCTGACCTACATGGAGTTGAGTAGATTCTTATGTCCTTGCACCCGATGTGCTGCACCAATTATTGCAATTTCTGATCCTTCATGACCTCATCTGCTCACATTTGTCCACTCTCTCAGATCTTCACACACATTTTCTAGCATGATCCACAGTTCTGAAAAATATTCTGCTCAGGTTCCTCTGAAGCTTAATTCCAGGATTCAGACTCACATGTCCGACTTTGTGTCATTCAGTCTTAGCCAAATTTTGACCAAACCAGTTTAACAATGATCCTCAGTTTCAATATCTGCTTGGTCCTGTTTGATGAAATTCCTTTCACCAGGCCCTATATATATATTTCTGTGGATACAGTCAACAATAAAATCTTGTCAAGATGCTACAACCAGTATATGATTCTTCCTCACCTGTGATGCTCCCTTCCAACAAATTCCTCCCCACTTCCTCCCACCTCGTTTTTTGGCTATAAGTCCTTCCTGATGCATTCTGTATTTGGGACTAATATGAGCTCTCCATTGAGTCCAATTTCCTCTTCCAAAGTGTTTTATTTTTGTTCTTTGTTCAGTTTATGATTATTGTTTCAGGTATTGTTTCAGGTATCCCTGGCTGGCCTCAAACCCCAAAAGCTAAGGATAATCTGAGTTTCTTTTGATCCTCCTACTCCCTGAGAGCATGGATTACAGACATGTACCTGGTTTATGTGGTGTTTCAGAATTGAACCTTTATGTATGCTGGACAACCAAGCTACATGGCTGGTCTTTAAGTCTTTAATCTACTGTTCCTTATAGAAATGTGTAGGAGGTAGTAGAAGCTGAAATCAAGAAACAAATTCTTCCTCAGAGAGATCATATAAAAACAGTGATTTGAGAAGACAAATATAAGACATCTTGGTCAGACAATTATGTACGAGAAGAAAGAACTTTTCAAGTAGATGGGCATTTCAGCAACAGCAATAGCTGTGAATCTAAACAAAGGGCTTAAAGTAAAGGTACATGGTTAAGAATCACTTGAGTAAAAGCTAGTGCTAAAGATAATTACACAGTAGAGGGTGGAACTTGGATTCTGAATGTCTGTTACTGTGAGACCCCAGTCCATGGGCTTAAGCAAGGTAAAGGAATGTTGAGATCTAGTGTAAGGCTATCAAATGGTTCCTGCTGCCACCCCAATTCTGACTCTGAAGCACATGTAAAAAGGTATTGTAAGAGGTCTGAAGAGCAGAGCCCTCTATGAGCAAAAAAAAAAAAAAAAAAAAAAACAAAACCTGAAAGAAGTTTGCAAATGGAAGCAACACATTTCCCACCCCACCCCCCAGGGAAGAAAGACATTCTTTTGGACATGTCAAAATCGATGTCTTTAGATAAAATTTTTGCATTGCTTAAGTTTGCTTGGTTCTAGCATACTGTCTTTGATCAGGATGATTCATGCTCCACTAATAGTATCCTGCTTCTCGTTGGTATGAATGCTTTTGTCCTATAAATTTGTACTCTAGACAATTCCTCTTGTAGCCTCTGATGAATAATAGACAGAACAGTGAAGTGCGCTCTGCTTTATTTCAGAGGACTTTGTCCATAGTTCTTCCATGCATTGTGTGGTGAGGAAAATGATAAACAGTGGGGATGGGATGGTTATTCAGCTTATTGTTATTATTCTAATTGCTGTGTCTCTTTACTCGGTCACATAGCATAAGGGGAGACAGGAGTCAATAAAGGACACCACTGCAAACCCCTCATGTATTATATCACTCACTCCTCTGTCTTGGTTTCCAAGTGCAGGTAATTCAGGGCAAACAAACTTCTCTATGTTTGTAGATTATGTGATGGGGACCTTGGGAATTAAAATTAGAAAGAAAGGAGCCTACACATACACACTGAAAGAACTGATTAATGAGAGGTGGAAAAGCAACTTAGAGTGTAACCATACCATAGCAGATGCACTGAGGCTTGACAGAATAAAAGAAGAGAGAGCATGTGTTTGTCTTAGGGTTTCTATTGCTGCCATGAAGTGTCATAACAAAAAGCAAATTGGGGAGGAATGAATTTATTTAGCTCACAATTACAGTCATTACTGAAAGAAGTCAAGACAGAAACTCAAACAGGATAGGAACCTGGAGACAGGAGCTGATGCAGAATCCATGGATGAATGCTGCTTATTGACTTGGTCCTCATGGCTTGCTCAGCCTACTTTCTTATAGAACCCAGGACCACCAGCCCATAGTTAGCTCCACCCACAATGGGATGAGCCCCCCATCAATCACTAATTAAGAATATGCCTTTCATGCCTGACTAGGACCTGATAATATAGAGGCATTTTCTTAGTTGAGGTTCCCTCCTCTCTGGAGAATTTAGCTTGTATCAAGTTGACCTAAAACTATCCAGTGCAGAAAATACTGGAAGTTCAGGGAGTCCTTAGCAATGATTGCCATGCAGTCCCCTTTCTTGTCTTCTATGCTCAGAGTCTAGACTCATTTCAAATGACTCAGAGTCTAGAGTGGTACTCTTGTTTATGGTGAAAAGAAAGAAGCTTTTGTAATGTAAGTCTCCTTGTAGCCAGTTAGATGAAGCCAGAGAACTTCAGTCTGCATCTGCTTTTTCTTCCTTGCGTTGGGTCCAGCTTAAAATAATCCTATTTCCAATTGACAGACTTGGGTTGTGCATCTTGGAATGCTCTACAGATGACAGTCGAATGAGCCTTAGAATTATGTTGTTGATTGATAGTGATAAAGATATTGTACAGTCAGATCAACAATGGAATAACTTACTTATCAATTTATAAGTATAGAAAGCCATTCAAGGAAAAGAACACAGTGCAAGAAGTGGAAAGTTAATTTTTTATTTCAAATGCTTTGATGAAGAAACATTCACTTCATTGCAAATTTTTATTTCACATGTTAAAATGAATCACTCTTAAGGAAATCTTATTTTGCTAATGGCATTGTTTAAAGCCAAAGACCTAATTTTTACATGAATTTTTTTTCTGGAAAGTTCCAAAATGTGTTTAAAATACAAAACGCTTCCGTTTGAAGTGATGATTAACTACATACTATAGCTTTGGATAGAGTGAGAATTCTGATCAATATTTAATAATGATTTCACGGTAAGTGGGAGGGTAGGCTCATTAGAACAGTAAGTGAGGAAAGGATGCATTTTAATGGAGAACTAGTACCCTGTGCTCTGGAGGCAGGGGACGTTTGCTTTAGAGATTTGTTGTGATTTAAAATAAGGCGTCTTAAATATAGCATTTCCATGCATTTCTTTTAAATGATAAATTGTGTCCTGAATCTAAAAGTGTCAGCATTATTATGATGGATGTGACCAGAGATGGAGTCTGAACAGCTTAAATGAATTAACATTCTGAGAACACAGAATTCAAGCAATTTAGAATGGCTCAGCTTTTAACTCATTCAGACAAAATATGTATTTCTTCTGTTCTAAAATTCAGTAGTATAAGTTGAAAATCTAGCTACTTATTTATTTATGATGCTGTGGATTGAATATGGCTTTAATCAAACCCTTCTTTACATATTATAAATATATATTACATATAAGTATATTATGTCTTTATGTGTCTGTGTGTCTTTATCTTTCTTTCTTTTGTTCATCTGTCAATCATATCTACCTACCTACCTACCTATCTATCTATCTATCTATCTATCTATCTATCTATCTATCTATCTATCTATCTATCTATCTATGTATAATCTATATCCATCCCTCTATTCCCTCCCTTCATTCCATCCCTCTCTTTTTCTTCACAAAGTAAAGGAATCTCTTTCCTCTTGGCTAAAGTATGAAATAATCCACAAAAATCCCTCAGTCCTAAAACCACCTCTATTGATCGAAAGGTAAATTTAATAGTCACTGTCATAATACTATGAAAATTTTATGAGCAAGCTGACAGTGACCACTAAGTATCACAATGTGTGTGTGTGTGTGTGTGTGTGTGTGTGTGTGTGTGTGTGTGTATGCTGGCACATATACATAAATATTTCAATCTCTCCAAATCAGAGTAGATAGTATTTTAGTGGAAAATCTAGATTACATTTTTGTATATAATCACTGTCAATTTATAATAATTACATTTTATATCACATTTTCAGCATAAATTTCATATTTTACATTTCTCTCCTTCCATATCCTCAATCATAATAACCATAACTTTTACACTTCAGTTGGATTAGCAGCCCCACATGAACTAGAACTATTAAATCATTAATAGTCTCTTTATGATTTTTCTACTTGACTTGTTATGACATTCTAATAATTTCATCACACCTTGGGTATTGCGAACTCTTAGAAATTACAATTGAGCTCCAAGCACGATGCAACCAGAGAGCAAAATATTCAGTAGGAATAAAATGTTAAATAAGGTAATACTACAGGAGGAAGAACTACATGAGTAAATCTATAATCATTTTATTTGGTTTTCATTTTAAAGTTTACCTTGAGAAATAACAACAACTTCTCTTAGGAACACAATAGAAGAATTGGGGTCCTCACTTATATGTTCTTATCAGTCACAGCATTCATATTAGTCCTTGATCATGCTTTAAGTGGGGAGGGGCTGTGGGAGGTTTGCAGCTAAGACACCATGTTAGAAAGTGCATTGAGAGTAAAGAGAAGATGTGTAGATCTAGGAGAAACCACCAGCCTTATCAGGATTCAGTCATACCATACAATGATCTGTTGCTTAAATAAGCAGGAATGTGTAGTACAAACTGATAGTCTGCTCCCTTACAAATTCATGACAGATTTTAGATGGACCAGTGTATTAGTGATCTTTATAAACACACCTTTATGTACATATGGGTATTTACATGTGGAGTGAAACTATCTTAGTAGGCAAAATAATATACATAATCTTTGATTCCAAAGCCTTCATGATATCCTTCCTTCCACTTTCCTAATTCATCTTTTATGTACTATTGCCTAGCATACCACTGACCTATTCCATTACTAAAATTTTTAATTCTTATAATTTTATATAAACACATTTGTAGGTGTGAATAACTTCTTATATCCACTATATAAGACCTCCTCCTTTATGAGAGCTCCAGTCATTCTGCATCTTTTCAGCACTTATTAGGATCAATATATTTAATTGTAGCCATTATACTAACTATGCAATGATACCTTTTCTTGGTTTAGTCTTAGTTTTCTTTAGATACAGGACCTCATATGACCTTACATTCACTAGGTATCGGAGGGTGACATTCCATTTGTTTTTCACATTGCTTCTTAAAAAAGATGCCTTTGCAATAGGTGCATGTGCCCTATGGCAGCCCCTTTATTTTGGTTTCAATTTGCGTTTTCCTAGTGACTAATGTTGAGCATTTGTAAAGTGTTTTATCACCAACCATATATTGTCCTTCTCAAAGAGACATTTAGATGTTTTACCAACTCATTTTTTATAGCTGTTGAAATTCATATTGAGTCAGAGGGTTCTTTATGCATTTTGGATCCAAGGTCTTTATCAATTATGATTTGCTAATGTTTTCCCTGAGACTGGCAGTTATCCCCAAATTTTCAGCTTCTTACAAGATCTTTACATTTCCCTTTCTAGCTTATTTTTCATTATCTATAACTGTTCATTAGGTTCTGAAAGTAAAATTAACATAATAGGCTTTAGATTGTTCTTTTACTTAATAGAATCTAATGCTAAAATCTCAATCTCCCCTACTGATATTTCTTTAACTACATAGAGCACATATTTATGCAGAACTAATTGCTTTTCATTCAGTTCAAGCAAAGATGGCATTTGGTATATGTTGTAATACAGCAATAAGTAGTGATGCCATAGTTTTAATAGTGTTAAAGAGAATACTGCACATATTGCTTCATCTGTTGGAAGTTCATTCATTTTTTTAAGCACAACCTACACCAAACAACACTATGCCCAGATTATCCTCCAGCCTTTGAAGACTCCATTCAAAGCATACTTTCTTTGTAAACTCTGTTCCTGACAAATGCAGATGAAAGTAGCTCCTTCATCTCTTGTGTGTGCTTCCATTTATGAATCTTTACTGTGATACTTAACCACACCTCAGTGTGGAATTGTCTGTCTCCATAAATGTATTTTGAGCCCTGAGATCATGGCTTATTCATCTTTGTGTCTCTAACACCCAGCATAGAGCCTGATACATAGAAGATGCTTAACAAATATTTGTTGAAACAAAGTAAAATATTTACTGCCATTCTTCATTGAAATCCAAAATTTACACTTCCTTCTTCCCTAGATTCTTAACCATTTATATGAAGGGAAAAACTTGATTTATAATAATAAACAGGAAATATTAGACTATCCAGAGGTGGCCTTGGAATGAGAGTCAAAATTCTGGCTTCAACTTATTATCACTTCCTATGACTCCTGTCAAAACCTCCTGGGGAATAAATTTGAAATATATGTTAGACATTTATCAGCCATGGTCTCACCTTCCCACTTTGCCATGCTGGCAAAGCTAACTGCTTATGACTGCTGTCTGTCTTCAGAAGTTCATTCAGTCTTTGCACTGCTCACTTCATTCTTTAGTGACAGCCACTTTGCTGCCATTCTGTAGCATGCTTAGCTTCTCTTTCTCCATAGTTTATTTTCTGAGCAATTACTCTTGCTTGAGTTTTAATGATTATGTATATATTGACCCCTCCATAGGCGCCATCTGTAGTTGAGATTTCTATTCAACTGAGACTTACATAATTGCTAGCATCTGGATGTCAACTGTAGCATCTACGTAATATCATCCCCCAGGAAAAATTCATTTCCTTTTCCTCTAGTACTTTATCCCACAGTGGAGTTCTTCCAAAAATCTGGGAGGCAGCATCTCATCTTTACATGTTCACCCCCATGATCTCTCTTGCATGTTAGAAGCACACACTCTTGACCTCCACATTTACCTGCTTCATGCACCGCAACCTTTATTCTT
Source organism: Tokudaia tokunoshimensis (assembly GCA_036184795.1). NCBI lineage: Eukaryota > Metazoa > Chordata > Mammalia > Rodentia > Muridae > Tokudaia > Tokudaia tokunoshimensis. The sequence goes on from BTHU01000003.1 coordinate 39,991,365, forward strand.
CCTCAAACCAGGCTCTACTTTCACCATAATTCTTACAGTCTGCCAAAAGGGCAGATGCATATTTCTTTTTTTTTTTTGATTGGATATTTTATTTATTTACATTTCAAATGAAATCCCCTTTCCCGTGTTTCCCCTCCAAAAACCCCCTATCCAATCCTCCCACCCTCTGTTTCTATGAGGGTGCTCCATCACCCACCTACCCACTCCTCCCTCCCCAACCTGGCATTCCTCTACACTGGGGCATTGAGCCTTCACAGACCAAGGGCCTCTCTTCCCATTGATGTCTGATAAGGCCATCCTCTGCTACATATGTGGCTGGAACCATGGGTCCCTCCATTTGTACTCTTTGGTTAGTGGTTTAGTCCATGGGAGTTCTGGGGGAGGGGGGCTGAGGGGTCTGGTTGGTTGATATTGTTGTTCTTCCTCTGGGCTTAAACCCCTTCAGCTCCTTTAGTCCTCTCTCTAACTCCTCCAATGGGGACCCTGTGCTCAGTCCAGGATTGGTGGCTAGCATCCACCTCTGTATTTGCTCTGTATTTGTCAGGTACTGGCAGAGCCTCTCAGGAGACAGCTATATCAGGCTCCCATCAACAAGTACTTGTTGGCATACACAATAGTGTCAGGGTTTGGTAACTGTATATGGGATGGATCCCCAGTTGGAGCAGTCTCTGGATGGTCTTTCCTTCACTCTCTGATCCACACTTTGTCTCTATATCTCCTCCTATGGGTATTTTGCTCCCCCTTCTAAGAAGTCCATACTTTGGTAGTGCTTCGTCTTGAGCTTCGTTTGGTTTGTGAATGTATCTTGGGTATTTCAAACTTCTGGGTTAACATCTACTTATCAGTGAGTACATACCATGAGTGTTCTTTTGTGATTGGGTTGCCTCACTCAGGATGATATTTTCAAGTTTCATCCATTTACCTAAGAATTTCATGAATTGATTGTTTTTAATAGCTGAGTAGTATTCCATGGTGTAAATATACCACATTTTCTGTTGAGGGATACCTGGGTTCTTTCCAGCTTCTGGCTATTATAAATAAGACTGCTATGTACATAGTGGAGCATGTGTCCTAATTATATGCTGGAGAATCTTCAGGGTATATGCCCAGGAGTGGTATATCTGGGTCCTCCGGTAGTAGTATGTCCAATTTTCTGAGGAACCACAAAACTGATTTCCAGAGTGGTTGTACCAGTATGCAATCCCACCAGCAGTAGAGGAATGTTCATCTTTTTCCACATCCTTGCCAGCACCTGCTGTCACCAGAGATTCTGATCTTAGCCATTCTGACTGGTGAGGTGGAATCTCAGGGTTGTTTTGATTTGCATTTCTCTGATGACTAAGGATGTTGAACATTTCTTTAGGTGCTTCTCAGCCATTAGATATTCTTCAGGTGAGAATTCTTTGTTCAGCTCTGTACCCCATTTTTAATAGGGTTACTTGTCTCTCTGTAGTTTAACTTCTTGAGTTCTTTGCATATATTGGATATTAGCCCTCTGTCGGATGTAGGGTTGGTAAAGATCATTTCCCAGTTAGTTGGTTGCCGCTTTGTCTTTTTGACAGTGTCTTTGGCCTTGCAAAAACTTTGTAATTTAATGAGGTCCCATTTGTCAATCCTTGATATTAGAGCATAAGCCATTGTTGTTCTTTTCAGGAAAATTTCCCCTGTGCCCATGTGTTCGAGGCTCTTCCCCACTTTCTTTTCTATTAGTTTCAGTGTATCTGGTTTTATATGGAGGTCCTTGATCCACTTGGACTTGAGCTTTGTACAAGGAGATAAGAATGGATCAATTTGCATTTCTTCTGCCTGCTAACTGCCAGTTGAAACAGACTATCTCTTTTCCACTGGATGGCTTTAGCTCCTTTGTCAAAGATCAAGTGACTATAGATGTGTGGGTTCATTTCTTAGTCTTCAGTTCTATTTCACTGATCTACCTGCCTGTCCCTGTACCAATACCATGCAGTTTTTATCACTATTGCTTTTTAGTACTGCTTGACGTCTGAGATGCTGGTTCTCCCAGTTCTTTTTTTTTTTTTAATTATTTATTTTATTTTTTTTAATTTACATTCCAAATCATTTCCCCTTTCCCGTTTCCTCCCTCCCCGAAAGTCCCATAAGCCCCCTTCCCTCCCTCTTTTCTCCATTCAAACCCCTCTCGTTACTCTGTCCTGGCGTTCCCCTACATCCAGTCTTTCCAGGACCAGGGGTCTCTCCTTCCATCTTCTTAGAAATCTATTGATATGCGGATTGTGTCTAGGGTATTCCGAGATTCTGGGTCAATATCCCCTTATCAGTGACTGCATACCATGTGTGTTCTTTTGTGATTGGGTTACCTCACTAAGGATGATATTTTCAAGATCTGACCATTTGCCTAGGAATTTCGTGAATTCATTGTTTTTAATTGCAGAGTAGTATTCCATTGTGTAGATATACCACATCTTCTGAATCCATTCCTCCGTTGAGGGACATCTGGGTTCTTTCCAGCTTCTGGCTATTATAAATAAGGCTGCTATGAACATAGTGGAGCATGTGTCCTTATTGCATGCAGGCACAGCATAAAATACTCTTCATGATCCAGACTGTCAGTGGAGCATCTTTCGTTGTTGTCCTTCTCCTGTCTTGCCCTAATTTCCTGCCAAGCCAAGCATTCAAGTCCTATTTGTGCCCTTTTCTCCCTCATCTCCTGCCTTTGCCTACCTTCCTGTGCCCTTCAGACATCCATAGCCTGTCTATGTCTCACCTGGCAAAGGTGCCCTTCTTCACTTAATCATTTGCTCACATTTATTCCTCAACTATTGATTATATGTTTCTGACACTGTCTGGGCTCTGGAGATAATTGCTGGGCAGGCGAAATTTAGTCCTTTCTTGCATGAAGCTTAGAGTTGAGCAGGGGAGTCAGTAATTAAAGTGATAATTATACTGATAAATATGTAATTACAAGCTGGGGCAAAGGTAAAAAGGGAAAGGAAAGAGTGAGTTGACAAATGGCTGTCATCGAATTCCTCTCTCACAGGAAATGGTTTATCAAGTGCCCTAGCTAGGTTGTGAGTTCCTTGAGGATAGGGAATTCTGATTTTTTCTTTTATATTTTTTCAATGCTGAAAAAGGCATGGGCCTCAGTAGGGTTCTTGGGTGAGTAAAACACTGTTGCCTGTCACATGTGCACATTAGAAAGACATTGATTGTTTGTGCCAGCGTTATGTTACACCTAATGGCATAGTGGATAGCCTGCTTCTTATGGAATAAACTCTCATATATGAGAGAAACAGAATTAATAATTATGAAGGTTTTTTCAACACTAAATATTTTGATGGACTAGATATCCATGAGACTTATGACCTATAGGAAAACACTTGTCAGTATAGTGCCTTTTACAATGTTTTGTATACATGAGTGTTTACTTGTAAGGTATGAGAATATGGATATCTTATTTTCTGAAGGCCTGCCTCCTTAATGTCAGAATAACTCAAAATCTATGGAGGCAGCATGCAGTAAGAGTCAGAGGTAGTATATTCAGACAAGCTAACTATTGGCATGGTTGCTCAGCTGTTTTGATTATTTTTATTTAATCTTTACTGTTTTAATTGTGTCATTATTTTTAGCTCATGAACTTCACTTACTTCATGGGGCTATTCATTACAATAATTTAAAATACTAAAGTGAAAGCAAGGCAAATCCAGTTTCTGAGCAGACATCCAAGTGGAAATGCAGGGGAACATTTATTATGCCCCTCGTTTTTCTCTTCTCACTCTTCTGTTCCTTTACCATGGAAGCAAAAGCTTCACGTTTTGAAATTGAGAAGCACAGAAAAGCCTTTGTTCCAGCATGTGATGCCTGATCCTACTCCAAGATTTTCTGTCTTCGCGCCTGTCACACCCACCCCTCTGCTCTTTGAAAGATGCTGAACAAAATGTGACTCACCGTATCTTGGCATGGGAATAACTATGTTCAATGGAAGAGTGTGTGTGTGTGCAGGGGTGTGTGTGTGGGGGGAACTGTTCAGTGTTTTTTGTTTTTACTTGTTATGGCTGAATTTTTCCTGCTTTGACATGATGGCTCAAATGTGCACAGCATTTCTGTGCCATCTGCAAACATATTTTCAGCATGCCTGTTTTCATGAAGAGAGAGAAAGAAGCAGAAGCCTGGCACAGTGCTAAGAATGGGCTGTGTACACGGAGACCACCTGTTCCACAGACACTCTGCTCTGCTGACGCACAGGGCCGGAGAGCGAAATCTGTGAAATCTGAATGAGGATTCTGCAAGGTGTGAACTTATTGAATAACTCTGGCAGTAGGCTGAGAGGACCACTCCTGCTGTTTATTTGAAAGGTCTCTCTATTTCACCCCCATTTCAGTAATCTGTGGTCAGATCAATAGATGTACTTTCTACCTTACTAATTTTGTATCATTCAAACCTACGTGATCATTCTGATGCTGGTGGGGTATAGCGTGATAGTGAGCAACATCTTCCAGCTACCGAATGTGTCAGTGAGTCACACCATTTTCCACACTGGATGAGTCAGACAATGTGATAAGGGAGACTTTGGAAACTGCACTTCCTTTATCCCTCTCCCTTCTCTGTGTGTGTGTATTCAGTTATGCACATATATGGGCAAGTATGCTTGCCAATGTGTATGTCTAGCAAGTTGAGGTCAATGTCAGATATATTTCTCTATCACATTCCACTTTATTTTTTGAGACAGGGTCACTTTCTGAACCTGGGGCTGACTGTTTTGACTAGGCCAGTTAGTTAGAAAACTTCTGGGGTTCACATGACTTTGCTTATGCAGAACAGGGATTACAGATGCTCATATCACACCTGGCTTTGACGTAGGTGTTGAAGTTCTGAGCACAAATCTTCAGGCTTACACAGCAATCACATTACACTGAGCTACTTCTCAGTCCCTAGAAATTGCATTTTTGTGTAGCTATATTTATTTGTGCCTTTTAGGTTATCAAAACTCTGGGGAACACTGCCATATGTCATCAGAGTGACCAGAGTTCTCATTCTCCCCTGCCTATGATGAATCTATCCTCATTCTATGGGACCACAGCATTGCGCCCAGCTGTGATGATGAAGTTTGTGTGGTAAAGATTCTTACCTATCAATGTCAAACCCATATAATTGGACACTAACTAGTAATTTAATAAAATCATCTCAGCTTACTGTGTCTGAATAAAAGGAAATCCTTATTTTTCCCTGGGCAACTTCTTGGTTCAAATGAATGCAAAAGTATGTTTAATGAGCCAAAATGAGCAAGAAAGAGAGAGAGAGAGAGAGAGAGAGAGAGAGAGAGAGAGAGAGAGAGAGAGAGAGAGAGAGAGAATGATGATGATGATGAGAGAGAGATTTATGGTGTAAAGAGATGCATGATTAAGACCATTTCCCTTTGCTTTCATAACAAAGTGTCATTTGAAGCAGTAAAACCTAACTGACTCTTACCAGCCCGATAATATCAAACATGATGTTTAGAAATGGGAACAGCTACCCCAGGGAGAAAAGAGAGGAAACTGATTTGAATAAGGCCAGACTAAGTGAGCCATTGTCCATGCTGTTCTCTGGGAGTTGAATTTGCTTCTGTAGATCCTGCACCACTTCTGAGAATCAGGTGGGGAGGTTCTGTTCTTGAAGAACAGGAACTTTGATGATTCTTGAACTGAACTCAGGACTCATTTTTCCTGAGGAAAAGCATGATTTAAATAGAGACCGATGGCCTGGAGAGATGGCTCAGTGGTTGAGAACCCTTGCAGAGGATAGAAATTGGATTTTCAGTACTCTCTTTTGGCAGTTTGCAACCACCTTCACCTCTAGCTTCAGGGGATCTGACGCCCTCTTCTGGCCTCCACCTGCACCTGCACTCAAGTGCAAACACACAGGACATTAAAAACCAATGCATTCTTAAATACAGAGAAGTATATACATAATTTACTCTTTCCATGAAAACCCACCATCCAGGATATTATTCTGAATACTTATAAAAATCTATTTCTATACTCTGAAAACAGGTGGGGAATTTACCAAGTCAAGGGTGAAAAATGGGCTGTTTCATTTGAAATTAATAAACAAAGACTTCTCCAAAGAGAAAAAAACTGGCAACAAATAAAATATAAAAGAAAGGGGTTCACTAAAATGTTAACATCTTGGACCATCTATAATGTGCTTGCTCTTAAGAATAGAAAAATAACGGATTAATCTAACATTCATCTACAAGTTGCTTTTTGTCTTAAAAAAATAGTTGAGTAAAACAACCCACGATTTTACTCTCATCAATTCATTCTAAGACACTAAAGTATCAGACAAAGAGGGTGATAAAGTTTGTCTGGGCAGAGGGACTTTTGAAGACTTCATCAGTAGAGCATAACTGTGGTGTGACAGGCTGGAAAGTGAGAACTCAGCTCCCATACTACAGAATAGCAATCACAGAGGAGAACAAGCAGATGCCCAAGGACAGAGTTTCTTCATCTAGCATCATGACTGCTAATGCCAGGTAGAAAAGTAAATCTGAGGGAACTTTCAGTGGCTAAAAAGTATTGAGCCTCCAAACCTGATGCTCTTGTGGACGTTTGACTGCCCATGTCTTCCCTCATATTATCTACCCCATTGCTCTGCTTTTTATTCAGAGATCTTGGATTATTGAAGAAAGCGAAGGAGAGTTGCATCCCAACTCACTGTTTCTCTTCCTCTGTCTCTTTTCTCATTGAGAAGAAATCCTACCTAATCAGAATTTTAAGTGATCTTTTAAATAATTCTTAATTACATTTATTCCATCTCTCTCTCTCTCTCTCTCTCTCTCTCTCTCTCTCTCTCTCTCTCTCTCTCTCTCTCTCTTTCTCTCTCTCTCTCTTTCTCTGTCCCAGCACACACATGTGTATGTGTGTGTGCATGCCTTGTTTGGAGATCAGAAGACAACTCAGACAAGTCTGTTCTCTCCTTCCCCCTGTGAGACCTGTGACTCCAATGTTGGTTGTCAGTCTAGATGGCAAGTACACTTGGCATCTAGTGTACACTTGGCTAAGCCATCTCTCTGGCCTGAGAGCTTTCATATACATAAACACTGTGTCCAGGGAGAAAGAGGGATGAAAGCTTTTGAGCAAACATCCTTAAGTGTGTACATCCATAGAAAGTGATATCATGGAAGATCATCTCTGAAGTCCAGTTACCATGAATAATACAGAACTAACAACTTTGCATAATTAACCCATTAAAGTCTGGCTTACTCCTGATTCCCATTGTTAAAACAAACTTTACCTCTTCCACCCCGGTGTTTTTGTCATTTTGCTCTTTAGGAAAAAGTCCAAGTTCTAGAAAACATAAGTCCCCAGATTTCACCTTTCCAGTTGTTATATTCATGATGTGTGAGAAGCAGAATAAGGAAGTCTAATCACTAGCAAGCCACCTTCCAAAACTCCCGCTCTCTGCCACCACTCAGTCCTATCCTCTTTAAAGAGGGAGCAGGAACCTCTTTGACAAGATACTCACTCCACATCTCCCTGATGTAAGTAAGCATTCCATTTTCAGCCATTTAATGAGAAGGAAGCATCCTTTACAGCAGGTGTCCACGACTGAAGGATAGCTACCAAATGTGCTTGTTCACATTCTCACAGTGCTGGCTGGGATGCCTGCTGTCCAAAATTCTGTTTCTAGGGCTGCTTTCTTTTGCCTTTAGCATCTTCTCTTGGTTTTATCTGTCTATTTGAGTTGCTATCTATTTCTCTTACATATTTAACATATACTGCAAATTACATTTTAGATGAAAGGAGCCTTCATTTGGAGTGTTTTGATTTTATTTCAAAACAAAATTGCAGCAAAAATTGGCTTTACTGCCTTTGAAAACTACGATTGATTCAAATGAATTTCAAAGGTTTCTCATTTGATCTAGCCACATCATATATTCTAGTATTACCCTATCAGGATTTAAATCTCATGACTAGACACATAACAATTTTCAAATATATCCAAACAGACAGGTTTGAAATTTAGATGAAAACCTCATGGTGTCAGTCAAAAATACATGGTCATATATAACTCAAATTCTCTTGCTTTAAGTACTTTGAAAAATAGAAATAAAGACTCAAGTAAGTTTCTACTGATTTGTTTTTAGTGAGAGATTGATATATTCCAGAAGTGCATGGCTTGTGTATCTCCCATAAAGTGCAAGGACATCAATGTCACATGTGCAGAAAAGCACTGGTAACCTGGCCTGGAATTATTTCATAGGTTTCAACAGGCACAGGATATTTCCTGGGTTCTACATGATTTCATGTGGATTTTCTTGTTACTTCAGGTGGGGTCTATCATGTGTTAAAATTCAATGAAAATTCACTGGTAGGCAGAAATCTTTACCAATTAATGACCAAGCTAATGATTTCCTAATCTTTATTGCGACTACAAGGAGCCATGACAAGACTACACAATTAGGTTTGTGGAAGAATATTTAATACTCTGTGGACAAGTTAATTGTATTCTACAGTGTGCCCAAATTGTACTGACTCTTTGATATTGATGTTTCAAGCTTTTGATATATGGATAACCTTTTCAAAATCAGTTCATCTTTAATCACTTCTGTTTTGTTCACTCACTGAGGGCATAGACCTTGATCTTCAAGCATCTTTTGTTTCTTTAAATATAGTAAAAAACTCCTTTATGTATAAATCCATATAATTCAAGTGTTAATGTGTTTTTTTCAGGTAACAAAGGTATTGAGGATTTGATAGTGACAGGTATTTTATGATGATGATGATGATGTCGGTTATTGAGAATATCTAGGTTAATAAGATCGACATCGGTGTGTGTGCCATAATATATCTTAGCTTTCTTTTGTAGCTTGCTCCAAATCCTTGGTTCTCAACTTTCGTAGTGCTGCAATCCTTTAATACATGTCCTCATATTGTGGTGACCTCAACCATTAAATTATTTTGTTGTTATTTTATTGCTGTAATTCTGTGGTTGTTTTGTATCATAATGTAAATATCTGATACGTAACCCCAAAGAGTTGAGATCCAGAGGTTGAGAGCTGCCACTCTAAAATGTAACTAGGAAGGCTTACAATCTCATGGGTGATCAAAACCACTAAGGAAGAGTCTGTTAGCATATAACCAGAATTTTAGACAACAAGGCATTGGCACCCCTCGTTTAGGTGCCCAGTGATAGTAGAGACACTAACTTTGTATATCTCTGGATATTCCCCTAAATTTCACACACTTAAAGTCCATGCAGAAAAATGGAAGTGACTGAAAGAGTATGTCTCCTTAGTTATCCTTCTTACAAAAGATGTGCTAGAAGACCTATGGAAGTCATTTTGGTTTAGGCAGCTTACAAGTCAGAACAGGATCTTAAAGACGTGTCCTTGAGCATGTCTTAACTGGACTTGGGCACTAGAATGCATTACTGGTCAGTTTTCAGCAAATGTATCATGGGCAATCAGAGTGATGGGATGTATTGCTTTCATCTTGAAGAATATGTCACACAGGAGTTATCTGATAGATGAAGGAAATGGGAGCTATCAAACTGCATATGATGTGTTATTTACTGTATTTGTTAGAATATCCTCCAACGAGTCTTCGACACGTAAGCTGAGTGTAACTAAATATTCAATAAATTAAATATGCAAACTAACACAAGCTGCACCACATGGTACAATGTGATGTGTTGTGACTATGAAGTCAACTGCTATTACGTGTCAAAAATGCTCTCTCAGATGATGAGAGCTCAGCGGATTGAAGTAACAACCACTTATTCTCAGAGAGCTTTGGGTAACTGATTAGTCTGGGTCATCATAGGAGCCCTGCAGCTCTCTGCCTGCTCCTCACCTTTTTCCTGGGACCATCAAGTTTCCTGGCATGTTTCTCCAGGAAGACAGCATTGTGCAAGAGATCAACACTCACTAAGACATTGCTGTGGTTCTGTCTGCTAATATCTTCCTGACCAAACCTTCCTCATAGCCAAGAGCAGAATCTAAGGACTGGAAAAAGAGCTAAACTCTCAGAGAATGAACATTATGAAGACAAAGCCACTTTTCTAGCCATCTCACCAGCTTCAGGCATGATGACCAAAAAATAGTGATTGCTCTGGCATATTAAGACTAACAGCACAATTTGTATGATGTGTTTGAAAATACTCTAGCGTGAAGTTATTTTTTCATAGTTTTAATATATTTTTAATGAATATATATTTTTAATTAATGAAAGAACAGCAATGGAGGCTGACAGAATAGCAGAATTCTTAAGCCTGGAATTTTCCACTTGCTGGGCAGATAAACCTTTTAGAGTCTGATGTAATGAAGATGTAGCCAAGGGATTAATCTCAGAATTAGATAGCTGTGCAAATATCATGGAGTTCTTTATTTTTTTAGGTGTAGGAGACATAGAAACTCACCCCAAAACACAGGGTCGCTCTTCATTTTTCATGTTCTACAATTGTCTTCCCAAAGTGTTGCATTATTGGAATAATCTTGTTTTCCTATGACTGTCAGTTTCTCCTATAGTCTCTTTTTATTTATTTATTTATTTTTTTAGTATGGACTAGAGTTTATTTAGGGCATGAGAAGGGGAGTTGAGGAAAGGAGAGAGAGAGAGAGAGAGAGAGAGAGAGAGAGAGAGAGAGACAGAGAGAGAGAGACAGAGACAGCGAGAGAGACAGAGACAGAGAGAGAGACACAGAGACTGAGAGAGAGACAGAGAGAGAGAGAGAGAGAGAGAGAGAGAGAGAGAGAGACAGAGACAGAGACAGAGACAGAGAGACAGAGAGAGATCAGCCAAGAACACATAGAGAGATGGGGGCAGGGAATGGAGACAGAGGTGACAGAGAGGGTGAGAGTAAGAGCCTCTCCTATAGTCTTGCTTTGCTGCTGGAGATAGACTGGCACTAGAAGACATGGTCTTCAGGTGCTTATTAGAGGCTTTACAATAACTGAGAAATAATAGTAATGAAACGAATATTTCCCCTAACACTTTGGACACTTTACTGAATGAGATAAATGCTATTGTTTGTCCCTCATCACAGACAAAAGAAAAGATGCTTTGAACAGTTAAGAAATTTCCCTAAGATTACAATGTGGATTTATTTAGTTCAAAACTGAAATGTTTCTCTGGATTTTAAGTTTAAGGTAGGAAGACAATATAACAAATACACTTGCCACAATGTTAGACTTTGAAAATAGCTTTGAAAGAGTCATTATGTCTGCCCATTATTACAAATAAACGAGCTACATTTTTGTGCATAATATTACTTATACCACACAAATAAAGAGAAAACGACCACTGAATTTGTGGTGATTTGTAAGAAATAGAAATGACACCAAAGAGATCTCACTGTGAACTTCAGAGACGATGAGCTATTTTAGAAAGGGAATATAGCCCAGAAATACTTTCAAAATTCTGTGATGCAAATTTGCACCTTGGGTTCATGAGTCCCTTTGAGGAGGAGATCATCTCTGAAAGATGATGAGATTGACCTACTGAATAATGACAGAAAGAGTTCACTGTATTAAAGTACTTTCATAAGTGGAGAAGAGACAGACACTGTTTTCTGGAGAACTGATACACACACTGAGCCGAATGCATATCACCCAGAAAGTCAAGAGGAGCTGAGCTGGTTCAACGAATAGGATTCATATTAAATTGATAGCGATTAATTAGTTTTATGTCACTCTGATGCTTTTAGACCTGTTCATGGTGTGGTTTTCAATTATTTTAGTATTATTGGAAGAGTGAAGATTAGAGCACAGTTATTAGACTTAGATGAGTTACTTTATTTGCAGAGTGGGATAACCTTTGCTATTCCCTGTCATGTGATCAGTGCCATTTGCAAAGAAAAGAAAATGAGGTAGTGCGGGCCTATACAAAGGCTTAACTGCGGGCTAGGCTTTCAAAAGCAGGATCAGATAAGCCCTATGTTCAAGATTCAAAAAGATACTTGAATAACTTGGTAAAATTCTCTTGTCACTCCCTGCCCTTCTAAAGTTATTCATATTAAGATACAAAAAAGAGCAGGAGGAAGCAGGCTTCTGAACTTCTGAAAAACAAATAGAAAATTGAAACATACTAAAATCCTTACATTTAACTCAGAAAATATTTCCCTGTAATACATTGTATATATCATAACTTTATCCTACTTTCATACAGATTGAAAACATATATATGTTCATACATAAGCATATATATGTTCATTTTAATTGTCAACTTGACATGATCTAGAATTATCTGGGAAGAGAGTCTCACTGAGGATTTATCTAGATTAGGATGTTCTGTGGGCATGTCTGTGGTGAATTATCTTGCTTAGACTAATTCGAGTTGAGAAGACATGCCCACATTAAGTGGTCCTCATTGAATACCCACATGCATGCGTTCATATCCCGCCTTACACAAATCACTACAAATAAAGTGGAAGGTTGAAATTTATTTTAAAACCATTATGTCCCTCATTCAGAAGAACTTTCTGGAGAGAATATTCTCTGATTTTGTCTTTTCATTTACCAAAATGATCTTGTTCCAGTCAAGATAATGTAGATCTTTTAATTATTATGTACAACTTATACCATTATATATCATTCATAGTTTTACTCTTCTGACTGTCTACTTTTCTTCTATGAGACTATAAGTTCCAAGAGTGAATGTTTTTCTCTGTTACTTACTAACATAGGGTAAGATATTTTGGCTGCTACTTTGGAGACCCTATTAAGTGTATGGGTGAGAAAGGACGTGAAGAATGTGCACTATACTGTAGATGTCTCCCATTGTCTGCCTTTTCTGACTATGGGGTGGCAAATATCCAACTGCTGGCTTTTTCTCTCATAGGTTGATTTTGGAGATCTCTATTAGTTCTTATCGCTAGAGAGCTCTACATTTATTTATATTTATTTACTTACTTACTTACTTACTTACTTGTTTTGCTATCTATAGTTGTGGATAGTAAATTGTCCGGTAAACTGGGCAAAGTTCTTTCACAAAACCTGTTGTCTAATATCTTTGAAGAATTCTCTCTAGAAATGTTTGCATCCTTCTCATTGAAGCCAAAGGGAAACAATAAATTGGCCGATATAAAGATGTCATGAGAGAGCCAACTGCTGGGTGGCAAGAGTTCATAAGTCAAGAGTCTGTTTGTTTTCTAAATATTCACCCTTGAAAAACCACAAATAAGACAGAGTAGACTGACTCAGAGATGACTAAAGAGATACAACAAGCAAGAGTGATCAGAGTTGTTATTGTAACTGACCATAATGTGATAATAGGATTACACAGGAAGAGTCATGTTGCCGATTTGGCAATAATCACCCATTGCTACACAGTTATTTCCTTTGGGATTAATGTGCATTCTTTGAAAGCTTTGAAATTTGGAGCATGAATCTTTCTTTTGAAGAGGTGAAAGAGCTTAATGGAGACATTGCTATTGACCTCAGAAGCAAAACAAGGACAGATGATACTGCAGAGCCAAGAAGTCTGTGGAAGTCACCAGTGCTGTTTCAGACCTAAAACTCCACTCTTGCTCTTTCTAGGACTTACTTCAACTTAGTTATCTGTCTATCCAGTAGAGGACTCTGAACTACCAGGGAGATAATAAATCTGTCTTTGGGGGCTTTCCTGGAAAGTAATGTCTCCTCAAACAATCACACAACCATCATGTTAATGTGTAATTTTGGTGAGTGTTGTTAGGGTTTCTATTGCTGCAATGAAACATTATGACCCGAAAGCAACTTAAGGAAGAAAGGGTTTATTTATTCCAAATCACTGTTTCTCATCAAAGGAGGCAGGAGCAGATGCAGAGGCCATAAATGGATGCTGCTTACCAACTTGTTCCCCATGGCTTGCTTAGCCTGCTTTCTTACAGAACTCAGGACCACCAGCTCAGGATGGCAACATACAGAATGGATGTGTGCTCCCCTTGACTCTATCAATCACTAATTAAGAAAATGCCTTACAGCTGGATACTTTGAAGGTATTTTCTCAATTGAAGTTCCCTCATTTCAGATAGCTCTAAATTGTGTTAAGTTGGTACAACACTAGCCAACACAGTGAGTTATTATATTTAGGGAATATGATTATATGTTCCATGGAATATCCTTGGGGCAGAAACTATGATCTTAAATTGAGGGATTAATGTAACAAAACTCCTGAGATTTATGTATTTAAATTAGAATGTACAGCAGAGATAGAAGGAATATGGGGAAAATGATGTCTCTTTTTACTCAGCAGCATTTTACAGCTTTGCTGGTAGTGAAAAAGTAGATCTCTTGACTACTATATTCATGAATGCCATATGAAAAATTATAGAAACATTAAACCAGACAATGATTTTGTGTCTCTACAATCGTATTTTTTAAACCTTGATATTTTGGAGTAAATAATTCATCATAGTGATAGTTCCGTGTCTTAGAGAATCCTACTTAATAAAATCCAAGGAGAGGAGTAAGTCAATGTATTGCTATTTGCAGATGATATGATAGTATACATAAGTGACCCCAAAAACTTTACTAAAGAACACTTACAGCTGATAAACACCTTCAAAAAAAGTCGCTAGATACAAATATAACTCAAAAGAAAATCAGTAGCTCTCCTTTTTACAAATGATAAAGAGATCAGAAAGAAATTAGGGAATTAGCCATGAATAACATGAATTATCTTGGTAAAACTCTAACCAAACAAGTGAAAGACCTATATGACAAGAATTTCAAGTCACTGAAGAAAGAAATTGAGGAGGATATCAGAAGATGGAAAGATCTCCTATGCTCATGGATTGGTAAGAATAACACAGTGACTATGGTCATCTTACCAAAAGCAAACAAACAAAAAGCAAAATATCAGCAACCACAACTAGCACTAGATGTTGCATCTGTGACAATCAAAAGTGTTTTTGGAAAGTGCCCAATATTCCCCAAGGGTCATAATCTCCTCCTCTTGGGAACTGTTTTTCTGGATGAAGTAATTGGAAATAATAACATATTGGCCACACTCAGTTGCCTTTACTTGAGTATTAAAACAAAAACATAAATACACAGAAAAATAGACACATTTATAAGCAGAAATCAGAGGCAAGAGTGTGGCTACAGAGCTGGAGATTCCACAGCTTCGAAAAGGTGAATTATCCTTAGACCTTAGAGAGTAAGAGATAAGTTTGAAAAATACTTTGAGCATCAAAGGCTCAGAAAAACTTCTCAGAGAACAAAGAGATTTATCCCTACAAAAGAGATCAGATAAAGAATGTGATCTTTTTACCTCTTATTTCAGAAGGCCTGAAGGTATTCATCATTACACTAAAGGAGAAGGGCAGTAAAGCCAGAGGAAAATAAATCAATTGGACTTGAAAACTATGACTAAGAACAAACTTTGGGTATGCTTACTGGCACATGAAATGTCCTGAAAACAAATAGATCCTAAAATTGAAGCTTTTTAAAAAATAGAATAACATTGTCAAAATAGCGGTGAGTTCATAGTAAATAAATTTCTGACTCCCAGACTTGCTCAAGCATAAATCAGGTCAGACCAGTACTTCTTGTCACCAGGGAGGGCAAGCACTTTGACACTCACTTTCGATGTTAGCCAGGGAAATGAGGGACAAGGAGCACATAGAGGGAGAAATTACAGAGAACAATAGGCATGAATGTCGAGAGAGGAAGCAGAATCAAATCCATAGGGAACTTTTTGTTAATTTCCATAGCAACATTTCATTTTATGCAGAAATATATGCAAATTATACATGCGTATGCATGTCCAGATGTACACTCTCACACATGGTTCTCTACCTATTCACTTTACTTACTGTGCACATGTGTGCCGGCATGTGTGTGTCAGCGTTACTTCCCACCTTGTGTTTTGAGACAGTCTCTCACTGCTGTGGCCCTCACTGGTTGGCCCGTAAGTCCCAGGGACCCACTTGTCTGTTTCCTTAGTGCTAGGATTACAATCTCTAGTCTTCATTTCAAGTGTTTTAATGTGAGTTCTGGCAATGGTTGCTATCACTTTACAAACTGAGCTAACTCTCAAACCTCTCTACCTACCCATTTTAAACTGAACAACCTATAAAGAAAATGTCCATGAATTCTAATATTGCTAGCACTGTAAGGCTGTGTAACCCTGAATAAGTGAGTGGGCACTTTAGATATACTCATGCTAATATCATGTATTCAGTATGATAGTTGGTACTGGATCCAAACTCAAGAGACAAGATCTGTTAAGTGCATGTGAGGCCTTTACTGACTGATGGCTCTCTAAACCTCTTTGAAATGTGGAGAAATAGCCTAACCTTTCTCTCACTAAAATGAATAGGAGGCAGTAAACTGGAACATACCTTCACTGACTCAACAGAGGGAATATATTATCTTTTCTGTGGCATAGAGCAGGTCCTGGTAGATGTTAGTTAGATAAGCTACAGTGCTGGAGCAGACATCATAGAATTTTGAAGGACTTAGGGATGGTGGTGCCAATCATGTAGCCCATGTACCTACTGAGTACATGATACTGCTACAGATGTATTTGCAGTGGTCAGGAAAACCCAGAAAGCTCTGCAAGTTGATAGGTGAGAAAGTGGAGCATATGATATAGAAGCCTAAATCCACTAGAAGAGGGTGGGGCAAGCCTGAACCATTTCTGTTAACATTTACAGTGACTGCGAAATTGAATTTAGCACACATGGTAATTGACATACTGTGGTCGCATTTCACTTATTTACAAGACATAAAACTGAAACATGCACAAGAAACAAATGATACAAATAAATAAGAAGCTATAGTACTTCCAGAACTCTTGTAAACCCTGCTCTTTCTTGTTTGAAATATCAATCACTCTTGTTCCTCTACCAAACATATTAACACCAAGAAATGAGAGAGAAGAAAAGGAGAGAACATGGGAGGAGGACTGAATGCATGGCAGGGCTTTCTGGCTTTTAATTTTTCTTCTTTGTTATGCTTTATTTTGCTGTTTTTGTTTTTTCTTTTTCAGAGTGGCATGGAGGGCTTTTTACTCTTTATGTGTCCCCTCATGAACACACTCTTCTCTGCTTGCTAGTCTAGGGGAGTGACTCCTCCTTGCCCTGACTCTCTAGGATTTGAATCATATGAAACACTGGAAGAAGATATCAAGGAGGGAAGAGATGTTTACCTTCCCCTGTTCCAAACAAGCCTTTTACTGCCCCGTGACTGGCTCAGTGATTCCCTTTTCCACATGGGTATGGGCTGCATTCCCTGTGGATGCTCCTGGTCTTATCTCCCACATTGGTGGTTATACCCACCCCTCCCAAGTCAAGAGTTCCTCCTCACACACTTGTCAGTTAACTAGCAGTGCCTTGTTTCTTTCTGGGCCCACGACAAATATGTTTTATACTTTTATTTTATTTAACCAATCGTGGTTACCTAAGTTCCTATCTGCATCATTGATTCATGATTAATAACTGCTTTATTTCATTAATACTTACTATATTTCAATTAATTCCTATTTCTATTCTGAATATTTTGGTCATGAGAATGACTCTTAAGTGACATCTGATAGTTTTAAGAATTTTGTCTGATTTAATCGTTTTTCATTAGCTCATATATCTCATTTACATTTATTTAACTTTGATATCAACTATGCTGTGCGTGCTACCTTTCTCATAGTCACTTAACCTTAGCGGTGCTGTATAGACCTTCATTTTTCTTCCACAGGTGAGGTACCATACTATGTTAAAAGAAGAAACAAAGCAAAACTTTGAGGGATTTTTATCTAGAGCTGAAGAAATCAGAGAAAATATACAAACCCCGCAGATCAACATTTCTCATCAATGCAAATGGCTTGGCCTTTAAATCCCTAGTCCTCCATTCCTCTCCAGCAGCAACATAGCTCTAGGGAAAAGTTGGTAACAACTGTAGAAGGGAAAGCATTGATATTTAAGATGCTACACCACTTTGTCTTCCCTAACCATTTGCAATTCAATAGCCTTCTAGTACAGAGAGGTGTTGGGGGTTGGGCTTGTATACTGTATATTCAGATGCTGAATTTTGTGCCCAGTTATCTGGTTATAGTACCAAACAATGGCATAGTCAAGCATCTCTTGTCTCATGTTATGTAAAAATTGTTTTCTATCATCTTTGATTGGTTAATAGGGAGCTAATCAGCCTATAACTGGGCAACAGAGACAGTAGAGGCTGGACATTGAATCCCAGTGAAAGGGTTCCAGTTGGAGAAAGAGGAGTAGAAAGAGAATAAAGGTATTGATAGACAATGTGGAGACACCAGGAGGATTTACCATGAGGATACATATGGAGCAGAGCAAGCCAGCTTAGATGGCAAGTAACAGGACATTTCTATGGGTATTTACAGCCTAGTTGAGTTAGAATAGCTCAGAATCTGCTCAGCACTGTGCCAGCAGCATGTTAATAAAAATACCAGGACTTTGTGTCTTTTATTCAGGAGTGATAAGAGTTAAAGTGGGTGTAGGAAACCTTGCAGTTATTCAGGAGCAAAAAGGGGTGTAGCAACTTCTCCAAAATACTACTGTGTTTGGCACCCAACATGGGACTCAAATACACAACCTTGTGATTAAGAGTCTCATGCTCCACTAAATGAGCTTAGCTGGGCTAGAAAAATTGCCATCTTTAATTTCATCCTATATAGAGGTGGGAAAGCTGTGTGAATGTGACTCAAGTCTCATTTCCTTGATCAAAACAACCAATATATGAAGTTAAGTACAGTGCATATTCAGAACTAATCAAGCAACTTTAATAAAAACAAAAAAGATACAAGAAAGCCACATGAAACTGTAAAAATAACTGATGAAAAGATAGAACATGGCATGAAAGCCAAAGGTCAAAAGGACATGACAGATGATGGTGCCTCCACACAAAGGAAAAAGTTGTGAAACTCCTTTCTGGTTATTATCACTGACTCTGCTAAACAAATGAGGAAGCAAAACAGCAGGAGGAGTTACTGGAAAAGGAATTATTGGATATATAGGAAGAAGTAGTGCTCTCCAAGAGGAAGAATGACTGCAGAGATTTCATAATATTATTACATGATGAATAACATTTATTATTTATATGTACTGACTCTTGTAATAACATTAATCAACTACTGTAGTCATGGAAAACCTAGCCTAGTAACTTCAACAGGATATTGTAGGTTCCATAACTAAGAAGTCTTAAAGCATGGGTTTGAACACAGTGCAGTTTCAGGATCCACAAACCTAATCGTAGATTCACTGTTATATGGAACAACAATTCCTCAAATATCAGTGGTTTTAAATTATCCTTTCTGTCATTGGGGAAAGAGATCCTAGACCAAATAAAATTTCACTTTGATTTCTGTTTTTGTGTTCAACAGTCAAATTAGAATATATTCAACATTCCCACTATGAATAAAATGATTCTGTCCACAAGTGACATATTTCACTTAAACTCCATTTACTATTATTATTGTCATTATTATGGTAATTTAATCTGTTACTAACTTTGGGGAGTGAACTTGGAGAGGTAAGGAAACCAAAGTTAAACACTTGTATACAGAACTAACATTACTGTTCTGCTGAGGTCTCTCTCTTTTCCATACTACCTTCACATGGCTACTCCTTAGTAAGGATGTGATAAGTGAAAAGGACTTGAGTACACATGGAATGAAGAATAAAAGACTTTGAGATACAGTATTGATAGCAACATTCACTTATTGTAGAGGGCGATCTAAAATGCAGACAAAGTCTTTTGTGGTACACTTCTAACAGAAAGAGTGAATTATTGAAGAAATCTTGTTACTAAAAAGGAATATCAGATCTTAAGGGTTTTATTTAGTGTTCTGAGAAGAACCTTGCAGAGATTTTTTTTCTGACAGTTGGTAAAAATAAAGGATACAGAATCATGAAGACCTGGATGGAGTCGGCCTACCCTAGGTTTCCTCCATGCAGCCACAGGACTGTACTTCTGTCTACAGTGACTTAAGAGGAAATGGATGAAAGACACTTCTCTCCTATGAGCCTATGTTCTGTACTCAGATGTGAAGGAGAATAGAGGAACTCCGGAGGTACAACATGTCAAGAAATGTATTGTTCCTCTATTGGTCTGGAAGTTTTAAAAATGAATATAAGAACTGGCATATGGGGAGGAGAGCATGAAATTTTGACTTCCGGTCATAGCATCACTGTTTCATGTATCAAGGCACTGCAGGGGTTGTTTCCTGTACAAAATCAAGTTGTTCAAAAGCCTAGCATGGGTGGTGGAGGGATGCCATTGCCCTACCACTAGCAGAGGAACTACTGGACAGTTATAGTTGCTAAGACTCTTTTGGGGTCTTGAGGGTTGCTCATAATCCAATGCACAACCTCACATCCATGTACTTTGGGGCAGCACTAACTGGAATCAAGTGGCTTCTAATGACCATTAGAAAAAGAGTATATGGAGTTAAGAGAGATAGTGTGAGCCACTGTGAAGAGTTGGAAGGAAGTAATGGTGGATGAATAGGAGTACATTGTGTAAATGTATGGCATTTTCATAGAATGCACTGAAAATAATGTTTTAAAAATGAAGACCAACAGAGTCAACTAACCTGGACCCTTGGGGCTCTCAGAGAATGAATCACCAACCAAAGAACATACATGGGCTGGACCAAGGCCCCTGGAATATATGTAGTAGATGTACAGCTTAGTCTTCATGTGAGTCCTTAATGGGGGTTATACCAAAAGTTGTTGCTGTATGTGGGATAAGTTCTTCTAGCTGGGCTACCTTGTCTGGGCCTGAGTGAGAGATGTGCCTAGCTCTGCAAAGACTTGATGTCCTGGGGGAGGAGGGGTACCTAGGGAGACCCCCACCTGCTCAGAGGATATGGGAAGGAGGGATGGGGGAGGGAGGGAAGAATTGTAGGAGGGGGTGACCAGGAACGGACACTGAGCAGGATGTAAAGTGAATAAGTAAGAAATTAATTAATTAATTAATTATGTTTTTAAAAAGAAGAGGAAAAAATATAATTCTAAAGCCATATGTGGATCTCTTGTACGTGGGAGGTTGCTTCAGGAAGACCTTGAAACTGAGGCCAGTCTGAGCTGTCGAACAAACAAGAACAAATCCAAAACAAACTCCCAAAAACCTCATCTTCCATAACTCAGCAATTCATTAATATTTTTAAAAATGAAAACAGATGTGCAATATAATGAAAGAACTGCTAAATATTTTGATTCATAGTTGCATTAAATAAGAGCAATGATTGACATAGAATAAGATGCTTTATAAATACACGCCAAAGAAGAAGCCAACACAGTGAAGGAGTTGATAATATGAATGTGGTCCTTTCTTCACATTTATTTAGAGACAAGAAGTAGCTGCTATCCTTTTCAAAAGTAAATATCTAGGTGTGTGATTTGTGCTGGTTGGTTTGGGGTCAACTTGACACAAGCTAGAGTCATCAGAGAGAAAGGAGCCTCAGTTAAGGACATGCCTCCATGAGATATGGCTGTAAGGATTTTTTTCAATTAGTTGTCAATGAGGGAGGGACCAACTCATTGTGGGCAGAGTCATGCTTCAGCTGACAGCTCTAGGTTTTATAAGAAAGCAGGCTAACAAGTCATTGCTTCTACATCAGTTCCTGCCTTCAGGTTCCTGTCCTGTCTGAGGAGTTATCTCTTGACTTCCTTCAATAATGAGCAGAGTAATGGATGTGTAAGCCAAATAAACTCTTCTCTACCAGTTGGTCATGGTATTTCATTGCAGCATTAGAAACTCTAAGACATGAAGTTATAGCTAGTTAGATGCTAGCAGGATTAGAGGACATTTGTGCTGGACTCTTGATCATTATAATCATCAGTTTGTAGCCCCAAACTCACTTATAGGACTCTAATTATTGGTCTGAGAAGTAGAAACTTCATTATGTCTCTGGGCCTGGGAAGTGACATAATATTTTTACCTATCTGAAAAAGCCTTGATTAAGAATCAACCTGATTTCCAGGAGCCATAAAAGATTAGTACCAGTAAGAACCTTTCTGCTAAAGAATAAGGACATACTATTGCCTCCCCTTGAAATGGTCAAATTAAACAGGCTATGTGCTCTGGGGGTACTAGAAGTAGAATTAAGTCTGCCAAACTTTAGATAGCACAATGGTCTCTCTGGCCATTGTCCACTCCTGCCACTCAAGGGTATGCTTTCCACTGAGCTGAAATGAAATTCTCCTGTCTTCTTCTCTATGTACTGTGTCAGTCTCAATTCTTTGAGATAATAAGGACTGAGAGACGAGGCAAATCCTGTCTGTCAAGACTCTGGGTGCAATATGAAGCTAAAGGTGTAATTTCCAGCAAAGGCTTCCTAAAATATATACAAATATGAAAATGATCTAAATGAAATCACTGAATATTGGGGAATGGGACAGAGAGCCCCAACTGGCCATCTCTGTTACCAAATTAAACGTCCAGTCCAAGGTCTGGGTTACATTCAATTGAGTTGATCAAAGGGGTTCCGTGGGATTCCACAAACAATCCAGGCTGTTGCCAAGACTATTGGTTCCTTTTAAGAAACTGACAGTAATGTCCCATTGCTAAAATAAAACACACCTGCATAAGTCACTGAATGTGGAGAAGTTGTCCTGGTCCCTATACAAAGCCTTCACTCCTACATTTTAGCATCTTTGGTATAGGAAAGGTACTTTGCATGATACCAAAAGAGGAACATAAGCACCAACCAAGCCACAACTCCTCTCATTGACAATGGTGTCCTTCTTGTAAGATATGCTAGTGCAGTGGTGGCACTAAGCTTATTTGGCTAACCAACCAATATTTGGTTTGAGTTAAGGCCAACTGCAGAAGATATAAAGCATAGTTGACACTGCTTGGGTGACTAAGACCCTGAGATGAGATAGCCCGTGGTCCTAGGGAAAACCAAATACTACTGTTTTAAAAAGAAAAAGTAGCAATAAAATGACTCTTATTGACTTTCTGCTATTGACAATCAGTGCTTTGCTTAGCCAGCACCAAAGAAGCTTCCTCTTGAAGCACATGGAAGAAAGTCAGAGACCTACAGCCAGACAATATGCAGACTGAGAGACCTTGCACACTCAGCACTAAATGAGATGTCTCAATCAAATCCCTCTCTGAAGTACACTGGGAACCCTGTGGAAGAGGAGACAGAAAGAGTGTAAGAGCCAGTCAGGTTGGAGGATACCGAGAAAATGAGGCTCTCTAAGTCAACACGAGGGAAGTTCATATGAACTCACAGAGACTAAGACAGCATGCACAGGGCCTGCAGGGCCTGTGCATTATATATTATAGCATCCACTTTAATGTTTTCATGGGATTTTTTTCCACTGTCCTGAGAAAGACATACAAACCCAGTTTAAATACAATATTCAAGGGGTTACAAGATAACAATTTCAAGATACGTTAACAAACATGACTTATTTAGCAAAAAACCAACCAAACAAAACCAATAAAAAAGTTGATTCAAATAATCGAGAGTAAACAGGAGAGCAAACAACCTTAAAATGCAAACCAAGGAATAAAAAAAAAGTTAGAACTCTAGATACAAGGAGATAAAATGCCACTGTTAGAAGGGTAATACACATGTCATGCAATAAAACCTGTTCAGTTTGAATGGATGGCTCCACAGACAGGAGCTTGGTTCTCAGCATCATCCACGGGCAGTTCACAAGTTCTGCTAACTCTAGCCCCACTTCATTCCATGCTTTTTTCTGATATCCAGAGGCACTGCGCATAACCACTTATCCCTCTCCATCTACTACATCCATGTAATAAAAACTAAAATAGCTTACAATTGGATAGCAATCACAGTGTCAAAAAAAGTGGGAAAATTGCATTTGTATACAAACATAGATTAAAACAATTACAGTCTGTCTTAGGTGTTTGCTTTGAAATCAGGACTTACTAACGATGTGTAGCTTTTTCAGACAAGTGTTCTTTAGGATCAAGACTACCTCTTCTTCTGATGGCGACAAATGTCACATTAAGAATGTAAAATTCTGGATTAGTGTTCAGTAAGTCTATACTCTCTCATATGTTAGGCAGTAGGCTATGGAGCTTTATTTTTATTTGTTTGCTTATCCTTAAAAGCCTTTTGAAAAAATAAGACATCAGAATATTTCTCTCTTTTATAGCAAAAACTCAAAAAGGTTTGCTGGGAAAGTCCATTTTCAGAGAAAGGGGTGTGTCTTCTTTTTGATATGAGAATTCCTAGTTCCCTTATTATGTAGAGAACAGAAGAAAAATGCACGAATTTGGAATATGTTTTTACAAGAGCACAAAGAGTAGAGTGAGCAAAGTGATTTTGAAGGGTGTGGGACTTAAACCCAGATGAGAAGGGGAAAACCAGCCGGAGAAGGGAATGGAGGCCATGTTCTTAATATGATGTGGTTAGAAATAAATAGTTCAGTGTTCTGGGAAAGTGTGTGTGTGTGTGTGTGTGTGTGTGTGTGTGTGTGTGTGTGTGTGTCTGTATGTCTGTGTGTTCATGAGAGTATATGTAACCACAGGAAGAGGTATCTAGTACAAAACGAAAATATTCTAAATATGAAGATCTCTAAGGGTAGAGCTTTAAAATGGCATAATATAAAGAATTCAACCCTGTATCTGAAAGGTACTGCCTCCCCACTCCCATTCTATTGCATACAAGAGAGACAGTGGTGTGACATCCTTGGAAGGAGGCAGTTTTATTTTTTTTAATTTAGAAGTTCTCAATAGAATTGTCATTTGAACTATGTTAAACACCCTTCCAGGTGTCTTCCATGTGTAATATGACTATTCTTTAAGTTTGAGGCATGGCAGAGGTGAATCAATGCATCCCATGCAATAGACAAAAGCAATTTATGATATTAGATTATTAGGAAAATGTTAAGAGGAAGCATTACCTTTTATGAGACCAGAAAAAGTGGGTATAGGGTCAGTCTGTTCAAATAAGATAGGCACTAGTAGGAAGACCATTATGTCAAAAATTCAGTTTTCTTCCTTCAATTCTTAGAGACCTCTCCACTTTACTTGGTCAATGGTTTCCTTCTGTCTAGCATCTGGATTGAATCTTGTCTAAGTTACAACCTATAAAAAGAATGTTGCATAAGTCCACCAGAATATGAATAAGAGGTCAAAGAATTGTGTGGTTAATTTGCACAACTCAATTTCCCCGTGTAATGAGAAAGCTAACACATCATCAAGTCTTTTGTATGCTAACTGACATATGTATGACCAAGAAAGTAGAAGACAGTGAGAGTTACTTTGCCTGAGTCAGTCATCTTCCATCATCTCTATGCACTTCAAGCCTAGAATTGCACACATTTCTGTTTAGTATCCTTTCCTCCTTGACCATCTTGATCTTTCTTGACCTTTAACCTCTGTGAATTGACTTCTCATATGATATATATAATCTACTGACTTCAATTATATTGATGTCAATCTCCTCTGCCAATTACTTCAGAACGCTTTGTCTTTTTGTCTTTGTCTGTTGGTCCAAATTCAATATTTGATAAATAGTGTTTGTCAAATGATTGTTGAATAAATACACTAGTGTTTAATTGATGAATAATTGAGATGAATTGGTTCTTGTTTAGAAAACAAAAGGAAAAATTAACACCTGCAGTGTTAATTGAGCATTTATTTAGGAGCACTCACCCCCTGACTATGTACAATTTAATGCTTTTAGTATACTTATAGACTCATGAAACCTTCAACATCATTGACATTAGCAGCATTTTTATTACCCTGTAAAGAAAACCTATACTAATCAAAGCCCCTTTCCTTTCCTGCAGCCATTCCATCTGATCAAATACAAATCTATGTTCTTCTCTGTAGATTTGCCTATTTTAGATATTTTCTTTTTTTTCAATTTCTAAGTTTTTTTATTTACATTCCAAATGATTTCCCCTTTCCCTGAATAACATAGTCAGCTACCATAGTTCAGTGAATGCATTTTACTTAGTATATTTTCTGAGTTTATCCATTATTAGGATTCCATTCATTTTTGTCTGCTGTATGGATATACCACATTATTTGTTAATCCATCAGCAGATAAACTTTGTGTTGTGCTCAACTTTTGGATCATGAATAACAAACCACATATAAGTATTCATTTCTTCTAGGTTTGGAAATGCTAGGTTATATAAGCCTTCTATGTTTCAATATTTGAGGCACTGTCAAAACTGTTTTATAAAACAGCTGCAATCTTTTTACACCAACAACATCTGCAGAATCTAATTTCTCCACCTCCTCATCAACATTTCTCCTACTACTTTTGTGATGTCAGCTATCCCAATAGAAATGAAGTACCAGTTGCAATTCCCTAAATGAGAAAAGGATTAAATCGAGGTCGAGGAATTACTCTTTAAATACTTTTAAATTAATTAATCATTTAATTTTTAATCATCAGGGAGATTCTAGGCAGATGCTTTACTGCTGAGGTAAGACCACCTTTTGTAATTGTCAAGTGAAAGAGAAAAATTATATATATGATTATCATTTATATATTTTACATTATTGATATATATATGTTAGAAGATATGTATATTGCACAGATAGTACATAGATATGCTAGAACAAATTACACTCACATTTATTAACATTTAGTTGGTAATCTCAGACAGCCCCCAAAATTAATTGTCTATGTATAAAACAAATAAAGAGAAATTAATAGCTCACACAGATACAAATGACAGGCAGATAGAAGATATAGTAGAAAAACATGCTATTTATAACAACAATGGGAAAATATAAAGTAGCTATAAAATCCACACATATTTCTAGCCATAAAGTTATGTTTTATCCATACAGTCTAAAAATCACAGTAAGTGGTACAAAAGAAAAAATACTTTTTAGATTTGCAAATTCAAAAGCATGGTGATATTAATTTTATTTAAACTAATTTGCAAATACCTTGATCCCAAGTGAATACTCACAAATTAGTGAGAATAAGATTTGGGGGAAAATATTGAACATATCTTCAAAGACAGGGAGAGCAGATTCTTAGACTCCAAGATGTTCAAACTTACTCATGAGAGAGAAATGAAAGCTAAAATTAAGACATAAGTTTTATCACTTTGATGGGCAAAGAGCCAGAGTTTATGTTAGCCATAGAGTGGGAAAACAGGCAGATCTAAATATAGGAGGGAGTGAAAACTCTCTCAAGACGTATGAAGGACACATTGGGAATACTTATCAAAGTTTAAAGTGCATGTATCCACACCCTTTCATCCAGTAAATTCACACTTCATTTTTATATATTGACATATAAATTCATTTCTACATTAATTTAACCCTTTCTTTCTACTAGTTTTCTAGTACATCATCTAAAAGTTAATTTTACATAAGGAGGGGCACCTTATGAAATTATTTTATGTGAAAGGTTCCATCTTATGCTGCTATTTGTAGCTCTAAACTATAGGATTTGGCAATATGCTATGGTAGAAATTAATGGGAAATGTTCATTTGGGACCATGAAATGAAGTAATTCTTCATGCAGAAGGGTGAGGTATGCTCCAAGATTCTTTTACTGGAAAGAAAAACAGGAAGAACAAAATGTCAAAGGGGCACTACTCTGGAACACAGGACATCTGTGGCAAGCAAGCATCTTGCTCTTAGTGTTGAGTAGAAACGGCTTCTGACTCGTCACACAGTTCTGCATGTTTGTGCCATTTGC
The DNA here is from genome assembly GCA_036184795.1 of Tokudaia tokunoshimensis. NCBI lineage: Eukaryota > Metazoa > Chordata > Mammalia > Rodentia > Muridae > Tokudaia > Tokudaia tokunoshimensis. The sequence continues at coordinate 40,018,934 of BTHU01000003.1, forward strand.
TAACTAGTGCGTAGGATTCTTTTGTTGACTACGACTGAGTAACTGAAGCAGTCAGGGAATAGGCAATGAATGCAGTTGTAAGGATGCAGACTGCCTATCCTCTGACTCCAAGCACTGCACCACCATGGAGGAGGCTCTGGATCTTTGACAATAGGATGGTTTTCCTGCATTATCATCATAATCAGCACAAGAAAAAATCGAATGCTTTGAATTCACAAGAATTCAATGAGTTAATGAACTCAACTGCCCAAACCAAGTTAACATTCACATGCATGTTTCTTTGCTCTTATCTTCCTCAAAAGGAAAGCTGAGCAGATGGATGGACCGAGTGGTTGATATGAGGACAATTTGCTGTGAATCTCTGGAATAGATAAAAATGTCACTATATGAGCATGTTAGAAAGCATAATCCTCCTTAAAAAGTTGAAGAGTCACAAAGTATTTTTTGAGAGATGTCAAATGATATACACACATGAGTATATATATTCATACAAGATATTTGTGTAGATATGTATGTGTGCAAATGCAAATACATATGCATTTCTCCATGCATGTGAATAAACACTTAATACATGTCACCATATATCCTTGTATATTAATATATACATGCACATTAATATATCTTGTACTTCTGTGGATGTGTGGATGTGAACAGCAAATTATCCCCTTTTCAGAAAGAGCTGTTGGAATCATCTGCCTTCATGTCTGGAAAGACCAGCATTCACTACTAAGACACCATCACCTGTGTGAAACATTTGTTGCAGACAAATCCCTGTGTGCCACCATGAGTAGAAATGTTCAGAGAATGCGAAAGAAGAAAACAAAAGAGTAGAACTAGTTCTCTTTTAATACAGCTTATTTGTAGCTAATTATCTTGGTTCCTTCTTTTAATTAATTTCTTCTCTATGTGTGGATAGCACAATGATGTGTGCAAGTACCAAGTCTCACCATTTTCCTGGCCTTGCTCTTAGGTCTTTTCTGAAACAGTTCAGAACCATTTCTAGGAGCACTCAACCAATCTGATGATGCTCAACAAACACCAGGTTAGAATTGATTGGTCCAACCCTTTGGTGATTTGTTTTGCTTTTGAGAGGTACAGGTCGATGGTTGCTTCATAATGCATATAAAATATAGCTATGTAAAAGGTATATATCTAAGTTTATAGAAGCAAGATATTTTTATCCTAGGACAAAACTAATTCAATCTTCTTTAGGCGTTTGTTTACTGATTGATCTTCCCTACTCCTGTCTTTCCTGTTCTGCTTCTTCCCTTTCTTGCTTTCTCCATCCTTTCTCTTCCTCAGCCAGGCCCCCCCCTCCCTCCGGTATTTTTTGCAATTGTTTTCTAACTTGGAATAGGCCTCTCTCCTGCTACAGCTGTGACTCTGTCCCCTGCTGCACTAAATTGACACTTGTGCAAGCAATGGCTCTCGTCAGTCACTCTGAAGCTGCTGCTTCCAGAAGTGTCGATTTAGTGCAGCGGGAGATGAGGTGCCAGCTGCAGAAGTAGGCCACGGGAAAACTCAACAACGAGTTCTGCCTTCCCTGGTTGTACGTGGTGTTTGGTGGGAGGATGAGGAGGATGGGTCTGCCAGGGTCTGCGATTAAAATGTGGAACAACAATATGAGAGAGTCAGGAAGAGCAGTGAGTTAAAATAATCTCTCTTTGGTAGCTCTAAGGTTTGCAGAGGAGGGAGGGGAATTCTGAATTGGGGTTAATTTCCTTTCACTTGGTCTCAAAACACTGTCAGTGCTGAAAAAGGAACCTTTAAAAATTTTCTTTCCTTGGGGGACATGTCCTTATGGGTTATGGTGACTGAAGCCTCCCCCAGATTGTGCTCAGATCCTACTGATCTAGGCTAAAACTTGAAGTCTGTAATGTGGAAGGTTTGGCAAGTCTTGCCATTCATTTCCTGTTGACATAAACACCTACTCTGCTTAATTAAAAGTCCTTGGTGAGTGCTAACTCCATAGGCTGTCAGAAACAGACTTCCACACCTATAGTATGAATGTGTCCTTTTAAGTTGACATACACTAAAAGAAACAGAGATCAGGGCTTGTTATTTGAGGTAGCCTGTTTCCATTCCCCTTTGTTGGTTCTGATAATTTTCTATATTAACTGTGAGCATGGACTGTACTCTGCAGAGCCCCCGACAGGCTGTAAGAGCTGAATTACAATATCCTGTGGGTAACACAGTTTTATTGCCTACATTGGGTTTTTTGAAATAACCATTTTTGATAAAGGCCAGATTTAAAAGTGACACTGTGGAAGCACAAAAGGAAATGGGAGGGAACACATGGTACTGATACTGGATTCTGACCATTGTATTCATTATCCACTCTTGGAGGGGAACTGCTATGGAAATTTGCTTTTCATATGCAATGTAGAATGGAAGTTCTTTTGTGCCAAAGAGTTCTGATATAGCTCCCTTGGAAAAACTCTAGTATCTAGGTCACTTGGCTTTCTTAAACCTGAAATAAATGAGATCTTTGGTAATATGGTATTGTGACTGTGGGACACAGATTAAAGGAGAAAGGCTGTGGCTAAGACAATCAGGGAGGGAGAACTTTGAATGTTGACATATTTTTTACTCCTTATATAAAAGACAAGATGTATGATTCCATCAAGGTGCTTTGATTGTCCATGACACCTCTGTTTGCTAAATGTATTTGAAAATATATTTAGGCACACTTAGGTTAAGTGTCTATTTAAATGTGTTTTAAATAGACCTGGTAAGTGTCTGATGTGCACTGAGAAATACTCTTTACTAAGTACTAATATGGAAAATGAAAGAGTGGAGACAGACCTGTTCATCAATTTAGGGAGATATAAGTGTGTGATCACTGAAGGTTAGGGCTTATTAAGAGCTGCTTCTTGGAACAGGTAGATTAAGAGTATGCCTTGGTTCAGCACACAGAAGCACAGAATGCTGAACTCTGGAGAAAGCAATAACCATAGGTAGAAGAAACTCTCAAAAACAAATGGAAGTAGATGGGTAAGGGGTCTGACTTTTAGGCATAGAGAGACAGGAGCACTGAATGTGACTTGGGGAACAAGAAGGACCTTACAGAAGTTCAGTGCTTAAAGCTAGGCCAGGCAGTTGATTTATTTTACAAGAGGGATGTACTGGATGGTTTTGTGTGTCAACTTGATACAGACTGGAGTTATCACAGAGAAAGGAGCTTCAGTTGAGCAAATGCTTCCATGAAATCTAGCTGTGGGGAATTTTCTCAATTAGTGATCAAGTGAGGAGGGCCCATTGTGGGTTGTGCCATCCCTGGGCTGGTAGTCTTGGGTTCTATAAAGAAAGCACGCTGAGCAAGTCAGGGGAAGCAAGCCAGTAAGAAACATCCCTCCATGGCCTCTGCTTGAGCTCCTGTTTCCTGACCTGCTTGAGTTCCAGTCCTGACCTCCTTTGGTGATGAATAAACCCTTTCCTCCCCAATTTGCTTCTTGGTCATGGTCATGATGTTTTGTGCAGGAATAGAAACTCTGACTAAGACAGAGGATGTGGATAAAAACGGAGGAAAACAGCCGGGCGGTGGTGGCGCACGCCTTTAATCCCAGCACTTGGGAGGCAGAGGCAGGAGGATTTCTGAGTTCGAGGCCAGCCTGGTCTACAAAGTGAGTTCCAGGACAGCCAGGGCTACACAGAGAAACCCTGTCTCGAAAAAAAAAATGGAGGAAAACAACCTAGGAGCGTTAGCTTCTTCTCTTCTATCTGTTCAGTACTGCAGAGCTTCCTTGGAAGGTCTAACCTTGATTCTTTTCATTTTTAACCTAAATTGATACCATTTAACATAGATCTCAGGACAGTCCCCAGGAGACCTGTCAACTTTTGAACCTTACTTTCAATTTTGAATGTAGAATTTACTCTGAATTTCCTTCAGGGAAGAGATTATGTCCTTCAAATGCTTAGAGTGGTCTACAACAATTCCTATGTTTAATGATTGTGTCTAATAAGTGTTTCCTGTGTCCCGCTGAGTCCAGCAAGTTAGAAAATTCTCTCCATCTCCACTGTGTGGACAGCTTTGTAGAGTTTTCTTCTTTCCTTCCCTCCCTCCCTACCTCCCTCCCTCTCTCCCTTTCTCTTCTTACTTCTATCTCCCTCTCCTTCCCTCCCTTCCTCCCTCCCTCTGCCCCTCCATCCTCCTCTGCTTCCTTTCTCTCTCTCTCATTCCTTCCTCTCTCTCTCTCTCTCTCTCTCTCTCTCTCTCTCTCTCTCTCTCTCTCTCCCTCTTTCTTTCTTCTCTTTCTTGTTCCCTGTTTATCTACTCTCATCTTAATTATTCCTGTTGCTGTTACTTTCTAGAGTACTGAACATTAAACCAGAGCTTTGGTGCATACTAGGCAAGCTCACCACTACTGAACTGTGGTACCAGTCCTCATCTTTGTTGTTAACATCATATCAAATTTCTACCTTTTCTCATTGTTCTTAGTTTTTAAAATATTTTATCCAAACAGTAATCAAGAGAATTCCTCCCTTAACACCTCCTCTTCTCCTTTCTTCTGACCATTCCTCCTCTTTTCCTTACTGCTTTTCTTCTCTTGGTCTTTTCTTCCCTCCCTCCCTCCCTCCCTCCCTCCCTCCCTCCCTCCCTCCTTCCATCCTTCCGTCCCTCCCTCCTTCCCTCTCTCCCTCTGTCAATTCCTTTCTCTTTTTTGTCTCCACAGTCCTTGAAACTTAAAAAAAACAAAAAAACAAAAACAAAAACAAAAAAACAGGACAACATCCCCAAGAAGGCAATAATGTTGAGGTTTGGTCTTTTGCCAAGTATTACAATACTAAATACTGGTTCCTAATGCCTGGTTGCTCCCAGGGATGAGAGAATCTGCTTGTAACCTTGACCCCCAAGTTATCCTGACTAGTGAATAAAGATGCTTTACAGTCAATGGGTAGGCAGAAGAGAGAAAGGCAGAGTTTTTCCAGTTCCTGGGCTTGCTGTCTGAGAGATCATGAGGATGGAAAGGAGAAGAAGGTGGAGATGGGAGAAACATCATATGTTAGATGGGTTATGAAAACATAGCCACAAGGTCTGGCCAATTGGAGTTAAGAACTTCCCAGATGGAATATGGCAAATTATAATTTGAGGTTATTGATGGGGAAGTAGATTCTAATAGTTTAGAAGTTTTGGTGATGATTAAGGATTATTATAAAAAATTGCATGTCTTTTTGTCTGGGAACTGAATGCTGGTGTTAAAAAATACAATTTGCAATTAAACAATTTGTGATTATTTTCTATAACAAAATAACAATAACCCAAACCTTCCGCATCCAGAATTTAAGCACTGCTAATAATTATCAGGTTTGCTCCCTTTTGCTTCCTTTACTTTCTTCTCCGTGTGTGTGTGTGTGTGTGTGTGTGTGTGTGTGTGTGTGTGTGTGTATACTCCAAAAGTCTACCTCAGGTGTTTTCCTTGATCAGTGTCCATTTTTTGAGACAGAGTTTCTCAATGAACCCAGACCCTCTTGATTTGGTTTGGTTGGCCAATAAGAAGGAATCCAAGCTCAGGTTCTCGTTCTTGAAATTTGCGACTGAGTCAGCTTCTTGGCTCTTCTTTATTTCCTTTAGTAAGACATAGCTTAGCATGTCTCTTGCTCACTTACTTGCTCCACACTGTTGGTAGAGTACTGACTGCCACCATCTTTACTCACATCATTATTTTCTTTTATAATTTCCTTTTGATAAAGCTCCTCATTAACACATGCATTGTTAGCAGACTATGTGTATATTTTCAGATGTTTGAATATTTGGCTTTTGTGTTATTGATTCATTATAGAGTAGTATGTGCATACACTATTATATATTTTAAGGCCTCATAATCATATTGTCAAAAGAATAATTAAATAATTATCTAGACATATTCAAAAATTAATTATGAGACATAAAGCAGATGTAACTAGGAAATATATCACATGAGACTTGGATTTGAGTAATCACAGTGATGATAATGGGGAAGGTGAAGATGAATATTTATTAACTTGAAGAAAAAAAAGAAAGGGGGAGACAAATCTAATCTTTATTCCCCAAATGGGAGTAGGCAAGTAGAATGCTTGGGAAATAATGATGAATTAGGACTAAAATATAAAGAACATTAAATATATTAAAGGTTAAACACTAACATGTATTTATCAGATTGACTACAAATTACTGCATTGGGTTTTAAATAATCAGTAGAGTTTACACATACAGATAGTGTTTATTCATACTGTGGTATTGTAATTTGTCTTCTGGGAGTGTTAAACTCCTATTTGGTGGAGGTCTTTCATGCCTGGTCTAATGTGATGTCTTCTCATCTTTCTTAGCGTGGTCATGCCATGGCATTAGGTAACCATTTGAGCAATGCTCATCAGAATTTTGGGACATTTTTAGAAACTGTCTCCAAAACTTAAAAGCTTTTGAAAACATTTTTCCATAGCAAAACAATTTTATTTTCTGAGAGTGGATTTGTTTGGGGTAACAATCATAAGTTGATTGCAGCCCAATCTCTAGAAACCACACCGGTCACCTTTTACAATAGCAAACAAGAATCAAATAGAAGCTATCGATTAGCAAGCATGCTTAGATAAGTTTTAAGGTTCAGTATTATTATGTGGCTAGTAATTGAGGATGATGAACAAGAGCCATACATTTAAACAATATTATAGTATGCATCTAACAGCCAAATAATTTGGGGAAAAAAACAAATATTCCTTTTCAATCAATTTTATATTTCTTTCAGATACCTTTTCCCAGACACCAGGGAATTGAGACAAAACTGTAAATCATCAATCATCAATCTGATGTTAACATAGAAACTTGCAGTATGCCGGGCAGTGGTGGCGCACTCCTTTAATCCCAGCACTTGAAAGGCAGAGGCAGGTGGATCTCTGAGTTCAAAGCTGGCCTGGTGTACAGAGCAGGTTCCAGGACACCCAAAACTCCATAGAGAAACCTTGTCTTGAAAAACCACATAAATCAAGCAAAAGACAAACAATGAACCTGCAGTGTAGAAATTCCAGTTTTATATTGTTAAGCATCTGTTGAACATAAATCAAAGTTTTATGTTCTTAAGACAACATTTGGATGATTTGCTCTGCCATGCTTGCTTGTGTTTGATTTTCACACACAAACTCAGATGTTCTGGGTTCTTCTCTATCTGGATAACCTTTGGGCTATCACTTTCTATACATAGGGAGAGATACAGACAATTAACATGCAGTGAAACAGTCATCTAGAATACTAGAATAACAAACAATGTTCCAGGCACACAGTCTCCAGGTGATATTACATAGAAAAAAGTCTCACTAAACAAAATGTTAATTATCATAATCTGGAACATTCAGAAGATGACTTCAACTGTAAAAACTTCCCCAAAAACATGTCTCAGTAAGGTCAGAAGATTCAAGAGTCCATAATTGAGCCTGGTTGCCCTTCAAATCTTGGGTGAAAATCATGACCATCTTGAGATAATCTTACTGCATCCTGAGGCTGTCAACACTAAATCCTGTTAGGAGTAGGGTTACCATTTGTCTACAGATTGGACAACTGATTGTACTGAGCCATGACCATATCACCAGTATGCATACAGGAACAAGAAAGATGGCCCTTCTTAAAAGAAGGAGAAGGTTTGATGTAAGCAGATTGGTGAAGTAAAAATTTCTGGTTTCTTTGGAAACTCAGTTATGACAGAGGATGTTCTTCTAGAAGCTGTCTTGTGAGAGGAGGTTTTGCTGAAACAGACACATGCGAGGATGTTTTACTGCAGCAAAGACATGAGAAGGCATGTGACGTTTTCCTGGAGTGGATGCTTGAGAAGGCACGTGATATTTGGAAAGAGTATAAATGGAATCCTATAGACAATGAGAGGATGCTCTTTCATTGAGATGACGCATAGTACCTCACTGGTCTTCCCTAGCTTGCAATTCTTAGCTGTTCTTGCTTCTTCTATGATCATCGCTGATCTTCACTTCATATCGAGAGGTGTATCATGGAACTTCTTGTATCCCGGCTGATTCTTGTTGCTTCAGCTGACTCATGCTGATTTGGTGGAGCCTTGTGGTTTCTGCTATATTGATCTGCTGCTGTTGATTCATGTTTTGTGTTTGCTATTGGACTAGATTGCTGCTACTGATTTGTGTTTTGTGTTTGCTATTGGTCTGGATAGCTAGTATTCTGACAATGATCTGTGGAATCACCCCAAAGAACTACTTCTAAATAGGTCCACAACCCCCTTGTCTTATTAACCTTCTTTCTTCCCTACCTTTAAAGCAATGGGCTAAAAGGGAGGATTAAGTACTTAAGAACCCTAAATAAAGTAGGTTTGGAGAAAAATCTGAGCCTGTAGACTGGGCGTTTTAATCGAGGACTTCTATGGTGCAAGAGCAGGGTTAACTGTTCCATCTGAAGTTCTTCGGGAAGCAGTCCGAATGGCTCATGGTTTTCTGGCTGAATACTTTGCTTTACATTTCAGAAACAGATATTTAGGAGAGTTGCATTCAAACTGAAACTGACCATCACAGTCACAAGTACTAGATCACTTCCTCCTCCTATAAGAGAACCACGCATCTACAAACCTTGAACTCCACTGTGATGTTTGATTATTGCAGGTCTTTTCTGGAGGACTGAGAGGTAGTTCAGTTGGTAGAATGCTTGCTTACCACATGTGAAGTCCTAGATTTGATAGCAGCACATTATAAGTTGAATGTGGTGGGGCCTGCACTGCTAGAACCAAGGAGTTCTAATCAGAAGCTGAAGGTTCAAAGGCAGTGTGGGCTACATGGTGAGTTCCAGGCCAGTCTAGAGTATATAGTGAAATCTTCTCCCTGTGCCCTCTTCTTAAACTTGCAAGGAAAGGATCAGAGTGGGGACACAAATTTTCCTATAGTTGTCCACAAACTTTTCTAAAGAGTGATATACAGAGAGGCACATATATTTTTTAATAATAAAAAATTCCAAGTGGTACAGAGTTAATATACATTGATTCACATGGTCTTTGCTTTAGAGATATTCACTTATAAGCATGAGCTTGGGTTTGTTGTCATTCTTTTTATTAAACTTTTAGTACTTTATTACAAAAAGTGTCAAGCATTTGAAAATTTGAAAAACATCACAGTGACTGTCCTATAAGTTTCTATCCCTACCTCTGTGGGATGAATGACAGTGAGACTTGTTCATCACATACCTGCTCATTTTAATATCCACCTAGTCATCTGTAAGTCGGCTGCATTTTGGATACATTTCTCAGTTAATGTCACATAACAGTCCTACTAAATGCTTCAGTTTACATATTATTAATCAAAAGTCCAAAGAACATACAATAGCTGGACTGAGGTCCCTGGCACATAGGTAGCAGATGTGCAACTCAGTCTCCATGGTTACCTTATCTGGCCTTAGTGGGAGAAGATGTACCTAATCCTGAAGGATTAGGAGTGGGAGGATACCCAGGGGGCCCCACCCCCCTCAGAGGATAAGGGGAGAGGAGATGGGTGAGGGACTCTCTAATGGGGGAATCAGGAGGTATGGCAGCATTTGGGATGTAAATACATAATTTAAAAATTTATATGTAATTAAAACAATTTCTCTGTATATAATCTACATGAAATAAAGTATATAATAGTGTATTTCCAATAAAGTTACAGAGCTCTGGTAATTGTATTAATGCACATAAACTAACTCCCTCTCTATAGTTTTACCATGACCCTAGAATGCTCCAGATAGTCTGTACTCTCAATGTTATTCCTACTTTCAGAGTCACTTTAGATACATTTTTCCACCATAGAGCTTCATTTAAAGAAAACCATATGGTTTGTTGTTTTTATGTGGTTCATTTTACTGGCCATGTAACAATATGGGTATTTATGTTATTAGTCGTGTTATGTTATTAGTCGTGTACAAAGCCATTTTTCCTTTTAAATCACCAAATATCCAAGATGTATTCTGTTCCATTCTATAAATATATTAGTTTCTTCATCATTTTACCTGAGAATGAACATGTGTGCTATTTCTAGATTGCTCTATTGTGAATAGAGCTGCTATGAAAAAGTCTTTATCTTGCATACATAGAAGTGGAATTGATGAGTAATTGCATAGCTGCATGTTGTACTTTATAACAACTGCATCATTCTGAACCCTTCGCAATCTCTACTGATGTATGAGCTCTACTTACTCCAGTTTAATGCTAACCCTGTTGGATGGGTCTTAGTGGTTTCTCATTATAGGTTTAGTTTGTGTTTCCTTTGTATTGTTGGGTATGCCTTAGGGCATTGACTGCCCATTTGTGTATAGTTGATTCCTAGTGCAATATGAACTTGTGGATACTGTATATTCCTGCTCCTCAGGAAAGAGTTTTGTTTCTGTGAGCCACTGTTTATAAAACTTTCTAAAGCCAATGAATATGTAAATAATTTTCTCATATATTACTGATTCCTTTATATTAAAGTTATCAAAAATAGCATTAAAACTCATGTCTGAGGATGGTTGATTGAATTTAACGATTTCTTTTATTAGGCACCATGATCTCTCTCTCTCTCTCTCTCTCTCTCTCTCTCTCTCTCTCTCTGTGTGTGTGTGTTTCTCTTTCTTCCTCTTTCTCTCTCTCACACACAATTAAAAATATTCTGTTTTCTCTAGTTGTAGATTATAATAGTCTATAAATATTAATTTAGTCTTGATGATTGTTTCCAGATTATTTATATGTTTATTGAAAGTTTTTTAATTATTTGAGTTGCCAAGAGAATGATCTAATAATTCCCAATTAGGATATTAGCATTGCTTTCCTGTTTGCCTTTTTAAATTCTTCACTTTCATTAGTATATTGTGATTTTAAGTTACTCTTCCTGCTGAACTAGCCCATTCTTTATTTTGAGATTATTATCATAGATTATCATATTCTTTACATTTGTCTCTTTTATCTCATATTAGTATCTATCTACTCTATTTATTTCCTGTATTCTGTGAGTTGTAACTATTGCCTTTCCACTGACCTGAATCTTTACAATTTAAGTTTGTCTCCTTTAGACAGTATACAGTTAGATTTTATATTTTCATTCATTTTTATATATTGACATTTTATATTTAATTTTTTATTCCATTAATATTGTTTCTAATTATTTAGATGATTATATATATATATATATATATATATATATATATATATTAGTTCTTTATGGTTTGGTGCATTCTATTCATGAATTCCACCTTCCTTTGGAATATTTGACTTTCCTTAAAATCTGACTTTAATATATGTTCATGTTTTGCACTCTCAATATAGATATAGTCTCTCTATATTGGTAGTAATTTTTGTTTTATAGATTAATTTATCATCTCAGTTCTTTAAGCTGTGATTATTATTTGTAGTATATTTAGATAAGTTATAAGCCACAATACAACTCAATGGAATGTTTATTGTAATCGATCACATACATTTTACAGAACTGGAGGAAAACAGTTTACTTGGAGACATTTAAGCTTTCAATTTCTGTATTTTTTCCTCTTGGAGTTGATTTTTTAATATGGTATCATTTCCTTTCAGTCTAAACAAATTCCTTTAGCATTTCTTTTCATTCATGCACACTGGAATCAGATTCTTACAGGTTTTGAAATATGAAGTTTCTTATGCCACATTCATTATTAACTATTTCTTGAGTATAGGATTGAGCTGACTTTTTTTTTTTTATTTCAGCACTCTGAGCATGTTATGCTACCATCCTCTGTCTTCCATAGTTTAGTATAAGGAGGAAGTAGAAATTTGAATCATTGCTCATTCTGTGTAAAATGTCATTTTACTTTTACTGCTTTTAAGAATTTTCTCTTTGATTTCCAGTAGCATAAATGTGTTGTGCCTAACTGTGGATTTATACATATTTATCCTCTCCGATGTTTGCTGAGCTTCTCAGATCTGTAAATTTATGTCTTTCAGCAATATGTTTCCATCCCATCTGTCTCTCTACTTTTGGTACTTCAATTACACATAAATTAGAAGTTCTGAAACCACCCCATAGGGCTTGAAGGGTCTCCTCAGCCTTTCCTCTGTTCTTTACATTGGATACTTGCTATTGCTATGCCCTTGAGATTTCCTACTGTTTCTCTGGTGGTATCATGCTTCCGTTAAGCTCAATCACTGGGTTTAAAATTTTTCATATTTAATAGTGTGTAGTTCTAGAAGTTCTGTTGGGTCACCTTTATCATTTCTGTATTTTGACTGGTCAAGCCAATTGTCAAATCATTGCAATCATTTTTTTTTATTTACTTAAATGAACACGGTTCTACTAGCTCTGTCATAATCCTTACTTGTTAATTCCAGCTTCTGAATCATCTTGGGGTGATGTTTGGTTAATTGTCCTTTGTCTGAAAAATGAGGCACATTTTCCTAGTTGTTTATAAGTTGAGTAGCTTTGGATAGCTTCCTGAACCTTGTAATTTTTTTTCCTGTGAAGACCTGATATTCTATTATTTTTCTCTGTAGAGTGTTGATGCTTCCCTTTTAGTAAGGAATTAGCATTGCAGACTCAGTTTCAAGTTTTGTTTTAGAATATTCAGCTCAGAACTCCATTTTAATTGTTATCTTGAGTGGGCTGCCATGGCGATCTCCCAGAAAAGCCACTGAGTGATATGTGAATGTACAAATCACACGTATTACATACATACATATTACACACACTTCACATCTTACATATTTTATACACATCTCACACACACACACACACACACACACACACACACACACACACACACACACACTCTATATCACATACACAGAGCTGAATAAGTACCTGATATTTAACCTGTACAAAGGATATAAAGGATATTTTGAGTTTTTGAGAAACTTTACCACTATAAGACTTTGGGGTAATTAGTATTGATCTGTATGCAAGCAATTTTAATATATATATGTGGGGGGATGCATGCACACATGTGTGTATTTGTATATGTGCATTTCAAATAGTTAATTAGGTTTGTGAAATTTTCTTGTTAATATGACATGTTTTAATACCTTCATTAAAGCAAAACTATATATTGCATGCATCCAATTCTCTTCTTGAGACTTCATTTCTTTTCTTCCATTAAATATTCAAAGTCCAGTTTTTCATTATACTGATAGTAGAGAGAGTGGTCTACCTAGGAGCTCTACCCATCTGTTCCTTACATACATTATTGAACGAGAGGCAACTGGAAGGTAGGTGAACCCTTGCCAGCTGCAAGCTACATTCTCAGGAGTTTTGGTGTGTTCTATAAATTTCCGAGGGTTTGTTGCCAGTTTTTGACAGTAGGGAATTTTAGGCTTGGGATATTTGTGTTAAAAAGTTGCATCAAAATTCACTACCCTTTCATTAGCATCAGTTTGTAATCTTTGGATGGAGTTTCCTGAATCCCTGTGTTTTTAAAACCCTGAAGATGTTTGTTTTTATTCAGCCTTTCTGTTCCACTTGTTTTGTTGTTGTTGTTGTTCTTTTGTCTTTTTTTTTCAAGAAACAAATAAGTCACTTTACCTGGGATCAGGACAATGGGGTCCCGAGGAGCACCCTTTGCATGTATTTGCGGAGCCCACAGGAATTAGTTTGACTATTTACAGATTATAACAGTTGGTAGTTGAATGTTTTCTTTTCATTCCCAGTTGGTGCAATATGTTCACAGCTGATGCTAATGGCTGGCCCATTTGATTTCACATATGGTCCACTATTTGGGGCCCTCCAAGGCTTTCTTTTGTAGTTAAGTCTTCTCCAACACTATCATGTATTTAGTTTTGCCTTTGTCTGCTGGTCAAATGAAGACAGAAAAAAAAAATCCCTCTGAACCTTGGCAGCTGCAGAAGAAATCAGCAACTCAGTTGATAAGGATTCAAAGAACTGGGTCAAAATGTCCCAGGAAGAAGATTTTTGTTAAACACCGCAAACAAACCAAGTGCTCCTCTGCAGTGCATGAGACTGAGAGCGCACAAAGTGTTCTCTGCTGTTCCTCTGCCACTTTGGAGTTCTGCTTAAGCAGGCCCTAAGTGGTTTCAGCACAGCCGCATGTCAGAGAGACCATGTTGTCCTACGAGTCCATTTACATTGAAAAGCATTGTGCCACAAGCACTTCAGAAAGCATTTCCTTTTGGGCAGTTTTCACAATTTAATTTATCTGCTGCTAAAATTCGCCAAGAGAGACCGCCTTGAAAGTGAGCTAGAGTCTCATTGCTGAGACTTATTCGGCACAGCATTTCAGACAAGACGAGTAAGAACTACGAAATTAGCAATATTGAAAACCCAAATGCAAGCACCCTCCAGCAGCCATTATAATTCGAAACATGGTCAGTGTTTATTCTGACTGTAGACTAACTGATAAAGCCACAATTTTATAACAAGATTATTTTCAAGACTATTGTGTTACCCTGAGAGGGCTAAAATACTAATTCATTCCTAGTCAAAGATTGCAATAGCCCTAATTCCCTGCAAAGTGGGCATTGTATGATAATTGAGCGGGCTGGGATGTTAACTGTCCTCCACTTCACCTCTAGATATTTAACAGTTTATCTTTTCCACCAGCAAACACTAATGTGTTTATTTATGCCTTACTGTTGAGATAATTTTGTAATTTATTTATAATAAGGAGGAAAAAAGTATACAGAAAATATTTAAGTGATTTCAGGTCTGTATATTAACATCAATTCAAGATGGCAATATCCACTGATGGTGCTTTCTAAAGGAGACACTCTTGATATACCTGGGCATAATTGGAAACGCTGAACTATATCTAATAAAATGAAGACATGTGGCAGCATTGCTGAATGGATTAGTTTGAAAACTTGGTTAGTCTTTTGAGCTATTTTTAAAATATTTATTTATTTATTTATTTTCTGTGTGTCAGGTTGTATATGTGTGTGTTCATGGAGGGTGTTTCATGTCATAGCATGCTTGCAAAGGGACAACTTGTTGGTATCAGTTCTCTGCTTCTACCAGACCTGTCCTTTAGTTTGCCAGGCTGAGTGGTAGGCACCTTGACTTGTACTGCTGTCTTGCCAGCCTGTTATGCTATTTTGTATTTGGATCAACTTGTTTCTCAAACCACACACAAAGAGAACAGCCTTTTCCTGCTAAGGATACTATTTAGGTGTTCCATATTGGTTGTTGTCAACTGTGAAGAAGTGAAGAGATCTGCTTCATACCTCTTCTATGGGTTAGCCATACCTGTTTTTATTACTACCGTTTGTTGCAGGATATTTGACCACACTGTGATCCCCAAGATTGTGTTATTTACTAAAACAAAACCAAAAACCAAAAACCAAAAAATCTGTTTCTAATTGTGGTGTGGCTCAGTCCTAGCACACACCCTTAGTCTAAGAACTTTCTGTTTATTGTAAAAAGGATTAAATAAGGTCAACCATAGGTCAAGAGGTAGAACAAGCAACCAGTGGACAAGGAATGAACTTAGGGGAAAAAACATGCAGAGTAAGAGGGAGTCTGGAGGATGGATAGAGAGGCAAACAGGAAGTAGAAGAAAGGAACATTGAGTTTGAAGGGTTGGAGATTGCATGGAGAACTTTCTTTTCAGACATTGGCTAAAGAGGAAGGTCAGCGGGGTGTTTCCTCTCTCTTTCTGAGCTAGCAGGTTTTCACCCCAGCATCTGGTTCCTGAGTCTTCCTTGGTAAAATTGAGCAGTTGAGATTTTGCTAAAAACACCAACTGTTCCCTCAGCATTTCCCATTGGAGTAAGGGCATAATGAAGGAGCTATACATAAGATGATGGAGTAAGTAGAGATCACGTGTTATGCATCTGTCTGACAACAGGCATTGTGTTGGCTCTTGTCAAGAACAGGCTATGCTCTGTCATAAGCTATTCCACATTGTATAATGCAATGGTTGTTTAGACTTCCTTGACTGGAGAGATTCCACTATATCGATAGCTTTTGACTCCATTTTGAGGATGGAGAATGATTCTGTAATTCATTCTGAGGAGTAGAGAAAAAGCTAATATGTAAATCCTGGGGTGAGCTGAGACTGTAGGAACACATTAAAATCATATAAGGGAAAACTAGGCCTAATAATTACTGGACACAGGAGATCAAGGAGAGTGTATGATCCTTTCACCTAAACTTCCCAAAGAGGTGAACACCTAGAATTTTGATTGCAGTGGCCCTGAAAGGCTGTAATTTGATCCCTGGGTATGCACATCTAAGACTAAGGGGCAGAGAACTCATGGCCGTCCCAGGGACTTCAGCTTATCTTTGTCTATGCAATTGACATGGTCAATTCAAACTACTATCTGCCCATCCTCCTCTTTCACCTTGACCTGCCACCTGTCCATTATCTATTCCTTCATCTGGACCTAGTCTAGCCTTTTCACTTGACCAGCAAGTCTGAACTCTATGATTTTCTCTCAAGCCTCATTGTGAGTTAGACGCACAGTGGCCTGACTAGGCATAGCAGCAATGTTTGGTTTTCTTGCTTCTCCCAGAGATACCTGTCACTCATCTTTCCTATAACTCAATCTTCTGAGACTTCTTGAGCACTTCTTTGACCTTTAAACTTTATATAACCATTCTATAATATGCATGTGTATGTGATGTATATGTATGTGTCTATATATAAATAGATAAATAGGTAGATAGATTTACTTTGTGACATGCAATGTATGATTTGATTTGAGAACCAGTATTAATAAATGATTGAAATAAAATGCTAAGCAAAGTGAAAGTATCCAGAAAATTTCTCCCATTGAATGTGTTATACCTAGTAAGTTTATTGTTTATTCAATAAACTCCAACATTGTGAGAAGACACAAACATGCTAGTCTATATTGATGTAGTATGTGCATCACATCTTTTATTATACAATCCGTCTAGGGTTCAGATAAAATGTTTGTTGACAAGATATATTTCTCAATTTTCTAAAACTATACTAATTTGATAAAATTAAACTGAATCTCTACCAAGATTTTCCAAGAAGAGAGAATCTTAAAAAATGTATTTAAACATGAACTTGTTACTTATCTTGTTTCTGTGACAAAATACCCAATGAAGACAGTTTGATTCAGGAATGGTGTAATTTAACTTACTGTTCCAGGACACAGTCAATCATAGCGTAGAAGTCATGGCAGCTGGGGCTTGAGGCAGTTGGACACATTGTGCCGTCAGGAAAGAGAGGAGAGGAATGCTGATTTCAAGTTGTTTTCTTCTTTTTGTTCAGACTAGGACCCCAGCTATGGAATGATGCTACCCACAGATCGAATTGGTCTTCCCATCTCAATTAGCATAATCTAAACATTCTCTCATATGCTTCCTTCTGTGGTAAGTCTAGATCCTGTCAATTTGCCAATGTGAATCACCACAGAATACAAGTCTGTTTGATCACCAGTATCTTTGATATCTTTGTTTTCTTACTTATCATCTTGTTTATATCCTCCTGAGATGAAGTAAAATTTCCAATATAGTTAAAGTACTGTATCTTTATTCCTAGTTTGTATGCAGTTCTGGGCTTATTTTTTTGTTGTTTTTATTAGCATTTGTCCACCACATGAATTGCCTACTTATCCTCAGTAAGTATCACACTGGGTATTTGTTCCACAGTAGGAACTCAATCATCCATTGACTGAATAAATAAACACATAAATGAACAACAAAAACTCAGCCCTGTGCCTAATTGATCAACATATTATTTTACAGCAAGTTGGTCTTACTTATGCTCAGGGAAGAAATTACAAACAGTAAATTAACAACTTTCACAATGGGATCACTCAAGTATACTTTAGAACATACTTAACAATGTAGGCCCATGATAGGATTTATTTCATAGCCAATTTAAATACTTGTCTAAATTATAAAGGTACCTAAAGGCAGTATCTGGAAACACAAATACATTGTTAATAATTCCCATCTTTGAACTTTACACAAATTTCTTTAACACCAACTCCACATTTGCTGAAATAATGTTCTAATCACCTGACCTACAGATGTTTATAGATGTATCCAACTTTCAGGTTTATGATTTTGTTACATTGCGTACCACAACAAAAGTCTCTTTTGCCTTAGATTCCTTGCTTACAGATACATTATAGCACTCAAAAAGAATGAGAATTTCAATCAAGATATTGATAAATGCCTACTAGGTTCCAAGCTTTGTGTTGTATGTCTGGGAAGGAAGAGATGAATAACATCCAGTCATGTTTCATCTCTGGGTGTCTGTAGTCACTATCATTCTGGGTCTGGAACACTATGTGTTTTGTTTTGCTGACTTGCTTCTAAGCTTACCTCTCTTTTCAAACGCCCATCTCAGAGAGGTCAGAGCAGGTCTTTTTTACTGACAGGTTGAAGTCTTGCTACGTTCTATCTTTTATGTTGTTTAGGCTTTTCCATAAATTTATCTTTTTATAATAAATATCTATCTCCCTCAGTAACCAATACAACACAAAAAGAGATGGGACCATATGGCATGTTTATTATTATAACTCCAACACCTGGGAACATGACTGTCTCATAGTAAGTGCAGTTGATTCATATGATTTGATATAGTTACATAACTGAATTAGTGAACTCTGTGCCATTGTTTCTAGAGGAAAGCAGAATCAGCCTTTGATCACATCTTTAGTTAATGCATCACATTGCTTAATGGCGTGTTTGTTTGAAGACACCTTGTTCTGAGTAAGGGTTTTTTAAGTTAAATAATTACATTTAATTTTCTATTATCTGAGAATTTCATATATGTATGTTGTGGAATCTGATCATATTTACTCACCAATGCCCCTTCCTTCTCTTCCAGAATTTTCCTTAATAAGTTTACTTCACAACTTCATATTTAATTCTTTCTTCTATATTCTTCTTCCTCCTTTTCTTCTCCCTTTCCTCCTCTTTTTCTTCATCTCTCTATTTCCCCTCCTCCACTTCCCCCTCATCCTCCTGCAATAACAGACTAAATCCATTTAGAGTGTTCCATATGTGCATGAATATGGAGCCATTTATACAACCCTAAAATGTCTTAGAGCCTCCTCCACAGCACTTGCCAGTAGCTCCTCAGTTAGGAGGTAGTGTCTCATGAGATCTTCCTTCATCTATAAAAGAATATGGGCTGGTTTGATCTTATGAATGTAATCAAAGCTGATGTGACATCATAAACGCAGAAGGCCTATTATGTTGAGATAATAACATTTCTTAGCACTCTTTTTTTATTGTCCTCCGAATCTCCTTCACATTGGTTCCTAGGCCATAGTGAGAAGTAAAGATGTTCCATCTAGAAAGGAACCCTCAAAATCTCTTGTTTTTAGGACTTTGACTAGTTATGAATTTCTAAATTAACTGCTGACCATTGAAAAAAGAAGCTTCTCTGACCAAGGTTAGCAGAGTTCCAGGCCTTTGGGTATAAACATAAATATTTAGAATGCAGTTTGACAATGTGATCCTTTATTAAAATAACAATAATAAGTTCTACCCTGGGACCTTTGACCTATTCAGTTATGAACCTTTGACCTGGTTTATAACACTAGACTTAAATTCTCACCTACATAGCAGACTTCAAGTCTAATCAGAAATTATATCAAAATTTTTTTTCATTAAACATTGGTGGATAAAGAATCAGTATTTTTTCTGACAGTGTATATGGTACAGTGGGACTATACATTGATCTAGTTTCTAGTGTTTAAATCAATGTTTTTCCATTGTTAGTTTCTGGAATTGGTTATGTTCCCACAAATACAAAAATCTAGCTGCTTTCCATCATGCATGAGAAGAATACTTTAGAAATTTCTAGAGTGACTTCAAATACAGAAATTCAAATTTCCCCTGACACTTTTTGGATCTAAAATGTTATTGAATAACATGTCATGGTCAGGAACACTATAAGACATCCTTGAATGCTGCTGATATACATATTTTGTCTATAAAGCATATTTTAAAGTCCTTGTATTTAGGAACAAGGGACAGAGTTTTGGCATTAGATTAGAAAATCATTCTAAACAATGAATCAGTACTATGATTCTGCCAAATGAACTTAGTATTAAATTGACTCTTCATGGCTTATATTTATACCCATGGATCAATGCATCTCTCAAGTGTTATCCAAAAAGTTTCTATTTGCAGTAATTGATGATTAACACAGAGATCCACAACTGACCAAGGTTCAGAGAATAAGAGATGGCAGAGTAGTGATTCCTAAATGGAACATTTATACAATACCTCTTTCTCCCAAAACCCAGGAATTGTCTTAGAGAAACAGGGGGGAAAAAGCAGAGGACCCAGAGGCAGTTGATGTCTATAAGCTAGCAGTGTCTTCTGGCCGCAGCAGAACAGCTGCACATCTGAACTCATAATGATACCAACAGCATGGACAAGCCCTTGCAAGACCAAGCCAAATCAAATCCTGGCATGATCAGACTGAGCTGGACCCAAATCAATCCTTTCTCTAGCCATGGAGTTATTGGCAGATATTAACTACAGGGAGATAGATAGATAGATAGATAGATAGATAGATAGATAGATAGATAGATAGATAGGCAGGCAGGCAGGCAGACAGACAGAGATAAAGAGTCGTCTCTGGCAAGGCAACATGCTCCATTGGAATGCCACATATTCAAGAATATCTGATAATCACAAATTGGTTTTGATGCCTTAAAATTAAAAAGACACTAAGTTGGGTGAGCAGGGGAGAGAATGGATGTGAGAAGAACATGGGAACGATGAACATGACTAAAACATATATGAAATTCTCACAGAAGTAATATTTTTTCCTAAATATAAACTCAACAAACAATACAAAGAAAAAGAATTATGGCTGGACCAAGGTATAGCCTTGCTGTCTGACTTTAGATGGGAAATTGCATTATATTAACTCAAATCTTTTGCTGTCCTGGGCATTTTCACACGTAACTATGAAGGGTAGTGAACATTTATTTTGAGATTGCTGATAAATATTAACAAGTGACCTTGCCAGTATGGAGTCCAAGTACAATGGAGATCAACTGCACTTGAACTCCCTAATATTGCAGAGATGGAATCAAGGAAAAGTTGAAGTTTTTAGCAGGTGTCATTACCCAAAGACGAGGTAATAAAAATCTAGGAGAATAAAAGCAAAAAAAAAAAATGTCCACTTAAAGGGAGTTTCTCGGTTCAGAATGAGTGAAAGTGACTAAGTTCTTGGTGCAACTTCAAAGCTTGGGCAGATCTGATTTTTGGCCGGCAGCGCGTGGGCCTCGCTCTCGGGCCAAGATGCGTGCATATGCAGAGGACACAGGCAGACACGGAGGTTCCGCGTGGGGTTTTGAGAAAGCTGGCAAGATGCACGCGTGCCTCAGCCTAACGGGGAGCGGGCAGTCACACCGCCGGCCGGTCTGCGAGCGTGGGCGAGTGCAGGGGTACAGAGAAATGCCACACAGAATGTGCAGCCATTGTGGTGTGGATTCCTCTGCCTGTTACCTGTGCTCACAGACTGTCTGCGTGGCTGAATCTCATACGGCGCGTACCAGCTAGCTCCGTATGGCAAGTTTAATAAGAGGCGGCCCATAGCTTTGATTTTTTTTTTATTAAGAAAATAGAAAGAGGAAAGAGATAGAAAGACAAAGGAAGAGGAGAAAATAGATAAGAAAAGCCATGACCACGTGGAAAGGGGAGAAAATGGAGAGACAGAGAGATAGACAAAGAAGAGGGCCGGGGGAGAACAAGCGGGGGGGGGGGAGAGCACACACTGAGGGGTGCTATTTATGGTGAGTTGGGTGGTCAGGTAACCAGGAGGCGGGCAGAGTGTGGCTGCAGGCAGGTGACTGCCAAGGCGGAGTCAGGCTAGAACCTGGGGCGTGGCCACAAGTCTCATTAAGGTCCCACAAGTGAGCCTGAGGTCCAGCCTGGTGCTGCCTCGAAGGCAGATCCACCATGGATCCTAAGGAGCAGACTTCCGTATTGCTGCTGCTTTCTCCTAGAGCTTAGATTTACCTCTTAGTCCCTCCTTTGCTCTTGCTTCTTTCCCAAATTTATTCCTAGAAAAATAGTGCACTTTATTATGACCAGGCTCAATGGCTGAATGTTTCTGTACATCTCAAGCTGCCATGTACATTATAATGAGTTGTTGACCTATATTTTTTTTATTATTTTATGTACATGAGGGTTTTGCCTGAATATATGGACACCACATGTCCCTGATGTGCCCAGTACTTCCAGAGGCCACAGGAGGTGTTAGACCTACTTGGAGTTACAATTGGTTGTAAGCTACCTGGTGTGGATGCTGTGAACCAGACTCAGGTCTTCTGCAAGAACAAGTACTCAACTTCTGTGCTTTCTCTTCAGTGCAGTTTGTGGGTCTTACTACTGAAGCTTACTGACTGTGCCTGCACTCGGGACTACAGAGTCTTGCCTGGTGAGTAAAGTGATAATCCCCACTGAATACTGGTGGGCATCTCAAAGATTCTCACAGTCAAATACATACCAGCCCCGACCTGCTTCCCTTTAGAAATGAACCTTAAAAATGAACATAAACTTCCTTCTCCACTTAAGTCCTTCCTTGTTTCTCTACCTTCTTCCTAGTGTCTGCCACATCTTGCTGTTCGTAATTCATCGTTACCCACCAGGCTTCATTTATAGGAACACTTTCTGAAAGAGTCGTCTGCCAAACGCTATGCATAAAAATCTCATTGTACTCAGTTCGTTAGCTCCTTAAATTTTTGCCATGTACTAAAAAAACACAAAAAATCTCTTTGTATCTTCCCATGTACATATCTAGGTGACATCCTCCCAACTAGAATGTAAATTCCATGAAAGTTGGGATCATTTTTAAACATGTTGTCTATGTAGCCAGCACCTACAGGCTGGCCAGAAATAGTTTCCCAATAAACCCTTAAGATTGAATAGGTAGATGCATTTTCTGCTTTTCTGTGGATGAATGACACTACCTTCCATCCAGTTATATGTTCTTCAAGTCCAAGAGCCACCTTACCATTCTTGTCCTTCTTGGTACTGTTATTCAGCTGTCAAACCATGAGTTCTAAAGCATCACTTGAAGCCACATCCATCCTCTCTCCCAACTCTGTGACTCCCATTTTTGAGACTTGGTCATCTCTTTTCTCTTCAATAGTTTCCATCTGTAGCTGTTCTTCCTTGGAGCTCCAGTGTGTAACTGGTTAGGACTCAGTACTTATACACTCTTATTGTATTTTAAAAAAAATCACTTTCAATAGTATTTAATAATAAGTGACCCCTAAGCTTCAATTCCTGAAGAACACTAATCGCATGCTCACCAATCTGCAGATCTGCTATGGTCTGACTGAGTTCATCTGGGCTTTGATCTCTTGTAGACTCTGGGCTAGGTTGACTTTCTGCAAATGACTGAATAAAGAATGGCTAGCTGATCCATTATCATGAAAGAGAAGGGAATCCTCAAAGATTTAAAACAAACAAACAAACAAACAAAAAAAGCCTGTTTCATCCCCTAACATCTCAGCATGGAAAGACTCACTGTAACCCCTGAACTTGTTCTATTGCATCGACCAAACCCAATGGGATAGTGACATAACTCATGCCTCTGGGAGCCTCCAATTCCCACACATGGTCCATGGGTGTTACTTTTATTTAAGGGGTGGCTGAAGAGTAGAGGATGATAATATAGTCTTTTCAAGCACACTGGATCTCCTCTCTTTATCTAACTACTAAAAAGCTTTGGTGCCAACAAAGCCTGCTTACATTTTCTTTACTAAAATTCTTGATTTCTTATTCTGTGAGGTATAACAGTCATTCTGATTATTGCCCCAGCCTCCCCTCCTCTCCTCCCCTCTCCACTCCACGGTTTTTGGCCCAGCAATAGCAAATTGCTTGTAGATCCTAGGTGCTTACATTCAGGTGTTTCATGCCTTTGCCTCTGCTTATCACACTCTGCACAGAAATGCTTTTTTCACCCTCCATCCTTATCTGACTGGCTACTTCCACTCATTCTTTAAGATTCAGCTTAGGTGTGACCCACTGGACTAACATTTCCCGATCTCCCCCACTTCAGGGTACACGCAGTGCCCTGTGCGTGCTCTTACCAAGGCATTTGTTAGATTGCACTGCCATTAAAATTACCCATATGTGTATATCTGTATGTATCCTTTTAGCCCACTTACTTTACATGAATGAAAGATTTTGTTTTCATCAACATTTAGGTTATATGTATATATAGCATATAATATATGACATTATATATAATATATCTATATTATGCATAGATATGTACCTAATATCTAATATCTAATATTAGATACATAGCTCTTAAAGACTTAGACCATATACTCCAACTCTCTATAATGAGATTCACCAATAAAAGCCTTGCAATTAACATGTCTTAGGTCTTAGAATATAGAAGTTATATCAATGAGTTACGGCATCTGTATGCATATTCAATTCTTTATTTTTGAGATAAAGCTGTTTATAGCTCAAGTTAGCCTCAAACTCACTATGTTCTTAAAGATTATCTTGAAATTATAATTCCCTTGCCTCCACCTCCCAAGTGCTGGAATCACAGGCCTGTTCTACCCTGCCCAATATTATGGGTGCTGGGTATTGAATCTAAGGCTTCCTACATGATAGGCACTCTACCAACTGAGTGATGTCCCCTTTTTATTCTTCTTTAGGCTAGACTTCAACCAAAAGGATTGATAAAGTGGTATTTACAGAAAGTAGTATGAAAGACTTGTAATTAAATGGGAGAAAATACTTAAAGGTAAATATCCCCTATTTTATTAAAATCTTAGTAAGCTTGGTAATTTGAAGTTTTGGGGCAAGACGGGGAGAGGACAAATCATCTTATGCCAGTTACTGTTTCAGCTTCAACATTTGAAAGCTGCAAACCCCTGGGGTTCTGTTTGATTCTGCTTTGTTTCTGGGATGGCAAATGACAGGCAGAATTTAAAACAAGTTGCTCTAATGGCAACTGTCATGCCACGATGACTTCAGGTAATCATTGGAAAGATAGTATTGAGGAGCAGGCTAATCATTTTATGGGCAGGAGGCCTGAGCAGGAATGGAGAACTTTTCCTTAATTGACATCATTACATTACCAGCCACCCCGAGGCCACAGGTGAGCGAGGCTTCAATTGTCATGCACTTTCATTTGTTTTAGTTGCCTTTGTTAATTTCTCTGGTTCATAATTCACCCAGTGGCAGTAAAGAGGATAATTTTTTATTTTTTTGTTTTGTTCTGTTTAAATGGCAGAGCCCAGATAATGAAGACAATGGTAATTCCACTGAAATCTTATTTAGGCTAACAGTTTCTTCTTCAGGCTGAGGAATAAGAAATGATTCCTTCTATATTTTCCTTTAGCTTATCCAGATATTTATTTATGAATGTAGTCTATAAGATATTAGGTATAGGTACCAAACTGGTTCTCTAGGACTGAGTTTGTGGTGTACATTATTCTCTTAAAGTGTATATAAGTATTGCTTTACTTTTTAAATATATAATATAGCCTTGTTGATACCCCCATTTTGTCTGACTTTCTCTGCCAGCCTTCCAAACACTATGTAGGGATTTTCAATCAAATCCTAGATGTTTTCCAGGACACTTTGGGTTATTTCTTAACAGGTTTACTTTCTTTGCAAATCAGACTGCTGGAAGTATTCTCAATCTGATCTATTCTGCCCAATACCTTGTCTCATTTATCAGACATTTTCTTAAGATTCTTACATCTTGCCTATGAAATTCAAACATTCCTTAGAAGCAAAAAACAAAACCAACCGATCAACCAAAAAAACCAATACTCCCCCCAACTTTCTCACCACCACCCCCCACTCTATGACATCATTCTCTTGATGTCTCAGTTGTCTCTTTTTATGTCTAATGAACAGTCATTTCTCAGATGTTATGTTCAATATGGTATCTAATCTTCTTTTTCTCCTCCAAATGTTGGTTGAATGCTGTTATCTTTCAAGAATTGAAGCTAAGTTATTCTCTGAAACAGGGTTCTTTGTGAATTAGGTTTTTTGAATATTCCTATATAGCACAAACCTCATTAAGTGTTTTTTATTAAAGAAGGGGAAGAATTCAAACAATTCAGATCAAACATTTATATAGTTTCTATGCTTATGGTGGTATGATATTAAGATTAATTAGTGGATAATCTCAAATTTTGCATTCTATATGGTTGAAAATATATCTCCATTAAAGAAATAGCAAAATGAATTTTGAAATGATTAAGATATAAAGCAGTGAATTTGGTATTAGTTTTGCTTAAAACTGTAAATCATTTTCACTGAAAGAGAAATTACCTTCACTATAACAGAAAAGGAACTATAAAAATGTTTAAGCTTGTTTTGTTATTTTTTTTTAAAAGAGTCTCTATATGGGGTAAATGTGTTGTTCTAAATGTGACTAGTCGGACACCCATCTAAGTCTGTAAATAATATAAAAATGCTTTGAACATCTTTCCTGGAAATATTGCTAATGACTGATAGTGATTATGCAACTATAATATGATTTCTAAGTAGTCCTGGCTTGGTGTGAGCCACAGACTTTCTTAGTCCAGATGTAGGAGAGATTGCAATTCCAAAGGACAGAGACATTGCTTTCTCTTGGACCAGAGGAAAAAGATCTTTCTAAGGCAAGCAACAAGCCTGCTCCCCATCAGAGGAAGAGCCCCTGATGTTTCCATAGAGATGATCTGGAAAAGGATAGTGCTTCAGGAGACAGCTAGGTCAGACTCCAGGACATCCTGATACAGTGGCTCTTCAGGCTCTTAAAAGTCTTCTTGGCGACATGAGTAATTATTATGTGGCAAGGGAGATGCTCCTCCTCTTTGGAGAATCCAGTCCTAAAAACAACAACAACAAAGCCCCACAACAAACAAACACACCTACCACCACCACAACAACAGCAACAAAAACCCTGAATGTCCTTCAAATAGGATTATGCTGAACTTGGTTGGTACTGTGTGTGTGCATAGAACTTTCACAAAGTGGAAGATGAATCTCAGACATAAACCTTTGTCTTGCTTTTCAACTGCTCACCCTTAAGAATAGAATTAACTGCACTGGGCTAAAAGACAACTGTTTCATATTGTAATTTAGCTGGCAAGATAGATTCTTTTTTATTTATTTATTTATTTTCTAAGTTTTTTTATTTACATTCCAAATCATTTCCCCTTTCCCATTTCCTCCCTCCCCGAAAGTCCCATAAGCCCCCTTCCCTCCCTCTTTTCCCCATTCAACCCCCTCTCGTTTCTCTGTCCTGGCATTCCCCTATATCCAGTCTTTCCAGGACCAGGGGTCTCTCCTTCCATCTTCTTGGAAATCTAT
Source organism: Tokudaia tokunoshimensis (assembly GCA_036184795.1). Taxonomy (NCBI): domain Eukaryota; kingdom Metazoa; phylum Chordata; class Mammalia; order Rodentia; family Muridae; genus Tokudaia; species Tokudaia tokunoshimensis. The sequence continues at coordinate 40,046,132 of BTHU01000003.1, forward strand.
TGATATGCGAATTGTGTCTAGGGTATTCCGAGATTCTGGGTTAATATCCCCTTATCAGTGACTGCATACCATGTGTGTTCTTCTGTGATTGGGTTACCTCACTAAGGATGATATTTTCAAGTTCTGACCATTTGCCTAGGAATTTCGTGAATTCATTGTTTTTAATTGCAGAGTAGTATTCCATTGTGTAAGTATACCACATCTTCTGAATCCATTCCTCCGCTGAGGGATATCTGGGTTCGTTCCAGCTTCTGGCTATTATAAATAAGGCTGCTATGAACATAGTGGAGCATGTGTCCTTATTGCATGCAAGTAAAGCCTCTGGGTATATGCCCAAGAGTGGTATAGCCAGATCCTCCGGGAGTGTCATGCCCAGTTTTCTGAGGAACCGCCAGAATGCTTTCCAGAGTGGTTGTACCAGCTTGCAATCCCACCAGCAGTGGAGGAGTGTTCCTCTTTCTCCACATCCTCGACAACTGCTGTCTCCTGTGTTTTTGATCTTAGCCATCCTGACTGGTGTGAGATGGAATCTCAGGGTTGTTTTGATTTGCATTTCCCTAATGACTAAGGATGATGAACATCTCTTTAGGTGCTTCTCAGCCATTAGATATTCTTCAGGTGAGAACTCTTTGTTTAGCTCTGTACCCCATTTTTTAATAGGGTTACTTGGCTCTCTGGAGTCTAACTTCTTGAGTTCTTTGTATATATTAGATATTAGCCCTCTGTTGGATATAGGGTTGGTAAAGATCTTTTCCCAGTTTGTTGGCTGCCGCTTTGTCTTTTTGACAGAAATTTTGTAATTTTATGAGGTTCCATTTGTTAATTCTTGATCTTAGAGCATAAGCTATTGGAGTTCTATTCAGGAAATTCTCCCCTGTGCCCATATGTTCAAGGTTCTTCCCTAGTTTCCTTTCTATTAGTTTCAGTGTGTCTGGTTTTATGTGGAGGTCCTTGATCCACTTGGAATTGAGCTTAGTGCAAGGAGATAAGAATGGGTCAATTTGCATTCTTCTGCATGTTGACCTCCTGTTGAACAAGCACCATTTGTTGAAAAGGTTATCTTTTTTCCAATGGAAGGTTTTAGCTCCTTTGTCAAAGATCAAGTGACCATAGGAGTGTGGACTCATTTCTGGGTCTTCAATTCTGTTCCATTGATCTACAAAAGCTCTTGTTTCTTACCTCTTATTGAGGATCTATCTTAGAGGCACCAAACTCAGACAAGTGTTAGGACTTTTACAGGATAGATCTTACTAGCCAAACTTTAATAAGAAGAAATTGTTTTTCTGTAGTCTCAAACACCTAATTGTGTTTTCAGGCTGAATGACTGTAAACTTGAGGCAATGCTATCTCTGAATTGTCTGTCTCTCCTCTTTTTAATGTTTCAAACAATCAGAAGACACAGCCTCCATTAAGCAGTAGAATTAAATTTAGAATAACACACTATTTTTTTCCAAAAAATATCTAAATCTGTATTAATTTTATTAACAGAAGGTTTGGGAAAGCTTGATAGGAAGTTTTTTCATATTATGAAACAATTTCAATTTATACAAAAATATGCTTACTATAAAGACCGAAGCTTCAATGATGGTTTTTTTTTCAAATATTTGGTGCAATCAATTACTGTAAATGATGTTCATAAGCTTGGAACTCTTTTAACACTGCTTATTGAACCTGTAACTCCTAGCTCTCAAGGTAGAAACTCTCTTGGAGAGAGAGTAGAGTTCATTCATTTATTGGTTCTATTCAATGAATAAGAATTACACACAATTTCCATATGTTATAATAGATATGTTATCTATTCAGCTAGTATGTGATATTTAGAGTATGTTGCTACAAGGCCTTTAAGTTGTATAAAACATACATCTTGGTTTTCAAGTGATGTAGTATTTGGCCTTAGATTTTAGTTGAATGTACAACTTCTTACTTTAAATGTAGATCAGATTGATGTTTTAGTATAATCACGTGCTTTCACATACTGGAAAATATGAAACCGCCTTTGAACAAACAATCAGAAAATGTTTTATAAGGAATCATGACAAAATCAGCTGACATCACGAAGTGAAGATAGATGCAAATGTGGAGTGTGGTGCTTTGAATGGAATGGCAAAGGTTCCTGTAACTTTATGCATTTTAACCCTTGATCCCAAGTTAGTAAACCTGTTTGGGAGCTGTGATCTTGCTGGAGGAACAGTGTCACTAGAGTAGGCTTTGAAGTTTTCCTAAGCCCATGGCAGTTCCAGCATCTTTCTGCCTCACACTTGTGGATCTCTTGTAAGCTCTCTCCTACTGTTCCAGCACCATGCCTGCCTGATTTTTACCACTATAAAGGCTATCGATTCCCTTTTCTGACATTGTAAGTTGCATTAAACACTTTCTTCTATAGAATGCCTTGGTCCTGTGTCTTATCGCAGCACAAGCTTGGAATACCCAAGACACATTTCACATATCAAATGATCCCCAAGAAGGAGGAAGAACAAAGTATGGATACTCTGGTCCTTCATAGAAGGGGGAACAAAATACCCACAGAAGGAGATACAGAGACAAAGGGTGGAGAAGAGTCTGAGGGAAAGACCATCCAGAGACTACCCCACCCAGGGATCCATCCCATATATGGTTACAAAACCCAGACACTGTTATCGATGCTACAAGGGCTTGCTGACCGGAGCCGGATATAGCTGTCACCTGGGAGGCTGTGCTAGTGCATGACAAATACAGAGGGGAACACTCTTAGCCAGCTATTGAACTGAGCACAGGGTCCCCAATGGGGGAGCTAGAGAAAGGAACCAAGGAGCTGAAGGGGTTTGCAGCGCCATAGGAGGAACAACAATATGAGTCACCCAGTACTCCCAGAGCTCCCAGGGACACAACCATCAACCAAAGAGTACACATGGAGTTACCCATGGCTCCAGACACATAGGCAGCAGAGGATGGCCTTGTTAGACACCAAAGGGAGAAAAGGCCCTTGGTCCTGGAAAGACTTGATGCGGTAGTGTAGAGGAATACCAGGACAGAGAAGTGGGAGAGGGTTAATTGGGGAAGGGGAGATGGTTTATGGGATTTTCGGGGGAGGGGGGAACCAAGAAAGGGAACAACATTTGAAATGTAAATAAAGAATATATCTAATAAAAAAAGAGAGATTTGGTCCTATTTCTAAAAGCCTCTTTTGCAAACATACACAGACTGGACACTATGCCTCCCTGCACATCTGTAACAGATGTGCACCTTGTTCTTCACGTGAATCCCAAACTGTAGCAGGGGGCTATCACCAAAGCTATTGCCTGGATGTGGGATATGGTCTTTTAGTTGGGCTTCCTTGTCTGGCCTCAGTGGTAGAGAAAGTGCCTAGTCTCACAGAGACTTGAAGTGCCAGGGTTGGGGGAGATACCCAAAGGGGGCCCCACCAACTCAGAGGAGAAGGGGAGGGGAATGGTGGGAGCATTTTAGAAGTAGGTGACTGGGAGCAGCATTTAAAGTGAATAAGTAAATAATAAAATTATATTTTTAAAAAGCCTCTTTTGTTTATCCTTTCAGATCAGTGAGTCAAACCCACTCTACTTTTTCTTCCTCACTGTTTTCTACTGTAATACTCAAAATCAGTACACATTCCATTTTTACAAAATTACACACGATAAGGCATAACTTTTATGCTATCAATATTTATTGGTAATTAATACAAATTTATTATTATTAAAAATATGTTCTATGATTTATTTAACCGATGCAAATATTGAATAGCACATGGATTAATTTTGTTGTGTTACAGGTTAAAAAGATTACCCAATTTGTCTGTCCATCATTTACAAACCTATTATTTCAGGTCACTGTTAATGTAAATACTGTTGTCACAGACATTCCTATCTACAGGTATAAAGCTTTGTGTGATGAATTTCTGCACAGGAGAATTGCATAGACTGCCATAGGGCAAGTTTATTTTAATATTGATAGATATAGTCAAATAGACATTGTAATAATTGATTTTATTTTCACAAAGAACGTTTAATAATATTTTTCCACTTAAATCTCTTACATAAAGTAAACACTCCTCAGAATATGATGAGTTTTTGTCCTGATAAAGATAAATCTTTACAGAATGAATGAAAATATTATCTTGCTCTCTTTCTTCCTGGAGGCATTTCCCAGACTATTATGTAAAGAGACTGTCCCAAAGTAGAAAACACATGCTTCTCTAAATTAAAGAGAAAGAGATCAAAGTATGAAGAGATAGAGTTAAGGGGAAAAGATACAGCTTTAAGACTTATGCTTCTTTCAAAACTAGAAAAAGGAAGAAAAAATATAATGATTATATTCGATTTCTAGTTAAATCTATACATACCAGGAGAAAATGAAGCAAGAGGAAATATTTGAAAGATGAAAAGCATTGGGAGAGCAGCCTATAGATGGAGAATTGAATATTTCAATAAAATATCTTTTAGAAAGGAAAGTTAGACAAAAACTGAGGGACTGCATCCACGGTGGACTGGCATGAGAATTAAGAAAGAAATTTAACTTCGCATGAAAAAAATGTGAAGAAATTACAAAGATGAAAATCTAAATTTGTGGTTATTTTACTATTTTTAGTCTTCTAAGCAGATGACAGTATAAAAGAAAATACAGCAATAGTAAATAGAATTTATAAAATATGTGCAGGTATGAGCCAATAACCCCTTGAATAGGCGAGGAGAAATGAATTAATTGTATTATTTTAAGGTTCAGATGCTTATCATGACATGGTAGGGCACAATTCCAAGGCATCTCTATAAGTTTTTTATGCATTTTGTGCCTCCCAGTGTGACCACTAAGTAAATGTCAGTAAACTAGTTTTGAGGAGTGGTAAGTCGTAAAGAATTGTTCAGTTTAAATAAGGCCAAGGAAAGAGGCACAATCACAACACTTTAAAAAGCCAGAGAGACAGAAAAGAACATATTTTATCTCAATCAAGAATAGAATAAAATGTACGAGTAGAAATTTTCAGCAAAATAGGGAATTAGTTATAATTTACCTGATAGCAATGAACATTCTAGTACCATCCATACAAATAGTACAAAATGTAAAATTCCTAAGGTAATCTTGACAAATTATGTCCTGAAACACTGGCAGATTTTTAAAAATTTCTTAGGAATTAATATACAATGAGGAGATATGCCAAGTTTATGGATTTAAAAACAAGTTTCTTATGCTATCAACTTTTAAAATTAATTTGCAGATCCAAAACAATTGTATCATATACCCTTTATTTCATTAAGAAGTAGTTTATTGAAACATATATGGAATGTCTATTACACTTTTTGAAGTAATCAGAACTGAAGAACTAACATCATCTAATGTCAAGACATTTATTAATTTGTAATCAAGACAGTGATGTATAGTTAAAAGAAAAAAATAATTATTTGACCTATTTGAATTTGTAGCATACCATATAAATGCTACCTTCAACAATAAATAATAACAGAAAACATGAGATGGAGACATGACTCAATCAGTAAATTGTGAAGCAAGTCGGAAGAATTGAGTTTGATCCCCAGAACAAAATTAACACACACACACAAACACACACACACCACACATATACACACAGAGAGACACACACAGACACACTACACATAGAGACACATTCACAGAAACACATTCACAGAAACACATAGGCACACACACATACACAGACACACACACACACACATACACATGCACACACACACACACACACACACACACACACACATACACACACACAGACAGCCAGGGATGGTACATGGTACAGCACCCTTATAATATCAGCACTGTATGGGCAGAGACAGGTTGGTTGCTGGGGCTTGCTCACTAGCCAGCCCACTGGCCAATCCGATAAAAGATCCTTTCTCAAAATCAAGGAAAATGACATCTGAGGAATGACACCTGAGATTGGTTGACTTCTGAATTTGTACATATGTGCGCGCATGCATACTCACCTGCACCTTAACCTCCACATGCACCCTATAAGCACACACCAAACAAACCATTGTTTTTTCAATAAAGTAGATCTTTTAGCAGGATATACCAGCAAATACAACAATTCTCAATATATCTAAAAATATTATCTTTGGTTGTAAGCCTAGCCTTTAATGGCTGAGCCATCTCCGAGAGATGACATTAGCTGAAATACTCAACCAAGGGAGATGCACCTGTGGAGACTATCTCCAGTAGATAGGCACAGCTCCTAGTTGAGGGATGGGCCACCCACCCATCTCAAAAATCTTAACTCAGAATTGTTCCTGTCTAAAGGAAATGCAGGGACAAAGAGTGGAGCAGAGTCTGACTGAGAGGCCATCCAGAGACTGTCCTACCTTGGGATCCATCCCATCTGCAGACATCAAACCCTGTCACTTTTGCTGATGCCGAGAAGTGCTTGCTGACAGGAGCCTGGTATAGCTGTCTCCTGAGAGGTTCTGCCATCACCTAACTAATACAGAGGTAGATACTCACAGCCAACCAGTGGACTGAGCCCAGGGACTCCAATGGAAAAGTTAGAGGAAGGACTGAAGGAGCTGAAGGGGATTGGAACCCCATAGGAAGAACAACAATGTCAACCAACCAGAATCCCCAGAGCTCCTAGGGACTAAACCACCAACCAACAAGTTTACATGGAGCAATCCATGGCTCCAGATACATATATAGCAGAGGATTGCCTTATCTGGCATCAATGGGAGGGGAGGCCCTTGGTCCTGTGGAGGCTTGATGCCCTAGCATAGGAGGATGCTAGAGGAGTGAGGCCAGAGTGGGTGGCTGGGTGGAGGAGCACCCTCATAGAGTTAAAGGGGAAGGGGGATGAGAAATTGGAAAGGGGAACAACATGTGAAATGTAAATAAATAAAATAACTAAAAAGTATTATTACGCATGATCTATTCCTGACAAAATGTAAATTATAAATAAGAAGCAATAATATATTAAGAAAATTCTTGAGTACTTTAAAAAAATATGTCCTATCTAACTTATGTGACAAAAAAATCAATCAAAAAGGAAATTGAATATGTTGGGTTGTTTGCCCATGCCAACATAACATTACATTATTGGATGGAGTTCAAATAACCATTAGATGGAAATATATAGCTTTGGATGCTGCAGTAGATAAGAAAGCTCAAAAATCCACATTAAGAATCTTAGGACATCATAGGTATTTATCTAAGAAATTGAAGCCATTTGTGCATATAATACTTTGGAAGCAGACATTCATAGTTGGTTTGCTAATAATAAATCTAATAATTGAAATCCAGAACTATTCCTATTATTGTTTAACAGATGGCATACCACATTCTCTTGATTCATAAAATAAACCTAGAGATAAAATGATAAAAAGGGATGACTGACTTATATTCTCAATAGCATAAATGCAGAGAAAAGACATGAACAGAGAAAGAATGACTTAATTTATATAACGTTCTAAACAGGGCAGCCTTATTTTTGGTGATAGAAAAATTGCTGTACCCTCGGTTTTGAAATGGGGAGGAAATAACTGGAATCAGGAACACACTTTTCTTTATAATGAAAACGATCCCTGCCTTTACTGCAATGATGAATACTTGGGTGTCTACACTTGTCACAACCCATTGCACTGTATGCTTAAACTGTATATTTTTCATTATACATAGCTTTGACTCAAAAATAATTTCAAGAGAAAAATGTTACGTTTAAGTTTATTACAAAAATACAATGATGATCAGTGACTAATATGTCCTTATCTGATAAAAGATAAAACTTCATAAATTTACCAGGTAACACAGATGAACCAACCAAGTTTTTTGTGCAATATTGTGTTTACTGAAAAAAAAAAAAAAAGATAAGACTCTGATTTCCCAGGAAAGTGAGCATCAAGACTAGGATACCCACTGCCACTGGATTTTTAATACAATAGTGAAAATTCTGGCCAAATTGGTAATTAGGGGAAAAGTTCTATAATTAAAATGAAAGATACAAACTGTCATTATTTACAGGTCATGTGTCTATATAACAAAATTCCTCTACAGTTAAACGGCAATCCAATTATTCCTACTAATTAGGGAATTCACAAATTTGCTGCACACAATGGCTTAAACAAGTTAGCTTTATTCCTCTATAGAAGGGTTCAGCCAGCTAATGCCTGCTAGCCAAACCCAGCTGTCAACTGGTTTCCTAAATAAACTTTTATTGGAATGTAGCCATGTCCAACTGTTGATTCATTGTCTGGGGGCTTCTTTTTCATCACCATGACAGAACTGAATGTTTATGATTTACTGACTAGCCCAGAAAGCCTAAATTATTCACTATATGAAAAAAAGAATCAAAGAGAAAAGCGTGATAGAAAAATAAGATGCAATTTTAAAGGTAAAAATGCTTATATTTATTTTCTGTCATAAATTTATAAATTATTCTAATTCAAATGAACACTGATTTGTGGTAATATTTTTGTAAAAGTCTGAAAAAGGCAGACCTATATTGATAGATTAATCAATTTATCATGATACATCCAAATCTAAATTAAGTTCATTAATAAAATGAACTCTATAAAATATAGTTAGATGTTTGAGATACTTTGAAAATTCTTCCCAAATGCATATAGAAGATGAATAACCCATAAAACAGAGGTACAAATTGTGTCCTTCCTTAATCAAATTTATTCAATGAATGCAGTCTAGTATTTGCTGAGAGGCAAATAGATTCCAAAAATAGGACTCAGAGACATGATTATAGATGAGTAATGATTGACAAATGGAGTCCATGAGTGTATACTTGGATTATGAAGTAAAGAATGAAAAGTATTTACCATCTGGAAAAAATAGACATGGATTTCTAATTAACAATACACATAAAAGTGGAATTTGGTTGTACTAAGCATTACAATGCCAATAAGGGACTTGGCAGACAAGGAAAAAAATTGCATTGTCCTCTGGGACACAAATAGAGATAATCATCAAAATTTCCAAAGTAAATATGAAAGTAAATAAATATGAATGGATCTGGTCACATGAAATAAATTAAGTACACAGCGTTAGCATGTAGCATACACATGTAGTTTCTGAAGTTATAAAACCAAAGAACACAAAATCATTTCAAAATGTGCAAAGTAGCTTTGTGTATATGATGCACAGAAGGGAAAGTCTAAACCAATCATGAATAATTTTTAGAGAAACTCCAACTCAGTAATTGGGTGATTAAAATAAAGATAATTTGCAGCCTCGAGGTAAGCAAATCTATAATAATTAAACTAAATTCATAGAGAGTGTGGGGAGACAGGAGCACTTAAACCCTTGTGCTAAGATCACAGATCTTCTGAGTATTCAGCTGCAGAGCTTGTGATAGACTTAACATGCATGAACTTTCTGTGAATGCAGACATATTGACTGTACAGGATAAATTTGTCAGTAAGAATGTGTCACATTTGGCACAACCTTGAAGCATTTAATGAATTTACTGCATATGTTTTCATCTGCCTGAGTCCGTTTGCCAGTGTATGTTCCTGATGTATTTGCATCCATGTTTATGTGTTTTTGTACACGCTGTCACAGTTTCTTCTTGTTTAGTTTGTTTATGTGATTTCTCCATGTGACTCAGGAATCTAATTCTTGCAATGAACCCTAAAGAAACATAAGTCTCATAGGTTCATAGGAGAACTTAGATGTTGGAATTTATCAGATACTATAGCTGGGTATTGAAGTCACTCTAGTTTAGGAAGATAATTGAATGTTCACAATGCGTGCCTTGGTCATAGTTCTGTATTTAGAAGCTAATGCTTAACCCTATATAGCCAAATGCATGTATATAAAACTTCTTCTGGTGGTGGATAAAATAAAAGACAAAGTGTCAATACTTGTATAATTGAAAAATGTATATAAAAGTTTCATGTATATTTAAGGATATTTTCAAACAGAGATTACTGAGTAATTAGCCAAATGTGGGACTGGAGTAGAAAATCAGAATCTTAAGTCAAGGTAAAGGAGGAGTTAATAAGTGGATCTGGTATCAACTTGATGGGTGTGTTAAATGAGCAAGTCCCTTGCATTAATAATAACAGGAAGCACTCCATAAGTCACTAAAGTTTATGACTTGTAACTGATGATAGAAAACAGGATAAACTTCACACTTCACATCTTACTTGAAGGAAGAGTAGAAAACAAAGACAAATGAGAGAGACTATCAAATTATACTTTAAAGCTTAGATTCTTTCAGCTAGCACACGCTAAGCATAGTTGACTTCATATCTCAATGTTTTCTGAAGTTATTTTAGTATCTCTCTAGCAAAAATTATATGAAATAATTCAATCCACTCTGACTAGTTTATTTTGTTTGCACTTGGTTCAGACGGATCCTCATCATAATTTCTAATATGATCTAAGTATATATTTTTTCCAAATTGCAGTAAATATACTTTGCAAAGTCATTCTTCTTAGATGGAATTAAATTACTTACCTTGGTAATGGAGAGTCTCCGGAAAGATGTAAATGAGTTGTTAACATGACACTTCATTGCCACAATAATTTAGAGCCACTAGCTAGCTTGATGCGTCTGCAATAAATGTTTTATTATTTAGGAAAAATTCACTCTACAAGTTGCCATGTGCCATGCTCATTCGTGCTGTAAATCAACAAAGATCAGCAGACTGAATAGAAAAATGAAAAGCTTATTTAGAAACTGACATAAGCTTTCAGATGAACAGGGATGGTTGAAGTTAACTGCGTTCATTTTTCTTTGCTTGTCAGGCTTGCCACTTGAGTTTCACTCCTAAAGATAGGAGATAGCTTGCTTTATGAAATTATGTCCAGGGAAGCCGTGCTTACATTTACATAGAGTCATAACAAAGTGGGATATAGAGAAGCCATGCTAGAGTGACAGTGGTACTGGATATATGAATTGTGGGTTGGGTTTCACTATCCGCATGCCTACAGACTTGATGGTACTGTTCTACGTAGAAGAAAAACTCATGCTAGAAGCAAGAGTTTTCAGAATATTCTAGAAACTCTTCAGAATTTCCAGGCAAGACTATAAAGCACCAGATATTTTAGCATTTATAAAATACCTGGGAACTTTTCCCTTGTTTCTATCCTGATAATGTCAGGATCTCAGGAAGTTTTTCACTCTGCTTTTCCAGCATAAAGCTATGGTCATCCTCACCATGAGAACTGTCCCTATCTCACCAGGATTACCCAGAAGGCCAGTGTTTGCTATACATGAAGTGCTTGGTATTGCAACAGTGAGGGTTGAATCCTAGCTGTTGTCTCCCTCTTGTCAAGGAAGACAGCATTGTGGGACACCAATGCCAGCTTTTTCTATACAAAAGGAAACAGATAAGAGATACTCACCCATCTCAGCTTTACTTCCATAATATTATTATGAATATTATAATATAATTATGTAATGGTATATAAAATAAATAATATAAAGTAAATGTAATATATAATAAAATGAATAATCATTAGTCATTACATTCTTAATTCTCATGTTCAATGAATTTAAATCTGTACTGTGTAATAATCAATGATCCTTTTCTATTTAAAGTTTGTCTGCGAATTAGTAAAATGTTAACCACTGTTGGGGGCTAACACTTCCTTAGGGTAGCCTTGTCCTGATTTAAGGTCCTGCAGCCCCAGTTGAAAAGAAAAAAAAAGACATTTTATTATTGATTTATTTATGACTGTCAAAATGGGAAATCACAGAAGGGTGTCGTTTGAGCTAAATATAGACATGGCTGGTTGAAGAAGATGCTTCATACAAAGACCAAATAAGTGGTGAGTTTACAGGATTTGCAGCTCATGGAAACCTAGGGGATAAATAGCCCTACTGTTCTATCATTTAGGGGTGGGGTAGAAAAAGCATACTTTAAGAAATGTTAATGAATATTATCTTATAGCATACATATTATATTATGAGTGTATATTATGTATATATTATGGGATTTATTAGAATGACTTTCAAGCTGTGATCCAGCTAGTCCAACAATGTCTGTCTACCAATGAAATGTCCAAGGATTCAATAGCTGATCTATCCGTGAGGCTGGATGTCTCAGTTGGTCTTCAGTATATATTGGATCCGGAAGAAGTAGGCTCTAATGCCCGTGATGGAAAGGGTTTGTCAGCAAAAGTAATTCCACACATTATATCAGCTGTCACCAGAAGGTATGGTTCAGATATAAACTGGATCTTCCCATTTCAGAACACCTAGATTTATGATGGATCTTTCCACTTCAAAAGATTTAACCAAGGATCATCTCACACAATTATACCTAGCCTCTTGGCTTTTAGGTAATTCCAGATGTACTGCAGTTGATAGCCAAGAATAGTCACAATACAATGAGATCTACCAATATCTAGAATATTTCCATCACCCTGAAAAAGTTCTGTGCCTCTTTCAAAAAAGCAAGTCATGTAAAGACATTATTTTCTGTTGTATCAGCATAGAAACCTATGCTATTTTTGCTACATGCTAATAAACACACATATATTTCCATATCTAGCTTTATTTACTCAGATATTTCTGAGACTCCTAACACTGCTCCTAAAAATAGCAGTAATTCATTCCATAAAGCATTATATTATAGATTTTAACCTTTTTCTAAGAGATGAATTATTGAGTTGCTTCCAAAAATGGCTATCTAGCCCAAGAATCCAGTTCCATCTCAGAAACTCTGAAAGAAACATGTTAAGGAAGGAAGGTCTTGGTTTAGTTCACTGCTCAAGGAACTCTCATCAGTCATGTCAAGAGAGTTGCAGTAGCAGGAGCTTAAAGAGTTGGTCACACTCTTTAAGTAACCCACACTCAGGAAGCAGAGAAGGACAAATGTCTGTAATTCCTCACTTTCTCCAGCTCATCTAACTCAGGATTCCATGCCCAGGAGTGACCCCAACACCAAAATTAAACTGGATCTTCTCATATCAATTAGCATCCATCATCTGGATAACCCCAACAAACCTGTCCAGAGGCTCATCTCCCAGGTGATCCTAGACTCTGTCACAGTGGCAATTAATACTAACCATCATATAGAAACCAGAGTCGTATCCTTTTCTCTCAGCCAGCCATCATGCTATCAACTTGCGAAGGAAAATAACTCTGTTAGGAGGCTGACTTATAAGTGTGTTTGAAATTAATATAGACCCTGAACTCCCATCATCATGAAATATTTGCAATGCTCAATGTCTTGAAGCTTGCAAGAAGTCTGGAGATGTAAATGTTAACAGTTATAAATCTCTCTTGTAAAGGCCTAACAACAGACTGACCCTGTGATCCATCAGTTTCACTACTGGATGCGTAGTCAAAGGTGAAATCATTATACCCCAAAAGAGCAGTACTATGCATAATACCTTAAAATATCAGATCAACGCAGACGGCTTTGGTGGGTAAATTGATAAGGGAAATCTGCTGCATGTACATGTTTACACACACACATGTAACATCTATATACACACATATATGTGCACACACACACAAGTATGTAGCATCTATACACACATTTATGTGCACACAAAAGGACTAGAACAGTGTCTTTTGCAGCAATATGGTTAGAACTAGAGATCATCCTCTTAAATGAAAGAGTCACACAGAGACAAATGTCAGAGAGTGTCATTTATTTGCAGAAGCTGGAGAACAGAATTCTGTAATAGTTGTGAGACTGGAAAGGGCAGAGGTGAAAAGCTGAAGTAGAAGAATTTTCTGTAGTTCTTCCCTAGTACAGCATTGTGACTATAAGTTAAAATAATTTATGAGGTATTTAAAAATGACTAGAGGAAATTCCCTAGGTGGGAAAAGAACTCATGTTTGACGAGATGCAGGTGCCTAGTGCAGATATATATTCGTTGCTGTAATAAAATACCTTGACAAAAGCGACTTAAGAAGGGTGTTTATTTTGGCCCACTGTTGAAGGCAGAGTTTATCGTAGTGGAGAAGTCAAGTCAGCAGGTGTTGGAGGCAGTCAGTTCCGTCACATCCACTATCAGGAACACAGTGATAAATGCTAGGATTCAGCATTTCACTTTTTCTACAGTCCAGGACTGGAACCCAGGAAATGGTGCCACTCACTCACTTTTAGGATGGGTCCTCTCATCTCAATTAACCTAATCAACACAATTTCTCACAGGTGTGCCCAAAGTCTGACTAATCCCTTCACAGGTGTGCCTGGAGATTTGTCCTGACAGTGATAATTAATACTAACCATCACAACCTGATTTGATTACTTCATGTTATATATAAATAATAAATTATTATAATGCATCCCATAAATGTGTATAAATATTATGTCTCATTAAAAAATAGCACAGAGTTGAAGCATGAAGGAATTAGGAAATTATACTATTAAACTGTGTTATATAAAAGAATTTCTTCGACTGATAATGGATTCCAGTTTTGCAATAGGAAGTGATTTAAAGGGATAGAGGAAGAGAGTGGGGAGAGGGAGAGGGAGGGGGAGAGGGAGAAGGGGAGAGAGAGAGAGAGAGAGAGAGAGAGAGAGAGAGAGAGAGAGAGAGAGAGAGAGAGGATTTTGGTATGGTATTCAAGGAGCTCTTTTGTCATTATCAAGTAACATAAAGTCTGTGATCACTTTGAAATATAATAAAGTGGGTTGCATAGCACCCAAGACTTCAGGTCTGTTTGTGAAGGGAGTAGTTTCAGAGAAAATGCAGGCATGACCTGGCAGTCAGACTCTCCACATCTCCTCTTACGTGCCTCTTCCACATAAAGACCTTTGTGATACAAGCATTCATGGCTCAGTTCAGAGGTAATGTGCTAACCGATCACAGCTGATAGGCTTTCAGTATGTAAGTAGTTGTTCACGTACAAAAAAGCGAATGAGTCATCTCCATGCCCTTTACCCACACATGAGTGTTGTGGTCTTATGGGGGCAGGAGGGATGTCCGGTAATGACCTCAGAGTATATGTTCATAATGTTTGAAGTTGATTCATTAGAAAGACACAAAAGCATATTGATATTTTTGAATGTTATACTCAGAAAAAAAGAAAAGAAAATTACAAATGTGCTAGAAATTAATATGGACCTTACAACCCTAACTACTGCCTACACTTGTTAAATTAAATGTCCTGTTTAGTCTCCACTTGCTTTCAGTAGTTCATTTCTTTTTCTAGGTTAACCTAACTACTACCAGTCTGCCTGCGAAAACCAGTCATGATGTGTAGAAGGCATTTTTTTTTAATTTGTGTGATTTTTAAGTATCGAAAATTGAAAATCATTTCTTAAAACAGAGTGAACAGAACCCTGATAAACCCACGTGGATGAAGCACTTAATTCTTATTGGGAAGAAGAAAAAGTATTGCTTTCTCTCTCCACTTTCATGATAAAAGAAATTGTTTTCCTGGCACACATGTTTTGTGAAAATAAAGTTGAGTGTTAAGGCACAGAGGAGAACACTGGCAGGCATGGTTTATGAACCATGACCAACCTTGTCCCTGTGCATTTTAGCACATCTTCCCAAGATGACCCAATGTTCGTGCTGCCCCAGTTTAATCTGAAATTAACCTTCATGGTGCCATTTCCTGTGTGGCACCTGATTCTGAGAGGTGTCCTTGTCACAGGGAGATTTGGTTCACTAGTTCATGGTGTTCATTTGGACAAGTTAGCACTAATGTGTCTGTGCTTCGGGGTCCTCAACTGTGAAGTTGAAATGACCCTGTTAACAGCATGCTTCCCTGAGGGGCTATGATGGACAGCTGATGCGATCATTGTGGAACATTTTACCTGATGCAAAACCAGGAGATTTTATGAGAAAGTTATATGACCTTCTCCATGGCATTACATAATGGTTCAGAGAGCTTGTGTATTGCTTTATGTAAACATTTATTTAGACAGTGCCTTGACAACCTTTAAACTACCAGTGTTTTGCAGTATAAAATATTAAGATTGCTTTTATTACTTTTCCCACCATTTATTATTATTATTATTATTACTACTACTACTACTTTTACTACTACTACTACTACTGGAAAAAATGTGGACAGAATAGAACTTTTAAAATATAATGAACCAACTGAGCCATACTATATTATTATGGTCTCCCATTAGCTCAACGATCCTAAAATCTTTACAGGTGCTTATGATGGATGTGGGAATATCGAAGAATTTTTTTTCCACATAAGAATAAGAGACAATTTAATGCACACTACGAAATTGATTTCAGCTGGAGACACCTTAGATAGCTTAGTTAGACTCCCATAACCCCACTGAAATAGCAAAAGGATTCTATTGTCCAAAGTATAATATGTCTTTGATTAACTAGAAAACAACTAAAATCAAAACTGCAATTAAGTAGATTCCTCCCTTTTAGAGCAGAACAAATGTGTAATTTAAAAAGAAATGAAGAAACTAAAGAAATTAATGCAATGGACAAAATCCAAGTTCTAGAGGCCCTGGATGTAAATATCAAATGGTGAAGACCATGGTGAAGAGGAGTTAAAGATAAATTAGGATTGTGGGAAGTATATGGACTTCATGAGATCAGTCTGTCATGGAAACAAGTCATTATATCCATCTCTGACCATTTTTGCAAACACTATTTATGCTCAAAGTTCTGAATCTGAGCACTGCAGAAATCATTCTTAATTAAGCACGTGGTTAAAATGCACTTTCTATACTTATAAAAAGAGAAAGATACGTAGGTACCTAAGTAAAATGGTTTTTTTTGTCATCACTTTAAACAAAAAGGTGTTTCTAGTGAACAAATGAAAAGCTAAATTAGATGTACGTATGCTTCTAAATTAGTAATTCTGGCTGACAGGTTCTGTTGGGCCAATTTTAATACCCATGATCTTAACAAGTACTCTGGCTTGTCTTTAAAAATTAGTGGGAATCAATTGCACACATCACTGGTTGGAGGGGTTTTGTGGAGAAATAGAAATACATTAATAATCTAATAAGTAAGTTTGTGGGGCTTGTTCACTTGCCTGTTTCTTTTTGGTGTTGTTGTTGTTTAAAATGTTTATTAAGGACTGGCAAGACAGCTCAGTGGGTAAAGGCACTTGCTGCCAAACATGAGGACTGGAGGTTGATCTCCTAGTTGATCTCCTAGACATATATGGTGGAAAGAGTGAGCTAACTCCTAGTAGTTGTTGATCTTTGATGTTCACAGAATACCTGTGTGTGTGGGGGGGGTTGTGGGTTTGTGTGTGTGCACATGCACATGCATGCACATTAAATTAAAATGCATTTTTCAATTGAAAAGGATGCTTATAGCTGTACAAAACAAGAGAAGGAGCTTTGTTCATTTAAATCAATGATTTGATGAGTTTTGAAAAATACTCATAGTCATATATTATTCCATAGAGATAAGGAAGATCTAAATTCTCAAGAATTATTTCATGTCACATGCAGATTTTTTGGAACATCTCAAACCACTGTGACACACTTCTGCATTCTTTTAATGCAGTTTTCCCCACAATTCTATAGTGTATTCTCTCACCCTTAGCTTAATGCCTGACAGTTTTATCTATATTTTCTGTGTGGATGTGTGCTCATTTCTCTTCTATTTTCTGAGTGATATTTCACTGTATGGACACAAATTATTGTATTCATTCCACAGTTGAGGCCATTGGGTTATTTCTGGAAGTAGCTGCTAAGCATAACATTGCTAGAATAATACAAGAATGTATCTCAGAACTGATGGTATCTTTTCATTTCTCTTCAGAAAAATATCTATTAATTAATTTTCCTGGCATAATTTTGATACTTCCAAACACCATTTTTATTTTATTAAGTTATTTACTTATAATATTTTGAGACAAGGTGTTGCTGTAACTTCCTTGCTGGCTGAAAATCTTGACTCTCCCCTCTCAGCCTCTCAAGTGCTTGTGTTATATGCGTGTGTCCTCACTCTTGGTTCAAATACTATTTTTAAACCAATACCTTGCTAATGATGCCTCCTGTAGTACTCATGTTTGATCTCTCTCTCTTCTGGCAAGATTACAAACTACCCCTAGTGCTTTATGAGCTCTACATCTGTGTGGTATGTTGACTCCTATGGTTATTCTTTCAGTCTTTGGGATTTTCCCACCCTTATGCCCAGACCCTTGTTCGACTCAAAGTGGAAGGATGTTTCAAGATAATCACAATTGTGCCTCCTCCCTTTCTCATATCCCAACTTTCTAGTTTGAGTGGCTCCATTTCATGAATTTGGATCTCTGTATACGTGACTCACCCAGTCTGCTGTGTACTATATGGAACCTGTTGCTGGTAGGCAACTGGTGCAAATGTGGGGCTCACTTTGTTTACTTTCTCTAAAGATCAATCATTCTTCTTTTCTCTGTTGTCTCTTCCTTCATGGAAGAAGTGTAAATCCATGTGCCAGTTTTTAATCAGCCACATAATAGCATAGAGAAATGAGCTGGAAAGTAAAAATTCCCTGTCTATCAAGTAAACATATATGGACATATGAGGGCAATCCTCTAGTTTACTTCTAATTCTAATGTTGAGTGTTGACTGGCTTGCAGATGGACAAATTCCAAAAGTATGCTAGCAATAAAGCCATAGTGCCATCATTAATTTAAAAATTAATGATTTATGTAATATTGATAACAGTTTATAACACATAGGTAAGAACAGCACCATAAATCGTATACATTTTATCTTAGCTTATCCTCATTATAACTCTGGACTCAGTTAAATCTTGGTTTCTATTTTGCAGATCTGAAAAGTCAGGTTAAAAACAAGTCACTGACCAGGGGTCACAAGCCAAAAACCTAGCTGCAACAGTGAAGTTGTCCAATTAGTCCAATCCACAAATAATGACTGAACATTTCCTCGTGCCAGGCACAAGGCATAGTGGAATATACAAAGATTAAGGAATAATTGTTGCAATCTCAAAATCAAGATTATTCACAAAAACTTTCATAATAATACAGTGTCCTGAGGAGCTCACAGAAGAAGAAGGAAATGTAGGCTTCAGGGAAAGCAGACATTAGGGATGATTCCCAGAGAAATAAATACTTAAGATAACTCAGAGAACAAGTGCACATGAGATAAGAAAATTGAAAACACATGAGCAAGTGGCTCCGTGGCTAAGACTTCTTACTTCCAAGCCTGATGACCAGAGTTTCATCCCTGGAACCTACATGGTAGAAAGAGAGAACAGACTGCTGAAAGATGTTCTCTGATGCCTACATTCCCACCCTGGCAATCACACGCATGCATACATGTGTATGCATCCATGCCCCCACACACTGAAACATATGTGCCATTAAATGTTTTGAAAAGAAAAAAAATCAAAGGTATCCAGACGTGAAGTTCTAGTCCATGATGCTTCCCCTGTTCTCCAGTGAGGTGTCTATCTAAGCTGTTTCTCTCCCAATATTATGAAAATAAGAATCTTTCCCACCCCAGTGCCTCTTGGAACTGGCCTACCAAAATAAAGCTGTGATTCTTTATCTACCTGCTCCTAGCAAAGAATAGTATTGATATGATATGGATCCCAGTGTTTGAATGACAACTTCACCATGTGAATGGCCCTGGGATCTCCCTCCCCAGATATGACACTTATTTTTTTTTCCAAGTTTTAAATGTAAGTATAGAATTTTTTATGGTCCAATTTTAGAAACATTCTTAAGTACTCACTCAGTGCCAGGCACTGGGAAAAGTGCTACAGGAGAGACAAATAAGAATAGAGTACAAATCCTTACTGTAGAGAATGTGTCAGTGCTACAAAGAGAAGCTGTAACAGTCCAGTGTGACCAGTTGTATCATAAGAGGCTGGATCTTAAGAAAAACAATATTCCAGAGGAAGTTGGAACAGCAAGAAAATAACATCGCTTAGAAAATAACTGGAGAGGCTTATATTGGAGGAAACTTCTGTTTTATTTTTACCCCAACAATCTTTGTTTATAATGTGCAAGCATACACACGTTCATATTTGCATGAGTGCAGTTCCCCACATACCAACACATTCAATTAGAGTCAGGCTGAGAACCTTGGGTGTTGCTCCTTGCCTTCTAGTTTGTTGGATATAGGATCTCTTGTTCCCAACTGCTAATTCTAGGATAGCTCACCTTAAAGCTTCTGATTAGCCCCCTATTTCTATACTAAGTATTGCTGTAGCAACACTGGGATTACAGATGAGTGTTACCACATGGAGTCCTTCCTAGGTTCTGGGGATCTGAACTCAGGACCTCATTTCTGCACAGCAAGTTCACGAAGCGATTTCCCCGGCCTGCGGGAGAGTTGCACAGGCTTTGAAATGTGGTCATCAGATATTCAGGGGAACACAGAGTACATTTCTACATACATTAAAGAATTCATGGAGTTGGAATTACAGGTGGAAAGTAGAAGAAATATATTGATATATTTCATAACCTTCAGTGTAGTTCAGGCTAGACTTGAACGTTCATCCATCTTCCTGACTCTTCCTTCCAAGTATGAAAATTACAGGAGTAAACCTCCTAGTCTAGTTCTAAATCTTTTTGAGGATGTTCATGTTATGTTCTAGTCTTCTCAGGGTTCACGCATGCATTCTATAATTTTTTTCTTTCTGTGGATATACTATTGACTTAAACTAACAAAATCATTCAGAATTTTGGGTAACTATACTGCAAATGAAGATCAAATGGTTTCAGTGTGTGATGCCATTTAACATATGTTGGAGGACACTTTCAAAATTGAAGAGTGGCTTTTATCATTTTTTTCCTTAATTATGTCCTATTGATAAGATTCTCATTATCTTGGTTATCAACCTGTGCAGGCACATACACCCACCCACCCACACACACACAGATACAATCATATATATATGGAGACTGAGTGAATGTGTGTGTATGCGTGTGTGCTTTGAATGGGTGTGTTATGAATGTGTACGTGTGTCTGAGAAATTAAGAGTCAACTCACAAATTCCTCCCAATGCAAAGAGAATTTCACTCTGAAAAGTATCTACAGCCATTGTACTCTTGAGTGTTCTATTGTTGTGGTAGGCAATTGCCAGACAATATTGACACAGTCTGTTTTTGAGAGACTAAACATTAAATGTTCTCTCAAAGTCTTGTCCAATTATTGATTAGTAAATTTAAAACAAGGACATTGCCCCTTGCTATACACATGTACACACTGAAGTTTTTCTTCAGAGGTTAAGGGAGGAGATGACACATATAACAACTAAAAAGACAGGTTGCCTTCCAAAAGTGATTTATGACATTGGCGAATGTATAATTGATGTGTGTGGTTGTCTGGATGGTAAAATAACAACTCCATCCATTAGAGATGAGAGCTCTAACAACTCAGGCAGGGAGTCGGTGTGTGCTTTATAGGTCATCTGGGTTCCATTTGGAGCTACAGGTTGCTATTCCTTCTTCATACTTGAAAGCATTTAATGGATTATTATAAAAGGAGAAAGATGGTATGCAATAATGGTTTAAATTGAGGCTCTGCGTGTGTATCGCCACTGTGTGACTCCTAAATGAGAGCTTCATTTTAAAAATTCTTATTTGGCATGCCTGAAAGTTTCTCAGCTCCTGGAGAAATCCAAACCATGAATTCAACAGCAGGAAAGAAGATGGAGGGGCACTGGGTGGCGTGGGGTTTTTCTCCTCCCTCCTTCCCTCTCTTTTAGCAGACATGACTGTAAATTGTGAAAGTCTACCAGAAATGAGACAGCAGATAGAGCTAAACTTCACAAGTGGTAAGTGACTGGGCCATGTTTTTAAAAGACACATTTATTCAGAAAATGGAGTATTAAAAACAAAGCTTAAAACACCAGAAAACAAGCCAGGAAGCGAAGATTGTCTGGGTAATAATTGTGGGTGAAAAATCAAATCAAACGCCAAGTCATCTGGAAATCCTGTCTGCTTTCTGAAATTGAGCTGAGCTGCAGGGTGGCAACTCCTTTCTGCATTGTTAACCATGAGCATCAAAGTTTATTTCAGTTTTTAATGAGTAGTATTTGGGAAATGTAATGGGAGATAATTTTACTGAATTTCCCTCAGGAAAAGCCTTAGTTCCCTTATGTAGCCAGCCCCAGATGCACCAGTAAAATGTACATAGCACACACACTCATCCAAGGATGGTTCTAACTAAAATAGAATGTACTGTACTCTAAAATGCAAAAATGGTGGATCAGGTAAGACTTTGTCTATTAAAATCATCACTGTGATGTGTGTGTACAAATGAGGATCTCTACAGGTTAACATTGAAAGATCTGGAATGTTAAGAACAACTTAGACCTCCTGGGTTTTAGAAATGGATGCTGGGAAAAATTTGATGAGTGCATTTTATAATTAATAATTTATTTAGATTACATATCAACTGGGCTTTGCCCAGCATTTCACCTGTTAAACTGTGGTATTGGATTTAGCAAACGTGGATTAAGACTTCGTGCATACAGGAAAATCACAGGCAAGTTCTAAATCTATTAGGTAAGTATTTACCTGTGCTAGGTAGGTCTGTGGGAAATATTTCACTCTGTAGAAATGTGTCTATTTTATTTGTATGGAAACTATTTACTAACTTGTACAAATTGATCACCCTTTATTGGCATGCATCCCAAATGGAAGAATCTAGGAGATATTTCTCTTTGAAAGATATCACATAATATGTGTTATAGAACATCCTCAGCAGGATCTGAGGTATCACTTGTTACTAAATGTGTTAACACCTCTGAGAGAAATATATGAATATCCACACCAATTGGGTAAAAAATTATAGCCAAAAGATTATAAATAGCCTCTTCTTAATTAAGTATTAATGTTAGTTTGTTGTTGTTGTTTTTTTCTTTTGTTTTTTTTTATGTTGGCTAACAATCCCTGAGCATGAGTCCTGGCCTGTAGTCGTTGATAAACCCAGTGCAACTCTATTGGAGAAAACTGATTTTCACTTTAAGTGTAAGATCAGGTTTTAATGTCAAACAGAATGGAGGTGAATTAACTTAAAAAATCTTGGTTTTAAAGTCATGAAAGATTCAGGTTTGGTTCAATTAACATGTCTAACTTTATTTAGCATACATGTAAACACACGTATAGAGTAATGCTTTTGTACATACCATAATTTCCAGTTGATGCTCAATAGAATTTCCAGTCTGTAAATTAATTCAGTGCTCTCAGATTTGAGATTCCAAAATAAATGACATTGAGGAGGAAGCCACATGTGCCTGAAATAGAGTGTGTTATCCTGATGACAAAACCTTTAAAATTTTATCACATTTTGTTCTGCGTATGCACATGTGTGTGTGTATGTGTGTGCCATGTATACTCACGTGTGCACACACAGAAGTCAGAGGACAGCTTGCCAATAGGTTCTTTCCTTCTACCACATAGGTCTATGGTTCAAACTCATGTTTGTCAGTAAGCACCTTTACCTGCTGAGCCATCTCATCAGGCTAGACTGGCATTTTTTCTTATGGTAGTAGACTCCTTAGTCCATGTATTTAGAATTGATTTGAAAGGGATGTAACCAGAGAAGATAGACTTATTCCACAAGGTGGCATCTGATGGTCTCATGATTTTACTTCTCTAGTCTTAAAGAAAAATGTTTCTAACAAGTCTACTCCTCTCCGATACCAGTGTGGAAAGTTCTTTAGCATAAATCCTGTGGACTCAGGTCCTCCCCACACTGCAATGCATTGAATGCACCCACAGAGAAAGTGGAAAGATATTCCTCTTATCTGGCTGCTCATGGGACTGCATTGCTAGCCTCTCATGGTCCAGTGGCTATGTGCGCCAGGCACATGTTGAAAGAAAACTCAATTATGTGTAATTTTCAATATCCTTGTCTCCAGCATAGAGATAGGCTGAGCTGCAGGAAAACCTGCGTATGTCTCCTTTGGCAGTACTGAGTGGATGGGAAACACAACACAACTTCCCTTTTAAGTGTGGTTCTGGCTCCTTGAATTTAAAACCTGATTTCTTCCTCTGATTTTCCCAGTCAGCTTTAATGGAGAAAGCCGGATTTGTGAAATTGTGGCAGGTGAAAGAGCAGAAAGAAGTGATGTCCAGAGCTTTCTCAGGAGAGATCTGCTGGAGTAGGAGTCCACTGTGTGCAATCAGAGTAGTGGCCATTCTAAACATCTGCTTTATTGATGGCACAGATGGTATCAAAGATCAAGGGGACAGTATCTACTTCTTTAAGCAGTTTGCCTTTTAGTTTCTGCTGTCCTGGAATTCACAACAGTATATGACAAGAATAACTAAGAAATAAAGCACAATTAAAATACTCCATAATATTGTCCACAATGGTCAGCCGCCTGTGACTCATTTTCTTACTGTCTCATAGAATCTCTAGTTTTAACATTTACTGTGTCTGAATGGTGCAAATGGTCTCAGTTGGTCATTCTTTTCTAAAAGTTTTAGGTATTGAGTCATTTTCCATGAATTAAAATTGAGTAAAATTCTTGAGACTAAAAGTGATATATAGGCAGACAGTTTACATATATCACAAAAACAATAATAATATATATGAGAAAGAGAGAGTTGAGTCAAATTATCACTAATCACCTTTCGTCTGAAAACTGGTGTTTTTCAAGCATGCTAACTTTAGAGCCACAAATTTCAGGTTTGCACATATCTGGAAATAGACAATACAGTCATTATCAATGTGGATGTGTGTGTGTGTGTGTGTGTGTGTGTGTGTGTATGGGGGTGTGTGTATGGGGGAATTATTGTTTATTATATTCAGTGAAATTGAGAGTTTAGAAAAGTTGTAGCTAATCAGCTAGGCATGGTAGCATATGCTTACAGTCCTAAGACTTGAGGGGTTAAGTGTGGGTATGCACAGCTAGTTTGAGGACAGTCACACTACAGAATGAGTTTAAAGCCAGCCACACTACACAGTAAGTTCAAGGCCAGCTTTTGTCACATAGTGAGACACTTTCTCAAAAGAAAATACAACAATAGCTAAAACCCTTGTAATCATACAAAATTACGTTTGCACATTTGCAGCTGTCTTTCCTGTCAAAACACAGTCAAAATGATTGGTTTATTTCTCCTATGTGTCCATCACCAGAATCAGATTTGGATATGAATTTACCAAAAGAAAAATATTGATGTTTTCTTTTTTTAATATTGATTTTTTTATATGAAGATAACACTAAAATTTACCCCAGTAGGTTTTGCATGTAGGAAGTACTTAACAGTTTCAAGGCACAGTACTGTAATCAACTGTAGAGCTCAGGTTATTATGATTCCAGGAAATTATCTCATGTGTTTTTTATTTTTTTTTTTTTGCTCATGTATTTGAAGACAAGCACAATGGATGTGAAACTATGCCAGCTCCTCTAAGAACTCCGTGCCCCGCCCATGTAGTGACCACTGAATATAGACTGGCTGGATGAGACAGACTAAATATTTCTGTGCATACTAAAGGCATGCCCATCCTTTTCTGAATAGTCATGGCTGAATTCTGTACCAGACTACCTCACGTTTGTCACTTGTCATCATTAATGCAATACTTATCAAATATATACTAATTTGCATATTAACCAGGACAATAGTTAGACCCCAAAGTATGGCAAGGGCAGTGTTTGGAACTTTATTGATACAATAACTCAGCTCTATCGTATAGAGCTCTTCAGCTCTGTCTAGGCACAAAGAAGGACTCGGAGCTTCAATTCTGAATCACTGGGTCTGCAGCCATCAAAACACCTGCTGGCAATTCTCCCGTAGCTCATCCTTGAATCAGATTCTCAGGAGCTGACATGAATAGTAGAAGTACTCTTTTGTTGCTTTGTCCTTTCAAACTCTTTGTCACATTTTGTCTGAATGTGTGTACCTATGTAAATATAACAGATACAGATACATTCCTATATAATGGGAATTGAGAAAGTGTTGGAGTCAGAAGAAATCTCTTTTTATTCAAACGTTGTTGAGATACCCTATAGTGGCATGTCACATCTAGGTCTAAATAGCTGTATAAGTTGGTTTTCTTTTCTTTCTTTTTTATAATGAAAGAACATTCACCCTACACTAGGGCTATCTAAAATACTAATACCAGTTTGGGGGAGTAGACAATCGCAGTCTATGCTGACCACAAAGAGTTACTATATTGGTTTTGTGCTCCTTTGGGGACCGGCACTCCACTTCCCCATTTTTTTTTTTTTGGCTTGGGGATGGGCAATAATCTTGTTTGTGATTTAATAAAAACTGCCCTCAATTCGAAGCTTCAAGGATGCAATCATGCATCTCACCTGAATCACTCATTAGTTTTTCACCTGAGAGCCTCAGGACCTGCAATTCTCGAGGTGAAAGAGCTGTTGCGTTCTGCACACATCCTGCCCTCCACCCCACCCCCACCTCAGCTGGAGAGCTTGGAGTTTTATCAACTCAGTCTGGCTGTAAGGGTGAATTTCCTATAAGACGTATTGCAAGATTTATCCTTCTGGCTTAGATATGCCCTTATCCCCTGTCCTCTTCTTCCCACCTCATGCTCTGCCTTCTCTCCTCTATTCACCCCACCCCTTGGAATCTTCACTATAGAAGCTATATTTGAAGAAATACAGAAAGCCAGATAAAACAAAAGCCCCTGTAAATTCAACAATAGATGATTCTCTGTCTCACACTCGGTAGTCTCAACAGATGGAAACCAGTATCTTTATGGACAGTTCATTCTTTTTATCATGAGGAGAGATTTGCACCTGTCTGGCTCGGAGATGCGAAAATACCTATGAGCTTTTGCAAGCCTTGCCAGGCAGATGAAGCAAAAACCCCCACCAGAAAGCTTCCTTTGTGGGTGGAAACCAAAGGAGGATTGTTTTAAATAAATCCAAGGGGAATTTCAAAGGGCAGCGGTGATAGGTCTATTACTTAATGACATTTTCCTTCCTGATTTTTTTTCAACACTGATGCCAAAATGGAAAGATTCTTCACCAGAAACTATTCTGCTATGATTTCTATTTCCAGACATAACAATGAACTGATAATGGAGAGGGAGAGAAGCCCAGGAGACGGAGGGAAATGACTGCAGGGTTTTCCATGGCAGCCTTGCTACAGTCAGAACTAACTCCCAAGGGCTCAGATTCTGTGTTCTGTTTCACTAATAGTACTTGTTTATGGGTACCCTGTTTGTGACTGCCTGTCTTCATTGTGCCTTTGTTCTCCACAAAATGGAGCACCTCCTAGGAACAAAATTGCTATCTAACTGCAATGAATAATGCTATTTTATGATTAGATTCAATTGTTTTCCAGGGAGCTTAAAAAGTCCAGTTTCCCATTGTGTTTTCCTAAGCTCATATGTCTTAAGTAAACTAGTTACTTTCTCATGCAGACTTAACCACACTCAAAGCTCTCTCCCGTAATGTTCCTGCAATACTCAGAACAATTTGTTGAGGTGGTTATTAGCATCTCTATTATTGGTTGGAGGGAACTAAAGTTCAGAGAAGCTAAATAATTTGTCTGAGATTAGGGAGTGAAGTTATGATGCAGTTGAAACCATAAATAAGTCTACTGATATCCAGTTCAAACCTCTCAGTTCCACTGCACAATCAGGAAGGGATATGGAGTAAATGGGAGAGAAAAACGGTCGGCGTTGCTATTTTACCAGCATGGGAATAAATAAAAACATTGTTATGATGATAGGTCCATCTTCTGATTTCATTTCTGAAAGTATTAGAAAAGAGATTTTTGTATTGTGGGCCAGTGTGTTGTTCCTGGAGAGCCTTAGAATGCATGGAGTACAAAGATGCAAATATAAAATGCCTCTGGGTTTTAAGAAGCTAGACAGATACAAACTTTCATGGTTTCTGGGGCAAGACCTTCTAGTGGTACCCTTACTGAACCTGACAGAGTACTGGAAAACTTCAAGGTTGACTCAGTTTTCCAAATCTTTTTCTTTGGGAGATTTGCTTTCCCAAAACACATGTAAACTTTTAAAATATAGATATTTAAAACCCCATAGCTGTCCCCTCATATATTTACTTGTCTTTAGTCCTGGCCCCTGTTGCTACAGAGAAACCCAATGTTATAATGACTTCTGGAAGGCTGGGCCAGCAGCACAGTGACAACTGCTCCAGCTGTTCTGTGTAAGCAAAGCTCATGGGGGTTGTCTAGCCACCAGTCTTTAGAAGGAAGGCGCTTGTGAGCCCAGCTGTGCAACATGGGAAGATAATTGCAAACACTACTATGGTTACCTTAAGATGACAAGCCAGAAAGTACAACTAATCTGCAAACATATAATAGCACTGGTAAACTTCCTAACAAGAATCTAACATAATTGAGGAAGGAAGGGTTAAAAATGCCCCTTCATCTACAACTACTTATCAGGTCTAGCCCATGGCTTCTGCCTACAGATGCCCCAGAGGAGGGGAATTGAGAGTGAGAAAGTGGGAGTAGGGATGGGTGGAGGAAGACTCTCATAGAAGCAGGGGAGGGGAGGATGGGATAGGGGGTCTCCAGGAGGGGGGAAACGGGGAAAGAGAATAACATTTGAAATGTAAATAAAATATCCAATAAAAAAAACATAAAGAAAAAAAGAAATGTTTTCTCCCAGATGTCCTCTTCTCTAATGGTATAGCATTTATCCAACTCTTTTTCAAGCTCTTCCTTTGTTACTTAAACGTACCTGACCACCATGTTTTCAAAAGATGTATTTATTTACATACTTTATGTGTATGAGTATTTTGCTTGTACATATAAAGGTGTGGCTTGTGCAAGCCTGGTACACATGGAAGCCAGAAGAAGGAAGAGGGTCTTCTGGGGCTGGAGTTACAGGTAGTTTTTAGTTGCCATATTGGTGTTGGGAACACAATTTTGGTCCTCTAGAAAATCACTAAGTGCTATTAACTCCTGAGTCATCTCTTCAGTTTCCTGATCACCATATTTAAATTTGTAATTGTCACAAGGTTAACACATCTTCCTTTACATTTGTCTATATTCATTTTATCTACCAAACTATTAACCATTTATGTGTCCTCTCATTCACTACATGTGCATATTGTTTCAAAGTTTTGAATCTAAATGTCAACAGGAGCTGTAACTTAGTTATCATTGCTACAATCTAAATATCATAAATACTTTATAAATATATCATTGAGGGACTCAACTAATGTGTGAAGTAATGAATTTGATAATTACATGAAAATCAAATATTTAAAAGAGCAAGGATGCCTGGATTTAATACACAATAATAAATGAATATATGTATATAGTATAGTTGTAAAGACATAATATCTGAGATCATATCTAAACTATATCTACATATGAATGTACTGTCTATCATCTATTGATATTCTGATATAAGTGATTAACTTTTCAAAAATGATACACATCTGTAGGCAAATATATTGGGTTTTAAAACTTAAATAATTTAAAGGAAGAATAGGAATTGAAATAATGAAATGTTACAAAGGGAAGCATGCTGAGGTAAGTATAATGGTATAGAGTATACATTTGAACCAAATTCCGTCTTCAATTGCAATACATATGTTTTTCATTACCAATGTGTTTTATAAGTCAATAGTACTATCAAAATATATGGAAGAAAATGTGTGTGTGTGTGTGTGTGTGTGTGTGTGTGTGTGATAGAAAAATAAAGTTCCAACTGAAAGCTTAGTGCTACAGTCAAACTCTCAGTAAGATATGGTACCTGTTATACCACTCCTGGGCATATACCCAGAGGCTTCCCCTGCATGCAATAAGGACACATGCTCCACTATGTTCATAACAGCCTTATTTATAATAGCCAGATGCTGGAAAGAACCCAGATGTCCCTCAACAGAGGAATGGATACAGAAGATGTAGTATATTTACACAATGGAATACTACTCTGCAGTTAAAAACAATGAATTCACAAAATTCTTAGGCAAATGGTCAGAACTGGAAAATATCATCCTTAGTGAGGTAACCCAATCACAAAAGAACACACATAGTATGAAGTCACTGATAAGGGGATATTAACCCAGAAACTCGGAATACCCAAGAAACAATTCACATATCAATAGATTTCCAAGAAGATGGAAGGAGAGACCCCTGGTCCTGGAAAGACTGGATGTAGGGGTATACCAGGACAGAGAAGCGAGAGGGAGTTGAATGGGGAACAGGGAGAGGGAAGAGGGCTTATGGGACTTTCGGGGAGGGAGGAACTGGGAAAGGGGAAATCATTGGGAATGTAAATAAAAAAATATATGGAAAATTAAAAAAAAAGATATTGTACCAAAAAGCCAAGTTCTAATTGCCTACACCAAGAGTAGAGTGAGGTTTGCCTTGGATGTTCATTGAAAACAATTCAGCTCTGACATTTATGACTACAAGGCAAGGTTATATATGGATTATATATTAAATATTCAAATATTTAAGGTCAAAACCAGTGCAGCAGTTTGAGTAAATTACACCTTTTACTCTGGCCAAAACACATTTAAAATGACAATTTAAAACAAATTATGTTACATTCAGACACAGACATACATAATTGAGGGCAATATCAATCACTGAATTGTGAAAAATGTTGCTGGGCCACTCCATGCGACGACTGTGAACATCCTAGTAATTCATGCACTTGTCCAGAATCATGAATGGGAGGACAAGAGAGCAGTCTCTTGGAACTTCTTGGAAATGTCTTTATGTTAGGCAAGGACAAGCTATGTCTGAGACTTACCAATCTTACTCTGTACTGGGACTGCACCTTCAATGGCAAGGGGATCTTACGATCCTTCAAAAAATTGACTGTAATGCATTGAGATGTACAGGCTCAATGAAATGGTGGGGCCTACAGCTCAAGTTTCTCTTGGCAATTTAAAACACACTTCAGAAGAGGAAGATACTCCAGTATAGAGATTTAAACCTTAAGTCTTTTAAAATATTTATTTTTAAATTTTATTTCATTGTACTTATCTAGGACATACAAATAGCTATCTTTATATACATACATGAGTGAAATGACTGTCGTGACAGAAGAAATTAGCATAGCATCATCTTCCAGAGTAACCTCTTTGTGTGTGTGGCAAGGACCCGTAAACTCTAATGTTTTAGCAAAATTTCAACATGCAGCAGAACTGTTGTTATAGGTCTCCCATCACACTCCAGTTCTTTTTTTGTATTGGATATTTTTATTTACATTTCAAATGTTATTCCCTTTCCCATTACCCACCCCTTCCTGGAAACCCCCTATCCATACCTCCTCCTCCTGCTTCTATGAGGGTGTTCCTCCACCCAAGCAGTCATTAATAGTCTCCCAACCAAAAAAAAACAGGATCAGATGGGTTTAGTGGAGAATTCTATCAGACTTTCAATGAAGACCTAATACCAATACTCTTCAAACTATTTCACAAAATAGAAACAGAAGAGACACTACCCAATTCATTCTATGAAACCAAAATTACGCTTACACCTAAACCACACAAAGACCAAAGAAAGAGAACTTCAGACCAATTTCCCTTATGAACATTCACACACCAGT
The DNA here is from genome assembly GCA_036184795.1 of Tokudaia tokunoshimensis. NCBI lineage: Eukaryota > Metazoa > Chordata > Mammalia > Rodentia > Muridae > Tokudaia > Tokudaia tokunoshimensis. The sequence continues at coordinate 40,077,430 of BTHU01000003.1, forward strand.
TCTTTATAATTACTCATTTTCATAGCTCCAAGTGTGTACCCTTTGAGATACATCTTTCTAAGTAATGAACAACCCAAGTGAACCAAACCAGGGCCTCCAGAACCTACTTTAACTTCACATAACCCTGGAGGCTCCAACTGAGTAGTGCATAGGACATAGGAGTTAGGTGTAAAACTATTCAAAGATAATTCTGATATATTGCTGCTGCTGCAGTGATGGACGGCAACATCCAGTCTGGTACCATATTCCCAGGGAATCTCTCAACTATAGTCTCTTCACGAAACCACAGTATACAATAAGGAGTGGGTGTTCACAAAAGTTAGCTGAATTTGTGTATCCAAAGTGCTACATAGATCTGATGGGATGTAAGGTTATAGATTATTTATGTTTCACCTTTTCCCCAGTGATTGATGAAAATTAGTTGCAAAGGCTTGTTTGCAGTTCTTGTTTATAGTAAGTTTCTTCTTTTGCAAGTCTGGGATAGAGCTGGAAAATTGGTACTCAGAACTCTTCATATATCGCATCCTCTCATTACTTCTGAATCTTAGCTACTCTCTCATTGATATTTGGGGCATACATAAACTTACATTGCCATTTTGTCTTCACAAACTCTACATACTCTTAAGATACTTTATTGTAATCTTATTGTAGTTATTGTCCAAACTTTTGATCATGTGGATAATAGAAAATAGAAACATTGCATTGTGAATAATCTTACTCCTCACGGGTCATTTCTGCTGTATTTGCACAGGTCATTCAAAATTCCTTTCTGTCAAATATCCATTTCATCTTTCTCCACATCCTCGCCAACAACTGCTGTCTCCTGTGTTTTTGATCTTAGCCATCCTGACTGGTGTGAGATGGAATCTCAGGGTTGTTTTGATTTGCATTTCCCTAATGACTAAGGATGATGAACATCTCTTTAGGTGCTTCTCAGCCATTAGATATTCTTCAGGTGAGAACTCTTTGTTTAGCTCTGTACCCCATTTTTTAATAGGGTTACTTGCCTCTCTGGAGTTTAACTTCTTGAGTTCTTTGTATATATTGGATATTAGCCCTCTGTCGGATGTAAGGTTGGTAAAGATCATTTCCCAGTTAGTTGGTTGCCACTTTGTCTTTTTGACAGTGTCTTTTGCCTTGCAAAAACTTTGTAATTTAATGAGGTCCCATTTGTCTATTCTTGATCTTAGAGCATAAGCTATTGGAGTTCTGTTCAGGAAATTCTCCCCTGTGCCCATATGTTCAAGGTTCTTCCCTAGTTTCCCTTCTATTAGTTTCAGTGTGTCTGGTTTTATGTGGAGATCCTTGATCCACTTAGAATTGAGCTTAGAATTGCAAGCTGGTACAACCACTCTGGAAAGCTGTCTGGCGGTTCCTCCGAAAACTGGGCATGACACTCCCGGAGGATCTGGCTATACCATTCCTGGGCATATACCCAGAGGCTTTACCTGCATGCAATAAGGACACATGCTCCACTATGTTCATAGCAGTCTTATTTATAATAGCCAGAAGCTGGAAAGAACCCAGATGTCCCTCAACGGAGGAATGGATTCAGAAGATGTGGTATATCTACACAATGGAATACTACTCTGCAATTAAAAACAATGAATTCATGAAATTCCTAGGCAAATGGTCAGAACTTGAAAATATCATCCTTAGTGAGGTAACCCAATCACAAAAGAACACACATGGTATGCAGTCACTGATAAGGGGATACTAACCCAGAATCTCGGAATACCCTAGACACAATTCGCATATCAATAGATTTCTAAGAAGATGGAAGGAGAGACCCCTGGTCCTGGAAAGACTGGATGTAGGGGAACGCCAGGACAGAGAAACGAGAGGGGGTTGAATGGAGAAAAGAGGGAGGGATGGGGGCTTATGGGACTTTCAGGGAGGGAGGAAACGGGAAAGGGGAAATGATTTGGAATGTAAATTTAAAAAAAATAAAATAAAAAAAATAAATAAAAAAAGGAAAAAATATCCATTTCATAATCACATATATATTTAAGGAATCATTGTATGCGTATTGGTTTGAATATGCTTAGCTCATGGGAAATGGTCCTATTAGGAGGTGTGGCCTTGTTAGAAGAGGTGTGGCTTTGTTGAAAGATGTGTGTCACTGTTTTGAGGCAGGTTCTGAGGTCCGATGCTCAGGCTCCACCCTGTGAGGAAGAGACCCTCCTTTTAGCTGTCTGTGAGACAGTTGGATCCCTGCTTCCTTTCAATGAAGATATAAAACTCTCCACTCCTCCAGCATCATGTCTGCCTGTAGGCTGCTTTGCTTCCTGCCATGATGATAATGGACTGAACCTCCGAAAGTATAAGCCAGCCCCAATTAAATATTGTCCTTTATAAGAGTTGTCTTGGCCAAGGTGTCTCTTCACAGCAACGGAAACCCTAAAACCCTAACTAAGACAATCTGCATACTTGAAATGATCTTTTTGAATAGGACTGAGTTGATTGGTTTTGGGTAGCACGACACACACTAGAGTTACCTAGAAGAGAATCTCAACTGAGAAATTGCCTCTAGTAGATTGGCCTGTGAGCCTGTCTGTAGAGCATTTTCTTAATTAATGTGGGATGGTCCTGCTCATTGTTGCTGCTGCTGCCATTCTTGGAGATGTAAGAGGAGTAGATGAGTGAAGCTTCCTAGATGATGATTATGTTAGTTCTATTCCTGTCTAAAAGTAGAGCAGACTATCACTAGGAATCATTTCATTGGCTTATTTTTCTGGTTGTGTTTAGTTCTATTCTAAGTCAATGGGCTATCCAGCCTCTGGGCCCTGGTCCTCCAGACAATGTCAGGATGTGGCTCCATCTCATCACATTAGTTGGCTACGCTCACAATTTCTGGGCCACCTTTACTCCAGCACATATTGCAGGCAGTAACAGGTTAGCGTTCCAATCTCTCTACTGGAAGCCTTGTCTAGTTAACAAGAGATGGCTGGTTCAGGCACCATATCCTCCATTAGTAGGAGTCTTAGGTCACCTTCATATATTCCTGAGAGTTTCTACCTTGTGCTAGGTTTCTACCTTTTCACCAAATTCCCCTGAGTCCAGTTGTCTCTCTAGGCCTACTGCTTATGTTATGCTTGTGTAGTTTGGTCCCACTCCTAACAATGGGAGCCAGAGCTGTCACTGATTCTTTTGCCTGCTTTGGGAGCTGTACAATTAATTTTCAAAGAGTTGAACAGGTCTGGTGGCACATGCCTTTAATCTCAGCATTCAGGAAGCAGAGTCAGTAAATCTCTGAGTTTAAGGCCAGCCTGGTCTACAGAGTGTGTTCCAGCACAGCCAGTGCTACACAGCGAAACTCTGTCTCACATAAATAAAAACATAAAAATGAATAAATGAACAGATAAGCCTCAAATAGTTACTAAAAATGACCATAAAAACTGTGTAGGTGGAGAGATGGCATTATGTGCTTAGTTTGCACTCCATTTCTGTGACAAAACACTGACCAAAAGTGATTTGGGAAGGCAAGGGTTAATGTGTTCTGCAAGTTACAATTCATCATTAAGGGAAACCAAGACAGGAACTGAAACAGAAGGCAGGGATAAAGCTCTCCTCAGTCTATTGAGCGCTTGCAAACTGTGTCTTTTGCTATCTGTGATAAAATATCTAACAGAAGTAACTTAAGGAAGAAAGAATTACAACTCCAGGAGATACAGGGCTGAGGACAGGAAAGTAGGGCCCCAGGAACAAGAGATGGGTGTTTATGGTGCCTCCAAATACCAGACGTAGAGTGTGGAGAGTGCTGGTACTCAGCTTGCTTCTCCTTTCTATTCAGTCTAGGAACCCATTCCACAGAATGGCACTGCCCACATGTAAGATGGTTTTATCCACTTCAAGCCCTCGGAGACATGCCCAATGGCATTGTCTTTAGTGTTTCTAGCTGCTATCAAGTTGATGGAAGTAAGCATCATATCTGGCCACCCAATCAAGTCTCTTAGACATCCACTTCCTCTTGGACATCAGGAGCCACTGAAGTTTTGCAAGTGCATGCTTGAATTTTCTCTGGGTGTCACTTACAGTTCCAGCTAATTTAGAAGCTAAAGTGAACTTCCTGGGGAAAGTTTATAGGCAAAAGCTCACAGAAGAGTAAATGGAAATGTACGTTGAATCTAGACCTGAAGTAATTTAACCACTGATGACATGTCTACTGTTCTGTTAGAGCAAGGACTGCCAAAATATTCCCATTTCTTGGGTAGTGCATATAGTTCTCCCTGTTCCCATTGTGTTATTTAGGTGACAAATTTGATAGTACCCATGTATCATGAACAATCCAGTCCAATACATAGATTTTAAGATTAAATGTCAAGACAAGAATGTTTAAGTTGACTCTAAGCTAGGCAGTATTTTGTCATAGTAGATATTAACAGAAAGTGTCACCTAAACTTGTATTCTTGTTCCATTATTTACTGCTCATTCTGACTTATGCACATCAATTAACCTCGCCAAGAGTCTTAATTAACATAGGAATAATAAAATTTAACTTGATATGGCATATGGTAATATTGCATTGGGTTATGTACTTAAAATATTTTAAACAATGCCGTTGTTGTGCTATTACTCAATGAACACACATTATGTCCATGTTCCTAGAGCTTTCTCTGATGTCCTCATTAGAAACAATAGTCAGACCATCTATCACTGTGAACAGATACCTGAGGTGCCAGTTCAAGGAGGGTGGAGTTATTTGGGTCACAGTTTCAAGGTTTCATTCCATGCTTGGTTGATGCATTGTTTTCTGCGCTGTGGTGAGACAGAGCATTTTGGTACATGATCATAAAGGAACAGAGTTACTTATTTCATGGTGGCCAAGAAGCAGGAATAGGAGGGAAATAAGATATAGGCTTCAAGGGCTAGTTTCAAGTGACCTCTCCTTGCAACAAGATTCACAATTCCACCACTTGGAAATAGTCTACATGGATTTTGAATCTACTGATGGAGTCAGAATCTCCATGGTCCAATCACCAACTAAATGTTCCACCCCTGCATTCTGTTTGCTTTTGAGGTTAATCCTTCAACTCCAAGAGCATTTTGAGGGGCCACTTCATATCCTAGAGGTAGATGTAGAGCAGGGAGATTAGTGTGCATATTCAAACTTTTATCATATTTCCTCTATAGCTTTCTTGCATGAGAAGAACTTTGTGGCTTCATTACAAGTATAGTCGTTTTTTCAATAGCTCCATGGCTAAAGTAAAGATGGTAAACAGGACGATTTTGTTATTAATCCCCTAGAAGTAATATGCTATATATAGTTCATCATGAATAAAATGGACTTTGTGAAATATTATTTCAACACTGAACAGACAAAGAGCTTTTTAAGAAGATACCATTTAAATCAATGTTCTATTTTCTGAACATTCTGTTCAAACATATGCAAGAGTCTTGAGCTTAAATAAGATTAATGCACTCTGGAGTCGAACAGTTTTAAATATGTCAGCTTCAATACTTATACTGGTGTAAGGTAGAGCAAGATCTAATAAAAGAATACAAGATGGTGTTAGAAATGAATGATTCTAAATAAGACATCCGCACTGAGACTGTGTGGCCTGTGCTCTTGGGAATCAGGAAATGTGCTTTGTTGTTGTCTTTGGAACATGGGCTTCAGTTTGTCCTGCTCTCTACACTTGACCTTTCCATAGTGTATTCATCTTGGACGTTCTGCTGATTCAGTAGCCCCCTCCGCAATCCTTGCCTTCAGTCATTGACATGTCTGTAGAAAAGCTGACTGGTGGAAGGTGAAAAGTGCTTCCTTTCAATGGACAGATCTTGCCACACAGAGTGGGGGTAGAAAACAATTCAAATCTGTACACAGAACAAGCTGGAAGTGAGGGAATTCAAGGGTGGCACAGAGACGGGACACTAATAGTGTCAAAAGAGAGAGTATTAAAAAGTGGGGTATGACTTTAAAAAAAAAAGAAGGAAAAATGAGAAAACACTTAGATAAAGACAGGGGAAACCCAGGAAACAAAAACCCATATACACAATGTTGTAAAATGGAATGGAGGGATCTTAAGGGATTTCAAGGCTTGTAATTTCATTTACAAGGCCTTTTCTTTTCAATGTAGAAATAAAGCGGAAGGAATACTTGGTTAAATCAAAAGAGCACCAAAAGGTTGTAACCTCCTGATCAATAGAAAAGTAGTTTTCCATAAAACAGGTTTTCTATTGACTTGGGCTGGTGACATCATTCCCATTAATGTGTAAGCAGAGGGCGCTCACTGTGTAGCAGGCTGCACTCACAGTAGCTTTTTGCGTCATGATTGGACACGCTTGGCTACTGAGTCAGCATGGAGCCATGAAATATCTCATTCTCATGGGCCATGAAAAGTTGCTAAGGAAGACAGCTGTCCAACAAAGTATCAGAATCATGTTAGACCATGCACTAGTAATTACAGAATAAATTGTTTCCAATTTGCCCTAAGTTGATTCCCATTCAGGTGTCGTATTCATCTGGGTATTTTTTCAGCTTTTGACTTTGAAAAGTCAAAATTTTGTAATAATTCATTGGATAGTATGTCTGTGCTCAGGTAGAAAAACAGATTTCACATACAAAATCTGTCCATGTTTGGTTATGTCTGTCAGTAACTGTTATTACATAATAGAGAGGAAAACTGACAACTGATAATATGGGCATTCATTAAAATAAAATAATAATGCTTTTAAAAAAGAAAAACACTCATAGCAGCCTTATTGTTGTAGCCAAAAGCTGGAAACAACCTAGATGTCCCACGACAGAAAATGTGGTTCATTTACACAATGGAATACTACTCAGCTATTAAAAACAAGAATAGTCTGAGTTTTGCATGAAAATAGATGGAACTAAAAAATATAATCCTGAGTGAGGTAACTCAGATACCAAAGGATATCATGCATGGTATGTACTCAATAATAAGTGGATATTAACTCAAAAAAAATGAGTACAGAATACCCAAGATACAGTCCATAGAACTCAAAAAGGTCAACAAGCTGAAGGGCCCAAATGAGGACGCCTCAGTCCAACTTGGAAGAGAGAATAAAGCAATCACAAGTGGGGGGGGGGAGGGACCTGGGAGGCAAAGTGGATGGGACGGGGAAGTTGAGGGGGAGATGGAAGCCTGATCTGGTATTGAGTGAGGGAAAAGAACTGAAGCCCTAATGGCCAACAGAAAGAAGGAAACAGGCAACCTCTGCGAGACAGGAAGTTAGGGGACCCTCTAGAATGCACCAGAGACCTGGGAAGTGAGAGGCTCTCAGGTCTCAAAGGGAGGGACCTTAGATGAAATGACTGACAGAAGGGAGAGGGAACTTCTAGAGCCCACCTCCAACAGGAAGACAGGGCATCAAATGAAGGAGGGGGACCATCCCACAGTCACAACTCAGACCCATAATTGTTCCTGTCTAAAAGAATTACAGAGATGGAAATGGAGAGGAGCCTGAGGAAAAGAAGGTCCAGAGACAGGCCCAAAGTGGGATCCAGCTCAAGGGGAGGTCCCAAGGCCTGACACTGTTACTGAGGCTATGGAGCGCTCACAAAAAGGGATCTAGCATGACCTCACTCCAGAAGACCCAACAAGCATCTGAAAGAGTCAGATACAGATATTTGCACCCAAACAATGGACAGAAGCAGCTGATCCCTGTTGCTAAATTAGGGAAGGCTGAAAGAAACTGAGAAGGAGGGCAGTCTTGTAGGAGGACCAGAAATCTCAATTAATCTGTACACCCTAGATCTCTCAAACACTGGACCACCAAAACAGGCAACATACATCGGATGATATGAGGCCCCCAACACACATACAGCAGACTATTGGGACTGTGTTCATTCAGAAATAATACACCTAACCCTCAAGAGACTGGAGGCCCCAGGGAATTTAGAGGTCAGGTGGGGATAAAATAATGAGTGTAAAATAATAAAGTAAGTATTAATAAAAAAAGAAAAACACTAAAATGCATACACGACATTTACCTAATCAAATATAAAGATATTAATGTAAGGTTTCTTGTATTTCTCTGGTGGAGCTGAGAGCTAGAAGATCCGGAAGGAAATACATTCTTTAAGTTTGGTGTCTGCAGGTTCAAATCCTGCAGGCTTTGCTTTCAAATTGCAATTAAGAATTTGTGGTACATTCCTTTCAAACCTGAGAAATTTCCTCCTATAAGATTACTTCAGACAGAGTAGACTAGATGCCAGTCTCCTCTATGGTATATGGCTTCAAATGCTGCTAATCGTGTTATATAGACAGTGTATAGACTTGGTTTACACATGTGTACTTATGAATTTAACAACAAGTTTATTGACCAAAACCATTTGTTATTTGTAAGCTGTTGGAGGCGAAGTTTCCTGAGCAGTTATCTAACATGACATCAGATCCTAACTGAATAGTACTATGTAATGTTTTGTGAAATCCACACAGACACCATGACACCTCTGGCACATGCCTTCTCCTGAGCTTTCATTTTAATCCCTGTGCTGTGCTGCTAAATATTCTGCTGTGCTAAATAGTTCAGAAATGTTGGACACTTGACTATTTTTATGTTTTATTTTAATCTTTTGGTGACAGAGTTTTTTTTTTCCACCATGAACTTGACCTAGACCACTGCATAAAGTTTTCTTAGGACATTAAATGGAATGTCCCTGTTAGGAGCATGTGGCTGCCACTCCAGTAAGTCCATGTGAAGGACTTACTTATGGACTCAAGCATGTTGAGCTATTGCCTAAGTTGTAGGCCATATGTAACTGAGGCCAGTCCCCACAATGGATTACATGGCCCCATATAACCATAAAGTGTAAGCAATTGTGAAATTTGTTTTGGTTATTTTTGTCATGATACCCAGTCTTTTGATACTCCTGACTACTTAAAGGAAAACTGTTTTCTTTGTCTCGGCCATGGAAAGTAGCTTTCTTTTAATGTATGTGTTTCTTTAGGGTGCTTGGAGATGCAAAATAAAATAATGGGACTTAATAAGTCATTAAAAATAAGTAAACCTCTTTTAAGAGAAGTTTTAGGCTTTTCAGAATTGTTACTCGATATTTTGCTGGACCTTATGTTTAGTTAGTAGTTTTTTTTGGGGGGGGTTGGTTCTGTGTGTGTCTGTCCATGTGCACATGTGTTCACACATGTGCATGGAGGCACAGGAGCTGTGTGTATCTGTTTGTATGCTTGTGGCCACATATGTGTCTAGAAGACAGAGGGTGTCCTCAGATACTTTCCTCGAGCTTTTTCCACCTTATATACTGAAGTGAAGTCTCTACTTTAATGTAGAAGTTGCCAATTCAGTCACTTTAGTAGCCTGCTTCTGGAGTGTGCCTGTCTTTGTATCAGGAGCACAGGAATTTCAGGTGGGCAGCCACATTCCCAGAGTGTTTACTTAGGTTTGGGGACCAACACTTGGGTTCGCGTGTTTCATCAATAAGAGCTAAACCCACTGAGTCATCATCTCCCCAGGTATGTATTTGCATTTTTCTCATTTCTTAGTTATACTTAAGTTATTAAGAGTTATCAACTCAGAAATAGTCTAAACAATGATCTTGGTGTATAGAGTTATCTATGCCTTCAGATGTCTGAGAATGAAATTAATATGTAGAGATCATTTAAGAAGTCCCTGAGTCTGTACTGGAGACTAATAGTTAAATTTTTGCTCCACTAGTAATGCCTGAAGAAATGAGTTGAAAACTGTTGAAGTATTGACCCAATTCAAGAATCTGAGCCATTCCCAAAGCACTAATACCATTGCACTAGGCCTGGAGTTGCTGCAACAGTGACAAGGCAGTTTATGCCTATTTTACTTTAATATGCTGCTTTCTTCCCTCTAATAGCCTGCTTTTGTATTTGCTTGGCAACATTGCATTTGTCAGATAACATCCTGCTTTGGAAACTTATTTCTCAGCCCTCAGGATAGAGATGATGCTCTGTCTGGTCTTCCTGTCTCACACTGCCAAGACTGGCATTATTTATTTACGGATGTGCTCCCCATGTGTGGATTGAAAACTCCTTGAGGACAGCACCAGTGCATTATTCATGATCCTCACCTGGAACAGAACAGGCTCTCCAATATATGCCCATTGAGCAAAGCCACTCAGTGCTTAGAAAACAAAGCAGTTTCTCTCCTCTCTGTCTTTCTGTCTCTCCTCTCTCTGTCTTCCTCCCTCCTACAAAATTGAGGGTCTATTGTAAACTGTTACCTTGTAAGATAGTTCCAATATATATATAGTGATACTCATATATATGATCTGAAGCCCTGAACACCTAGAAGCATAATGATTATACTCTTCCTTTAGGAGATTATCTGCCCAATTTTAGTTCAGAAATGTTTCTGCTAAGATGTGTCACAACTTCTGGAAACAGAAATGAGAACGTTTTCAACAAAAGATATGACTCCAGTTTCCTGGCGTTGTGTCTATGTCTTACTGACCCATGCTCCTCTTCTGTCCCACCTTTGCATGAGTTGGTAAAAGAGTCCTGCTGTTGGCAGGACCCTCCAAGCCTACATTGGAACCATATGCCTGACCCATCCCATCCCATGCCAGTCATTTCCTTCCTTAGACTAGCCATTTTTGTCAGAGTGAAGAGCATTCTTAGGACACTGTAAAGAGCCCTAAGATGTGAGACCTAAACATTTTCTTTTTTTTTTCTTTTTTATTATCTATATTTTTTATTTACATTCCCAATGATTTCCCCTTTCCCGGTTCCCCCCTCCCCGAAAGTCCCATAAGCCCTCTTCCCTCCCCCTGTTCCCCAGTCAACACCCTCCCACTTCTCTGTCCTGGTATTCCCCTACACTGCTACATCCAGTCTTTCCAGGAACAGGGGTCTCTCCTTCCTTCTTCTTGGAAATCAATTGATATGTGAATTGTGTCTTGGGTATTCCGAGCTTCTGGGTTAATATCCACTTATCAGTGACTGCATACCATGTGTGTTCTTTTGTGATTGGGTTACCTCACTAAGGATGATGTGTGACCATCAGTCTTAAGACCCTAACCATGTTCCGAGCAGGACTCTGTCCTGATGTCTACACGACAGTTCTCCCTAGCTAACTATGAATTTCAGGGCAAAAGTCCCACCAAGCACACATATTATTTTCCATTTTTCTTGTCATTTTCTTCATTTCTGTTTCTGGTGAGCGGGCTTAGAAGGTTTAGCTCAAGGTGATGAAGCAGACTGTAAGGAATTCTGTCTGCCACACAGGGTCACACAGTTGATCATGTACACATGATTTTAGTCATGGGGTCACATGCCACACATTCCAATTTGCAACTGAAAGTATTCCGAAATCATCTCTATTTCCACATGGTTTTCATAGAATATGTAACTTTTTGTTTTGTTCTTGGATTTATTAGCTTCATAAACAAAAATAGATTGAGTTAAAAATCCTAACATTCAGTGTCTTTTATTAAAATAAATAAATAATCATTCTTTCCCAATTTCTTTGGCTTCAAGGAAGCATAGTTTGAATAATCTAATGCTTGAAGTATGTTTTACCCGAAGCAATTCTTTTTTTCCTAAATTAAAACCATTCCTTGATTTGTAATTGGTTAAATTTGATTCAAATATCTTCTGCATTGGTTGAGTACATACTTTATGTTGGGCTTTATCTTGTATATGGTATTTTATTGATTTGCTAAGTGGAAACTTAAGTCTTTGTAGTGTGGCTACTAAACTATTCTGTGAATGTTTCTCCACATTTATCTCTAAAATGTCTTTTTTTTTTCCATTCAACTTTCCGAGTTCACAGTGTTATTCTCAAAAATACATCATTTCCTTAAGAGGACAAATTTCTGTACATAATGCTGTCTGTGGCTTGAATTAGGTTTTCATAAGAGCTAGACTTCAGAGAACTTGAAAGAAAAAAAAAGAATGCCAGGATTCTGGATTTGGCATCTCCATACCAAGGATGCACCAGCATGGCTTGTTTTGAGTCAGAAGAGAGCTGAGCTGACTGTGAAGTCTGATCAAGTCCTGATACACAGAAATCTCGCTTGGAGTTTACAGAATAGAAATTGACGAACCAGCAGCAGAGAGCAGTATGGAGCCATTTTTAAAGCCGAGAAGAGCGAGCCAAGGAGCCCAGAAAGGGCTGGGGGAGGGGAAAGAAAACTCTAAACACTGGCCAAGACCTTGATTACGTATTCTCTTTATCTAAGCTTCTTTTTTCCTATAGAGATAACAGGTCCTTGCTTTGGATAAAAATCCACATATCTTTTTCTTCACTTCTTCTTGCTTAGTTTTTATTCATCTCTTCCTTCGGTTCTTGCTTAAGTTTTTATTTAGTGTATTTTTAAGTGTGTGTGTATGAGTGTGTGTGTCTGCCTGTCTCTGTATACACCCACACTCATGTTTTCTTTTTTCTTTTTTTTTAAACCAGTTCACAGTCGTACCTCAAGCGAATGGATGCAAAGCTAAGTTGCCTCCCCAGAGCTTCAGTCCCATGCAGGATATGTTAATCTACATTTTCTATGCAGCTTAGATACCCAAAGCTTTCACATTCTTAGACAAGCTTACAGAGAGAGTGTATCTATACCCTGATTTTCTCTAATGCCTTCTCTTCAATTCCCCTTGGTAACTCTCTGAGTTAGACAATGTTATTATATTGTTGATCTCAGTTTGGTTGAATTTCTATCCAATTTAAATCAGGATCAAAAGCAGTGTTTGAAGAGTAAGCAGAGTGTGTGAACACAGAATGTGCCCTCTCTGGCCCTGTCATATTGTCTTCGGATGAGTGTACTTTCATTTAATTAAACATTCTTTTTTTTCTATATAAACAGAAACCTTTGTTTATGCCAGTGCCCAGCCTGCAAATAACACAATCTGCCCCTCTTGTTCCCCCACCATCAGTACGAAATGCCAGGCTTTGAGTCACACTAGCCTTGGGCATCCAATAGAGGTGATCTTTTGCAAAAGCTGGGGCTTTGCTTTTCTCTCTGTCTGGGATGACGGTATCTGAGGACGCATGCAAACCAGGAAGGTTAGTGTCAAAAGAAGAGGAGGCTCCGAGGCAGCCGAAGGAATGCTTTCTGTAACAGAGCCTTCCTGTCTGCAGCACCTGTGTCTTTTACACTCTTCGTTGCTGGGCATGTCTGGCGAGGCATGGGACTCAGAGACTTGGGAGGTTTTTCTGTTTTCACTATGGGTTCTTAAATAATAGCCCAGATTTCTCAGAGAAATGGGAGTGAATTGAAAGGTTACCTTACTCCTTAAGGCCTCATTTCTGACCATGTAAGCTCTGGACAGCTCTTTCCAAGAAGTGTTTTTTTTTTTAGAACAAAACCAGATCATCCCCTAAGGCACACCAACCCAGATGTTAAAGAAAGATGCCACAGCGTTTCCTCTCAAGAAGGTTAAACTCATAGGATTATATGTAAACACTCATTTTAACCTGGCTAACCTGTAAAGATTTCATTCATTCTGCTTCATGTACCTTCTCTCTTACCCTATGCTAAACCGTCCTCGACTCCGATGAAAGAATCATGTCTCCATTCATTTCCTATCTTGCTGAATTGCCTTCACATTCCCTATCATCTGTGCATAATCCTATTCTCCCCATTATTGTCTTAATACTAAGAACAGCACAGGATAATAGATAGGCACTGTAATAACAGTGTGGCCTAGAGGAGCCCCTCCAGGGAAATATCTTTGATGCTGGTGGAATATTAATGCATCCTAGGTCTATGAGCCTCCTCTTTCACTTCATCTTCTGTTTTCTAAACTACATAATGACTTTCATATCCATGACAAAAGCTTTGAAACAGAAAGGACCTTGCTGATGAGCAGCAGGGCTGTGTGATATTAAGGAGTCCCATTCTTACTTCTTTGTACAGTTTTTGACCACCATCTGAGACTGTATGCAGGTAATTTCCGATTTGAATAGATATCAGCAAAAAAAAAAAGAGGCATAATCATATTGTGTTAATGCAAATGCCCATCAAAGGCACTGCATGAAGATAAATTAAAATATAATTCTTCAATAGCACACGTGTCCATAGGATGATTTTAGACAGATTGAAAACAAACACCTTGATATCACTTAGACAAGGGAGTGGGTTGTTTTCAAGGAGGTTAATCAGCAGCAGATCATGAATGAGACAGTAAATCAAAGCCACCTACATCATACCTTGTGGATTGGGTTATAGTTGCAATTTGTTGTACATAATTTTTCAATAAAAGGAAAGGAGTTGATTTTTTTTCTAAGCATAAATACTTTAGCCTAGGAAAATTCAGTAGCAAAAAGGTAAAGGGAGAATCTAGGAGAGTGACTGAGTGGTACCTGGTCTTATTTGGTTGTTTGAGATAAAGTAAGAAACCTTTGGAACCCACAAGAAATACAACTTTTCAAACTCTCATATTCCTTCCCTTTTCCTACTTTATTTATCTTTTTCTCCTTTGTGTGTGTGCAAGTGACCATTGTATTATCTGCAAAAATGTTTACTGTAAGCTGAGATGCTTATGAAAAGATGTGTATCCAGGGCATCTCGCAAAGGCAAAATAGAAAATGCTCCAGACATTTCCTTTAGCTTGAAAGCATGTACCATAGGTTTCTATTTCCTAATAAAACAACCCAAACCAAAATGAAATCAAGAAAGTTGTTGTGGAAACATTTTTAATTTTGTAGATGTTTTTCCATTAACTTAAATGGCATAGTAAGCACTGATATCTAAAATTCTGAAAATATTGAAAATACTCATCATAATAATTTTGTAAAAGGCTACTGAATAGGGTTATGGGGGCTTTACTTTTTTTTTGTTGGTCTTAGTTTGTGTTCTTTGTCTCAAGTCAGCCAGGATTTATTAAATACTATTCTGTCCCAGGTACAGTGTTGGGGAGCTGATTATAAAGAGGATTAATATAAATATGTTTTCTCAGACTTGAAAGAGATCATGATCTGGAAGCTAATGGACAAAATATGTATTTATTTATTAGATAAAGAAATATATTATGTGTGTTGGAGGGATGGCTAAGGGGCTAAGAGAGCTTAACGTTCTTAAACAGTACCTGAGTTAGGTTCCTAGCCCCTAGGTCAGATGGCTCACAGCAACGTGTAACCTAGTTCCAGGGTGAACCCACTTCAGGCCTCTAAGAGTATCTGAACTCAGGTAAAAATATATCTATATACACAAATTCTCTCTCTCTCTCTCTCTCTCTCTCTCTCTCTCTCTGGAAAGAACTATATTATGTACAAAACTGTATTAGATATGGTGAAAAACAAATAAAGTTACATGAGGTGAAGCTCTTGTCCGAAAAATGTCCCCAGCTAGTAAAACAGGTGCCTGCATATACCTGTGGTCAAGTGTGACTTTATTATAAAAGGACCAGGTAAGGTTTGCAAAAGTCCAGGGAAATAGATTAGTTTGGACCTAAGGCATTCATCTTGAGAGGGGATTAAGTTCAAGAACTAGTTATAAGGAAGTGTTCATGGAATAGATGGCAGTAGCTGGATCTGTAGAATCAAAGCCAATGGGGAAATTGGCTGGACAGAGGAAAGAGAAGGAGGAAAGTGAAGAAAGCGACACACAAAGGACTTGAAATTTAGCTTTCTGAAGTTGACATATGTGGATAAGGAAGGAACAGGTAGTGGGGAATCAGTCAGACTGCTCTGTGTCAGATGGTAGCCCTGGTCTCTTCCAATCAGCAAAGGGAGAAATGACTGAGGGATGCTGTCTGCTGGGGTGTGGTTAGCAAATGGTTACTTGAGCAGTTCCCTAAAGCTCCCAGAGAATAAATGAGAGACCTTAGTTAGTATAGCCAGTTAGGAATATCTGAACAAAACAACAAAGACAAAAAGCTCCAATACAAAGATATAGCAGAAAAATTCAAGCAATGATGTAACACTACAACAATTAAGTAACATGCTTCATTCTTTATTTTCCTGAGTGTGTGTGTGGATGGGCACACCTAAATGTGTATGTTTATGTGTTGAAGATCCACATGTGTGGGTAACATATGTATGTACATGTGGAGGTCAGAGGTCAATCTTGGCTATTGCTCTTCTTCAGTTTAGATATTTTTTATTTGCTTCTTTGTTTATTTGTCTATGTTTTGTTTTGAGACAGAGTCCCTCATGGGGAACCAGGAGTCTTGTTTGGTTGTTCAGGTTATTGGGGATCTACCAATCTCCAACTCTGTAGTCTTCAGAGTACAAATGAGTGCTCCTATACCTGGCATTTTTTTATATGGATCTGGGACTTTAAATCAGGTCCTTGTGTGTGTGCGCAAGGCAAGCACTTTATAAATTAAGCCATGTCCCCAACCCTCTCCCTGTGTTATGATAAAACACTAGTGAATGATATAAAGCTCAGCAAGAATTTTAGGTCAAGAGTATCAAAGAATCATCTCTGTGTGTATTCAGGAACACAATTAGAACTGGAGATCATCATGTTAACTTAGAGAAGCCAGACTAAGAAATATACAGATCACATATTTTCTTTTACAGATGGAAAATAAAACATACAATGAAATGAAAATAGAAAGAGGCTCTTTGGGAAGAGATAAGAGACAGTAGGTGGGAGAGGGAAGAAAACTAAGGTAGGAGGATTTGAACATGAGCAACTCATGTTGATATATGTATGAAATTGTCACAATGAAACAAAATATTCTGAACAACTAACATACAGTAACAGCGTGCAAACTTTAAAACAATAAATAGTTCTAGAATTTCTGTGTCAGATGCTCTGGCAAGTGTGAAAATCAGGATTGGAGTGGAGGGCATGGGAGTCTACTGAGAGCACACTAGTGTATTTTTCTCATCACTAGGCTGTAAATCTCTTGGCAAAGGGGAGAGCCTTTCCTTGTTTCATATCCCAGGAGTGCTGGTTCTTAGGAAAGCTGTGTCTTAATTCAATTTACAGGGCTTCATCACAAAGCTGGCTTGGAAGCCATGAAAAGGAGTCTGTCTGCAGAGAGTTGACCAAGGTAATGTGAAACTCTCAGCTCCACAGAGAAAACTAGCACCTCTGCTAACCTATCACATACCCTCTGACCATTGTAACTTCATGGAAAATTAATGTGGCAGTTCTTGTTTGGTACAGAGTAACACTGAAGAGGTTAATGATAAGTTGGGACAGGGAGGGTTCTTCAAAATCAGTTGTAAGGAACAAGAATGCTTTAATGTGCAACGTCATGTTACTGAACTCTGGAAACCTGAGTTCATCCCTTTAAAGGGCATTAGGGACAATATTATTGTGTTGATGTGATATTTTTCCCTTCAGAAATCCTGCCTTGTGGTCTAGACAGATATAACTTGTAATGTGAGTGGTAATGGAACTAAATGCTTAAGATTGTGGCGCTTTTGACTTGGTTTAATGGCAAAGTGTCCAAATAAAAACATTTTTTGTGCTTTCATTTAGGGATAGCTTTTGTCTCTCATTTCTCCAATGTCTGAGTGATAAGACATGGCTGTTTTTTTTTTGAGCTGGAAAGTCACACAATCCATTTTGCTTTTTTCTTTCTCTCTCTTTCTACCTAAACCTAAAGAAATAAGATGTAGGCCAGATTTTGCCCATGATGCTGGGTATAGTCTAGCTCTACTCTATCCACCATCCATCCATCCATCCATCCATCCATCCATCCATCCATCCATCCATCCACCCATCCATGGATTGATTCATCCTTCTAGCTATATATTTTTGCATTTATATATCTATGTCTATTTTTCTATCTGTCAATTTATCTATCTATCTATCTATCTATCTATCTATCTATCTATCTATCTATCTATCTACCTATCTATCTTCATCATCATCTATCTCTGTTTCTATTTCTGTCTGTTTCTCTGTGTCTCTGTCTCTCTCTGCCTCTTTCTTTCTCTCATTGTAGCAAACCTCTTTTCCCACAAAACAAAAGACTTTGAACAAGGTGAAGTAGATACTGTTTGGTGTTCATGTGTCTATTCTCTCTTTTTTTTTTTTTGGTTTTTCAAGACAAGGTTTCTCTGTGTAGCCCTGGCTGTCCTGGAACTCACTTTGTAGACCAGGCTGGCCTCGAACTCAGAAATCCTCCTGCCTCTGCCTCCCAAGTGCTGGGATTAAAGGCGTGCGCCACCACCGCCCGGCGTGTCTATTCTCTCAAAGACCCTATAAAGCAGATACTATTACCATTATCTCTGTTTGGACAGGAGGAATCAGAGTAAAGCAGGTGGAGTCACTTGTCCAATTTGTACATTGGGAATGATGGAATTTGTGTGAGATAATGCTGACTTTTAAAGTGAGGCAATATATTCACATCAGGACCCCATTCAAAGGACACAATCTACAATGTAAACATAGTAGACAAGAGTGTATGCAAGGAAAAACAACAGAGTTACGTACCACTCATGTCATTTGGTGAATGATGCATCAGAGGTTTTTTTCCCCCCTGGGAAGACACAGTGGGTACACACGTGAGTGCACACACACACACACACTCAGTCCAGAAAGAGAACTAGAGACAATGAAGTTCAAGTTAGGGAACTACTGTACTTGTATTGTGTTACCAACTGGAGTATGAGTCAGGGGATGCTTACAGGAGCAGGGATAACACAAAGCAAGAGTCTATCCCAACATGGGTGACAACACAGAAGCTGCAATTCTGGAGCTCTCTGAACAATAGGCAGGTGATCAGTAGGAATGTCTTCTAGGCAGCTTCTCTGAAAGGAGTCGCCTCTACCAACTTCTGTTTATACCCTTTATAATTAAGCCCATACATCCTACAATCACAAGGCAGAGCTTGGAGAGCTTGAGAACCTTGCAAATTTCTGCCCTCCCAAGTGCTGGGGAACATTGAATTGTGTTCCCCCTGAGTCTACTGAGTGACACTCTCACCCCTGGAAAGAATGTTACAATGGAAGAAACTGCTATACAATAATGACTGAGAGGGGTCAATAGGATTCTATGGGGAGCGATTTTTGCCTTCAAATATTTGAAGGATTTAAAGGGAGGCACAGCATAAGAGGTAGGACTAAACCTATAGGCAAGAAAGTTCTGTAGAAGATGCTTAAAATAAGGGATTTGCAAGCCATGGAAGGTCTCTTAAATGAACTCATGCAAGAGATGGCAAGTTCCCTTTTCAAATAGTAGTTATAGAGACCACACCAGATATAAGGAACTCCTCTAGAAAATAGCTGTGAGGGACAAGAGAGTGCAAATCTCATGCTTTCAGGGAATGTTGATTTCAGTAAAATGGGTTAAATAAATATAATTCAATATGTAGGTACACTGCAATGTGAATATAAAAATATAAGTAAAGATGCTTCCTTGAGAGAAATGTTTTGAAGAGAAGTAAAGAAATAGAATGACTCAGATGATGTGCTAATTTATGTAGAGTTTAATAAAATTTTATTGACACATGATGTTTGTCAAAATCTCTCAAAAGAAGAGGAATAATGTCCTATATGAAGATACTGGAAAAGAGGACGTCAGGCTAAGACGTCCAAAGGTCTTAATGTCTGTGTTCTCTACAGGTCTCAGATGGCCTGTAGCAAATTGGTGTTGCCAAGAGAAAGAGTATTGGGAGATAATGTTAGAAGGGATTGAGGTAGGACCTGAAAGAGTGTGGGAAGCCTTCTACGTAAAGTTTAAGGTGACCTGTTGAGAAGAGAATGAACTTGAGAAGAGGAAGGATTTGATTTAACTTGCCTTTTACAATGAATCAATCTGAGGCCAGGAAGATGGTTAAATTCAAGAAATGCTTGCCATATAAACCTGAGGACCCTAATCCAATTCCCAGACCTCCTGTAGAACAGCTGGGCCCTGAAAGGTTCATGAACTAAAAGCTTCAGTGTAGCTGAGAAACTCTCTATTGGAAAGCTGACAGGTTGATAACATCTACAGGCTGTTAGGAGCTAGGAAGCTCCAGACAAGAAGGTCAGGACACCAACCTCCATTGGTATTTCCAGCTTTGAGGCTGAGGGTAGCAGACCTTCAGATGGAATCTTCCACCCTAACAATTCCCCTTTCTGTCCTATAAAACTTGCCAGCCCTTGGGTCTCAATACACAGGCTCTACTCCCTCTGAGAGATTGTTGCCCTTCATCTTTTGAATAAAAGGCAGTCTGCTTCTGTTAGGGTTGGTCTCCTTTTGTTTTACTTTTACTTTCCTAACCAATAGGAACCAAGGGTTGCTCACCCAAGGTGGGGAACTGCAGTGACAATTTTGGAGTTTGGTCTCTTTAAAATAAACACAGAAATATTATGGGAATGTTTTCCTTTTAGTTCCAGGTCTGTGATATAGGCAGCTGCCTCAGATTGTCCACAGCAGCTGACTATGATTTACCTCATGCTCCAGCAGGGGCATGATTTTTCCAGGGCCAGATAGTTTATGTGATTTGTGTGACATTTGCAATTCTGGGAACTTTTCAGGATATATATAAATGCTAGGGCCCCAAATGGCAGTATAGTTATTGGTTGTTGGTTGTTAGTTGATTGCTGTTAGTTGTTAGTCATGGTACTTGTACACAAAGAAGAAAAAAGAATTCTGAAGATGAAGATCAACCTTGTCACAAGGAACTCAATGTCCCCAATCAGCAGAAAGTAGTCTAATGATAATGTCACACCCTTTCCCTTCTATCCCTTTTACTCTTCTATCTAGTGTTAGGGGGTTGAAAGAATGGAGAAAGGTGGAAGAAAGAAGAATTAACAAAATAACCAAAGTCAGGCTACAAGGAATCACTTTATAATCCCAGTGTTGAGAAGGAAGAGACAGCTAGATCCATGGAGCTTGCTGGCCAGACAGCCAATATTAGTGAACTTCAGGCTGGTAGGAGACCCTATCTCACAAAACAAGGTGTATAATAACTCAAGAAGAAGGGTACATATAAATGCCTGTGTGCATGCACAGAGACAATCTCACACACACACACACACACACACACACACACACACACACACACACACCTATATACATATGCACATAGTCACAACATATATGCACACATATATGTGTGCTTACACACAGAGATACACATACATGCACACACATACACACACAATTTTGTTCTTTGTATATAATGTAAAGGCAAACTATTTTGGATATTATTAAAGTACTTAAAGTGTGGTCCTACACTTTAATTTACTTGACATGTAATCAAAGATATTTACCATCTCCTAAAAATTAGACTACTGCTACTCTAAGGTCTT
Source organism: Tokudaia tokunoshimensis (assembly GCA_036184795.1). Classification (NCBI taxonomy): domain Eukaryota; kingdom Metazoa; phylum Chordata; class Mammalia; order Rodentia; family Muridae; genus Tokudaia; species Tokudaia tokunoshimensis. The sequence goes on from BTHU01000003.1 coordinate 40,098,523, forward strand.
TTCCTACTTTAAGATTTGTGATTTTTATATTTCAAATTATTTTCCAGTCCTAAAAGGGCCATGAATAAAATTTATATTCATGTTAAAAAATAAATCTAACACTGGAGAGGTAGCCCAACTACCTAGCATTCATGAACCCTTGGGTTCAGTCTTTAACACCTCACAAAAAGTATGTGTGTGGTGGTCCACACCTGTAACCCTAGCGCAGGGGAAGACATGTCAGAAGAATCTGAAGTTCACAGTGACAACTTGGGATAAATGAAACACTGTCTCACCCAATCAAGAATCAATGCATAGTTTAATAATTAAAGATGATCTAGAGAGATATCTTGGTTAAGAGCACATTCTGCTCCTTCAGAGGATCTGAGTTCACTTATCATTGTTCATGTCAAGCATCTCAGAACCACCTTTAATTATAGCTCCAGCAGTTCTTACACCCTCTTCTGGTCTCTACAGCACGTGCACTCATGTGCACATACCTAAACACAGATGAACACTCATGACTAAAGATAAAAAGTACATTCAAAAAGGAAATATAGCACAGGAGCAGATAAACAAAAGAAATTCTGTTATGATAAATTTTGTTTATGGCAAACTGTAATCTAGTATACGTATTAATGACTTTTAAAGACTTGAAATTTTCTTTACCTTTGAATAAGTCAATAGCAGACAAGTCCATGGAAATGATTATTGCATGTCTTTATGTATCATGAGATTGACCCTTAGTCTATTTAATTGTTAAAAAGGAGCCAAACTGCTTTGAAACACTGTGTATCTTTAAATGCATTTTAACTCAACTGAAAATACTTTCAGAATTATTAGCGAAGAACCAAAACAATTATATCAACTCTGATTTGTTCAGTTCTTTTGTATCAAAAACACTTGCATAATTTATATTTATTCTTTGAAAATTGTATTCATGTATACAATGTATCTTGATTACATCATTCTATATTTCCCTACCTCCAACTCACCCTAAACCCTCCATAGCTAATCTCCCGCCTAATTTCCATCCTTTTGGGTTTTTTTTTTAATGATCCACCTAGTTCAATTAGTGATGTCTGTGTACATAGGGATTTAGGGTCATCCATTGGAGAATGGGCAACATGTAGCAACAAGTGGCTACTGCCCCAAAGAAAATGACTCTCCACCAGTAGCCATCAATTGTTAATAGAGCCTCAGCTAAGGGTGAGATCTTGAGAGTTCCTCTCTTATTCTGCTGAAGTTCTTAGCTGGCTTGGTCTTACTCAGTTCTTGTGCATGTAACCTCTGCTGCTATGAATTCTAAGTCCTAAATTCTTCATTTACTAACTTCTGTGATAGGATATGTAATTATCTATTCCTAATTATAGATATTCAGTGTATATAAAGATGTGGCCTGGTCCTGGAAACTTTGCTAGTATATGGAGTTTCTATTATTTTCATGACTTTTAAACTTTTGGAACAATACTGTAAGTCAGGTACAACAGCTAACTATCAACAGTTCCTCTTTAAAAGTGGTTATGGATCTTTATTATTCTATAATGTGTACACCCTTACCACATTCTTCTTTATATTATCAATATATGGATTTGCAAAGAACAAAACCTGTATCTAGGTATTTGTTTTGTAACCTTTCCAGAGCTAGAAGTTTGTTTGTGATCTCATGCTTCTTCCTGGTTGAGATGCCTAGGAATGAGTAGCAAATACACAAGAAAAATGGAAGTCCCATCTGCCTGGGAAAGGGTAAGTCAGTTAATCCATGGGGACATCTCCTAAGCCAGAGAGTATATTGTAAAGGGTGAATTCTTTATCCCAAAAGTGACAGAAGTTGGGTAGAAGCCAATGGAAAGCTTAATTCATTGTTGTACTTTTTAAAAATATAGATAAAGTGCAGAACGATGAGACAAGTTCATTCTACAGAAACTTGCCCATAAGCTAGGGAAGAGAATTCTAAGCACATAAAAGCTGTAGATGTGACTTTATTTGGGCATGACTTATGCAAAGGCTGGCAATTCTTTGGAGGTCTGTTCACGGGGAACAAATCAGTAAGGAGACTTACCTTATGTCCTGACTTTCTTAAGACAGGGGCAAACAAGCATCTAGTTTTGCCCAGTGAAAACTGACCCACCCCCCCAAACACAGGTAGCGTGAATCCATGTCTTGACAATAAATGAAACCACCCATTCATCACAAACATTCTTTGGTGATTTGGTGGTAAAACAATACTACTTATATAGGTATGAGAGTTGATATTCTGCACCAGCTTGAGTAGATTAGAATCACAGAGAAAGTATGCCTCTGGGGTGTCTATGAGCAGTTACAGAAAGGTTCACCTAAGGAGGGAAGTCCCAGCCTGAATGTGGACAGCACCACCCAGTAAACTGTACCATTGCATGAGCATCCACATCCACATCCCTTTGTTTAGTAAGTGAAGATGTAATGTGATCAGGCACATCACGTAACTGTTGCTGAACCTTCTCTACTCTGATGGACTGTAACCCCTCCAACCATGAGTCAAAATAAACCCTCTATCCTTAAGTTGTTTTTGTCAATCATTGTGTTACAGCTAGGAGGATGTTATAACTACTGTGTATTACACAAAATGTGGTAAGTGCAATATTTCAAAATGCTATTCTACCATTATGTATATTAGGCTATACTATAAATTTTATAGAGTCATTACATTAATTGCTTAACTTTAAAGATGAAAGCAACCTCTATCGACAGCAGCAGCACAAACAGATATGAGTGGAAGAGGGACAAAAAAAAGTCATCAGTTAGCAGCTTTCTCTTCACATTTGGTGGTCATCGCTTGTTCTTTCCCCAGGGAATCCACAGATCTCTTGCTGTGTTCACACAAACTTTTCAGTATATGAAAAATTTAAACTTCCCTTGTATCCAAACTTCCCTGATACACCAGTAGTTGACACTTCCTTAATCTGTACCACTCCCATCCCCAACAAAGGACCTTTACGACATTCTGATAAAGGATTCATTTTATTGGGTTCAAGTAAGAAGTTAATTGTGAAGTATTTGTGAAGTATACTGTCTTAGTCAGGGTTTCTATTCCTGCACAAACATCATGATCAAGAAACAAGTTGGAAAGGAAAGGGTTTATACAGCTTACACTTCCATGTTGCTGTTCATCACCAAAGGAAGTCAGGACTGGAACTCAAGCAGGTCAGGAAGCAGGAGCTGATGCAGAAGCCATGGAGGGATGTTACTGGCTTGCTCAGCTTGCTTTCTTATAGAACCCAAGACTACCAGCCCAAGGATGGCACAACTCACAATGGGCCCCTTGATCACTAATTGAGAAAATGCCTTACAGCTAGATCTCCTGGAGGCATTTCCTCAACTAAAGCTCCTTTGTCTGTGATAACTCCAGCTTGTGTCAAGTTGACACACAAAACCAGTCAGTACATATACTTTTTTTTTTGCTTCCCTTCTAAGCATACACCTAATTTTGTTGGTTTTCAAAGATGGTTTTCGATCAATCCCAACAAAGTAGGAACACGGTTTTAAAAAGTTCACCGCCTTTCCCCAGCTGTCTTAAAATGACTTTCTGCTATTTCTGTAGGTAGGTCACATGTTAATTCATTTTACTTTCAGATGCATAAAAATTATGCGTGAACAAGTCCTCTAGGTTTTAGATAATGTAAAGTAACAACTGGAAGGTGGTGCTTTCTAAATCAATAATGAAAAGGTTTTCTCTTTAGTCAAGTTCTTTCACCATCCACAGTGTTGCTAGAAGGTAGCTCTGGACTGGGAAATATTCAAGTGAGCCAATGGTCCTTTTTGGGCCTCAACTATTTTCCCAGTGAGTACAGTACACTGAGCAGTGTTTTAAAATTATCTAGTCTATCACCAACTTTGCGCTAGATAATGGAAAATATATTTGGGCCACTTAAAACCCAGCTGGGAAGTCTACTGAATAATTCAAAGAGGTATGTAACCAAATACTTGGTGAGTGACACAGGAGTCATGGATTTTCCTTGAGCTTAGTGATTTTGCATTCCTCTCCACCCCCAGGAGGATGGAAGAAAGTAAAGCAAGAGCCAAGAAAATCTTTCCAGTGTCACACCTAATTAGGGGTGGCTAGAGAACCAGATGCCATTGATTCTAACGCTTTGTAAAACGTTTCTCAAGTTCAAACAAAAGAAACACAAGTGTTGTCTGAGTTAGCTGGATGTGTGTGTGTGTGTGTGTGTGTTGAGAGAGAGAGAGACAGAGACACACACACACAGAAGGAGAGAGAGAGAGAGAGAGAGAGAGAGAGAGAGAGAGAGAGAGAGAGCATTCATACCAAATTCTTGTATTGAATATTCCAGACTCAAATGGTATATCATTCATAAGTACTTTCTAAATTTCCATGGCTACATGACTACATGACTCAAGGCATTGGCAATTAATACCTTCACCGTATATTAGGCTTATGGTTGCTGTTATATCAGTAGCACTTGAAGGTATGCTTTCGTTCCTGAATATGGAAGAAAATGGTCAAGAAATCAGGGTTGTTGTCAAATGTTTTCATTTTTATTGTAAAAACTTAGTTCTGTGCGTGTGTTGCTCCAAGCTTTGGGAAGAGCGATCTTTTATTATTTTTGTGCTAAGGACATCTGTCCTCCTTTATTTTTTCTTATTTCTTTGTGGAATACTCAACTTGAAAACAACAAGATAGATCACTGATAACAGGCAGATGCTACCTGGTGCGTGTCTTGGAATGTTCAAATGGGAATATAAGTTCCAAATTATTTTAGTGTAAAATGCTCTCTATTGAAAATGTCAACACTCACATATCAAATCATACTGATGCATGCTTGCTATGTTGTTATATGTCTAATTTAACAGCTGCCATTAAATAGACACTCTAATACATGTTATCTTTCCTTTTGCAAACAAGTTTGTGGTAAAACAGCAATATTTGCTTTAAATGTTTTTATTATATTTATTTGTTTTTAGGTGTGTATGTGTCTGGGTGCAATTATGTTGCTTTGTGTGTTGAAGTCATAGGACATCTTACTGCAGTAAGTTCTTTATTCCCACTATGTGGATCCCAAAGATTAATCTCAGGTTGACAGTCTTGACAGCAAGTGCCTTTACTCAAGGAACTGCCTCATCCATTCTGATAAGTTTAAATTGAACCATAACTGCCAGATTGGGATTCATTTAGCATAATACATAAACATTTGAATTTATTATTGTCTATTTTGTCAAATTGTATTTAAAGATCCTCTATATAAAGTCTTTTACTTCCAGTTTTATTCTGAGCTATGAATAATATCTGAAGTATAAATTTGGTTATATTCATAAGCATTATATCTGAGTGTCTACTTTATATTGTTCATAGGAAGTTTCCATGAGAATCTTTTCATGTGCCATTTTATAGACTAACGGCTTCATTTAAATGAATCTGGAAATAGTTTCTCATGAACTAGCTAATATATAAATATATACTTGCCCTTAACTATTTCAGCTCTTCCTCAAATATTATACACATCTGTAGTTCCTAAAGTACTTGAAGATAATTTAAAAACTTAAACCCAGAAGAACCCTTGGAAAATATCTAATTTTTCATGGTGATGCCAAGCCATCACCACTGCTATTCTTCACACAGCTCAAGTGGACCCTCAGCAGGAGTCCATTGCATTTCACCTATTGAATTATGTGCATGTGTGTGTTTGCATGAGGACATATGCATGTGAGTATGGGTTCATGCAGAGGCCAGAGGCAGTGGGTCAGCCTAGAGCTGGAGTTATAGGCAGTGTGTTGTGTGATGTGATTCTGGGAAGAGAGCTCTGGTCCTGTACTAGAGCAGTAAAAGTTCTTAACTGCTGGGCCATCTCTCCAGCCCCAGAGAAATTTTAAAGAAATCATTATATGCCTTTTCATTCCTTCAGCTTCTAAGTATGATTTGATGTTTGCCTCTTTCCACACTGTTTTACTTCCCTGAATATTTGCTTTGTTTCCAAGACTGTGTTGTCCTTTAAAGCTGTTCCCCAGTTTCATACCTAGGTTGTGAACACGCATCTTCTAAAGCCAGGATGATATATTCTGATCAGTCTTGCCTCTCATTTCTATGTTTTCTGCGTAGGAGACAAAAATACAGTCATAGGAGATGCTGGGTGTCATAACCAACATTTTTTTTTGGAGAGCATTTGACTTTTGGAGCCCATGAGTTCTTTGTGAAGTTCACTGCTGGGTTCCCTGAAGGTCTTGAGATTATGATAATTTTTACTTTGTCTATAATCTATAGTTTGGATCCGAAATGTCTACAGACTATGCTGAAGACTTGATCTCCAGTCAGTGGTAGCGCTGAACAGCAACAGAAGGTCTAGTAGGAAGAAGTTAGGTCACCTTTGAAAGGGACACCAAGACCCTCTCTGTTCCCTGCCTCTCTCATTTTGCTTGCTATCACAGGGTAGCCACACCTCTTCTGCCATGAGGCCTTGTCATGACGTTCTGCCTTTCCATTGCCCAAAGAGCAGTTAGTCGAACAAGAACAGATGACAACTCTTGGAACCAGGAGTCCAAACCTGCTTTCACCTTGATGGTTGTGGTGAAGAAAAGTGGGGATTCACATAAGTGGCGCGGATCACAAAGTAACTGAAAAGTAAAAGGTTGAGACATTTTGTAAACATTCTGTTCTTAATGCTAAATGGAGATAAATGTTCTATAAATCATCCTGACGATATCTGTGGTAGTAGATTATCCCACTGACCAGGGACCTGAACCCAGCTAAAGAGGAAAGTCTAATTAAAGAACATCCTCACGCCCTCCACACATGGTTTCGTCTCTGTTCGTTCTATGTCGTGAACATTCTCTCAGCAGTTCAGCTTCTGTTAAACTGTATGTCAAGGAACCAGGGTTGATAAAACTGACTCCTTTAACTTCCTGCATTAAGCGAATTTTATTTTGAGAATTACATAAAAACCAGGTCAAAATATTTCTGTTTAGAGACAACCACTAAAATTCAGCGAATCCATTGTCAGTTGGAAGGGAAACGAGAATTCTAGAAACTTTCAAATAGGGGAAAGTACAGAAGTTGTTTTCTACAAAGCTAAACACTGGAGTCAGGTAACTTTTCTTCAGACACTATCTCTAAGCATCTAGTGTGTTGCCCTGCTGCTGGGGGCTTCAGAGTCTCTCATTGACAAACACTTGTGGGGCTCACCCTCAACTCCTTCAATTCTTGTTATGTTTGTTGTCTTGCAGGAAGAACGCAGTGTAACATCTCCTGTTTCCTCTGTGATTCTTTCTAACCTAAAATTGGACTTTTCACCCTCAGACAAGTGCAAACACAGGAAGCTTCAAGTGTTCCTCTTCTGCTGCCGTGGTTCATGGAAGTCTTTACATTCCATCATACGTCTCTCTTTAGCTTTTCAGAAAAAAAGCAGGCAGTAAGGTTTAACCTTAAACTCAAGCACCTCTTGCTTAATGTTTAGACATTTGTAACATTTGCACAAGTACAATAATGTATAGGAACCATTTTCCCTGTGGTTCGTGGGCCTTGGTTAGCTTCCCATGTTACTTTCCTCTGAAATCAACACAAGCTATTGGAATTCTTTGGTTTTAGTCCTTGCTACTTTGCTCCACAGTTAAGTTATCCTCACATTTCAGTCAACCAATATGAACAATCATTTTCTTTCTTAATTCTTTTCTGGTATGATAGAGTAACTAACCTTGCTAAGTTATTACTAATTGCTTTCCTGTGCAATGGAAGGTGTTGAATAAATGGGAACTTATCAAAAACAAAGACAAATACAGCTGTAGGATAATTGTAAGTGACCTATATACATAGCACATATATGTTATTTAAAAAACAAAATCAATTGGCATAAAGTTAATCTGTCCTATTAATTTAAAATAGCATAACATTTCTTGAAATCAGTTGTTCTACCTTACATGTTTTCAGTGGACTCACTTGACTATTCAAGTGACCTCTTCCATTTTCATTCTTCCATTTTCATTTGTTCTCATTAATCTTTGCTGCAGTTGAATAAATAATGCAGTAATTTGTAAGTGCCAGTAAGAATGTGTCTTTAACATTGATATTTGGTGGTATATTCTTACACTGCATATATATATATGCAAAAATATGTATTTCAGTAAATCTCAGTATTTGTGTATATGTATATATGCAATGTGCATATATACATACATGTATATACATATACATACATATATATACTTAGTAAATATATATATATCACAAATATGTACATACATATATATCAAATTGAGAAAGAGAGAAGATCATACTGTAGAACAAAACAGACCCTAGTCCTATAAAGTGAGTCACCAAACAAATGTTTTATATTCTCAAAGGCAAGTGATGCTAGGTGATTTTTCTCAGAGAGATATTACCCTTAAATAATTCATATTACTTGCTTTTAGGGGAATGAAGTTCAGGTATAAAGTATCAATTTTTGATGCTTCAAGTCGTACTTCTGAGTCATATTGTGACATAAAATTTTGTTTTCAAGCATGTGAAAAGGATTCATTCTAGTTTAATACTAGTTTGAACCTAGAAATTTCTACAGCGTTTTCTCATTTTATAACAATAAAATATAATTGCATTATAAGTAATAAAAGGTACTCATTCTTATAGTTTGTGTCACTGTCACCAAGCACATTACTTCTACAATATCTACTTATACCATTCTTCTAGTTTAGTGATTGTTATCAGTTTCTTTTAAGAATTTTTATAGTGCTCATATAATTATATAAAAACACATTCAATGGGGCCACAGGAAATCTCATTTCTAGTCTATAGTGTCCCACTAAATATGAAGTCTAAGAACAAATATATATTTATATGTTATATTTTGCATATCATATATCCATCATATATATTACATATTAAATATCACAAGCTATATCTCATATATTACATAGTTCATGTTAAATATTATATCAATATCACATATCACATATTATACATTATTACATATTACACATTGCATTTTATATATTAATTTATATATATTTGTTTTCCTTAATTCATCTTCAGAGAGAAAAGATGGCTGTGTCTGATACTCCTGTATATTGTTTTCAAAATTAACATATATGGCTCAAGAGTATCCTTCCTCTCAACGACCCCAAAATACAGCTGACAACCATATTTTCTACCACTTCACCAGTCATCACTTATTAATTCAAACTTCAGGTGTAAACATTTCATAAGTATTTATATCTCAATTATGCCCTCAGATTCCATGGGCCAGATTTTTTCTTTCTGTCAAGGCTCTCTTCAATTCCTCCCAAAGACAGAGGGTTGGATTTTGACTCAAACCGTTGCTTAAGTCTTCTCCAATGACTTAATTCCAGTCAGTATTGTGGTTGATACAAATATGTTTCTTCTGGATACCAATTTCATTAAGAAAGTATTTCCTAAGTGTACTCTTTGTACTGAAAACAACAGCTTTCACTCTTTATTTCAAAGCCTAGTGCTCACATATACGTGTGCAAATATCTACTTTTACTATTCTCTGTGTAGGAAAATTTTCAGAAGCTCATGTTAGTTATATTTGGGGATGGTAATATGTATGTCTTACATTTGGAAGCTTCTAAACTGTAGATTACAAGTTTTTTTCAGTAGTCATATTTAATGACAATAATTATGGCTGTTTTCCAGGTGGTCAAGAGTTACAACACGAAAGCCAAATGAAGAGTCTTCCAGTCCCTGGACTGAGATCTTGCTTTGGTCACTAGAAAGAAATTAGCTTTAGCCAATAATATACTGCTCCGTTTTAGTCAACTCTGTTGAGACCTGATTTTAAAATACTTTTTATATTCATTTTATGTGCATGAGTGCTTTGCTTGCATGTGAGTTTCTGCACCATGTGTATCTATTGCCAGCAGAGGCCAGAAGAGGGTATCAGGCTTCCTGGAAACAAGAGTTACAGGTGGTTGTGAGCCACCACATGGGTGCTGAGAACTGAACTATTGTCTCTTATTGGAGCAGCAAATGTTCTTAACTGCTGAGCCATGAGATACAACTTCTAAAAAAGTAAAATATACTTTGCTAATTACACATTTTGATGAATGTTGACAAATACATTCCAATGTATGCCTTCTACTATCACAATCAAGGTAAAGATTATTTTTGCTACCCCAAAATATTCATTTGGGGCTCTACTCAGGCAATTTCTTTCATCCTTCTTGGCTCAGGAACCCAGGGTACTCAGCTACATTTTAAATTAAGGAGTTCATCAAGCATAGAATTATATAATGTGTTCCTTCCATATGTCTGGATTATTTTGGCCAATGATTTTTATGTTGAAGACTGGGTTCTATCTTTCTCCCTGGAGCTATCCCAATGGATACAGTTTTCATTTATGTTACTTAAGTTGATACTGAACATCTTATGACATTGGATCCTTTTCATCTTTTTCTGTGATTTTTCTGTTCAGATGTTTGTCCAGTTGCCATCATGCTATTTCTTTCAAATTATAGAATTGTAAGAGTTTCCTATATGTTTCGGTGCCATTCATTTTTACATCTATGTGGCATGAATATTTTCACTCACACATAACACTTATTATCTTAAGCAGATTGATTGAATTGTGATAAACTCCATATTATAATACTTCTTTTTGTATAAAGATTTATTTATTTTATGTATATGAGTACACTTTAACTGTCTTCAGACATACCAGATCCCATTACAGATGGGTGTGAGCCACCATGTGGTTACTAGGAAATGAACTCAGGACCTCTGGAAGTGCTCTTAACTGCTGAGCCATCTATCCAGCCCCAATACTTCTAAATGTTATTGACAAGAAGTGCATCACAGGTTCAAATTTTCATCTATTTTCTATCATTTTCTTCTCAATATTCTATTGTTTTACATATTCTATTATCCCAAAATTTTATTTTAATTAGTTCTGTATATTATGTAAAGTGAAGTTCAGAAATCTTTGGTATACATGACTGGTCTACTTTCCTTATTTCCTCTTTCTCCTCCTCTCTTGTCTTCCTCTCATTGTCTGCTCCCACCCCTACTCCTCCTCTTGCCCTTTGATTTCATCCTTATCTTTGTTTCCAAATATGGATACTTCTTTGTTCTAGTACCATTTATAGCTAAGATCACCCATTGAAGTTTTTAAATTTTTTCTTTATCATGTAAATAAAACAATCAGTTGAAATTTTATGTATGAATTTGTTTCTGTTACTACACATATATACTTTATTTACCCATGTGTGTCTAGTTGTGATAATATTAACGTGTCTTGTCTATCTCAGCGGTAATAAGTATTCAAGTCAAGTAAGACCTCGAACTTTACTTTTCTCTCCTCCAAGATGTCTAGTGATTTGTTTATACAAAGTTTTTAGGATTAGCTCATCATTTTCTATGAAATATTTTGTTAAGATTTTGTTAGTGTATGTTTAATTGTATCTATTTTAGAAAGGAGTGTCCTGATTTCAGAACTGTACCTTATGAGCCTATTTTTTTGTTCTATTATTTTTTATTTTTTCAGAATTAATTTGTATTTTTCAATTATAGCCTTTGAAGATGCTTAATGCTTGTCCATGGGTATATTGAAAGCATTTTGTTTCTGAAAATAGCAGTTTTAAATGATTTTTAACCCATTTCGTCATATATAGACATAGAAGGAGCTGTTGCAGATGACCACAAACTCTGTAACAGTGTCTAGAGTGGATACTAACTCATAGTTACAACTTAGTAAAGTTTGTAAGTAAACCATGTTTTTATGTAAGTTGTATTTAGAAAATTTTGAGCTATGAATATAAGTCATTAGATACAGCCATATTTCTATTCTAGGCTTTCAATTTCTCTGTGTAGATTTTGGTTATTTGTGTCATTCAAAGAACTGAGCAGGGGACAGGAATGGCTCGGTAGGTACCAGTGTAAGCCCGAGGCCCTCAGTTCAAATTCTGAGCACCCAGGCAGAATGCTTGCAAGCATATCACTGGGGGTGGGCACAGGTAGATTCTGAGGCTCACTGACCAGCCAGCCTAATTGAAACAATGAACGTCTCACTAATGAGATGTCCTCTGTAAGGGACTGAAGTAGAGAACAAAGCATCTGGTGTCTCCCTTTATTCTCAGCCTGTGCATGCACAGATGCCAGTTCCTGCATATACATGTGCACTCTGCACACATACACGTAAACGCATTTTAAACAGTCTCATCTTGCAATTTCATCTTTGTATTTCAGCTTTATTAAAATAAGACTGCCATATGTCTTCATCATGTTTTCAATATTTTAAGTTTTGCAATGATATTTCCTTGTCAATTTCTGATTTGGTCATTGATCTCTTCTTCTATATTGTTGCAACTAGGAACTTTTCATTTTCACTGATGTAGTTTGAGAGACACCTTCTAGATTCTAGACTGCCACTGCTGCCTTTACCACATTCTGTTTCTCTTCTGTTTAATTCCTTCTTTCTGCTCATTTTGGGTTAAACTTTCTTTTACTTGTGTCTAAAGGTAGAAATTTCAATCACTGAACTGAGACTTCCCTGTTTTCCTCTTATAAGTAATCTCATGCTAGGAATTAGCCTGAGTTTCTTGTCTCAGCCTGGATCTCAAAGTATTCCAGACACTGTGATTACCCTTACATATAACCAAATATATTTTCTGATTTCATGTTAAAGAATATGAAATAGTGTTATTTTTAAACTTATAAAAAATTTTAAAGCATATATGTTAAGAGAACATGTATGATTTCAGTTAAATTTTTATATTTAAAATCTTGTCCAAATTGTTGAATAGTCTGAATGTATTCAAGATTGCAAATTGCACTATAGTTAGGTGGCATTGGGGACTGAAAGTGTTCCCTCAAAGAATCTGCTATAAGACACTTAACTTCCAAGTTCATCTGAGTGGAATTGAGAAGTGGAGGTCTTAGGAAGTAACTAGGATTTAACGAGGTAATGAGGGTGGGACATGAGATCTATTTGTTTGGGTTAATGTAACTCTTCTAGCTATATCTTCATTTGTTTTTACATTAATGATTGCCTAAGTGTGCTACTTCTATTCATAAGTTACTTCAATAAGATTTAAATAACGGTAAAGGCAAAGACCCATAGACTCATAGGCCAAATTGGTACATTTGAATATGATAGAAAATATAAAATAAGAGTTTATTAAAAGTCCATGTAGCACACATACTCTCACACCAGTAGGTTTTTGGAGAAAAACCCTTTCTCATTAAATAGTCAATGAATTACTTGAATCTTAACGTTTTGCCTTAGAAGATATGCAACGATTCTTCTCATGTAACACTTGAGGCTAAGATGTCATCTTATATATGATTACAGTCTTAGAGCTTATCTAACATCAGTGTTGATGCTATCTTCCTTAAATCACAGGGAGGAGCATAAATAAATGGGATTTTTGAAAATAAGTTATCAAGCAGGAAAAACATTTCATTATGAAAGTAATCTACAAGCATTTAAGATGGCATTTACCTGAGTTAGTTGTTTATGTAACTCATCGCAGAGAGCAACATCCTTCATCAGCAGCAATGCATGTGTCCCTGGGACACCTGAGGAATTTGTTCTCTCCTTCCTCAATAGTGGTTAAGAACTTGATTTGAATTTGTTCAATAAGTGAATGAACCTAAAAATCAATCTTCTAATATGTACTTAACAGTATTTAGAGAAACAGTTGATTCTCAGCTATGTGTCACATGCTATGTTTGTGTATGTATACATATATATAATTTATAATTAAGTATATATTTGTATGTTAATATATAATTATACATTATTATCTATAATAAACATTTTATTTTCATGAGACATTTTAATTTAGTAAGGAAAATAAATTTCTCTGGGGTGTAATGGACAACACACAAAGTAGGAGGTGGTAAGGCTTTGAAGAAGACTAAATATGTCCCTGGGTCTCATGGGTGTTTTATATGTTAGCTTTTTTGGTGTTTCAAGAATACTTAATAGGTGACAAAAAAACAAAAACAAAAACAAAAAAAAAACCCAAAAAACAAAAACAACTGGTTAAGAGATCTTGCAATATCAGTGAAAGCCCCAAAACAACAGGGCTCCAGCTAGATGGCAGAAGTCACAGTGATGAGACATAGTTAGGTGCTAGAAATATAGGTGAAAGGTAGCACTGATGTGATTAGGTAACGGGTTTAGTAGAGGATGTGCAAAAAGAGAAAAGTCATGGAGGTTTGGCCTGAGTAACTAGAAAGTAACAGTGCTCTCCTATTTACCAAGTAAATACAAATTAGGTAAAATAGCAGGAATCTCAGTTTGGTGGTTTGAAAATTGGCCCTCATAGGCCCATCCAGAGTGGCACTATTTGAAGGTGTGACCTTGTTGGAGGAAGCGCTCACTGGGCATAGGCTTTGAGGTCTCAGATGTTCAAATTCCCAGTACAACAGTTATTTTCTGCCACCTTCAGATCAAGATGTAGAACTCTCAGCAACCTCTCCAATACCATATCTTCCTGCTTGCCGCCATGTCTCCCACCATGATTACAATGGACTGAACCACTGAACCATAAGTCAGACCCAATTAAATGTTATCGAGTTGCCATTCCATGGTGTCTCTTCACAGCAATAAAACCCAAACTAAGACACCCAGCCAATGCCAGGAACTCACTTGAGGGTGGTGTTCAGTAGATTTCCTGTATATTCCCCACCCCCCTAGTAATAATCACTCTCTCTTAGTTTAAGCTCAGAGTTGACATTTTTGTTTAATCATGTTTGAGATATACCTAGCTAAACACAAGTAAGGGGTGGAGAGGCAAGGGATTGGCAATTATAATGACAATGCAGACTAGAAAATCTTGTTATTGGAGGGACACAGATATGAAGTATAGATGGCTAAGAACCTAAAAAAGGTGGTAGAGGGAACAGGGCAGAGTGAAAGATCCAGAGGAAGCTAAGAGATTGCAATACATGTAAAAGAGATGCAAAGCCGGAAGCAGGACACAAAATTTTTCTTCGTACTTAAATCAGAGAAAGCATATACATCAGTGATTCAAGGCTCACGGCCAAATGTTAGGTTGGCATGGCTGCTTAATACCATGCAGGATGATTGGAACAGTCCCTTGACACATAACCCCACTGCAATGGAAAGCCAATTAGAGAAGTATGCACAAGTCATCTGGAGAGCCCAAGGAATGTACACCCAATGAGTTTGTAACCAGCAACCAAAGTAAGAGGATTATGTAAATAGATTCTCAATGGGATTAATGCAAGGTAATGGACACAGAACTTTGTAGACAAGGGCTTCTTAAAAGAGCCATACAGCCAGAGGTAGAGAGCATCAAAGACCCACCAGTGGGAGACTAAGACTATGAGCTGCTAGTTGCAAGTGGAGATGAATAAAACGATGGAAGGTAAATAATCAGGTAAAATTCAAAGGTACAGAGGACCAGATGGCAGCCACACTGCCTGGTTAGTGTACTGTGAGATACAAGAATTTCAAGTATGCAGAACAGAAGGCAGTTATGAGACATCTTGAAATCATTATGTGTGTGCTAATTACTACAGCCATGTGCTTTCTGATTGTCATTCTGTGAGAGTTAACCTGGACCTCTCCTCTTTCCTTAAATATTGGACCTCTGAAAGCTCCAGGTTATCTGAGTCATTGCTGTGATGGAACCTGCCTCCCATCTCATGAGATGCTCCTTACACTTTCCAGACAGACCTAAGCTGCAATGAGCTACCATGTTATCCTTTAATAACAGAGTGTCATCCACTGAGTCTACACTACAGAAAGGCTGACTGCTATCAATGTCCAGGTAACAAGACTGTCAGGGTCAGGAGCTCTCTGCTTTAGGTTATGATGTAGCCTTGAGAATATTTGATAGTTGGAATATTTACTTTGGCTAGAATAAAAAAAACCCAAAGAGATTCATAAAATTAAACTCTGAGGGTCATACATGTTGATGAGTGTGACTTTGATTCTGTTTTCCCTTTTCTACTTGTTGTTGACAAAGGGTGAAGACACAAATGGAATAGAAATTTAATATCAAGCTGTCTTAGGTGCAGAGGCACAGTGGCAGAATAATATCTCTTAAAGCCACAGGTCTTTAAATAGAATCATTTTTATTGAAAAGAATAGAATATTTCACTCTAAGAATGTATGTGTGGCATGTTTACTTCATTTCCTGGTGTGTCTGGGTCATGCCAGGAATTACTTTTTTATTCTCAAAGTGAAAATGGACTGACTCTCAGCTGGCCATTTGAAGGACAAGGAACCTAAGGTCTCTCTCTCTCTCTCTCTCTCTCTCTCTCTCTCTCTCTCTCTCTCTCTCTCTCTCTCTCTCTCTCTGTGTGTGTGTGTGTGTGTGTATGTATTCCTTTTAAGGGAGTGCTCACACTACACTGATTTATCTGTAGAACGCCTGAAAAAGTTTTTGCTTATATGATTCTGAGAGCAGAAAAACGATGAAAATTTGTTAACTCAACTTTAAGGGACCCAATGTGCCATGGCTAGGCAGAGGCAAGCATGATTTCATGGGGTTTTCTTTGGGTCACTACCAACCGGAGTCAAACAGGAACATTTTTCTGACCTGTGGTCACTCATGGGATTTATTGCCACTTAAGCTTGTCTGGACAATTTGGGCCCATTCAATGAGCAGATAATTTATTTGACGATGATAGCAAGGCCATCTTAAATACTTCTCTGGGTGAAAGGCATACAGGATGCATCATGCCCTAGGATCAAACAGCACAGTTCCTGCAGGTGTGAGAGAGTGCTCTTCCAGAATGGGGCTGCAGAGCCCTGTTGATTAGCACAGGAAAGCTTTTTTAATTGAGGCAGTCTTCCGATGCCCAGCAGTCATTTGGACTTGAAGTTAGGATGGGGTGGTGGCTCAGTGGGAGAAAGTACTGGCTGCCAAGCCTGACAATTTGAGTTCAGTCTTCTGAACCTACATGGAGGCAGGCAAGAACAGATTCCCATAAGCTGTCCTCACATCTCCACAAGTACACCGTGCTATGCACACACCCACATGTGTAAGTGTGCACTATAAAGAAATAAATGAAATTGTTTGTGAAGAAAAAAGTAGTCTTAGCTCTCTCTCTCTCTCTCTCTCTCTCTCTCTCTCTCTCTCTCTCTCTCTCTGTGTGTGTGTGTGTGTGTATTCCTTTTGGATCACAGCTTAGGTTTGCCTTTGACAAACTGAGGCGCACAGTCATCAATATCAAGGTTTGTTTGTTTTTGTTTTGGGTTAAATAGGAATTGTTCTGGAAATTCTAAGACAGGATGGGGCACTTGCTTTCTTAAACTGAAAAGTGAGACGCAGTAGAAAGGGGGGCAGTCATGGTCCTTAGCAGGCCCCTAGACCCCGCAAGCAATTATAAGCTGGTTTCAGCAAATACCAGTGACAGATGCTCTATTTCTTTTGACGGTAACTATATCTTTTGACACATTTTAAATCAGGAGCGGGGGTTATGTCCTGGTGCTTTTTCTACATCTCAGCAGTTCCCAAATGCCTGTCTAAATTCAAGAACACTGATGGCTTGGTAAAAGTGCATTTTACTCCTGGTTTCCAAGCATGGATTATTCTCCTGGTTCACAGACAAAACCTGATAGATTTAGTGTGAAGATTTTCTTCCTGCTTTTTACTTTTATTCAAGTTAGGTGCTAAAGTATCATTTTCACCATTCCTTATCATAACACCTTTGGAGACTACATCGACAATTCCCATTTCTGAAATTTACATTAGAATCTAATCTCACTGCTCTATATATTGACAGTACATGTAATATTAGCCTTGATTTAACCCAAAAATCTATGAGGTTGTGTCTCTGGATTCTAGAAATGAGTGATTAGATATCGAAACAAATATTTTTATATTTGATCAAGAAACAATGGACCCAGCCAGGGAACATAACTGAAGAGGGGGGTCACAAAGATAAGAATCAGAAGATGGGGGCTCATGCTGTGAAACATAGAATTTGGGGAACATCATGGTCAATGCAATTATGGGCACACAGCAGCTGTGCCTTTCTGAATAAGACCTGCCACACACAATAAGGTGACAGAGAAGAAGCGTGGCTGCTCATGAGGAGGAAGTGGGTGACCAGGAGTCAGTGAGAAGCAGGAGAGGATAGAAGGTGATTTGAGGCATAACATGTTTGTACGTGTTTGAACTGGTCAAAAATTTTAAAAAATGCCATAAAAGGAAATATGAGCACAAAGAATGAGTTATTACCTAAGATTATATCCAACTATTAATTATACAATTAAGTTCATATTCACTTTCTTCCACTTCTTTAATAAACTTTTATTGAATCTCTTCTTTGTGCTCAGGAGCTGAAACGTTTTTTTAAAAAATGCACATAATGATCCCTCCAAGAAACACATAGCTTCCCATGTGTTTTTTTTATCAGATGGTGGTAAAACAAGAATGTCCTGAATATTGAGACAACATGGAAATGGCTGTGTCTCAAGCAAATGCAAGTGGATTAGGATGGGAATCCAGAGGGGGAATATTTTCAATTCCGGAAAACTTGATAAGAGAGTGTTGAGTTGAACTTTTGACAACAGATGAGAACAAACATTACTAAGCAAAACCAACCAACCAACCAACCAACCAACCAACCAACCAACCAACCAACCAACCAAACTAAACCACAAAAGTAAAACAGGCACAGAGAGGCAGGGGCAAGAAATGGCAGTGCATGTGAGGACCCTGGCTTTGTCCTGGATTCTTCTTTAAAAGTCCACTCTTCATTCAGTGCTCTGAGAAAATACAAATGAGATAGTAAAGCTTGCATAGCCTCAGACAGCTTTTAGGTAAGTTCAGCAAATCAGAGAAAACTGTTTTCAGGATCACTAAAGGCTCCCCACCCCACACAATTGCATAAGAACAAAAAACGTTGCTTTGACTTACTTACTTACTTACAATTTATTTATTTTTGCAGGGAAAGAATGGTCTCCTATAGTTACTCATGCTTATAATCCTAGTTTTCAGAGGGCTAAGGCAAAGGTGTTACTTTGCATTTGAAGCCAGTTCAAGATACACAGTGAGACATCTCAAAATTAATGAATTACTTTGATAGTTAATTGATTAATTTAGAAGGCAGAGAAGAGGACTGACATCCAGAGATGTCCTCTGATTTCCACAAATGTGTCATGGCATGGCATGCACACACAAATACATAATCACACACAAACACACCTACACATATGAACATGCTTATGCATATGTACACGATACACATACATAGCACATAACACACACACACACACACACACACACACACACATGCTTACCAAAAATAAAAATATGTTTTAAAGCCAAAGAGAAACCAGGTTGCCTGTGATGAGGAACTGGGATTACTCATTCATTAGACAAAAATGTAGAAAATGCCAAAAGAGACATGGCTGTGTAATACTGATCAAAGCATCAAAGAGTAACGAAGCCCAGTTCTGTATTTCTTTTCTTAATCAAAACTTGTCCTACTTTCAGAGACCAAAGTCAGTGGGCATGTGTGTCCATGTTTTCCTAGATTAAGTTAGAAATTCTGATTTTAATGTTTCCCATGTTTCTCATCCTTCCTTTATGCAACTCCTGCTTTTCTGTCTCATCTCAGTTCATGTAACCACTCATTCTCCCAGGCCTTCATTATCATGGGGGGAATGAAGTGGAACTTCTGTTTACCATGTCTCACTACTTTCTCCAGGAATATTTGTACTTTCTATGTGCGATACTAACTGTATGCAGATATTGTTTTAGGAACTTTAACGATTATCAATGAAACCATATGAAGGTCTTCTATAAGTTGCTAAACCACACCCAGAGTGTCTTACTCCTATGGCAGATGAGGCCCATTGTCTTAATCAGGGTTTCCATTATTGTGACAAAACCACCCCAAGAAGCAAGTTGGGGAGGAAAGATTTTATTCAGCTCACACCTTCCAGATGATCATAGCCGATCACTGGAAGAGGTCAGGACAGGAACTCTAAGCAGGGTTGGAACCTGGAGGCAGCAAGTGATGTAGAGGCCATGGAGGAGTGCTGCTTCTGACCTGCTTCCCATGGCTTGATCAGCCCACCTGCTTTCTTACAGAATCCAGGACCACCAGCCCAGAGATGGCTGGGTCCTCCCCTATTGATTGATCACTAGTTGAAAATGCCTTACAGCTGGATATCATGGAGACATTTCCTCAACTGAAGCACCTTTCTCTGAGTCAAGTTGACACACAAAACCAGCCAGTACACCCATCATACAATGTGTGGTAATAATTTGAGAATGACTGTTGAACATGAGTAAAATGTCAGTTATGTGGAGTACTTCTTCAATATTTTTGGTACAGAGAGTTCTGATTTCCTTTAGCGAGAAGAAGCTGTCATCATTAAACACTAATATTCACTCAGGTGAGAATTTTACCAATGGTTTTCTCTAAAACAACAACAACAAAACAAAATCAAACAAACAAGAACAAAACATACTGCTTCAAACCCAAAGACACTCATTAGCTTATTGAGACCAAATCTCCCAGGCCCAAAGACCCATGACTTGAAGCAGTTTCTGAGTTACATTAGCAGCCTTCAAAGGATGCAGTTGCCTCTGAAAAGATGTTCGAAGCACCTTCATTTCTTTGGGTGACACGGCCTACCGGACCTTTCTGGTTGAGTCATCACCTCTAATTTCATGTGAGGATTTTTTGATAGCCATCTGCTTTATTAGCTATGAGAATGTCAGCTTTGAAGTTTAAGTTCTGGCACTGGGCTAAGCAAGATCTTCTGGATCATTTGCTTTGTAGATGTTTAAAGAGACGTAACATGGGAAGGAAAGGAGTTAACGCTGATTGTGTCTTTGTTAGCTATGTCCTGTGATGTAATGAATAGAGAATATAGTGTTGGATTTGAATCTCTAATACTACCACATAGCTGTCAACCATCAGTAAGTAAGGTTCTTGAGAGGACTGAATTAAATACAACATATTAGAGAGTAGAATCCTTGGCATATAGTAGGCATTCTGTGCAATCCTTTTTCATAGTTTATAAATTGATTTTTATGTCATGTTTCTTAGCCTGATTTTTTAAAAGAAGAAATCTCCCTTAATTTGGTGAAAGGTATAGATTTTTTTTTTATTTTTTATTGATTATTTTATTTATTTACATTTCAAAGGTTAACCTCTTTCCCAGTTTCCCCTCCGCAAATCCCCATCCCATCTCTCCTCTACCTGCTTCTATAAAGGTGCTCCCCCACTCACCCACCAACTCCTGCCTCACCGACCTAGCATCCTCCTGCACTGGGGCATTGAGCCTTCACAGGACCAAGGGCCTCCCCTCCCATTGATGCCAGATAAGGCCATCTTCTGCTACATATGCAGCTGGAGCCATTGAGGTCCTCCCTGTGTACTCTTTAGTCCCTGGAAAAGGAGTAGAATTTTGTTCCTTAGAAAGAGTTATATACATCAACCTCAAGATCTTTCAGTGATATTGTAAACTTCCTTAAGTTATCAGGCCATGGCCAGTTGTGTGCTCAAGTCTCTACTGTCTCTACTGTCCAGTTGTTGGCCCACCAATCTAAAAGTTTCTTTGAGGGAATCTTTTTAGGTATAAAACTACCACCAAATTAATAGACTTTGAGTGAAGCAGCCTGCACTCCGTAATATGAGTTGGCTTCATTTAGAGGCTCATCAGAGGTTTCTGAAAAGGAGGAGATGGTGTCTAGACTGCCCTAGTGCTCAAGGTTCCCACATAGGCTCCATAAATTCCGGTCTTCCAGATGTACTTATAATTACATGAACTAAATATGAGAGAGAGAGAGAGAGAGAGAGAGAGAGAGAGAGAGAGAGAGAGAGAGAGAGAGAGAGAGAGAGAGAGAGAATGTCTTTCTTAGGATCATAAGTGTGAATAGTTGATATTCAAACACATATTAGTACCGTGTTTGGGATACAGGTATTTAATAAGGTAGATAAGTTACTAAGCCTTTTGTATTGAAATCTTCTTTGTGTTAGACAGTCTTGCCCATGGTGAGATACTCTAAGTGTCCCAATATTGTAAGACAGGCTACACTAAGCTATGATGTTTACTAGGTTTGGTATTAGGTATATTTTTGCTTAGGATATTTTCAACTTACAGTAGACTTATTATGATCTAAGTTCAAGAGATAGTTTGAAACATTTGTATTTGTTTTTTGAACTGGTCAATATGATCAATAGGCTGCATAATAAGAGAGACAGGCATAGGGCATGTGAAATGGTTCAGTGGGTAAAGGTACTTGCTGTCAAGCCTAGTGACCCAAGTTCAATCCTCTGGGAACCACATTAAAAATTAAGGACTGCCCAATTTTCTGACAACTTTCCTAAATGTATTGTGGCACATGGACTGTACTTACCCCCACACAATAAATAGGTAAGTATAATAAAGATGGATAAATACAGAGGAAAAATGGTAGATTGGAAATAAAGAAAATTTTTGTCCCTGTTTTGTAGTCTCTATATTGTTTTCACTACAGAAGATTTCTGTTTCTTAATATGATAGACATAAATTATTATAGATAGTATCTGCCTATATCTATATCAATTTGTACTGATTTTCTATGATCCAATTAACTCAATATATTCATTCTGTGGGTTCTTTCTCTCAAAGAAGTCTTGACTAACACATTCAATAACTAATTAAGACACCTAGAGAATTCAGGAACCCTTCTCCCTCAAAAGAGGAGACATTTTGGAAGTGACTGATTATTATTTGCTGATCATTATACCTTGCTTCTCTTTCAGAATGATTTTATTGCTCTTCTAGTAATAGCTTGTCAAGAGGTAGAGTTTTAAAGCACAATGTAAACATGTCTTACAGATGCTGAAATGATTTTACTTTAAAATCAAGTTCAGACTGTCTAGAAAATTCGGTAGTGTTCAAGGAAGAACTTAAGAACAAGACCAATGTGCCTTGGCCTGATTATGACAGACTCCCTTCCCACCAAGTGCACCAATTCTGGACAGATGCATATTCTGACTTTATTTATCTCATATGTAGAGCTGAGAAAGTCTTGTCAGCGTTATGGGCGAAAGGTCAGTGATGGAAACATAAACTACACTATGTCCTGCTTTGCACTCCATTCTTAAGTAACATCCACTTGAAGTGTTCACTTTTCAAAATGATGTGACATGTTGTGGATACAAAGGCAAAATGTGTGTAAATCTTTAGAAGTAGCTATGCATAAGAATAATCCCCCCCCCGCGCAAAAAAAAAAAAAAAAAGCAAAAATGCAGAGAAAAGCTGATGAAAACTTGAGAATGAAGTATAGAAGGAATGAGTGGGCATGGTCCCCTACAACCAGATGAACTTTCCAGATATTCGATCCAAAGGTCTGTGTGCAAGATGTTTGTGACAACTGTTTTCAAAGGCATTGCTCACAAGCAATCATTGCCAGCAGAGCAAGTAAGATGGTGGTGGTCATGTGACTGCTGAGAACCATTTCACAGCTCTAACTACTTGTACCTTTCTTCAGTAGAAGCAATCTTCTCCCCTATTTCCAGAAAAGAATGATCACACAAATAGCATGTTGGTGGAAGAGAAGTGACTCTGCCTGCTCCATTCCTTTACCCAAGGTTTGCAGTGTCTCTGACCAACTGGCTTCACAATAAATTTGTAACAAGACTTGTTTTTCATCGGCAAAGTGGAAATAATATCTGCTTTTCCTCATAGGAGCATTGTAAAGATACATAAGATAAGTCACTGGAAAAACTTTGGGCTCCACTGATGGTAAATGCTGTTATTCCAAAGCATTATTACTGACTTCATAAATAACTTGTCACCAACCTCAGTCTGTGTAAAACACTTGAATACCTCAAGGAAAGACTCAGTATTGAATTAAGTTTCATACACATAAATAATCTGTAGTGTGTGCAATGTATTCTGCTAATGACCCCTTACTATTATGAGTGAGAAGTGACGTAATCTGTAGCATAGTAGATGAAAAGACATATTAGAATATACCTGATCACTTAAACTTGTTTACTATAAGACCTGAAGTTAGCTCAAGAAACCAACTTTAGTTAGACTCTACTGAATACAAATATTTGGTCTATATCACAAATGTCTATAAACTGTCCATCAGACTTCTTTTTGCATTTAAAGAAAGGTTGAGGGCTGGCAAGGTGGCTTAGTGTTGAGGAGGAGCGATCGCTGGCAAGGTTAACAATATAAGATCAATTCTTTGGAATAAAAGAATAAAAATAATTCCTTCCATGATTTGTCCTCTTGATCTCTAGTCACAGTCTATGTTAAATGCATGTGAAAGAGCACACAGACCCACCCACACACATACACACACACTAAAACTTAAAGTTATTTGAGGTAATAAGCACTTATTAAGCATGCACTATTTGTAACTTGGATTAGTATAAAAATGTTCAAGAAAATCTCTCAGCGGGTAATAAAATAAAATAAAAAGAATGCTTGTCACACAGAAGTCTAATCGATTATATTGAAAACGCTGTATGATGTTATGATTTTAAACTGACCTTTTACAAAAGATGATGCTGGACAAGTTCCTGAGCACCACGAACAATAGCAGCACCGAACCTCACCCACTGGCAGAGTAAAGATGCTTTGTTTTGATTTTACTGAAATTCAGGACTGCTTTTAAAGGGAGCTACCTCCAGGGTTTTAGATCAGAGGAAAATCTGAATACACATAGAATATTGCAAACATCATGTACTAGGGGAGTATGGGCATGTACTAGGGGAGTATGGGTCCGTAGAGTTTTAAAAGTATGGGACATTCCAGGAGAGAGGCTGACTGGCATGACCACTGTAAAACAGCTTGACAGAACCTTATAAATCCCAAGACATGTCTACCATACCCAAGTTAGACTCACCGAGATTAACAGAAATGTGGAAATCTTACACTTACACAAAAGCGCGCATGCAGGTGTTTATAGTATCTTTATTCATAGTTGAAAAAAATCTTGCAAGTAACTCCACCAGGCTTCCATGGATACATAAATAGTTCATCCAAGCAGGGAAATGTCGTTCAAAACTCAAAACAAATGAGCTGCTGAGATAGGAAAAAAGCGTGGTGTCGGAACATGAAATGCAAGTCTTAAAGCAAGAAGAACCAATCTGAGAAGGCTGGGAGGTGTCATGTTCCAAGTGACATTCTGGGAAAGGCAAAATCAAGGATTCTGTAAAATAGAGGTGAAGCCTGAAAGCTTGGGGGGTGGGGTGGAAAGAAGGAAAAACAGACAAAGAGTGCCTGTAGGAGAGTGTCAGTACTTCTGTCTATCTCCGTGAGAATGAGTCTAACCCACTAACATCTATGCACATCTGTAGAATGGACAACACCAACAATAAACCCCAGCGTGTAACATGAACTTTGGGTGAAGATATTGTGTGGATATAGTTGCACTGACTGTAACACATGCCCCTCTGAGTGTAAGACACTGACAACGAGGGTAGCTGTGTTTTTTGGGTCACTGACAGGTGGGAACTCTACCCTCTGCCCAGTCTCGCTGCAGAGCTAAAACTAGTCTAAAAATTAAATGCCACATTTTAAGTAAATTATCTGAAAATTTACATATATATAATAAGAAATTGATGAATCTATTTAACACATACGAAAGTGATAGGATTCATAGGAAAACATATTTTTTTCCCTATAGGAGACTAGGAGTTTGAAAATAATGGATTGAAAGAGGACTCTAGGGAGATAAAGTACTATAGGCAGCCACCAAGAGTGGTACCCACCTGTTTTCTTGTTGTTTCCTTAGGGTAAAGAGGTCATCACTATTCAAGTGCTTTTCATAGCATCCCCAAGATCCTATATTACACTATCACTCTGCTTTTGCTGACGTTGTTGAACTAATTTAGACACTGTTAAACTCAGTAGACCACAGAACAGCCTTGACGCACTTAAGGCCTGAACTTCAACAGAGGACTTTTCCAAAAAGCCTGTAACATAGCTTCGCTGGCAAGCCCGAGGGCAAGTGTCACTCTGTGCTCTGGGGAAATGTTCTTCTTCCTACCACATATTACACATCTCCTGTCCTCATAGCATAGTGAAAAGGCGAACTTTCCCACTTGCCATCTCTTCAGTTGCTTTGTGAAAGGGTGTCAGGCTGAGTTGCTTATTTTTGGAATAAGTGTTAATGATTTTTAGATTTTTTTTCCCTGTGTACACTGTTCCAGCAGTGAACAGACTCTTAACAAATCTCCAAAATAAACTCATTTACCAAGGCTTTCTCATAGTTGTCATTCTGGAAGACTGAACAAATATCAGAAAAGCAGTATTCCAAGTTATCACGCCAAGGAAGTATATGTCCAAGGCATGGATTTCTCATGTTTGAATATGGATATGGAACCTCAAGTGCTAGGTATTTTTAATGTTTCTTCTTTTTCCTTTTCTTTTTTTTTCTTTTACTTATTTTTATTTCTTCTTCTTCACTGGTTCTAGTTTTGATAGACCTGAAAGGTAGGGTTGCTGGCTGTTTTAAAGGAAGATCTGCCTTAACAGACTGAAGGCTGCGTTCTTTTATTTGGGAGACTTGGTTTCATACCAGAGAATTACTAATTGTGGCTCAGACAATCCCTTTCCAGATGGCAGTAGGTTGATCCAAAACACAAAAGGACTCAATTGGTCTAAAGCTTGGATGAAAGTCCCAGAGAGAACTGGGGAAGAGTTAGAGGGAATTATTTCAGTTACTGGAGCTGTGTCTACAGTGTCTAAAGCATGAGGCTAAGTGGGGCAAGGGAAGTGATTGAACTTAGATTCCTGCTTCCTGCTTTCTGTGCCTCCTATAAAGATAGCCTGCACAAACTCTTATTTTTTTACCATAAGATTTTGTTGGTGACGATAAGTGGTTGAGTATAGGTTTCATCATCCCCTTACAATTTATGGACTAGTCCACATTTCTTCCTCTTTGTCCTACTTTCTGAAGTCCCTCATTTCTCTCCACTCCCATTCCTATGTCATTTCTATCTTTTAACAACTAACTTTCTTTGTATGAAACAAAAAACACATTCACAGGCCAGACAAGCAAAGGAGCATTACAGAAAGATGACCAGAGTAAGGCTCTCCTGTGATCATCTCTCTACTGAAACATCAACTTATGACAGAAACTACTTTTGTGGGAGATAGGGAAAGAAAGTATTAAACAACAGTACTTCATTTTGTCACTATTAAAAAGAATTCTATTTTGAAGGCAAGAATCAGTTACCCTTACTCTTCTTCTTTCAACTAAAAAAAAAAAAATTCCGGATGAAAAGCGATATCATTTGCTTTACAGTCAAAGAGGAAATTAAGACTCAGTCTTAGACATTGAACCCACTATGCTGAAATCCAGTACAAAACAGAGTCCCATGGCCTTATATGTAAGCCAGTACCAATCCTCTGGACCCCTACTGGCTCAGCATCCAAGGGACTGCATCCAACAGCTGTTCGTCACCATGGGGCAGCACAACACAAAGAAGCAATCTGTCTATCTTAGACTAGTTCAGTTAAATACACATAGGCTTTACCTTGAATATCCATGACAGGGTGGTAAATCCTCTAACAAAGATGATACCAATATCCTCTGTCCTTAGAACAATGCCTTTTCATAAAGCTTCCAAACTGATGCCAGGCAGGGATCCACGGTCTCAAGAAGACAGGTTTTTATTCCAGTGGGAATGGCCTGTGGTTGTTTGCAGTGGTGTTGGCCATGTGTATGCCACAGGAGCATGCAGGGCAAAGGAGCACGGGTTTTGGTCCTACTGCTCTGCTACAAAGGTCAAAGTGCGGTGTGAGCTTCAGATATAACAACATGTTGCAGTATTTGTGGTCTCTGTTATGCAAATCCCATAGCTTTTCTATCAACAGGCTATCATTGTCTGTGAGAAGACATTATAATATAGAGAAAGAATAGTATACGAATTATAAAGCCATACCAACTTAGGGCCTGTCTATCCATAAAGAGGAAAGTTTCTGGCATAGTATAGCCTCTGATTATGCATGAGGTATCTACCATCTTGTGGCAGTCTGTTAGGGATATACTGAAGCTTTTTTTTTTCTTGGGAATTCAAACAAGCCTTTGGAGCCCTTTACAGATATATCAGTAATAGTATATAAAGTGTGAGTTTGTGGCAAGCATAGATTAAGTACCAAATATTAGCTGCAAGTAGCTTGCTTAGAATTTCTGGAAAGACAAGTGCAAACACAGCCAGATTATGGCATCTGGAATAAATAAAGCTTTGAATGGGGAGAAGCTGATGTATGTCTACAAGCACCACACACTTGAAAGGAGGAGCTATAAAAACTGAAGCCTCTGTGGAAAGAGACACTTTTTACAAACTTTGGCAACCGAATTTTGGCAACCTGAATTTTATTACGAGGACCCACATGACAGAAGAGAACAGACCACACACACACTCAGACACACACACACACACACACACACATTTTAAAAACTTTGCAGTGAACTATGAACACATTTAATAAAGAAGTATAGGAAAATGACCAATATAGTAACTGGTATGTATAATTTCTGTAAAAGAGAATTTAAAATATCAAATATCAGTCAGTTTTCCTAAAACTGACTGAGCTTTATTGACTTACCTCAAAACAGGTTGGTATTTTATCAGAGAAAAACAGAGAAATTATAATAAATTAAAAAAAAACAAGCCAAATCTTTGGGCTTAATAGTGTAATAAATGGGAAAAAATACAGTAGGCACCAGTAATGCCAGATTTGATCACAAAACTCTAAGACTTCATGAGCTCAAAGATATTTGAAGATGCAAAGTTGGAGTCAAAAAAAAGATAAGTAACAAACAAATGAAAATGTTTATAGGTTCTTTGGGAAAGCGTTAAAACAGAAAATATATGGGGAGCTGGGGCTCAAATGGAACTTGAGAATAACAAAGGAGTAGATGTTTTATTTTTAAAAGGTAATAACATAAAATTTCTCAGTGGTAGAGCAAGTATACAGGTACAGGGAAAATTAAGTTGCTTTTCAGATTAAAAAAAGACTATTCTCAGATACTATAATCAAAGACTAAAAGACAAAAAGAACCCTCACATCATTAGGGGACGTAAATAACACATAAAAGATTTCTAATCTGCTTGTGGCAGACTTTCCAACAAAAACTTTACAGGCTAAGGTAGAGTGAGACGAGATATTTACAATGCTAAAGGAAAAGAAAAGATGAAAATGAAAATAGATGACTAGGTGCTTCAGAGCCATTCGAGTTTCCTCAGTTGAAAATTCCCTGTTTAGCTCTGTACCCCATTTTTAATAGGGTTATTTGACACTCTGGAGTCTAACTCTTGAGTTGTTTGAATACATTGAATATTAACCCTCTATCAGATGTAGGATTGGTAAAGATTTTTTCCCAATCTGTTGGTTGCCATTTTGTCCTATTGACAGTTTCCTTTGCCTTACAGAAGCTTTGCAGTTTTATGAGGTCCCATTTGTCGATTCTTGTTCTTAGAGAATAAGTCATTGGTGTTCTATTCAGGAAATTTCCCCCTGTGCCCATGTGTTCAAGATTCTTCCCCACTTTCTCCTCTATAAGCTTCAGTGTATCTGGTTTTATGTGGAGGTCCTTGATGCACTTGGACTTGAGCTTTGTACAAGGAGATAAGAATGGGTCAATTTGCATTTTTCTGTATGTTGGCCTCCAGTTGATCCAGCACCATTTGTTAAAAATTCTGTCTTTTTTTCCACTGGATGCTTTTAGCTCCTGTGTCAAACATAACACCTAAAGAAATTTTCAGCATCCTTAGTTATCAGGGAAATGCAAATCAAAACAACCCTGAGATTCCACTTTACACCAGTCAGAATGGCTAAGATCAAAAACTCAGGTGACAACAGATGCTGGAAAGGATGTGGAGAAAGAGGAACACTTCTCTATTGCTGGTGGGATTACAAGTTGGTAAAAACGCTCTGGAAATCAGTTTGGCAGTTCCTCAGAAAATCGGACATAGTACTACCTTGTATACAAGCTATACCACTCCTGGGTATATACCCAGAAGATGCTCCAACATGTAATAAGGACACATGCTCCACTATGTTCATAGGAGCCTTATTTATAATAGCCAGAAACTGGAAAGAATCCAGATGTCCTTCAACAGAGAAATGGATACAGAAATTGTGGTGTATATACACAATGGAGTACTATTCAGCTATTAAAAACAATGACTTCATGAAATTCTTAGGCAAATGGATGGAACTAGAAAGTGTCATCATGAGTGAAGTAACCCAATCACAAAAGAACACACATGATATACACTCACTGATAAGTGGATATTAGCCCAAAAGCTCAAAATAAACATGTTACAATTCACAGACTACAGGAAGCTCAAGAAGAAGGAAGACCAAAGTGGGGGTACTTTGGTTCCTCTGAGAAAGGGAACAAAATATTCACAGGCACAACTATGGAGACAAAGTGTGGAGGAGAGACTGAAGGAAAGGCTACCCAGAGACTGTCCTACCTGGGGATTCATCCTATAAACAGTCACCAAACCCCAAAACTACTATGGATGACAGAAGTGCGTACCGAAAGGAGCCTGTTATGGTTGTCTTTTGGAGGGGCCCTGCCAGAGCCTTACAGATACAGAGGCGAATACTAGCAGCCAACCATTGGACAGCGCGCGGTTCACAATGGAGGAGTTGGATGGCAGACTGGAGGAGTCGGGGTGGGGAGATTGCAGCCCCATGTCGGCCAACCAGACACCCCAGGGCTCCCAGGAACTAAGGTAAGCCATCAACCAAGGGGTACACATGGTTCTAGTCAAAAGATTGGCAGAGGAATGGCTTGTCGGGCATCAGTGGGAGGAGAGGTCCTTGGTCCTGTGAAGGCTCAATAGAGGCCCCACTGTGGGGAAATCAAGTGGGGGTCGTGGGAGCGGGTTGGGTGGAGGAGCATATTCTTGGAGGCAGGGAGTGGGAAGATGGGGGTTTTCGGGGAGAGGGGAAACGAGGAAGGGGTATAACATTTGAAATGTAAATGAAGAATATATTCAAAAAAAAAAAGGAAAGGAAAAATAAGAAAATAGATGACTATTCCAAAAAGTTATCCTCAGAACCACAGAAAAGGGCCCAGAGAGATGGCTCATCTGTTCTGAGTGCCGGCTGCTTTGCTAAAGAAGCATGGTTCAATTTCCAGCAATGGACACGGTGACTCACTACTGTTTGCAACCCCAGTTCCTGGGAATCTGACATCCTTTTCTCGTTTCCTTAGATACAAGGCACCCATGAGATGTACAGACATACAAGTAGGCCAAACACCCATACACGTAAAGTATAAGAATATTACAAGTTTTTGAGCTTTTATAGAAAAAATGTTTTAAATTAGAGGGGAGACAAAAACATTCACACAAAAGGAAAAGCTGGGAGAACTCATCATCACAAGACATGTGTTATAAAAACGCTAAAATTGATCTTGTTTAAGTTAAGAGTCATTGATGATCAAGAAGAAAATGTCAGAAATAATAATATTTAATAGTAACATAAATATAGAGACAAACTCAGAATGTTCTGATGCTGCAAGTATGACATATAAAATATTTTTATTTGTATCTTTAGTGTAAAGAAGAAAATATAAAATAATTTTAAAGTTGTTACATCACTGTGTTATGATGCACCAGAAGATGGAAAAGGGGATATCAGATATTAAAAATAAAATTAAGAGCAAAAATTAATAAAAGAGAAATTGAAACATTACGAAACACATCGAAACAAGATTTGACTTCTTAAGGAGTTAAAATCAATAAAGTATTAGCTGGAAATTTTAAAAAAGGAAGAAGACTCGAAAAATCAGAGATTAAGGAGAATCTATTAACAGTCAAAAGCTCATCAGTAACTAATGTCAGCAAATTTATATCAAAATGTGGATGTGCTAGAAGAAATCCTTGTAATGTTCAGCGTGATAGATTGAATGCAGAAATTGGCAACCTTAACATATCAACAATAAGGGGATGATGGTGGTTCATTTCAGTTGCATTTCACTTGACTGCACTTAGAGGCACCTGGGACATGACCCTGAGATGGGTACTTAAGAGTATTTGCAGATAAGTTTATCTGAGAAGGACTGAACCATCATCAATGTGGATGACCCCATCCCATGGACTGGGCTCCTGGACTGAATAAAAGGGAGCAAAGACAGAGAAACAAGTATTCATCTCTCTGTTTCCTGATTATTGACAAAAATGTGACCAGCCACTCTCATGGTCCTGACACTGTATGTTCCCTGATGTAATGGACTGTATCCCTTCAAATTGTGAGCCAAAATGAACCCCCTATTTCTGGATTGCTCTAGTCAGATACTTTATTATACAAGCTAGAAAAGAAACACTAAAGAGATGGAACCAGTAATAGAAGCCATCTCACCAAATAAAATCTGAAACAGACAGTGCCACTGCAGAT
Source organism: Tokudaia tokunoshimensis (assembly GCA_036184795.1). Classification (NCBI taxonomy): domain Eukaryota; kingdom Metazoa; phylum Chordata; class Mammalia; order Rodentia; family Muridae; genus Tokudaia; species Tokudaia tokunoshimensis. Next base: position 40,130,817 of record BTHU01000003.1, read on the forward strand.
GTCTATGTAAAAATTGAAGTAAAAATACAAAAATGACCCCAAGAAATGTAACAATTTTTAAAAACTGTTCCTCCAAGTTGAGAAGAAGTGAATTCTTCTCAACTCATTCTTCAAGGTCACTAGTACCTTGATACCTGATACGAAAAACCAGACAGACACGGAACACAATAAAATAAAGCAAAGAAATTACAGATCAACGCTGCTCATGACTAGAAGCATAAAACCTTGTAATGGCAAACATCAAATAGCATCTAGCAGCACTTTAAAAGGCTGCTCCTCAAAATCAAGTGGAAGTTGATTATGGAAGAAAAAGAATGGTTTACCATATGCAAATCAATAAATGTGATAAACACATTAGCAGAAGGGAGTATGACAGGATATGATTATCTTGATACAGAAAAGTATTTAATAACATCCCATATCCCTCACTCTCTGAAATTATGATGAAGACAAGCCTCACCTCAAAGGAATGTACCTGAAAATAAAGTCACATGTAAGCTCATAGCAGGCATCATTCTCTCTGAGACCAGAATGTTTCTTTCTACCACTCCATACAGCAAAGTACTAGAATCTCCAACCAGGACAATGAGGCAAATAGAGTTACCAAAGAAAGTGCCAAGAATGGGCAAAATGCTCTTAACACAAACAAATTCTTTAAACTTTCAGGATATAAACTCAGCTGCTAGGGACTTGGTGAAACATCTCTGCAGGCAGAGATGCTTGCTGCCCAGCCTGCCAACTTGACTTCCATCCTCATAACCACCATGGTGGAAGCAGAGAATCAATTATCTACAAGCTGTCTTTCACCTACTGTGGCATGCACATGCTCTCACACACAAAAATGTATTCACAGCTGAGTAAATGTTAAATATTTTTAAATTGGCAATGAAATCAATAGTATTTGTTAATCGTGAATTGACCAAGGAATAAATTAAGGCAGCAATCTCATTTATAGTATCTTAAAAAGAAGGACAGAAATGAATTTAACTGGAAAGCAAAAGCTTCCTTTGATGGAAACTATAAAAGATTGAAGGAAATTTAAAAGAACACACAACAGTAACACCACCAAACCTAGAAAACATCTCATCTTCGTAGAGAAGAATCAATACTGAAAAAAAATGTGCATACTATTTATATATAAATGTATGTATATTTATAGATTGAATACAACCCCTGTCAAATACCAATGGCATCTTTCACAGATTCAGAAAAATAAAGAACCTTAAAATCTAGGTAGAATTGCACAAAATGTTAATAGTCAGAGCCATCATTAGCAAAAATGAACAAAGTTCTCAGTAGCAGACTAGTTAACTTCAAAATATGGTGCAAAGCTAAAGCATTCAAAACTCTTTGTATTTGATTCAAAAAAGTACACATAGACACATAGAACGCACAGAACAATGGGACATAAAAAATGGCATTCAAGCATGCCTACCCACAAACAGCTAACTGTTCTTCAACTATCGTGCTGAGAACATGCATTGAAAAAAAGAGAATCTCTTCAATATATAGCACTGGGACAACTGGTAAAGTGTAACTAGACTTAGTCCTCTTCTCAGTTTCAAAAGTCAAATAAAATGAATTAAAAAGTTTAATGTAAAAGACTATGATCCACATGGCTTTTTAAGTACTCTTAGTCTTACATGTAAGACTCATACTTACATGTGAGATCATGGAACTACTAAAAGAAATCCTAGGAAAATATTTCAAGATATGTGATGATCAAGGATGTATCTTAAAATAAGAACACAGAGGTAAAGGGACACAAAGAAGAAATAGACAAATAGAATAAGGTGATCTAACAGCTAATCTAACAGATTAATAGGAAAATAACATCAAACGCAAAAAGCCTGTGCTCAGCAAAGAAAACTAATATATATAACACAATAAATTTATGACCTACAAAGGGCAATAATTGTAAACTATGTGCTTGATATGAGTTTAATATCCAGGACAGAAAATGAACTCGATCTAATAACAAAACAAGAACGACCAAATGAAGAAAAACTATAAAAATCCAATTTAAAAATTACAATGGTCCCAACCAGATACTTTGCAAAGGAAAGTGTACAAACAGTACATGACCAAATGTTCACCATAGTCATCAGAGAAATGTAAGTCAAAGATTATACCGAGAGACTGGGAGAGATCTTTGGAATTAAAATGACTGTTTTGCTGTACTAGTGAAAGGACTTAAGTTTGGATCCCCCAAACCCATGTAAATGCCAGGCAGATAGGCAGCCTGTCTGCAATTTGAGCACCCAAGATGTAGAGCTATTCTGTCTAATCAGTGAGTTCTAGTATCAAGTGAGAGTGCTTGCCTCCAGAGTGATCAATGAAGACACCTTACAACATCTTGACCTTACACACACATTTACCCTTGTAGACAAATACATGTACACACATGCACACACAATCTAGGCATATCAACATTAAGAGAGACCCACTAGAATCAAATATTGCCTCATTGTAGTTAGAAGGGACTTTTATCAACAAACAAACAAAAGAATTTCAGTGTTTGGGATAATGGAGAGAAAGGGGTACTATACCTTGTCGGTGGGAATGTAAGTTAGTGCAACCATGATGGAAACCAAAAAATTAAAAATCACACTATAGTACGATTCTGGGTGTCTAAGGAAAACAAAATCCCAAACCAAACCAACCAACCAACCAACCAACCAACCAACCAACCAACCAACAAAACAACAAGTTCCCCAGACCTCCTATTTATTGCAGCACAATAATTAACTAAGAACTGGAAATAACATATATGTCCATTAGTTGATAAATAGGTTGAAAATATAGAGCCCGTGGAAAACTACCCAGACAGAGAATGATGTCATTCAGGAAATCACACTGCCACTAGCAACACCAAATAACTGGAGTTTACTGCACAACAAGCTAAGTCAGACTCAGGAAAGACATGCTATCTGGATGCTGAAAAAAAGCTGAGGGCAGAGGTCTAGGAGCTAATGTGGAGAAGGAGGTAAAGCTAAGGAGAAGAGCAGACAAATGGGTAATAGAAGAATCTTGTCCTATCTCTCAGTGCGGTGTCTGTAGATGAGAATAATATACAGTGTTTGACTTCTGGAACCAGAAAGGGTTTCAGATGATTTCACCAGGTGGAGAATGTCAAATATTTGAAAAGACAGCTATGCTTAGTTTGGTTTGAACATTACAAAAAATACTAGTAAGGCAATGAAATGTATCACGGAGTACTAGAAACTCAACACATTGAAATAAATGCCCGACCCACTGGAAAGTGTTCAATTGCTAATGTAGCTCTAACTCTAGTCCTGTCCCAGGTCCCAGGGATTTATTCTAATCCTCCCTGCAAGCTCAGATATAACACCTATGCACTTCTTACAACAATGAAAAACCTGGCATCTCCCAATTCCCTTTAACATATTTACCAAATTCTAGTCAGTGTAGTGACTTCAATCTCAAACTAGGTGTCATATACCCATCTCAAAAGGGCTAATTTGTGCCTCCACAGGAAAGAAAAAAGTACATAGTAGGGTACAGGCTGTATATACAGCTCCTTTTTGTCTTTAGTCCTGTGATTCCTTTACCTTTTAACTGAACTATAAAGGTTAGCTTAGCAGTGAACACACATTTTTACGAGGTTAGTCAGGGTAGATGTCTTTATCCCCACTTCTTCAGAGCAGATCTGCCGCAGTGCATTAAAAGTTTAATCCATTTGCCCTTCCAATCCTGGTTGCTGCTTTCTTTTTCTTAGTTTGCATACATTAAAAATTCACCCGCTTTGATGTTGATGTACAAGTCAATGGATTTTGTAAATTGCATCAAGTCATACAGTCATTACCCAATTCTGCTCATTGTCAAACTCAGTAAAGGTAAGTTCAAGGTCCTGATTTCCACCCAAAAGTTCTGAATCAAGAGAAGGCTGCTCAGCATCTCCTAGTCATGCATCAAATGCTTTTGATGTGACCTTTCAATGCTCTCCAAAGAGAAAGTAGAACTTTCTTTGTCTCCAAATACCCCAACTGCAGAGCTATTGAGTTGTTATTGCTCCTAAAGCCTGGAACTTTGGAGAAGCACAGAGAAGCTCAGAGTACCATATCTTTGAAGTTTTCCCATTAAACCAATGATCTTAATATTTTGTGTATTTCTTAAATCTATATTTTCTCGATGGTAACTATAACACATTTATCATATTAGCGTGAATAATAGATCTCAAGATATTTTTAGAATTCAAATTCCAGTTTATTATATACATTCATTTTAATTACTAACCTTTTTAAATTAAAAAAGAATTGCATGTATGAAAACACACTATCTGGAAAGCATCTCTTTAGTATCTTTGAAACCCTTTAAATATTTTAGTAGTTTTTGTCTTGACCCGTCCTTTTAGTATATGACTCTTTTGTTAACTCAGCATATTTCCCTGCTAATATCATGTTTTCTAATAGTTTAACTTTAGCTTGGCTCCTATAACATGTTTTGAATATGCATAATTATCACCCCTCATTTAATTGGTTCCCTTGGAGATATAGAACACATGGCCATAGTGCCTTATTCATCTTCTTTTAAATTGATAAGGTTTGTGCCTTCCTGGTTTTACATGGAGATAAAAAGAAGATGCCTGAACAACTTCCTCAGAAGCTGACTTGGAACACGGAGCTCTCCAGCCTCCACACCAAACTCTGTTTGTCCAGGATGTCAACATAATGTGTGCACTCCTGCTTCTGCAATTATGTCAAATATTGTTATTAAGTCCCTTTGCGAAATTGGTCTCAGGTTCTTGTAATTTCTTCTGTAGCCCTTCTTTTATTTAGCCAAGGTGTTAAAAGAAATATGCTTGCTTTTTCATTAAGAAATAAAAAGAGACAGGGAATACAGGGGCCTTGGTAGAAGATCGAAAATGTTGCTCACAGTGAAAAGGAAGTATTATGGTTAGTTAAACCTTCAATTTTAGGGGAATGCTTGAAGGTCAAGAGGTAGGAAGTAGTATTTTACTTCAAAGTAAAATTCAAGGTAAACACAACTCTGAAAAAAATTCCAGCCAGTTAGTTGTGTGATTGTTTTCTAATCTCAGTCTAAAACTGAAGTAAACACTTCTAGACATTTTCTTAGAAGATTTTCATAGAAGACTTATGAGGAGTTTAATGACTTCAATCCAGTGTCTTTTAAATGAAAATAAATAAGTACAGTTTAGTTCTTGGCTGCCAATTAAAGAGATCCACAATATGGTTAAAGATGTTTATGCTACTTGCCAAGCCTATAAATGAATGATTGCAAATGTCTACCACAAACAACACCACTCTGTGATTATGCAATATGACAGACATTACTAATCAACCACAGGATTTCCAACCACACTGATGGAAACTCCTAAATCTTTTTCCTGAACATTCTGGAACAAGCATTTGAAAACAATGTAAATTTAAACTTACTTTCTACTGATTACATAACTGCAAATTTTAAACCATACTGAGGTATCAAAATTCATAGGAATTATTTTCTATAGTTATATCTAGTTGTGTGGGTTGCGGTAGTTTTTTTACTGACCCTGATAAAACTCTCATTAAATACTGTGTATTTGTCCAAGATTTATCACAGATGTTATTTCCACCTACAGAATATTATAAATTAACAAAATCTTCCCACTTAATAATGTGCAGCCTTTTGAGAGACCTGTTCCAATCATATTCTTTTCATTTGTAAGACTTGTTTATGCAATAAACATAACAATTAAGTGACAAAGTCATTTAACCAAATAATCAACTATATAATTTCTATTTTAACAAAACTTAGAGAATCCAAGCATTATGAGTGGAACACATATAGTAAAATAATAAGAAGGATTTACATTTGCTTGAATATACATATATATATATACATATATATGTATATATACATATACATATATGTGCACAAACAAATCAATTGTCACTAAGTTCATTTAGCTTCATTTTTACACCTTTTAGCTCAGGAATTGTGTAGCCTACAAAACAATTTCTATTTTATCTGTACCATCTAATTAATTAAATGGCCCCAGAGTACCAGACTCACAAATCTCGTTAATAGCTGAATACTGAAATAAAGGCTGTTCACCCCTACTAGAATAATATTTGCATATCCCCACCTGTGATGGGTAATAAGTACCTGCCACAAATCAGAATTATGAATTTTGTACGCCTAACAAAACCGCAGGGGAAATTATACCTCAGACATTCCATAATAATTGCAGCTAAGCTGTTTAGTACCATCCACTTATTCTGCCTGAAGTGTTTAAAGCAGCAACAGTTGTAAATGAATTCAGGCACATATTCAAGGGAATTTTTTTTTCAAAAAGTTTTTCTGTCTTGCCATATGTAATTATCTTTATGGAAGTATTCAGCTGCAAGTTATAACACATTCACATTTAAAGAAGCAAATTACAGGGAAAAAAACCCCATAGAGTTGCATCCATCAACTAATTGAGTGTGTGTTAGAATTCTGTTTTTGAAACTTTGGGATACTTTTAGAAAAATGTTAGGGCATTGGTAGGAATGGATTGACTAGCTGAGATGGGTTCTCATGTGTTACTTACATCTGATAAAATAGTATTCTGAATATAGATAGTCCAGGGTATCATTATGATGATGCAATTGCTGAATTGGTAATGTCAGTTTTCGATATTAAGCAATGTGGCCCTTCTTCGATGTCTTGTCTGAGCACTAGAGTTATGTCCTGATGTTCATAGGTCTCTCCAAAAATTTAGCCTGAAGTAACCATAGTACTGGACCATTAACTAAGAGCAGTGAACAGTACTAAGTGGCATATTTCTTCTTGATCCTGAGTTCATGGGATAGTACCATGGCAAAGCCCAGCACAGAACTACAGCACAAGAAAATAATAAACTCCCTAGTATTTGCTTCTAATAGCAAAGACCATGTTCTGATTAACTGTGGTATCTTTATAAATGAAAACAAAAAAAAGAAAAGAAAAGAAAAAGAAACTCCAAGAGGGAACAATACACATCTTTGTAGGAGGTGTAGGGTTTCCTTAGCAATATTGATGGCAGTGAGCTATTTTGAGAGATGCTAGAAGGTCTGATATCAATTTGGCTAAAGATTGTACACTTGAGACCACAAGTGAGTCAGTATCATGACTTTCTTTTTCCTCATATTCACAGCATTGTATAAATCAGCTCTATTAAGTTTAGGATATAACATAGTCAGAGAAGTGTTTGCTTTGAGAAGACAAGGATCTGAGATCCAGTCCCAGGACACATGTTAGGGAACAAAGGGCAGTCAGTCATGCCAACATACACTTGAAAATTCAACAGAAGGGAAGCAAGGAAAAGTGCAGCCACGAGACTGAGGCTTGGCAGCTCAGCCTGTTAAATCCCAGACAGTGTGAGACCTTGTCTCAAAGCCCAAAGAGGGACAGCACCTGAAGAATGGCACCCAAGTGTTCTCTACCCTCCACGGGCACAAGCACACACATACATAAATGCATGCATACTTGGACACACACCCACCCATGTTTACAAACATGTACACACACATGCAAATACAGAGAGCGATAATTTTATTCATTTGCTAACTGATCAACGGCATTACCTACTGCTTGAAATGGTTATGGTTCTAGTAGCTACACTTTACACAGCACATAGTTTTTTACTTATAAATGATTGTATTTTATTTTCCTCATTAAAAATTAGGCATATGAGCTACTTGGATGAAACCAACTTCTATCTTGGAGACACTTCTGAAGATATGAATAAGGAGTGTAGGGGAGAGAGGCAAGGAGAGCCCAGAATCTCATGTACCTCCTCCTCCTCTTCCTCCTCCTCCTCCTCCTCCCCCTTCCCTTCCTCCTCCTCCTCTTCCTCCTCCTCCTCCTCCCCTTTCCCTTCCTCCTCCTCCTCCTCTTCCTCCTCCTCCTCCTCCCCTTTCCCTTCCTCCTCCTCCTCCTCTTCCTCCTCCTTCTTCTTTCTCTCTCTCTCTCTAAGGGTATGTGCTTGTATGTGTCTATATGCACACTTGGCCTGAATATGTACATAAAAATATCAACCTCATTTAGTAGAAAAGTGCCTAAAAGTAATTAGGATTTATATATTTTCAAAAGAGTAGGCACAATTGCACAGGAGTCACCATGATGTGATTAAGTCAGGTTTCTTGAAGCTCCCAATGGTGACAGGATGGTCTGTAGGCTTTGGAAGAAAAGCTTATACAGCCTATTACCATGATGAAGTGAAATTTCAAATTACATTTTATATTTGTAAAGGACTACCAGGCAAGGTCCCTATGGATTGTCAAATACTACATAAAATGCTATAAAAACGAGACCGTAATCTCTCACTAACTTACACATTAGCCTCAGGCAGTAAAGATGGTTTTTATTGAGCCAGATTTTGTGAGAAGGAAAAAAAGTTACACACAGTTTATCCTGGCTTTTCAGGCACAGCACTTCTTCCTTGAGTCAACGTGAAGTATTCCAGGTGATTAAACAAACTTGTCTTGCGACTCTTCCCGTGCTCTTGAAAGGGAGCAAAGCAGAGATGGGTTTACTACAAAATAAGCTCTTAATTCTGCCCCTGTTTTATTCAAACGGTTACTACAGAACTCAAGAAAGGCAAAAGGAAAATTAAAATGTCAATAAGGCATCTCGTAGAGACCAACCTGTACTCCATGTCATGATTCACTTACTAGCCTAGACTTTGAAAATAAAAAGCAAGATGTGTAGGAAGGAACCCAAAGGCAGGGGATCTGTCACTGTCAGCACCATGGATGGTCATGGCTATGTGATGAGCTGAGCAAGTCTGGTACTGTATTTGACTGGTCTTTTCTCTCGGAACAGTTTCTGATCAGATTGACAAGATGTGATAGATGAATGAATGCCCCGATTCCATAGTCAGAGAGTTGAGTGTACTGATGCATTTCATGATCCTTGCAGATGCAGGTTCCCAGAAGCTTGGAAGTGTCTATGTGAAGATGAACTGAGCATTTGGATTTGCTTGGTTTTGCCTATTAATTGGCTAGTTGTAAGTTTGGGTAATTTCCAGAGTGAGTTTGCAGAGAAATTAAAGTCTTTTATCTTCCTGGCATTTGGACTGGGATCACTTGAAGAGTAAACTTTCATGAGTCACACAGTTAGTGGACAGACGTTACTGGGCAGCCTGAGCCCTGAGAGTTTTAAGTATGTGGCCCATATCTGATTGTGTGCCTTACAATGTCATAAATATGTACCACGACAGAAAGCAAGTGTGGGCATTACCGTCACGCTGGCCTATCCCCAAGACTTAAACCTTTTACCTGCTAGATTTACAACCTCAGATGTATTTCATCTACAAATAATGCTTGTTGCAAATAGCTGTGGTTCTTTAGAATGACTGATTATTATAGGTTATGATACAGCTTAAGTAGTCCAATGGCTATTGGCATGCTAGGGATACTGAGAGTTGGATAGCACAGCAGTCTAACTAAATGCCCAGAGAATTTCTGGAGACATGCTGGTCTTCAGCACATTTTAAAAGGCTGAAGAAGCTGGGTTCCGATGGCAGTAAAGAATGGCAGGGATTAGAACACTCGCCAGTGGGCAGCAAATGGGCTGACGGTTGGAACCACCCCAGAACTTTGTGTCTGCTGTGATGTCTGGAAAGTAACTCTGGAGGGGGTGAGGTGTCTTCTGGATTATTCCTTTAGGGAGGTACTCTTCTAGGCCTCCCAGAGGCCTGTCTCTTAAATTCCAGATCTAATGAGTCACCAGCACAGTTGCTGAGAAGATTAAATACTTTCCCTTCTACAGTCAGGGCTAAACCACTTTCCTGGACCTCGGGATTGTGGAAGTCCAGAATTCTAAACTTTGAGGGACTAAACACAGAGGAGGGGTCTTTAATGGTCAGTAAGGGAAATACTTTTATATGTATAGATGACATTAAATGTCTCATTGATAAAAGAGACAAAGCAGAGATTTTTGAGGTTAAAATCAAGAGAAGTATAAAATTACATGTGTATTTTTTTTTAACCCTGACACTGAAATAATTTTAACTCTTTCAATTTTGAAATAGGTATTGACATTTGGTAGTATTTTTTTCCTAGTTATTTAAATTATTCACAAACTACACTTTTTTATAATATATATATTCCATTAGTTCTCTTGTGTTTTGGAAAATATGACTTCATAGAGGGAATTCCTTTTGAACTGCAATGAAAGTAAAATTTTTATTTTATAGTTTTTTTTCTCATGAAGCATATTTTACTGAAGACTATTATAATAATTGAAAACTAAATTAGATAGTATTTTTAAGAAAATGGCATGTTTATTTCAAATATAGGCAATTATTCAAATGTTATTAATAAGAAATTGCTTGATGGGAATAAATTGCTGGAACTTCTTTGCTAACTACTTTTTTTTTTAATTTTCTATATTCTTTATTTACATTCCAAATGATTTCCCTGTTCCTGGTTCCCCCCTCCCTGAAAGTCCCATAAGCCCTCTTCCCTCCCCCTGTTTCCCAGTCAGCCCCTCTGCTTCTCTGTCCTGGTATTCCCCTACACTGCTGTATCCAGTCTTTTAACCCAGAAGCTCGGAATACCCAAGACACAATTCACATATCAATTTTAGTTCTAAGCTTAGAGCCCAGGGCCTCCTGAGTACAGGCAAGAGCTTTCTCACTGACCACCCCTCCAGGCCATGAGTGTCTCAACAAACACTGGAATTCTTCCACAACTGTCTTGGCTGATTTATTGAGTCAACATTTGCATACGCATATGAATGAAACAGTCCAGTTGTTCTTCGGGAAAAATAAGAAGCAACCAAAATCTCATATGAAGTCCAGCCAAGCTATACTTTGCAAACTATCCCATATACATACATATATGTATATGTGTGTATGTGTATGTGCATATGTATATATGTATATGTATGTATGTGTGTGTGTATAATCTACCAAATAAGTAAAAATTTACTAAATTTCTAAAATAGCTACTTTAAAAGACATCAGTCCAAAAACTTAGGTCAAATAAAACATGGGTTTTATGTTTGTGTAAAGCTAAGCCAAGCTAGGGAAGGTTGATCTTCTCTTTTATTAAAGATCTGTTCTTCACTTCTCTGGACAATGTCTTTTTTGGCTTCCTGTTTCGAAGATTCCCTCTCAATAATTCCACTTCCACTGTCTAGATTATTGTTTTTATAAGATTTATCAGATAGCAATTAATATATTTCTGCCATTATTTTTTTTCTGTTTTGTCATTGTTTGTTTTTGAGACATAATCTAGAAAGTATTATGTAGCCCAGCATTGCCACCTTGACATTGTGGTAATCCTCCTGCTTCAGCTTCTTGAGTGCTATGATTACAGACTCCAGCCACCACACACAGGCTTTTCTTATGTCCTGTCACTGAAGAATGTTCTGCAAAATGCATAGAAAGAAAAGTGGATTTATTCTGCTAAAAATGAAAATAATCTCCTAATGAGTTGTCATTATGCTTCCAAGTGAGTGTGTCCCTTAACCCTTTTTGGAGAAGCTTCCTTTCAGTATTTCTGAGTAACTCAGAGACCCCATAAAAGAGACTGTGGCATATTCAGTCATTTTAAATGAATGAATGAATGAATGAATGAATTAACATCTCAAATGCTGCCCTCCTTTCCTCCTGGTCTCCCCTTCCAGAGTTCCTCCTCCCCTCTCTGCTTCCTTCATCTCTGAAAGTGCCCTCTAGTATCTCCCAACCCCGGTACATCAAGTCCATGCAGGATTAGGCACATCCTCTCTCACCAAGGACAAACAAAGCACCCCTCTGCTACATATGTGCTGGGGGCCTTGGACTAGCCCATGTATGTTCTTTGGTTGGTAGCTCAGTCTCTGGGAACTCCCAGAGGTTCAGGTTAGTTGACACTCTAGGTATCTCTGTGGGGTTGCCATTTACTTCAGGCTTTCTGGCCTTCCCTAACTCTTTCCTATGAGTTGCAGACCCCCATCCAATGTGTGGCAGTGGCTGCTTGCATCTGTCTCAGTCACTCACTCTCAGGAATGCTCAATCTTAAATGAAGTACAATCCTTCCACCCAAAGCACCAGGATTACTGCAGAAGAGGAGGTGGAAAAAGTTTAAGACCTACTCTAATGACTACATGGAAACTGTTTTTCCTGGACACATCAGGGAAGTTACACATATGAATTCACAGTGGTTGAGACAAAAATGCGTAAGATGTTTGCAAGCTAAGTTGGACAAAATTTTAGTATGGAGATGGGAGGTGAGCAAAATGCCTCACCCCTTAATGAGGATCTCTAGGCAATGGGAAAGGAAGAATTGGTTTCTTTTAGGATATGACCTTTGGTAGTTTGACCACGCTCTAGTGGAAGACCCCACATCAAAAAGGATATGAGTGCCACAGGCTGGACTTTATGGGTTTAAGGAAAAACGAAGTCATAAATTTGGATGGGAAGTGAAAGGAGGTGGATCTGGGAGGAGGTGGTGGTGGGAAGAATATAATGCAAATACATATTTTATCTCTTACTCTTTCTATTTTTCTCACTCTCTTCACCCATGTCTTCTATTTATTCCCCTTAATTTTTATTTTCACTCTTCTTCTTTTCCTGACTCCATTTTATTTCATCTTCTTAAAATTATTTTTAATATTAATTCATGTCTATAGTTATGGGTGCTGTAGTCCTTCTTTAATTTTTTACTTGTATCTCTCTATCTGGTTTGTTCAGGAGTGGGTACTATGTGGTGGTTGTCTTTTCCTCTCTCAGCATCACTCAGAATTGATTCCTCTGAGGTATGCTGCTCACTAGAAGAAGTATCTATCCCAACAGATGGACAAACCACGTTAGAGAAGCAAAACAAATGAACATATATAAAATAAAGGCTACTTAATACCTTCAAGGGTTCTGAGTTCTGCATTTCCTTCTAACTATGCTGAAGATATTACAATGCCTAATTCCAAATTATTCTCTAGGGCAGTAGTAATAGAAGCAGCATGGCATTGACATGAAAAGAAACATGTAAAATAGAGAACACAAGAATAAACCTATACAGGCAAGTAGGTTAGAAGAAAGACAACTCATTTAGCTGGTAGTGATGGGAAAACTGAGTATCTGCATGTAGAGGACTTATACAGATCCCATTTCCTACTCCATACAAAAAATCAATGATTGTGTACCAAATTTCTCAATAAAATTCTGAAGTTTGAAACTATTAGAGAAAAAAAGTTTAGGATATTGACATGGACAATGGACTTATTAATAGGACTCAACAACAGCGAGCATTGGTAAATAGGATAGCATTTAATTGTCAGTCTGCTCAACAATGGAAGCAGTTACCAGAGGAAAGAGATCATGGATAAAATGATAGAAAAAATTTCTGCCCATTTTTCCTCTGACATGGGATTAATAGTCGGGATAATTTTTAAAAACACAATAGACCACACATCAAAACAATAAACAATGCAATCAACAAGTGGACAAATGAACCAAGGCAGCTCTCATAAAAGTGAAAATGGTCAATAAATAGATGAAAAAAATGTTCAAATCTATATGCCATCAGAAGACTGCAAACCAAAACTGCATTGAAATTTCACATCACCAAAGTAAAAAGGGCTATTTGTAAAAAAAAAAAAAAAATGGAGAGCAATAAAGTCAGAGAGGAAGGGAAGCCTAATAGTGAAAATGTAAACCATTCAAGCATTATGGCATTTAGGATGAAGATTCATGAGACATATAAAAGTACCCTGGACATGAAGGCACACACTATGGACTCATTACTAGAAAGGCTGGGACAGGAGAATTACCACATATTTCAGGCCAACCTAGGCTACACAGAGAGAGTGAGAGCAGCTAGAAGTACAAGGAGATGCTTAGGCTCCAGTGACTGGGAAGTTGGGACAGCCAGGTTCTGAGACAGACAGGCTTAATATCGCTTGGATCTCGGGCGGCTTGTGTGTGTGCAGCTCCCAGGTGCTGGGCTGATCTGCAGTAACCAGCGCGCCAGCTCTGCTGTGGGACTTCTGCCTGGCAGAGGGACCCCGCACTGGGCGGGAGCCTACCAGCTTTCCTTCCACGACCTCTGTTCCCTCAGACTGCACTGAAGAGACAGGTACCCCAGGCTCTCTCTCCCCAATATAACATCACTTGGGACACGGCCTGTTGGGGCTTCCGTCTGCGCCCGAGAACGGGTCAGTGCTGTGGTCGTCTGGGTGCCAGATCTGCAGGCCATCGCATCTGCAGGTGAGCGGCGCCACGGAGAGTGTGCAGATTGCACTCCGCCATCTTTGCTCCAGTGACTGGGAAGTTGGGACAGCCAGGTTCTGAGACAGACAGGCTTAATATCGCTTGGGTCTCGGGCGGCAGTTGTGTGTGCGGCTCCCAAGTGCTGGACAGATCTGCAGTAACCAGCGCGCTAGCTCTGCTGTGGGACTTCTGCCTGGCAGAGGGACGCCCCCTCCCCCCCCCAGGAGAGATCACACACCCCTGCACAGGGCAGGAGCCTACCAGCCTCCCTTTGGCGACCTCTGCTCCAGGAATCCACTAGGCTGAGCCTTTGGATGTGCAAGGCCTCCCCAATATAAGATCACTTGGGGCAAGGCACATTAGGGCTCCAAAGTCACTCAGGAGCAGGCAGGCCCCAGAAATCGGTGCCAGGAGAATCCTGGCAATCCAGGGGCGGGGCAGAAATAGCTTTGCAGGCTCACAGGAGGTCCAACCAACAGCCAGTGGCAGCAGGACCAACTAACATCAGAGGTATCCAGATGGCAAAAGGCAAACGTAGGAATGTTACTAACAGAAATCAAAGTAATGTGGGACCATCCGAACCCAACTCTCCAACAGCAGCAAGTCCTGAATACCCCACCACACCCGAAAGACAAGATCTGGATTTAAAATCACTTCTCATGATGCTATTAGAGGATCACAAGAAGGACACAAATAAATCTCATAAAGAGTTACAGGAGACCATGAATCAACAGTTAGAAGCCCTTACATAGGAAACACAAAAATCGCTTAGAGAAATGCAGGAGAACATGGATCAAAAGATGGAGGCGCACAAGGAGACAACACAAAAATCGCTTAATGAGATGAATCAACGGGTAGATGCACTCACAAAGGAATCACAAAATTTGCATAAAGAAATGCAGAAGAATATGGGTCAACAGATGGATGCCCATAAGGAGGCAACACAAAAATTGCTTAAAGAAATGAATCAACGGTTAGATGCCCTTACAAAGGAAACACGAGAACTGCTTAAAGAAATGCAGGAGACAATGGATCAACAGATGGATTCCCATGAGGAGGAAACACAAAAATAGCTCAGAGAAATGCAGGAGAACGTGGGTCATCAGGAAGAAATCCTGAAAGAGGCAATGCAAAAATACCTTAAAGAAATACAGGAAAATACAAACAAACAAGTGAAGGATCTCAGCAAATCCATCCAGGAACTAAAAAAGGAAGTAGAAACAACTAAGAAATCACAAAGGGAGACAACTTTGGAGATAGAAAACCTTGGAAAGAAATCAGGAGTCATAGATGCAAACATAAACAATAGAATACAAGAGATGGAAGAAAGAATCTCAGGTGCTGAAGATTCCTTAGAAAGCATCGACTCAACAGTCAAAGAAAATGCAAAATGCAAAAAACGTGTAACCCAAAACATCCAGGAAATCCAGGACACAATGAGAAGACCAAACCTAAGGATTATAGGTATAGATGAGAGTGAAGATTTGCAACTTAAAGGGCCAGTAAACATCTTCAACAAAATTATGGAGGAAAACTTCCCTAACTTAAAGAGAGAGATGCCGATGAACGTACAAGAAGCCTACAGAACTCCAAACAGACTGGACCAGAACAGAAATACCTCCCGTCACATAATAATCAAAACACCGAATGTTCTAAACAAAGAAAGAGTACTAAAAGCAGTAAGAGAAAAGGGCCAAATAACATACAAAGGAAGACCTATCCGAATCACATCAGACTTCTCACCAGAGACTATGAAAGCCAGAAGATCCTGGGCAGATCTCATGCAGACACTAAGACAGCACAAATGCCAGCCTAGACTACTATACCCAGCAAAACTCTCAATCACCATAGATGGAGAGACCAAGATATTCCATGATAAAACCAAATTTTCACAATATCTTTCCACAAATCCAGCCCTGCAACGGATAATAGGTGGAAACCTCCAATACAGGGAGAGAAACAACACCCTGGAAAAAATGAGATAATAACCTTCTTGAATCAAACCCAAAAGTAGATAACCACTCAAACATAAAGATAGCGTCAAGAATGGCAGATGGCAATAATCACTATGCCTTAATCTCTCTTAATATCAATGGTCTCAATTCCCCAATTAAAAGACATAGACTAGCAGACTGGATACGTAAATAGGACCCAGCATTTTGCTGCATGCAGGAAACACACCTCAGTGTCAAAGACAAACACTACCTCAGAGTAAAAGGCTGGAAAACAATTTTACAAGCAAATGGCCCCAAGAAACGTGGTGGAGTAGCCATCCTAATACCAGATAAAATTGATTTTCAACCTAAAGTCATCAAAAAAGACACAGAAGGACACTACATATTGATCAAGGGAAAAATCCACCATCAAGAACTCTCAATTCTGAAATCTATGCTCCAAATGCAAGGGCACCCTCATTCGTAAAAGAAACTTTACTAAAACTCAAAGCACACATCGCACCGCACACAATAATAGTGGGTGACTTCAACACCCCGCTCTCTGAAATGGATCGTTCAGGAAAGCAGAAACTAAACAGGGACACAGTGAATCTAATTGAAGACTTGGACCAAATGGAACTAACTGATATATATAGAACATTTCATCCTAGAGCTAAAGAATACACCTTCTTCTCAGTTCCTCATGGTACCTTCTCCAAAATTGATCATATAATTGGTCACAAATCAGACCTCAACAGATACAAGAAGATAGAAATAATCCCATGCCTCCTATCAGATCACTATGGAATAAGGGTAGTCTTCAATGGCAATAAAAACAAAAGAAAGCCCACGTACACATGGAGGCTGAACAATGCTCTACTCAATGATAACTTGGTCAAGGTGGAAATAAAGAAAGAAATCAAAGACTTTTTGAAAGTTAATGAAAATGAAGGCACAACATACCCTAATTTATGGGACACAATGAAAGCAGTGCTAAGAGGAAAATTCATAGCCCTGAGTGCCGCCAAAAAGAAACGGGAGACAGCATACACTAACAGCTTAATGGCACACCTGAAAGCCCTGGAACAAAAAGAAGCAAATACACCAAAGAGGAGTAGAAGGCAGGAAATCATCAAACTCAGGGCTGAAATCAATCAAGTAGAAACAAATAAAACCATACAAAGAATCAACAAAACGAGGAGTTGGTTCTTTGAGAAAATCAACAAGATAGATAAGCCCTTAGCCAGACTAACCAGAGGGCACAGAGATAGTATCCAAATTAATAAAATCAGAAACGAAAAGGGAGAGATAACAACAGAAACTGAGGAAATTCAAAAAATCATCAGATCCTACTACAAAAACCTGTATTCAACACAACTAGAAAATCTTGAGGAAATGGACAATTTCCTTGACAGATACCAAGTACCAAAATTAAATCAGGATCAAATAGACCATCTAAACTGTCCTATAACCCCTGAAGAAATAGAAGTTGTCATTGGAAGTCTTCCAACCAAAAAAAGCACAGGTCCAGATGGTTTTAGTGCAGAATTCTATCAGACCTTTAAAGAAGACCTAACACCAATACTCTTCAAACTGTTCCACAAAATAGAAACAGAAGGAACACTACCCAACTCGTTCTATGAAGCCACAATTACACTAATACCAAAAGCACACAAAGATCCGACAAAGAAAGAGAATCTCAGGCCAATCTCTCTTATGAATATCGATGCAAAAATACTCAATAAAATTCTTGCCAACCGAATCCAAGAACACTTCAAAACGATCATTCACCACGATCAAGTAGGCTTCATCCCAGGGATGCAGGGATGGTTCAATATAAGGAAAACCATCAATGTAATCCACTACATAAA
Organism: Tokudaia tokunoshimensis; assembly: GCA_036184795.1. Taxonomy (NCBI): domain Eukaryota; kingdom Metazoa; phylum Chordata; class Mammalia; order Rodentia; family Muridae; genus Tokudaia; species Tokudaia tokunoshimensis. The sequence continues at coordinate 40,148,804 of BTHU01000003.1, forward strand.
CAATCTCAAAGAAAAAAAACCACATGGTCATCTCATTAGATGCTGAGAAAGCATTTGACAAAATTCAGCATCCTTTCATGCTAAAGGTCTTGGAAAGATCAGGAATTCAAGGCCCATATCTAAACATAGTAAAAGCAATTTACAGCAAACCGGTAGACAGCATCAACCTAAATGGAGAGAAACTTGAAGCAATCCCACTAAAATCAGGGACTAGACAAGGCTGCCCTCTCTCTCCATATCTTTTCAATATAGTACTTGAAGTTCTAGCTAGAGCAATTAGACAACAAAAGGAGGTCAAAGGGATACAAATTGGAAAGGAAGAAGTCAAACTATCACTATTTGCAGACGATATGATAGTATACTTAAGCAACCCAAAGAACTCCACCAGAGAACTCCTACAGCTGATAAATGACTTCAGCAAAGTGGCCGGATATAAAATCAACTCAAGCAAGTCAGAAGTCTTCCTATACTCAAAGGATAAGCAGGCTGAGAAAGAAGTAAGAGAAATAATACCCTTCACGATAGCCACAAACCATATTAAGTATCTTGGCGTGACTCTAACCAAACAAGTGAAAGATCTGTATGACAAGAACTTCAAGTCTCTGAAGAAAGAAATTGAAGAAGACCTCAGAAGATGGAAAAATCTGCCATGCTCATGGATTGGCAGGATTAATATAGTAAAAATAAGCATGTTACCAAAAGTAATACACAGATTCAATGCAATCCCCATCAAAATCCCAACTCAATTCTTCATAGAGTTAGAAAGAGCAATTCAAAAATTCATCTGGAATAACAGAAAACCCAGAATAGCTAAAACTATTCTCAAGAGTAAAAGAACCTCTGGGGGAATCAGTATCCCAGACCTCAAGCTGTACTACAGAGCAATAATGCTAAAAACTGCATGGTATTGGTATAGTGACAGGCTTGTAGATCAATGGAACAGAATTGAAGACCCAGAAATGAATCCACACTCCTATTGTCACTTGATCTTTGACAAAGGAACTAAAACCATCCAGTGGAAAAAAGATAGCCTTTTCAACAAATGGTGCTGGCTCAGCTGGAGGTCAACATGCAGAAGAATGCAAATTGACCCATTCTTATCTCCTTGCACTAAGCTCAATTCTAAGTGGATCAAAGATCTCCACATAAAACCAGACACACTGAAACTAATAGAAGGGAAACTAGGGAAGAACCTTGAACATATGGGCACAGGGGAGAATTTCCTGAACAGAACTCCAATAGCTTATGCTCTAAGATCAAGAATAGACAAATGGGACCTCATTAAATTACAAAGTTTTTGCAAGGCAAAAGACACTGTCAAAAAGACAAAGCGGCAACCAATTAACTGGGAAATGATCTTTACCAACCTTACATCCGACAGAGGGCTAATATCCAATATATACAAAGAACTCAAGAAGTTAGACTCCAGAGAGGCAAGTAACCCTATTAAAAAATGGGGTACAGAGCTAAACAAAGAGTTCTCACCTGAAGAATATCTAATGGCTGAGAAGCACCTAAAGAGATGTTCATCATCCTTAGTCATTAGGGAAATGCAAATCAAAACAACCCTGAGATTCCATCTCACACCAGTCAGGATGGCTAAGATCAAAAACACAGGAGACAGCAGTTGTTGGCGAGGATGTGGAGAAAGAGGAACACTCCTCCACTGCTGGTGGAATTGCAGGCTGGTACAGCCACTCTGGAAAGCAGTCTGGCGGTTCCTCAGAAAACTGGGCATGACACTCCCGGAGGATCCGGCTATACCACTCCTGGGCATATACCCAGAGGCTTTACCTGCATGCAATAAGGACACATGCTCCACTATGTTCATAGCAGCCTTATTTATAATAGCCAGAAGCTGGAAAGAACCCACATGTCCCTCAACGGAGGAATGGATTCAGAAGATGTGGTATATCTACACAATGGAATACTACTCTGCAATTAAAAATAGTGAATTCATGAAATTCCTAGGCAAATGGTCAGATCTTGAAAATATCATCCTTAGTGAGGTAACCCAATCACAAAAGAACACACATGGTATGCAGTCACTGATAAGGGGATATTGACCCAGAATCTCGGAATACCCTAGACACAATCCACATATCAATAGATTTCTAAGAAGATGGAAGGAGAGACCCCTGGTCCTGGAAAGACTGGATGTAGGGGAACGCCAGGACAGAGTAACGAGAGGGGGTTGAATGGAGAAAAGAGGGAGGGAAGGGGGCTTATGGGACTTTTGGGGAGGGAGGAAACGGGAAAGGCGAAGTGATTTGGAATGTAAATTTAAAAAATAAAATAAAATAAATAATAATAAAAAAAAGGAGATGCTTAATGCTAAAATAACAAGCAAACCCTAAAGCCAGAATCCTCATGTGGATCTAGTCGTAGAACTGAGGATAAACTTCAGAGCACATCATAGAGATACTGTGTGCTCTTGATTCCATGACACTACTGAAAAATAGACAAGCTATGGAATCGGAGCAGGTACCACCAAGTGCACGAATGAAAATGTGGTATGTGTACACAGTGGAGTATTACTCAGCTATGAAGTAAAATGATCTTGTCAGTTTTAGGTAAAAAAGAGATCATGATTTTAACTACAGTAAAGCTGATTCTAACAAACGTGGCTTGTTTTCTCTTATAGGAAGGCACTAAATTAAAAAAAAAGAAGTTATGAAAATAGAAGGAAGACTTTTGGGGAAGTGAAGGGCAAGAGAGAGAAAGAGACAGAAATCAATGGCAGGGGTTAAAAAATCAATATGTGTCGTAGGAACGGATGAAAATACCACAAAGAATACAGTGTTTTTACAATCGTTAAATGCTCTCAAAACTTTAAACAAACAAAAAGCCAAAACCTGACATGCTACTGAATATTTGTTTCAGGCTCAAGATTTCTGTTCCTTTGACTTAGCTCTTCCAGACACATTTCCTGTGGATTCCACTTTTTTGTTTTTTATTTTATTTTATTTTTTTAACTTGCAGCTGAACTGGCTGCAGGCACTTGGTTTATATATACTTCGGCTTCCTGCCTTCTACTCTCCTGGAATTAATGATCAATTTCTACAAAAGGTTCTCTGGGACATCTCAGCGCAGATTGTTCCAACTTGAAGAATTCTTTTATACTAGCCTCACCACCAAACCTTCCCTAACACCTTCCATTCTGAGATGCTATGCTCTCTAAAAGTCTGCTTGACATGGACATTCATCTTACTGTTTTACTGTTTTATATTATCTATAGACTTGTGACAAATGCAGTCTTTTACTGATGTCAGCTGTTTTAGGGGGGCGTATGGCACATAGTAGGTCTTTAGTAGCAGTGCCTCGTGGAATGAATAAATGTCTTATCCATAATTATGGCATGTTACAAACTGTAAATGATCTCCTGTTAAATAAAAATCCCTTAGTATTTCATTTGGATTCAATTTCATGTGTTATTTTTTTATTCTTAAATGAAGATACACACACACACACACACACACTGTGTGTATGCGTATTGCGTATATGTGTGTATATGTGTGTATATATGTGTATATGTGTGTGTATGTGTGCGTATGTGTGAATATGTATGTATATGTATACATGCATATGTATATGTGTGTATGTGTGTATGTATGTATATATCTATGTATGTATGTATGTATGTATGTATGTATGCATGTATGTATATTATGCTATATGAGTATTAACTCTTCCCTCACAGCAAGACAACCAGGGGAATGATTCTGTTTGGTTCCTTCTTTTCTCTAAGCCATTATGCAGAGAATAAGCTCTGAGTGATGAGGTCATACTCCTCTCATCTAAGAAAGAAACAGGTTGCTTCTTAGGGTCACTCATTTCAGATCACTCTATGTATTCAGTTAACAATTTCTGCTTGATTAAAATGTAGTCAAATTTTCCATTTGCTTAATTTTTTTAATTAAAAATTTTGGTTGAAGCTATCTAAAAATATTTTATGTCATTCTTATGTGTGTATGTATGTATGTATATGTATGTATGTATGTATATTATGCTACATGAGTATTAACTCTCCCCTAGCTGCTTGAAAAAAAATTTTCCACTATGAATGGCCCTGTAATTGGAACATTAAAGGTCACTTCCCAGTGAGAAGTACCTTGTAGATATTAAAGGAAAGACAACTCTCATTTCTACCGCTCTGTTACCCTCATTATTGTGATGGAGGCTTCATAAGCCTGATGGAATTCGGGAAGTAAAGGGATCTCCTGGAATCATCTCAAAGCCCTGGAGTTCCGAGCCAGGCTATTATGGCTGAGCTGCTATGCATATGTACAAAAACTGGTGGTTTGCTTAGCCCTCATCCCTGAGCCATCTGCATGCTCTGCACACACAAAAAGCAACATGATTCAGTCATTCACAAAAAGCATTTTCAAGTTTACTTTTCACATGTGTGATGTGGTGTTGTTTGTAAATATGGATGTGTATAGCGTGTGTGTGTGTGTGTGTGTGTGTGTGTGTGTGTGTGTGTGTGTGTAGTGTGCGTGCATATTCAGGGACACATGTAAAAGTCATATGATGTTCTAGTTTGCTTTCTGTTGCTATAATAAAACACCATGACTAAACCCAACTTGGGAAGGAAAGGGTCTATTTAGCTTACAGGCTACATATAGTCCAAATTCCAGGCAGGAATTTGCATATTGGCTTATTCCCCTTAGCTTATCTTTCATACATAGATCATTCTTACCTTCCCATGGAGATCTGGGCCTCCTTTATCGATTAGCCACTTAAGAAAATGTCTCACAGAAATAACCACAGGCCAAACTGATGGAGGTAAATCTTCAACTCTTCATACTTGTCCCTTCACAAGTGTGCCAAGTTGATGGCTAGGATTTGTCACCAGAGACTCAGTGGCTAATAAACCTTAGGCGTTAGGTGCAGGTCCTCCCTCACCTTCCACTTTGTTTGAGACAAAGTCTCTTTTGTTCCCTACCAGAGTATACATGTCAGTGGGCCACCCTGTAACTTCCAGGAACTCTCTTGCCCCTGTGCCCTGTTTCTGCACAGAAGCACGCTTTGGTTGTCAGACTTGGTGGTTTAGCCACTGAGATCTCCTCCTAGCCCCACTGATATGCACGCATGTATTCATCTAAATTTAGTGTTTAGGCTTCTCAGATTGCTTGGTTCTAGCTGTCTTGGTCTGCTTGTGTTTAATCAGTTTGCATTTCCCCAAACGAAACCGGAGATCGCCAGTTATCAAATGAGCAACAAGTGGCACCCAATCACGCCATTCAACTCAGTCCCAAACTCTTAAAGATTTGCTCACTAGCACTTACTTAAAAAATATTGAGACTTGAATGAATAAAACAAAAAAGGAAAATAAAATGCTGATTCCTATCTCACCTATGACTAAAAATATGTCTCCTGACATTGACAGATATTTCTTGAGAAGAAGCCTGCTCTATTCAGCTTCCATTCTTAAGAAACACTGAATAGAATTACAATTACAGGGGTGGTTTCAAGGGCTTTACTTTATACCACGAATATCATAGCTCAATGTGGGCCACACTAGTTTTATGAGAATAAATAGTATTTATTGCTTGTTTTGTTTGTTTTTTCTAGTCTGTGTGCTTTAAACTTTTTTCAGCTCACTAATTGCCATGAGTTAGAATTGTTCCCACCTCCTAGATTATTTAATAAAATATGTGTTTTCAGGGGTAACCATTTATAGCAATTCCCAAAGAGGAAACCGGCACAAACACCCTGTAGTGGGCCTCCAGACTGAAGACATCTGTGATAGTAGAGTATGGAGTGTGGTGTTTATTTAGTTGTGCATACTATTGTTAATGGTATTGCTGGTCTCAAGGCCAAGAAATTCTTAGGCACATGTAAGTATTTGTTTGGATTGATTTTCTGATCTATACCTAAGAACTTAGAATTCTTAGTCCTTCATATTTGGTGAAGGGTGAAAATGAAGAAGAATCAGTGATTGAAGAGTTAGAAGACACAGAAGAGGAGGGAGAGGAGAAGGAAGAAGAGGAGAAGGAAGCAGAGGAGAAAGAAGGAGGAGGAAGAAAGGAGGAAGAGGATAATGAAGAGAAGGAAGAGATAGGTTGGTCTCAGAGACTCACTGGCCAGCCAGCCTACCCAAGTCAGCACTCTCTAGGTTCAGTTGGAGGCCCCATTTCAATACAAGTTAGAAATTTACAGAGAAAGACCCCCAACATCAACTTCTGGCCTCTACATCAGTGGTTTTCAACCTTCTTTATGCCGTGAGCATTTCATAACTATGTTGCTACTGTTATAAATAGCAATGTCAATAATTCAGAGATAAAGGTTTGCCAAAGGGGTTGCAACTCACAGTTTGAAAACCACTGCTCTATAGGCATATGCAACCACATAGGCACAACATGCATTCACCACACACACACACACACACACACGCACATGCACACATATACACACACTCACATTTAGAAAATGTTATTTGCACCTTTTAGCCCTTGCAATACATATATATGATAAAAATAGAGGGTGAGAACAGATGTTATAGATGACAGTAACATAGTAACAGGTCTGACATACCATCTTGGTTTCTTCTTTGGGCTCATTCTTTCTTGATTGTTTTATCTGTTTATCCATTAATTTAACAGCAGTCATTGTTTTTCAAAAAGCACTTGAAAAATATGTTGCTGCCACTCTTAGAGGTACCATTAACTTTGTTCATTAAAACATAGTAGTGGAAAAGAAATTGAGTAGATTTTTAATAGATGGGATAGACGTCTCATAAGTTCTTTGGCTGCCCCTACCCCATACACTTTACTTCTCTCCTTCCTAGCATTTTTGTGCTGGAGTGACCTTCTGCATTAGGTATGGAACTTAATTATTAAAAATTCCAGATTTATATTTTATAACCCACACAACCATACCAGCAAACTAGTATTGAGTACATATCAGATGACTGTCCTGTATTAGATCCTAGGAACCGAATTCAGGAATTCAGAAAAAAAAAGGGGGGGGACCTCTCTTCCTCCAACTGAGGATAATAAAAAGGTGTGAGTAAGAAGCATGGCCTTTGGTTTTCTGAAGCAGAGTCATGTGCCTCTTCTTGGGTGAAGGCGTGGTGATTCAGGATTGGTCAGAAGGGTCAAGTGTCAAAGAACATGGCTTGTTTGGCAAAGGAGGAAGAGAGGTGGTAGAGGTCAGGGTTGGAGAGATGGATGATGGGAACGGGGGAAACTGAGACATCATTGCCCCTCTGCTGGCCACAGCTGCCTACTCTGCTCCCTGTGCTGTGCTTTCAAGGGGCTGAGTAAGTAAATGAGACAAAGTCCTTAGAGTGTTTTTCTGTGAAATCTATTCCGACCCAGCTGAGTGCTGCTAGTTCTTGGACACAAGCATTTGCATGTATTACTAACACTATTGCTCATATTATCATCATTGGGCTTAAAATATTTAAATCAAAGCCTTTTACGGTAGCTTTGAGCTTGATATATATATATATTTATATATTTATATTGATATATATATATTTATATATATTTATATGTTTATATATATATGATTCTGTAAACAATGATGAAAATGTGAAGGAATAAATGAATGATTTATCAGAAGAATAGATGAATCAGTGAATATCTCCTCTTCATATTGTAGACAAAGATGCAGCTTTCTCCTAAAGCAGCCTTGATGAAGAGGTGAGTCTGGCTTGCGCAGACAGTGATGGAGGGGCGTCTGACCTTCTCTGACATGTTTCCATTTAGGCTGATCCCTCCCTGGATCCTTTGCTATCCTTATATCTTCCTGGCTATGGGATTTTTATTGAATTTCTGATATGTGAATGAATCACCATATAAAATGTGAACTTTCTCTCAAACAAAATTACACAAACAAAATAATTCTGCAGAGAAGGGAGCAAATAGGCCTTCTCAGTGGCAGCTATTTCTAAGAGCCCCTCTACCACTGAAATGTTATTTCTGTAGCCTTCTGTGGTTTTTGTTGGAATTTTACTGAGAAAGACGTATGATCTGTGAGAATGGGTACTTTATCTCTGTTGGCTATGAAAACATTAGAAAACTTACCATGACTAAAAGTATTTTAAGTCGATATATAAAATGGCTTCAGATTTCTCTTATCTTTTTATGGGGTGGGGTTCACAGGGGAGATTGAGGTGGGTACGATGATGATTAAAATCAATGCAGACCACTGCTGGTCTTAACACATGATGGCAATATTGTACACCACTGTGGCACATAAAATGATATCACCCATAAATCCTTTGCCCTTTCTGATGCTTCTAAGAAAACACATGAAATCATTTTGACTGATTAACAAGGCTATGCTCTGCAGGCACTACAGACCCTGAAGTTATTGCTGCTACCTAACTTATCTCCTGCAATAAATCAGGTACTCTTTGCATGATTAGGAGGGGGAAGATGTGGCCTAGGAAGAAAGAAGGAGGCAACAAGTATTTAGAGCTAGCTTGGCTATGAATCCACAGTATCAAGGTTGGATGGGATAAGAAAATCGCTGACATTCAACGCTTGTAAATAGAATTACTGAAAATTAAAGGAGACACCTCAGTTTCAGGAGAAGGCAAACAGTTCTCTATAGATTACAGTTTCCCCGTTTGAGGACCTGCTTCAAGTCACTTAGCTGGGATTAGATGCCAAATGGGGCTATTGATTACTTTCCACACTTCTCTTCCTCTCTAGGTGCCCAAATCACATCTATCCTTGAGACAAAAGAGTCAACTTTTATTATAGGTTTTGTGGTTGTGGCTAAGTACTAGGATGGAATGGAGAAGGAGTAAATAGCTTGTGTATTAAAACAGAGAAAAAATACACTTATTAAAATGGATTTTTTTAAGTCAGGAAGCTTTGTACATATTGAGGCAACTCTATCACTTGGATGGTACCACAAACCACAAACTTGTGTAACATTATTTGAATGGTTTGTCTACCTACTCTGTCAAATCCTGTGAGGACTTCTCCAGAGTGTTTCTCATAACTGTTAAAACCATTGTTGTGGCCGGGCGGTGGTGGCGCACGCCTTTAATCCTAGCACTTGGGAGGCAGAGGCAGGCGGATTTCTGAGTTCGAGGTCAGCCTGGTCTGCAGAGCGAGGTCCAGGACAGCCAGGGCTATACAGAGAAACCCTGTCTCGAAAAACCAAAAAATAAAAAAATAAAATAAAATAAAAAATAGTTAAATAAAAAAAAAAAACCATTGTTGTGAAAGTAGCTGTGTGGTATGCTGACAAAGTCCTTTGTGTAAAGACCCAGGGACAGTCTACCTTAGTCATTTGGCACATAATACAATGTAATTCATCCAGCCATGAAAAAGAATAAAATTACCTCATTATAGAAAAATGGATACAGCTAAAGATCTTCATATTAAGTCAATTGAATCAGTTTTATAAAGACAAATGTCATATTTGCAGGCCTTAGATTTTATATATGTTACTTATTTATACTATATGGGAGAACAAATAAACTTTCTGGGGACAAACAGGATAGGGAGGGGAGAGAAAGATATTGGAAGATACGGAGGAACATGGTTAAAACACATTACATACTTGAATGAAAATATCTTTATAAAATCATTTCTATACTCAATGAAAAGAGGTATGTGTGCATGCATACACATACATCTCTCTCAAGACAGTAGTAAACTAACTACAGAGTGACACAAGAAGACACCTGACTTTGTAGCTTTTGACATCACAATTTGTATAATTAGCATTGCTGCTGTACAATGGATTAAACTTGGGTATCACATGTAGTTTACAAAAACCAAAAAAGTAGCTTGGATTTCTTCAATACTCTATTATATTGCTTCCGATTGTAAATATCAGCAATTAAATCAGACAAATTCAATGGAAATTCTGTGCTGGGAACGTTGCTATCACTGGACTCTAGGATATGTAGATTTCTTTTACCCCTATGTCTGTATTCTTTTCTATCAGTGTTCCAGCCAGCTGGCTTGACTGATAGGCAGAATATAGAACTTGTTTTCTTCTTGAGGCACCTGAATTTATCACTTATGTGTTCATTGTTGCTTTAGGTATACCCATTTATTCAACTGCCCTCTAAAGTAATAATGCTTTTATCTCTGAAGGTTCCCAAGAGTCCCAGATGTTAATATGGGAGTACTTTGTATACTGTAGGTAGGATATTGAACACATGGAAAAAACCCATGTTTCTTAATCTTAATTTTATAGGATTAATAAATGTGTTCTGAAAACACTCCCTTTCCAATTTTTTTGTAATGATAATCTTATACTCAGAGAACCCATTGAAAGGGGGATAACTGTGTATCAGGAAGAAGAGGGATCTGAGTGAACATGGTGACCTAACCTGAGGAATGTGTGTGGAACTATACAGTAGGCTGGAGGGAGAGTGGGGAGAGGAGGGGACAGAGGGAGTAAGAATTTCACACAAACTAAACCTAAAGTCTGAAAAGAGGTGTCCCAGATCTCCTTACATGTGATTTAAGTCTCCCTCTTCTCCCCATCTCCCTCAACATATGTGTGTGTATGTGTTTGTGTGTGTATCTGTGTTTGTGTGTGTATATATATGTGTGTGTGCAAATATGTATATATTCCAATCAATTGGAGAACATAATGAGGTTCAGAAGTTCTCATTTTCTGTAGTAGAACTTTGATTTTTTTTCAGAAATTAACAATTTAAAGACATTTAATATTTTAACTGGTCTCAACAGTGCCATATCACAAATGTTGCCCATTTCCAGTTCCTCTGCCTGCTGGGACTCAAGCAGATGCTTGCTAAGTCACCATGATTAGATTGCAGGAATTTTCAGAATCTTATTTCTCTGCCTTTGTGTTTCAAGCACACCATGGAGATGATGCAAATAGCCTATCTTGAGCAAATGATCTGTCCTTGTGTGTCAAGGAGTACAGAATCAAGCAGAACAGTCTGGCCACTGAAGACTCACCCTATACTGAGGCCATTTTCAGATCACAGTATACCACTGTGATCTGTAAACCTGACTACTTAGAACAGTCTTTCTACTTTATAATTTATTTTCAAATTATAGCTTTTTATGACATCATTTTCCTGTGTTGATGTGATGGTTAATCTTGATGGGATATAGAATCACCTTGGAAACAAACCTAAGGGCGTATCTGTGCAAGAGTTTCTCAACTAGGTTAAGTGAAGCAGAAAGGCCATCTTAACTGTAGTTATAAATGCCATTCTATGGGTTAGGGCTCCCAACAGCTTAAAAGGGAGGGTGTGAGCAGAGTACTAGCATTCAACTGCCTCTGCTTCCTTCCCGGAGTCTGGATGTGGTAACCACCTGCCTCACACTCTTTCAGCTGGGCATTATATACCACAATGGGTTTAAACCTCGAATTCAGAGCTAAAACAAACTCTTCCTTCTTTATGACACTTTTGTCGGGAATTTTGCCACAGAAGTTAGAAAGCTAACTATGATGCTGGTCCTTCGTTGCTCACAGTGAATGGAGAGCTTTTTGTACTGTGGTTATATAAAAAAAAACTAAAACACTAAACTAATACAGCAGAGGGAGAAAGCAGCAGACTGAGCAAGCATTGACTGTTCTATAAGGTCAAAGCAAAACTTTCTTGAAAGCATTGACAGAAAGAGAATAAAAAGTTTCATTCAAGTGATGCAAGCTATCAATTTCCTCATCTCTAAGAGTTATTCCTATTTGGCCATCAAGTCTGGATATAGCTTTTCCAACGAGTAAGAATCTTAAAAGTAGAGCATATCAGCTTTTCTATCTTTCTCACACTAGTCTTTTCCAGAATGGCTCTAGCAATGGCTATTGTTTGTGTCTCTTATATAGTAGCAATGTGCAAAAGAATTTGCTTTTTCTTCTGGCCTCTCCCACCCATCAGCTTTATTTACATTGTCCCTGCCTTAGTTAGGATCTCTATTTCTGTGATAAAACACCATGAACAGAATCCTTAGGGAGAAAGGGGTATTGTTCATCTTATAGCTTGTAGTCCATGGGCCAGGGAAGTCAGGCAGGAACCTAGAGACAGGAGCTAATGCAGAAGCTAATGCAGGAGCTAATGCAGGAGCTAATGCAGAGGAATATTGGCTTGTTCCCTATGGATTTCACAGTCTGATTTCTTATAACACCATGATGATCCTATTCCTGGAGTGATACTACCCACAGTGAACTGGACTTTCCCACATTGTATCAGTTAAGAAATGAACCACAGACATGCCTACAGACCGATCTGCTAGGGGCATTTCTCATTGAGGCTCCCTCTTCCTAAATGACTCTAACTTGAGCATCAAGTTGACACAAAACCAAAAAATAACCAGCATAATCCATAATTACTATCTTTTCACCTACAGAAGCTGCTACTGAGGATATTAGTTCTTCTGAAAGGTGTCGAATCCTTTCTGGACATTAATGAAAATCTTCAACACACATAAATATGTATATATGTGTGTATATAAACACATTTATTTGAATAGAAAACACTTTGATTAATATTCCCAGAGAGATTTTAATGATATGCTTCAATAAAATAACAAGATTTGTAACATACCAAAAGATAATAAAAATAAAACAAAGATAAAAAAATCATACTTAAGTTTGAAAGTGTGAATAGATATTTATAGAGAGTTACACAAGGGGAAATCTATCAAAGCATAGTACAGAAATACTAAAAAGCAACCAAAGCAAACTATAAGACTGAAGGTAGACAACCTTGTGGACTCAAGGTCACACAAACAAGCATTTTAGAGGAGCACTGAAATTTCCAGGCTATGAATGAATAGCTGCACAAGAAATCAGACTGGACCAGGCACATTAGGGGAAAGTGGTTGATGCATTCAAGCCATTTTAAAGGATATTGTCGAGATCGAAAAGCCCTTGGATTTAACTGTAGAGATTTATGTTCTAATTGGGAAAATGTATATTCTGATAAATCTTGGGAAGAAAAAGTTTAATTCTAAGATATTTTATATCTTGTCTGTTTAGAAGGAACTATTGTTTTAGAATTAGTAAAGATATTAAAAAGAGCTGCCAAACATGTTAGAGAACTAATGCCTTTTTTAAATGGATAGAAAGAGAGTTTGAAGTAGCATATAAAAGGGGAACACAAAAGGACACCAGTACAGTTTATTGTTTGTCTGATTTTGGTGTTTTGTTTTGTTTTTGTTTTTGTTTTTCACTTCTAGAAAATATCTACGAAGAAATCATTTAAGACATCAATGAGTTTTTAGATCATAATACTAGGAAGCTAGTTATGGTGGCACATGTCTGAAATCTCAACTCCAGGGAGCCTGAAGCAGGAGGATCACCAGGACTTTGTGGGAGACCTGGACCATATAATGAATTCCAAGCAATTTGGGGCTAAATAGTGAGATCCTGCATCAAACCTTACCTCCCAAATTTAAAAAAAGTAACCCAACAACAATAGAGACATAGACATTTCCGATGTTATTTGCTGGTGGTTTTATGAGAAAATTCCCATTAGGCTCAGGTATTTGGACATTTTTGGTCCCCATGAGTGGTTCTTTTGGGAACATTCTGAACCTTTGAGAGGTATGGCTTTCCTGGTAGACCTACATCATCGAGGCAGGTTTTGAGGGTCTATAGTTTCACTCCACATCCAGTTTTCTCTCTTGTTCATGAATAATGTGGGTAAAAATTGGAACTCTCATCTCTCAGCCTCCTGTTTGAGTCCTAGTGAACTGCTACACCTCTCTCATCATTATGGAGTCTCTCTCTCCCTCTCCCTTTCCCTCTCTCCATAAGCCAGAAGAAACTCTTCATTATCTAAGTTGTTTTTGGTCATGGTATTTTATAACCACAATAAAAAACAACAAATCATGAATTTCTAGGTTACTGTGGCTAGAATAGAACATTTTAATCACCCATCCTCTAATGCTATTGGTGCACTGAAATGGTATCTAAGATAGGAGATGCATAAGGGGGGAGGGGTGTTTTCTACCTTTATTTTTGCCTGGGCTGCCATGTCTTTGTGTATACAGACTGAAACCCAGGGCAGCCAAAGGCAGAGACAACTTCGTGGACAGAGGAAAGGCAAGAGATTCAATATGGCCTTGGTTGCTGCTTGACTGTTATATTTGGACCACAGAACTAATTCTGTTTGCTTGTTTTTTTCATGGGATGTGGGCTAGGTGTTTGGCTTGGAGCGGCATGGAAGCAGATACCTTGTAATAGGGAAGATATTACTGTACCGAGAGTTTAGTCTGGATATCAGAGCTGAAAACAACCTAAGCTTCAATACCTTCTCAACACTGTTCAACTCTTGTTTGGGATGTGGAGACCATTTTCCTCCATCGTCTCCTTAGATCTCGTGTAAAGAACAATGCTACTTCAGTATTATCGTTTTCTTTAATATTGTGGGCTGTAACCAAGATATTCCTAGAAGTAAGAAAAAGTTTATACCAATTAAAAGAAAATCAGTCACAGAAATAGATTTACGTCTCAGATTAGAAAAGACTTTAAAACTGCTCTCAGGCATATTAGAGAATGCACTTTTAAAATTAGATTTAAAAATGGAGAGCTTGAAATGGCATATAAAAAAGGAAACAACATGAGCATTTTGAAAGTAGAAAATATAAAGCCTGAAATTAAAAAATGAATCGAATGGCCAAACTTTTTGAAAAATGGACTCAGTGTACTCAGTCACTAAAAGGACTAGATGTTATCCCTTAAAACAACTAAGATTTTTAGATATTATGTAAATAGACACACATACAACTTACATACATAAGATAACTTCGAAGCATGAAGAAAAAAGGTTAAACTGGCTTTCCGACCCCAGGGCCTTAAATCTATTACAGTAGAAAGTTTCCTTGCTTTGGTTTGGTTTCTTTATCCTGAACTTGGATCTTTAGAAGCCACTGTCTACCCTGGAGATACAGCGATTGTAGACAAGCAGTGCTGAATCTAGTTAAGTTTCTTCTTTCTAGCATAGAATAAGGAAAGAGGTGTGCTCAAAACACAGCAATCACCTTATCCTGTCCCAAAACACAGAAAACAAGGCATCCATCTGGTGACTTAGGCTAACTAACTTTCAGCATTAACAGAAATGCTTTGTTCCCACATCTGTGATTGTCAGTGATCAGCAGGGAACCTGAATTTCTAGAGAGATGGGCTAGGGTCCTCTCCCTGACTCCCAATCTACTCTTCTACTGCAATGCCAAGGTCCAACAAAAACATTACAGAAGAAGAAAGTCACTGAACAATCTCCTTTATGATCATACTCACAAAAATTCCAAGTAAGGTAGTGAGTTTCAGTGCCTGAAATGGAGAGATCAATCTGAGCAATTAAGTTTTGTATTCCTCTGAAGGCAAAGTCATCTAAACATGTAAAGATATTGATAAGAATGATTTACTGAATTATTTTTGATTAATGCAGGAAAAAACTAATTTTCACTATTTGTTGAAATGAAGCAGAATTAGTCAATTTGAAATTTTCAGCTTACTGAAAACCTTGAATCCAATAATATATGTACTGATAATGTATTCAAAAGGAGCTCCCTTAAAAGTCATATAGGTAACAAATATTCTCATCATTTCCACTGCTAGTCATAATGTCAACAGAAGTTCTAGCCAATGTTGGAATGTAAGAAAAAAGAATACAGGACACAAATGATATATATGAAGTAATTTGTAATCTATTAAAAAGGAGGTATGAATTAAGATTCTATACAAGATCAGCATGTGGAAAGTAATTATAGTTTTATGATGGCAGCAAACAAATAAGAAATAAGTAACTTCTATAACAACACAAAATTTCGTGAATTCCTTGTCGTGAATTTATCCAAAAGCCTCTTTACCTTACATCCTGCAAAACATTTCAGAAAAGTGACCCATGGTGTCAAGACAGTGAATTGTGGAAATTAAGAGGCACTTTAAGAATTTTATAAAATTGCAAAGAAACTAGGGAAAGAATAAGCAACCTCAGTATATTATTATTATTATTATTGATGTTTTAATTGCTTTTTTCTGGTTCTATTTCATTCACGCACATGATGCATCCTGATCACCCTCTCCTCATAATCGATCTCCCTCCTGTCTCCATCAATGCCTTGTCCTACTGTTCTACTCCTTGAAGACACGCCCCTGCTGGGGTCTCTTGTTTAGTTTCCTAGCTTCTGTAGAACTGCAAAGGTCTGAATAAGAGGCTGAACAAGTGGCTGTTGTTTCTCTATGACTAAGCTAACTTTATCAATCTAAACATCCCTGTGTCACCCATTTCTGAAAACTTTATAATTTCACATTTGTTAACCATTGAATAAAATTCCATTGTGTGTATATACATCATATTTTCTTTATCCATTCTACAGCTGATGGACATCAGAGCTGATGTGGTTTTCTGACTACTGTGAAAAGAGAGACACCGAACATGCACAAGCAAGTGTCTCTACGGTAGTGTACTGAGTCCTTTGGACATCCAGAAAAGGACTAACTCAGTTATATCAGAGTTCAACAATGGATAAAGGTTCCTCTTTCCAACAACCTTACATGCTTTCCTTTTTTTATTACTTAATTTCTTGATAATATGTTTATGACTCGTATAGGATCTCGTTCTTAATATATTATTAGTACATATCTTACTGGATGCAGGGTTTTTAATAAGCTGTTGGAAAATTCAAGTAATCTATGCCTGGAGTGAGATAGGGTCTCAATTATAACTTTCATTTCTCTAATAAACAATGATATTGATCTTTTGAAGCATTTGTTTATTGTCAATCTTTACCTATGTTTTTAACCTTGGGGTGGAGACGGTCTCCAGTGGTCTCTGCCAAAGGAGATGAAGATGCCTACATTATATATCTTGTTCCAAACTTCTATATGCATTTCTAAAAATTTTATTTGTCATATATTATAATACTATATACTATTAAATGTACATCTTCTAGTTTTATTGTTAAGTGTACTACCACTATTGTGTTATAGCCATGCTGCTCAGGAGGTAATCTTGGTTCTCTTCAACTGTTTACAGTCAAGGTTGCTATTTAGTGTCTTTTCTATTCTCAGATACTTTTTGCTCTTGAATTTCTAGACGTTTTCATCATAAGTCTTCAATTTGAGTTTATGGGAATTTTGAGGTCACACACACACACACACACACACACACACACACACACACACACACACAGTGCTTCTGAGCTAGTATTCCAGTCACACATTTTCTGTGAACTTTGAAGAAATAATTCCAAAGCCTTCTGATTGTAGAATACAGCTCAGAAGTTTGAAGTCAGTTTCATATTTTTTTCCTTTGTGACATCAATATATGAACGTATGCCAAAAGAACTGAAGATGTGCCTTCCTTTTCAGAGTTCAGTGACAAAGAAGCTTCATCTCAATAAAATTTTGGTCGGGGATCTATTATTGCAAGCCTTTCACCTGTGCTGCAATGTTTTAAAATCAGATTTTCTATATATTCTTTACACACTCACATTTAGCCTATTGCATCAAAATTAGTTAATTAGTTTTCTGGGGAGAAATGGTGCAGTGAGTAAAGTGCCTGCCATATAAATGGGAGGACTTGTGTTCGGATTCCCAGAACCCATGTAAAGCCTGACATGGTAGTATAGGTCTGTAATCGTAGCAGTACTGTGGGAAGATGGGAGACAGAGACCAGAGAATTCCCAGAAGTTTACTAGTCTATGCTCTAGCATAGACAGCATTGAACAAGATCTCATATCTCACATTAAATAGACAGCAAAAACCATACCTGAGGTTGTTCTCTTGATTTCTGTGTGCTTGCCATGCACACACAGGTACATATGCATGCATGCGTGCATACACACACACACACAGTCACACATACTCACACACACACAGTCATTAGTATATACAAACTTTGGAGTAACATCCTTTATTACACTAAGTACAAGACAAAGAAACAGAGGGAAAGTTATCAGTAGTAATCATAGAAACAGTTATTAACAAAGAATTGTATAAAGAGCCTAGTAGAGTAACTTTTTTTAGGGGATACTGGCAACTTAGAGATAAACACGTAGCATAGTAACTGCCTTTATTTGTTGTGTTTCTTAAAAATACAACCTTTGAAATACTCATGTGGGACAAGCTTGGAGGCTTGCCCAATGGGGAGATGTATTGTTGTCTCAGATGACCTTCCTGTGGTCAGAAGAGCTACAGTGATGAATTTAAGGTAATCTGTTCAGATTTCATAAGAAAAAAAACACAAGTCTTTAACATTATACCGGATCACTTATTTAACCATTCATTTAAACCATTGAAATGAATGAGGTTCATCTTTTGTTTGAGAAAACATCTTTAATACTAATGATTTAGCATCTGATTTTACACTAACCAGGCATTTGCTGACATAAATTGAGTGCAAAATTTCAGGTTTTTTTAAATTTATGAAATCCTAGTGCTAGAAGAATGTGGCACAGCTGTTACTAAATCTTAGAAGGACACCTTTAACAGTTTTCTTTATGATTAAAGACTACTGTGGAACCAGTAGCTTAAAACCCTTCTTCTGGCCTATCTCGGAGTCTTGATGTTAGGTTATGATGTTTGAAACCAGCCATGGAGATGCAAAAAACACAGTGATCCTTAACTTCCCTCCTGAAGAATCATAGCTCAGTGGGATGCTGGAGACGGTTTTCCACTTCTTGATGGAGTATCATATCTAGATTATATGCAGTGACAAAAATGTTGTGTTTGAATACTCTACTGGGGATTAGCCTGGATACTGGCATCAAAGGCAAACCTGAAAGTTTCAATTAATATATTTGGAGGAAGAATATACTTGGTTTAAGTATATATTTGTAAAATCAGAATAACTTACAGTCCAGATGAACCCACTACAATCTCTTATTTTACAAGGTGATCTTTTAAAATGTTACGGAAAGTCTACTACAATTTGAGGAAATAGGCAATGACTGAGAAACAAACAAAAACAAACAAATGAAAAAGAACAACAAAATGGAGCTTGCTACAGGATAGTAATCTGTTTCTTTATTCCAATTCCTTTTCACTTTGCAGGTAAGTTTCTATGTCTATTGATTATAATAGTGTTTATAAGAACCTTGATGGCACTGATGTCTGAGTGAGGAACCCCAGTGTTGCTCCCTGTAGGACAGGTTGATGACAGCATGTGCTGGATCTGTGCAATGTGTTATACCAGAGAGCCTGTCATCAACGTTTACAGATAAAGGAAGAAGCCAGATTGGAGCTGGGTGTCTTCATTTATCGGGATTTTCTTAGAAATGCCTGTTGCAGTAATAAGCCAAAGATATGATTTCCCACTGCTCTGTTGCTTTGTGCCTGGTTTTGTTTTAAAGAGATGGACAGAGTGCACTCTCTAGGATTTCAAAAGGATTGGTTGCAGTGCTTTCCTGGGGGCCTCCAATCCTCCAATCTGCTCCTTGTAGATTGAGTAAGAAGAGGGATCCTGCACCCGCCACTGGGAGGGATGTCTATTATTATTCGTGAAACTTGCAGGTTGACAGATGGGCCTCAGCAAATTTGTGCCATTTGAACTTCGAGCTTAAAAGGGGCTAGGGAGGGAGAGAGTCCCCACTTTGCAAAACAATGATAAGTTGGCTAGAGAGAATAAACATTTGGCAAAACATCAAAAATGACAAGTTTCTGGAATCAGAGGCTTGCCTATATATTTTTAGGATACATTAGTCATTTGGTTCAGATGGATAAAATTTCTTGACCCTTTTTCTAAGACACTGTAGATCCCTTCAGGTTTGTCTTTGAAAGCAGCTGTGAGCTACCATTCATCCAAATGCCTTCCCCACTGCCTGCTAATGTTGTGACTCAGAGAAGCTAGTCTCAACAGAAACATAAACCTAGACAATAAAAATGTAGTTTTAAATCTACAAACATCCCCTACAATTTTAACCTTGAAATAAGTATTTATTTAACTCATATTCAACATAAATTAAATTAGATATTTTCCTTGTCTTTCATGAGAAAAGTACCTATTTTTTTCCAAAAGAATACTTTTTTACAAGTGCTATTTATCTTGTTTCATATACCCTTTAGAGTAGAGAGGCCCAAAATAGTACCATATTTTGAACCAAAAACATTTGTTGGAAGTTGTGCATTCTTTGAAGTCTCATAAGACACTGGAACACTTACGGTTCAGATATGTTCTGAATTACAATGGGATTCTACGAAAGTTAACGGTCTCACACAGGGAGATGTCTGAGAATGAGATTCCCTACCCTTGTAGATTATCCTCTCCAATGTCTTAGAATGGACAGAAAAGTTACCCTGATTGGTGCTGTCCAGTACATATGCCTTCCCTGTGTCCCAAGGGGAACTCAGAAACCTAATTCAGGGAAGTAATTAAAGTCCCACAGGAGAGTCGTACGTAATATGTTCAAAGTTGGGGGTTTCTGTGTCTCTCCTATTGGGTTCTAAGTCAAGTCAATGTCTTGGACTACTTCAGGAACAAAATTTGAGACTTTTGGCTCCCAGTTATGTAATTTAAGTTGACAACAGAGTAAGATATCTATTTTCATGTGTGCACACATGTGTGCATGTATATGTTTGTGTGTGAGTACATGTCCTTGTATGTGCTCATATGTATATGTGCTCATGAGTGTGTATGCTCACATGTGTATGTTTGTATGTGGAAGCCAGAAGTCAGTGTTAGGTGTCTTCCTCAGTCACTCTCTACCAACATTTGTAGAAGTAGCTTCTCACTGAACCTGGAGCTCACCAATTCCTTTAGACTGGCTGACAGTCCAACCCCAGGGGTCTTCCTGACTTTGCCTTCCCAGGTCTGTAGACTGGGCTGCTATACCTATCTTTCATGGTAGTAGTAAGCATTTGAGTTCAGGTCATTATCTTCTCAAGGCGTGAGCCATCTCTTCAGCCCCATGGTAGCTTTTTAAAGACTAAACTAAGCTTAAATCTCATTCCCAGAACACATAAAAGGAAAGCCATCACTTTTCAGAAGTATTAAAAGTAATTCTGATAGCCCTCTATTGTCTTTAAAAAGAGAACAAAACAAAATCAATCATGGGAATGAATTCAGAAATTAGTACTTAGTGGAATGTCCTGATCAACCCTAAAAATGGTGGATTTCAGTAGAGTTTCTTTAAGCAAGGAGGAAAGTGGAGATAATTGGGAATGTAACTTATTCTCCTGATGTAATTGTCTTCTCAGAAGCATACAGCTGAATAAGCTCAACCTTTCTCATTATTTCTGAACTCTGGCTAGCTGGTTCTACTCAGTTGTTCTAGTCCAAACTCCTTTCCAAGCTGACTGATCCAAAGTGGCTTCCATTGGCTTCTGACTGAATTTCTCTGCTTGACTTCAAACTAACGCTGGCAATCTCTTCTAATCTTCTGGTTCCTTCTCATTCTGTTGCTCATTCTGTCTTTACCTGCAACCTGTCTCTATAAAACTGTCCCAGTAAAACTGCTTCCTCTGACCTACATGGAACTGCAATCACTCAAAAAGGAATTTAACTCCACTACACTGACTGAACTGAACTCAACTGACTCAAGTCCACTGCACTGAACTCAACTGAGTGCACCAAACTGAACTGCCCTCCACCCCTGACTTACTCCCTGCAGCAATTAAGTAGCCTCTTTTTCCTGAGATTTGGGTATATCCTATCTCTGACTAATTCTGTCAAAATTTTCTCTGATTCATTCCTCTGTTTGCCCCTTAATTAGACACCCCTTACAAACATGGCTGCTGCCTTCTACAAACTAACATTACCTACATTGACTGGGATTAAAAGTGTGTACTAAGGGTATGTCTGTATTCTAGCCAAATCATACTGTAATTGAAGGTGTGTTCACATTCCAACCAGAGGGACTAAAGGTATGTCATTCCAACCAGATCATACAGATCTAGAAGATCTTTTGATGTGATCCCTTGTCAGAGAAGCCATAATGCTGGATTAAAATCCCTCTATAGGCAATTACTTCCCATTTACATTTCTAAATAGGAATTTTATCCATAAATGTAGTATGTCTCTAGAACTTCACAAATTAGCAGAGTCTAAAATAGGCATTATGGACCAAAGTCCTTCTAGCATCCATGAGCTTTCACCAGCTTTCCAAACTGCACACACACAACACTGGTGATTCGGAGGAGCCCAGCACAGTGTACATCAAACCTAAAGCAGCACGCCAAGGCTGTGCTGTGCTTTGTCTCTCTGTCAAACATGCTATGCCAGCATTTTCTTTACGGAAAAATTTCCAGATTCCATGGCCCTGAACAAAAGTACTCAAAGTATACAAAGAAGGAGACTTTAAACTGCTTTCTGTTTTACAGTGATTAAGTTTTCATTTATATGCCACACTATTGAAGAGAAACCACACAGTTACGAAAACATTAGACAATGATAAAATGCATTCTTGACCCCTATCTGACCAGAGATCCCCCTCTTATAAAACTTGACCAAAAGCAGGTGATTGCTGGTCTGGAGCAAAGCCTGGTAAACATGCAGAAGAAATGGCAGTCACTTCTCACTTGGTTTGTGGAGAATGAGGACACTCATCATCTTTCCCACAAGCTACAGTGGCACCATATGTTGTGCGGGTGATTTCACTGATCAGAGCCAACTACAGCCAAGAACTGCTGAAGGGCACTTTGCCTCTGGCAGGCATGGTTGAGCCACTCCTCCTGGGTTTCCTTGGGTGTTACCTATACAAAAAGGCTAACAGATCCACAGTCTCCCAAAAAGATGCTCAGAGAAGAGAAATGAAACAAGAATGAAAAGAAATAATAAATAATAATCATTTTCAACAAAAACAAAATTCGACTCGATATATAATCTCCACAACGTAAATGTTTTATTTTCAGTGCAGATCTGGGCAAAGCTGGCCTTGTTCCTGCTTCCTGGAAGCACAATTTTTAATAATATGCTCAATCTTCACTATCAAACAATGACCCACACTTTAATAGGCACGCCAGACATTACTCCCCATTTCTGTAAACTCAGTAAACTGTAATAAAGGTATTTTATGGACAGTAGGGTTATTTTTTTTAAAGAAGATATATTATCTAGATTTCATCAGCACATAAAAATGTTATCTTGGGAACCCTGGAAGATTCATATATTTCTAAATTATAGCACATTGCTGTCACTTTCACATGAGATCATTCTAATTTTGTAAAATATATATATAATAGCTTGGACTGGGTCATGTTTCACACTTTATTCTATTTGAATTAATGATATTATTTACTCGTAGCTCGGCTGCACACTGGCCTCACATCCGATGAGGTAGTTCATAAAGAGAGAGCAACATAATAAATGAGGAAAATGTTATTTACTCTCTCGCCCAATTCTCAGGAGCTTGGTGTAAATTCCACTCGATAAAATGTGTTGGGTTTGCTTCTGTGTTCCTTTAAGGCTGGAGAGACAGGAGCAGTCAGCAGGAGCACTTGGAGTCTCAGCCTTTGTAGGACTTGCTCCTGGGCCCCTGCAGTTCTCAGCTCTGCAACTCCTTGATCCTAGAAACAAAACATTCTCCTGCCATAGAACTTCATCATATCCTCCCTAGCCCCAGGAGAGGCCAATAACACCAGACAGCAAGGACTCCAGTGAGTTGTGCACAATAAACCTTTCTCAGAGAAGCTATACATTAAAAGAAAATTATGCACTGAATGAAAACCTTTGTGTTTCCAGAGGTATTCATTTTGGCATGTAACAACCTGGTCTGAACCTAAATGTGATTCCAGTGCAAAGCCTAAGTGGACTTTTGATGAGAATAACTACATAACCCAAGAGTTCAGGAAAGAGGGGAACAACATTCTTAAGCAATGGAGGAACAAAGAACCAGGCTTCTCTTTGGCATACATTTCAACCCTACATGTTCCTGATAAGACCTTTGGCATCACAAGAAACACAGCAGTGGTCATCACAAGGCCAGCATACATGCCAGGAACCCCAGACCATACTTGTTTATCATGTTTACCCGGGAACCTGTGGTCACCATGGCTCATATATTAGAAGACAGTATTCTAGTACTTTATGCTCCAAGGCTCTAGTAGAATATCAACTTGGGACTTTAAATACCAGTGAGCCATAGTCACTGTATCAAATCTAGAGCTGCAATATTCAGTCTGAACTTATTCATTTCCTACCATGAAGAACATTTAAGAAACTAAAGACTTAACAGTCCTCAGTAAACCCAGGTTAGCTAGTTTGGATCTCTCTGTATCAGTTTTATATAGAACTCAAAACACAAGCAGGAGAGCATTAGCCTTTAGGTCTCAAATAAACTGTGGTCAACAATCAGTCCACATCTTCCCATCATTTTCTTGACATCTTGGGGGAAGATATGTAGTTTACCTTGTTCTTCAAATCTTTTCCACCTGGCAATCTAGAATTACCTCCCACTGTCTGAGCTGCCACTATTCTATAATAAACTGGACATGACATTTAGTTTCCTTGCCTTTTAATGCAAGGAAATAATCACAGTTATAATTCAACAATAAAATAACAGTAAACAAGAATCATCCCCAGTTTAGAAGAGCCTTCAGATAATAATTAGTTCACTTTTAAAAAAGCAAAACTACTCACAGACAATTTTATGCTGTGTAGAATTTAACAGATACATGAGGAGTCTGGAAAGAAAGAATCCCAGGTTGGCAACATAAAATACTGCAGGCTGGCTGTAACACTGGCAGCCATTTACACCCATCCCAGCTCCTGGTGACCTGGCTCCCCTTTTATCATTTACTGTGTTCGTGCCACACAAGGGTCAAAGTAGAAGGTCAGAGACTCAACCGTCCACACGTTGAACAGATTTGTTAAAAAATAAAACATTATATTCCAGAAAATTCCAAAGAAAAACTAGGTCTTGTCACACACTTAACTGAACACTGGACCTTGGCAATGTAGTCTAGTGCAGGATACTCAGTTATAACTTGCAGTAAATTCACAGATCCTCTTCTTTCTGGGCCCATACTCATATCGTACCTATCAGGGTATTATTTTTTAAAAATTGCATCACTCCTATTTATTTGTCTATGAGCACACTTGCAAGTTCCTCAGAATCCACATGGAAAGCAGAGGACAATTTACAGGAATCGGTAGTCTCCTTCTACCATGTGGGTCCCAGGGACTGAACTCAGATCCTCAAGTTTGGTGTCAGGTTCCCGTCCTCAGCCACCTTTCCTCCAGTCTTACCCATTTATATATTTTATAAGTATGTCTACAAAGGCTACATCTGTATTCAACACTTATTGAATGTTTTCTTGTCATCATTCCCTGAGAAATGCGGTTGTGTAATATTTACATTGTATTGGGCACTATAAGTAACCAATGATGGTTTCAAGTATACAGGAGGATTTCACAGGTTCAATGCCAATAGCACTTTATTTTACATAAAAATATGATCATTCTGGAACCAACGCCTGTCTATGAGACAAGTGAGTATGTACGAAAATATTCATATATATGAATACAAGAATATAAATGTATAAAACATATAAATATATCCTAGTACAGAGATACACACAGTCTAAATTTAGTTTTCTACTGGCTATCCATAAACTTAATCATCTCTTCCTAAGAATGGTCAATATATTCCAATACCATATTTGTTCCTTCAGATGAATATCTATAAACACTTGGTTTTAAGTGTTTTTTTTTCAGTGTTCCATTTTATCCTATGTAATATGGGGTAAGCAACTGAATTAAAGTTCCTAATTTTTCTAGCAATCTATGAAATGAATCAATATCATTTGTTTAAGGTGAGGTCTTATCATGAAGCCCTGGCTAGATTTAAGCTTACTATGTAAGCTGGATGGCTTTGAACTCATAGTTGTTTTGTGTTTGGTTGATTTTTATTTGTTGGTTAGTTCCTTTTGCTTTTGCCTTCCTGAGTACTGGGGTTAAAGGTGTACCCCTATCTTTATATATAATATATTATCTATAATATATTCATGTATCATATGTAGGTACAGGTGTGTGTATTCATAATTTTTAAAACTTGGCTAAATCTTAACAGAAATAGGAGCCCATGGATGGAGAAAAATGAAGCACAGAGATGTGTGTGTGTGTGTGTGTGTGTGTGTGTGTGTGTGTGTGTGTGTGTGTGTGTTTGAGTTGTGGGTAGAGAGAGGGTCAAAATGTCTTTTGTGTGTCTTTCTGGCTTTTAAGGTTTAGGAATAAAATAACTAACTAGTGAGTTTGGTCTTGTGTTTCCCTCCATTGATGAGTGGAAATATTTCCCTTAGTTATTAACACCAAACGTGTTTAAAAAGGAGTTACCACTAGATGCATTTTTACACCATCAGTAATTTGCTGAATTTATCATTGACTGTAAAATACTTCACTGATAGGTCTGGAACTAGAAGAGTTTAGGATTGACTGTTCATTCATAAAGCACTGAAATGTAATCCCCGACCCAGGCCTATGAGTTGACAGTGGAAATCAACTGCCAATTTTTAGATGTCCCGTGGATCTTTGTTTCCATCTAACCATGTGATGATTCTAAAACCTGGCTCTTAGGGGCAACATTAATTTTCTCATTTGTGGTTGTCTGAGAAAAATACCTATATATTCCTAACTTATTATTTTAAATTGTTAATGAAATAATACAATGAAGACAGTTTTGAATTACATGGATTCACAACAAATTTGCTTCTTTTAAGCAAAGCTATAAAAGTTTGAACACAAGTAAATATGTCCTTAACATTATTTTGTTATTCCTAGTATGGGATACTGAATGCCTAAAACTCCTTTTTAACATAATGAAACTTAATCTCATCCATAACAGCTTCAACAGTGTAACATAGCCATGCTTGTGTTCAGAAATTATGGAAACATTTGGTTACATAGAATCTTTGTTCTTCTCACCATCAATAGGGTCACTGGATGGGGACTCTGTAGATAAGAAAGATAACGTGATCTGATATACAGGATGCCATTCTTTAATACAACACAACCAAAAGCTTTATGCTATCACTAAGAACAGAGAACATTAGGATCCAAGCATTCCTTATCCCCCTAGGTTGCCTCTTCTGTTTCTTATAATAAACTACCAAGCTCATTTTCTCCTTCAGTATAAAGGAGATGCGATATATCCTGAAGGCTGTCATGAGAAATACTTTCAGAGATTAAGAGTCTTCATAGGCAGGAATTTCACATTATGCCTTTTAGTCTGAATCTGTTCCATTTGTATGCCTCTCTGTCTGTTTCTATCTATTGGTCTCTCAAGTTCACCATGCCAGTCAGAGGCTTATCACTTGGTAGCTGGCTAAATAATTGTTCTACCTTGGAATTTTCAGCCATAATTACCAGTATCAGATATAATAGTTTTGTTTCACTGACCTTATTTATTTATTTATTTCATTTCTTTCTTTCATTTCTTCCTTTGGTTTTGCAAGGCATGGTTTCTCTGTGTAGCTCCCCTTATCACCAATTCTATCAGCTCAGATCTTCATTGTTCTTATTGAACATCTTGTTAGCTATTTCCGATGTGTCTATATTATTCTGGTTTCACATACCCAAATGGAAACAACATTTCACTGAATCTTAGACTGGATACAGAGAGGATCATTTGCTTTGTGTTTTTCATAATGTAGTTTCAATTTATGTAAATGGATGAGTTCTTGGTGAATTATCTACAAATCTAGTAACCATGACTATAAATGGCCTTGCTAATGCACCTTTCCTATCCAGAAATTTAACTTCTCTTTCTCTCTCTCTCTCCCTCTGTCTCTCTCTGTCTCTGTCTCTGTCTTTGTCTCTGTCTCTCTCGCTCACTCCCTCTCTGTATATGCATACATATGTGTGTGTGTGTGTGTGTGTGTGCATGTGTGTAGAAAAGATTGAAAAACAGATGGTTGAAAGTATTGGACCATATCCAATATCCATTACAGTATTTGACATTTGTGTAGCTTTCCAAAATGTTTTTTATATTCTTTATTTTCCTTTCTTAGGTCCATATAAAGTTGTGCTATTTCTATTTTATGAACAAAAAAACCAAGTTTTGGAGAGTTTCATGGAATGGCTTCTGATGACACAGGGAGAAATGGAAAAGCCATGTTTTCTAAGGTAGGCTGCTTCTAAATTCATTAGTCTTTGAAATATGAAACCTGATGTAAAATACTGAGAAATGAGCGTGGGCTCATACAACCTGTTTGAAGTCTTGGTTCCTACAAAGATTGTAGGCTGCTATGAGCAAATTAAATAAACCCTTTGAGCCTCAGTTTTATCATTTGAAAATGAACAGAGTAATTTAGACTTCCAGGAGAGAATATAAGATATTGATAAGATAGCCAATGAAAATTGACTGGTTAGCCGGGCGGTGGTGGCGCACGCCTTTAATCCCAGCACTTGGGAGGCAGAGGCAGGAGGATTTCTGAGTTCGAGGTCAGCCTGGTCTACAAAGTGAGTTCCAGGACAGCCAGGGCTACACAGAGAAACCCTGTCTCGAAAAAACCAAAAAAAAAAAAAGGAAAGAAAATTGACTGGTTAAGAAGCATGTATCCTTGATTCTCCTTCTTTTGTATCTACTACCCACTCTGAACGCATTCCAGTAAAAATCTAAACCTGGGTTTATGTAGTGTATACATTTAAAGTGTGTGCGTGTGTGTGTCTGTGTGTGTGTGTGTGTGTATGTTAAGGCATGTACATGGAGGTAAGAGTATAACTAGAATGACTTGGTTATCTCCTACCAACCTGTGGGTCCCAGGTATTGAACTCAGATCATTAGAGTTTACAAAAAGAGGTATTTCCTAATGTTTCCAAAGTTTCCTAACGCTATATATAGCTACTAAATTTTTTACATATTCTAGCATAAAGATTTTCACAATGTTCTGTGAGTTTTAAATATACCTTTAATAATAGGAGATACAGAATATATATATATATATATAGTTGTTCTTTGTATCTTTTGAAATTTAAGAACTAAGAACAAAAATATCAAGTATCAACTAAATCTATTTGCAGAAAAACTGGAATACCCAGAGATGGACCCAGAGAAATTATCTTATTGTATTCCATGCATAAAGAGAAAGTGCCTGAGACAAAAGGCAGAGTGAAATGTTTAGAAATTGAGTTTACGTCTCAACAATTCCATTTTGGTGATTATTTTTGCTCATTCAAGCCCTATAAATTCATTGTAGCAAAGAGACACACACATCCAAGGGGGCTTTATTGCCTACTATGGCTCTAATGTGTCTGACAAAATCTTATGTGTTAAAAACCTAATCCCTAAATTCATGTGTGGATGTTATTAAGAGGGGAGGTCTTTGGGACGTAATTGAAGATAGTTGAAGTCAGAATGCTGGTTTTCTTATGATTAGGTTGTAGTACTGAAAAATGGAGGAAAGAAACCTGAGTGTGCACACTTCTGCTGTCTCACCATGCCTCCTGCCATTTTATGACCTGAGAAGAAGTCACATGACTCCTCATCTTGAATATCTACAGAACCATGAGACACACAAATCTGATCTTTATACGTTATGAAGTCTAAGATCTTCTATTAATCAAGTTTCTGACTCAATTAAATTGCTTCCTACAGTGAATACTTTGCAGTATATTAGCACAGAATATCTAGACACATTGCTGATTTGCTCCTTATTTCTCTTTCATTTTTACTAAAGTATTTATGGCCATAGAGGAACTTTCTTGTAGCTGTCAGAGTCAAGAGGTTTTGGTGAAAAAGTACCTGTGGAGGTCTAGCCAGGGTACAGGAACACTTGGAATAGGGGCATTGCTAAAAGTCTAGCAGGGACAGGAACCTGTGATCCCTGATCATAGCCTGGGGTAACCCAGGGGTAAATAGGGTAGATAACAGGAGATGATCCTTGGGAAGCCAAACATGTGGAGTCTAACTCTCAAGTTCTTTCTTAAAGCTTAATGTTGATGGAGAACTTTGCTTTGAAGTCCCAAACCAGAAATCTCTTCCACACGATTCCCTTTCTTTCCTGTAAAAGTTTGTGGATAATGATTTTTATTAATTTGTCAATGTACAGTACTGGGTATAAATAATGTCTGTGAGTGAATATTAAAATGTGTATTGAAGTTAAGAGTTCTGCCATGGAACATCCTCCTCAACCTGGGAAGGGAAAGTATTAGTAACTAGGTTCTAAGGCCATCTCTTGCTTAGGTCTTTGACTTAGGGAACTTAATCCTTCATACTATCATACAGATGTGTACTTTTACATTTAATGGGTTCATAACAGAACTCTTTGCTTTTTGAAATACATAATAAAAACATCCTTTTTCTAACTGTCCCATTTCTGTCTTCTCTATAATATTAAAATCTTAAGGAACTGATAAAAGTGTTGCAAGATATTTCTTATCCATTTACATTGAGGCAGTGAGAGGCCAGTGATTGGAGGGGAGAGAGAGAGGGAGGACTGCATGAGCAGAGCAGAGAGGGAGACACGGATATCCAGATGACTTCTGATGTATTTCTGGTGTTTTGGAGAGGTTAGAAAATTGGGATAAGACCTTTATCATTGTAAATTGGCATTATGTAATTGGGACTTTACATACATAAATATATTTGGTTAACTATTTAAGTTTAAGAGTCATGCTTTACCGGGTATTTGCATGTAGAGCGGGAGTGCAGGATTCCCGTCTTTTACAGAGGCTTGGTGGGGTGGTACAAATGCTTAAATGTTTAACACTACAGTGGAAAAATGGCTTATCAGATTAAAAAGGCTTGCCCAGCAAGTTTGAAGACCTGAGCTCAATTCTCAGAACCCATGCTGAAAAGAGAAGCTCAACTCCTTGGAGCTGTCCTTTGACCTCCACATGTGTGTCATGGCATGTATGTGTACATGCACATACATTTACTTTCAAAGCAATAATAAAGTGTTTAAAAATAGAACATGAAAAAGATCAAATGGAAACATGGGTCACCCCCAAAAGAGAGCATATAGACTTGTCAATAATAATTAATAAGGAGACATCTTCAGAACAGGAGGACTCAAGATAAAATACATCTTTTTCCTGAAACTCAGTCTTTTCCTCTACCCTTCCAATGCCTACATTCTATAATGTTGATTGTTTAAAATTTGTTATTGTGTAAATTTCCTCCTGTTTTGGTATGGAATTAAGATGTTTACAGTTTTCCCATTTATGTTGGAATTGTAAGGTTCTATATAAATAAACAGAACTTGCTGTACTGACAGTTCTCACCTGATCTATCCACAGTACCAGAAGTTCTCCTGCACTCCTAGATGTAACCAGCTCCTTTTTATTTTGCTTAATTTCCTATAATATTTTCAGAATTAAGTTCTCAACAAACAGGGAAATATCATTTTAAAGATACTTTAACAGAAACATATAAAAACACAATTTTGCAAAAGTGTTTTTTCCTATAAGTGAATTGGATTTCAGAAATAATGAAGATTGTATTTTTATCAGCCATAGTGATATAACAAGCTACTGCAGAGGATTATTTCATTCAGTCACTTGTCTATCATAAGAATACATTTCCTGAAGTATAGACTGGATCTAGCCTGTTCACCATTTCCCCCAGAGTACCTGGCATAGAATCTGTCATACAGATACACATTAAACAGTAAATAAATAATTAAACAATGTTTTTTTTCTAAGTTCAGTAGACATTTTTACATTGGGGGAGTGTTCTAAGAACAAACAAGTTATGGAATTAAATCTACTATGTATGTCATGTGATAAGGGAAGGGAACTGTGCTTCCTACTTTATTCTAAATGGTCTGGACCAACTGCTGCTTTCCGAGATTGCTTCTAGACACAAGAATCCCAGAACCAAATCATCACTTCTTCATTTTGCTGATCTAAATATTTGTGTTCCCATTCTCCCAAATTCACATCTGAATTAAAGCCCATCTGAATGTGACCCTATTAAAGGTAGAACTTCTTCCTAGAGACTGGATACATCATCACAGCTATGCCTACGTTGAGAGATTACAGTCCTTATCATAATGAACTAAGGAACCTGTCTCATCACACGAGGACACCACAGAGAGAAAACATCATTTATTAAAATGGAAATGGGAGGAATCTTATCAGATTCCGTATCTGCTGTCACCTTTATCTTGGTTTCTTGGTTTCCAGAGCTGTGAGAAACAGATTCTTGTATTCATAAGCCAGCCTATGCTGTATTTTGTGATGGAAATGACCTAAGACACTACTTATGATGTTTTGCTCTTTCAGTGTGTTTCCTGGTCCAGTGAATGCAATCGAGTCATCAGGCTTAGAGAGGACTAGAATGCCCAAGGTAAGTACATAGACCTGGTTAGCACATCTTCAAAACTCTTAGCTTCTTTTTCTTTCCCCAGTCCTTTGCAAAAATGAGGAGCTGTGATTGGATGTCACTTTGAGGAAGTCAACCATTGACTTTAATGAAACTGTTCACAAAGCTCTACAAATAGACTCCCTGGAAAATGGAGTCAAGGCTAGGCTCTTAACAGCCAAGCAAAACTAAACAGCATGGCAGTCAGCTCGATCATGACGGGTGGACTAGGCTTTCTCCCTTCATTCTTTGAGCTACACTGCTGTATGCCATTCACCAGACCTGTGACTGGATGAGGAGGGTGATCTATATCTACTCTCCAACAGAATCTTTCTACTGTAGCACTGAGGTCATGGAAAATGTTTACAAATCGAGAAATCCAATCACATCACACCTAATCAAAAAGGAAAATCATATAGGGCCCATTAGGAGTAACAAAAATCACAGCTGACAGATCGCTCAACTGAGGCAGGCTGCCAGTTTGGAGTATGAGTTGGGTTTTCTCTTAACTTCTTTCCAGAAAGCAAGTAGTCAGAGTGGCTCATCAGTCTTAGGTCAAAAGCTTTCTATCTCTCTGCTCACAGATTCTACATTGGCACCAAATTCCCACTGACACTGGTGATATAGGCTCTTATATAAAAGAAATAATGCACAAAGATCTCTCTTTTTTCAAGTTAATTGTTTAATATTTTATTTATTTACATTGCAAATGTTGCCCCCACTCCAGGTCTCCCATCATAGAGCTTTTCCCTTCATCCTTTCTCCCCTTTGCCTCTGAAAGGGTGTTCCTGCTGGGTGTCCCCTATACCGGGGTATCAAGTCTCTATAGGATTAGACAAATCCTCTACCACGGAGTCCAGACAAGGAAGTCCTCTGCTCCATATGTGCAGGGGGGCCTCTGACCAACTCATGTATGTTAGTGGCTCAATTTCTGGGATCTCCCAGGTGTCCAGGTTCGTTGACTCCTTGGGCCTCCCTATGGGGTTGCCACCCCTTTCAGTTCCTTTAATCCTTCAGGGGATCCCTTTTTTCACTGGGATCCCCAACCTCAGTCCAATGCTTGGCTGTGAGTATCTGCATCTGTCTCAGTTAGATACTGGTAGAGTCTGTTAGAGGACAGTGATGCCTAGGCTCCTGTCTGCAAGTACAGCATAGCATCAGTAATATCGTCAGGGTGTGGTGCCCACCCATGGGATGGATCCCAAGTTGGACTGGACAGTGCTCTGCCATTACTTCAGTCTCCACTCCATTTTTGTTCCTGCATTTCTTTTAGACAGGAGCAATTTTGGGTCAAAAATTTTAAATAATGCTGGTTGTTAGCTTATAAATGATTCCATTAGGCTCCTAACAGGGACCTAGCCATGGCTTATGTTATCACCTCCCTCCATCACCTACCCTGGCCACGTGTGGGTGGCATATAAAATGCCCTCTCACCACCCCAGTTCTCTCTTGGTCCCTATGTATTCCCGTCGGTCTCTCTCCCCCTTTCTGTTCTCTGTCTCTGCTTCTCTGCCCTCATGGCTCTGCTCCTACCTGTCTGCCTCTACTCCTTCTCCAGGCCCTCGCTCCCCTCCCTTCTCTCAAATTAGCTCACTTTATACCAGATCCATTGCATGACCTGATATTTCAGGGGGGTACCTTGGAATGGGCCTACCAGGTAACCCCTTACCGCACTATATTTCGTAACACTGGTCACATATCAAATTAATAATGTTATATATTATCAATAGTGCTGATTAGTAGGTTGTTTATCCAGGTTTCTCTCTTGTTAGAAAGAAAATTGAGATGTGGGTTGGTTTAGTTAGTAAAGGTAGTAAATGTGAGACTCTGAGTTCTGATCTCCAGCATCTACCCACCCCTTTCACACAAACTACGCAAGGGGTGTAATACTAGCACTGAGGTAAGGGGCAAAGGAGGGAAGATACCAGAGTTCACTAGACAGC
Organism: Tokudaia tokunoshimensis; assembly: GCA_036184795.1. Classification (NCBI taxonomy): domain Eukaryota; kingdom Metazoa; phylum Chordata; class Mammalia; order Rodentia; family Muridae; genus Tokudaia; species Tokudaia tokunoshimensis. The sequence continues at coordinate 40,182,885 of BTHU01000003.1, forward strand.
CAACCTAGCTTAAATTGGTGAGCTCCAGGTTCAGTGAGAAACTTTTTCTCAAAAAGTAAGGTAGAAATTCTGTAACAGGGAAGGCAGAAATGAAAGAACTCTTTTTCCCCATGTCTTTAAGTATATTTATCACACTATTGAAAACAACTTAGACACAAAGAAATGGGAAGTTCCCAGGAATCTAATACTTGGAGAAGAAAATGGCACTAGACAGAAGGGCAGCCTATTTCTATTTCATAGAAGGAGATCTCATGTAGTTCTAACAACTTGTCTTACCACCTTCTAGGATGAGACTGAAGACCAGATATTGAAATTGGGGGATCATACCTTATGTGGACATGCATATCCCTTGGTCCTCTGTTGAAACGTTGATCTCCTGTGCCCATGTGCTCAAGGCTCTTCCCCAGTTTTTTTTCTATTAGTTTCAGTATGTCTGGTTTTATGTAGACGTCCTTGATCCACTTGGAGTTGAGCTTAGTACAAGGAGATAAGAATGGATCGATTTGCATTCTTCTGCATGCTGACCTCCAGTTGAACCAGCACCATTTGTTGAAAAGGCTATCTTTTTTCCACTGGATGGTTTTAGTTCCTTTGTCAAAGATCAAGTGACCATAGGTGTGTGGGTTCATTTCTGGGTCTTCAATTTTATTCCATTGATCTACATGCCTGTCACTGTACCAAAACCAGGCACTTTTTAACACTATTGCTCTGTAGTACTGCTTGATCTGGGATGCTGATTTACCCAGAAGTTCTTTTACTCTTGAGAATACTTTTAGCTATCCTGGATTTTTTGTTATTCCAGATGAATTTGAGAATTGTTCTTTCTAACTCTATGAAGAATTGTGTTGGGATTTTGATGGGGATTGCATTGAATCTGTATATTGTTTTGGGGAAGATGGCCATTTTTACTATATTAATCCTGCCAATCCATGAGCATGGAAGATTTTTCCATCTTCTGAGATCTTCTTCCTTCTTCAGAAACTTGAAGTTCTTGTCATACAGATCTTTCACTTGTTTGGTTAGAGTTACACCTAGATACTTTATATTGTTTGTGGCTATTGTGAAGAGTGTTGTTTCCCTAATTTCTTTCTCAGCCTGCTTATCCTTGGTGTATAGGAAGGCTACTGATTTGCTTGAGTTGATTTTTTTTTTATCTTTTTTTTCGAAGTTTTTTTATTTACATTCCAAATCATTTCCCCTTTCCCGTTTCCTCCCTCCCCGAAAGTCCCATAAGCCCCCTTCCCTCCCACTGTTCCCCATTCAACCCCCTCTCGCTTCTCTGTCCTGGCATTCCCCTACATCCAGTCTTTCCAGGACCAGGGGTCTCTCCTTCCATCTTCTTGGAAATCTATTGATATGTGCATTATGTCTAGGGTATACCGAGATTCTGGGTTAATATCCCCTTATCAGTGACTGCATACCATGTGTGTTCTTTTGTGATTGGGTTACCTCACTAAGGATGATATTTTCAAGTTCTGACCATTTGCCTAGGAATTTTGTGAATTCATTGTTTTTAATTGCAGAGTAGTATTCCATTGTGTAAATATACCACATCTTCTGAATCCATTCCTCCGTTGAGGGACATCTGGGTTCTTTCCAGCTTCTGGCTATTATAAATAAGGCTGCTATGAACATACTGGTGCATGTGTCCTTATTGCATGCAGGGGAAACCTCTGGGTATATGCCCAGGAGTGGTATAGCCGGATCCTCTGGGATGTCATGCGCAGTTTTCTGAGGAACCGCCAGACTGCTTTCCAGAGTGGTTGTACCAGCTTGCAATCCCTCAAGCAGTGGAGGAGAGTTCCTCTTTCTCCACATGGTCACCAACAACTGCTGTCTCCTGTGTTTTTGATCTTAGCCATTCTGACTGGTATAAGATGGAATCTCAGGGTTGTTTTGATTTGCATTTCCCTAATGACTAAGAATGATGAACATCTCTTTAGGTGTTTCTCAGTCATTAGATATTCTTCAGGTGAGAACTCTTTGTTTAGCTCTGTACCCCATTTTTAATAGGGTTACTTGCCTCTCTGGAGTCTAACTTCTTGTGTTGTTTGTATATATTGGATATTAGCCCTCTGTCAGATGTAGGGTTGGTAAAGATCATTTCTCAGTTAGTTGGTTGCCGCTTTGTCCGTTTAACAGTGTCTTTTGTCTTACAGAAACTTTGTAATTTTATGAGGTCCCATTTGTCAATTCTTGATCTTAGAGCATAAGCTATTGGAGTTCTGTTCAGGAAATTCTCCTCTGTGCCCATATGTTCAAGGTTCTTCCCTAGTTTCCTTTCTATTAGTTTCAGTGTGTCTGGTTTTATGTGGAAATCCTTGATCCTTGAGTTGATTTTATATCGGGCCACTTTGCTGAAGCTGTTTATCAGCTGTAGGATTTCTCTGGTGGAGTTCTTTATTCACTTAAGTATACTATCATAGCATCTGCAAATAGTGATAGTTTGACTTCTTCCTTTCCGCTTTGTGTTCCTTTGACCTCCTTTTGTTGTCTAATTGCTCTAGCTAGAACTTCAAGTACTATATTGAATAAATATGGAGAGGGCAGCCTTATCTAGTCCCTGATTTTAGAGGGATTGCTTCAAGTTTCTCTCCATTTAATTTGTTGTTGGCTACCGGTTTACTGTATATTGCTTTTACTATTTTTAGATATTGGCCTTGAATTCCTGATCTTTCCAAGACTTTTAGCATGAAAGCATGCTGAATTTTGTCAAATGCTTTTTCAGCATCTAATGAAATGACCATGTGGTTTTTTTTCTTTGAGATTGTTTATGTAGTGGATTACATTGATGGATTTCTGTATATTGAACCATCCCTGCATTCCTGGGATGAAGCTTCCTTGATTGTGGTGAATGATCGTTTTGATGTGTTCTTGAATTCAGTTGGCAAGAATTTTATTGAGTATTTTTGCATTGATATTCATAAGGGAATTTGTTCTGAAATTCTCTTTCTTTGTTGGATCTTTGTGTGGTTTTGGTATTAGCGTAATTGTGGCTTCATAGAATGAGTTGGGTAGTGTTCCTTCTGTTTCTATTTTGTGGAATAGTTTGAAGAGTACTGGTGTTAGATCTTCTTTGAAGGTCTGATAGAATTCTGCACTAAAACCATCTGGTCAATTTCCTGAACAGAACTCCAATAGCTTATGCTCTAAGATCAAGAATTGACAAATGGGACCTCATAAAATTACAAAGTTCCTGCAAGGCAAAGGACACTGTCAATTGGACAAAACGGCAACCAACAAATTGGGAAAAGATCTTTACCAACCCTACATCTGACAGAGGGCTAATATCCAATATATACAAAAAATTTAAGAAGTTAGACTCCAGAGAGCCAAATAACCCTATTAAAAATGGGGTACAAAGCTAAACAAAGAATTTTCACCTGAAGAATATCAAATGGCTGAGAAGAACCTAAAGAAATGTTCAACATCCTTAGTCATTAGGGACATGCAAATCAAAACAACCCTGAGATTTCATCTCACACCAGTCAGAATGGCTAAGATCAAAAACTCAGGAGACAGCAGGTGATGGCAAGGATGCAGAGAAAGAGGAACACTCCTTCACTGCTTGTGGGATTGCAAGCTGGTACAACCACTCTGGAAAGCAGTCTGGCAGTTCCTCAGAAATCTGGGCATGATACTTCTGGAGGACCTGGTTATATCACTCCTGGGTATATACCCAGAGGACTCCCTGGTATGCAATAAGGACACATGCTCCACTATGTTCATAGCAGCCTTATTTATAATAGCCAGAAGCTGGAAAGAACCCAGATGTCCCTCAGTGGAGGAATGGATACAGAAAATGTGATATATTTACACAATGGAATATTACTCAGCAATTAAAAACAATGAATTCCTGAAATTCTTAGGCAAATGGTTGAAACTGGAAAATATCATCCTATGTGAGGTAACTCAATCACCGCACATGGTATTTAATTATTGATAAGTGAATAGTAGCCCAGAAGCTCAGAATACCCAAGACACAATTCACATATCAATTGATTTCCAAGAACAAGGAAGGAGAGGCCCCTAGTCTTGGAAAGACTCATTGCAGCAGTGTAGTGGAATACCAGGACAGAGAAGCTGGAGGTGGTTGACTGGGGAACAGGGGGAGAGAAGAGGGCTTATGGGACTTTCGGGGAGGGGGGAACCGGGAAAGGGGAAACCATTTGGAATATAAGTAAAGAATATAGAAAAAAACCCCCCCCAAAAAAAACAAAAAAACCCATTGATCTCATTTCAGAGCTCTGAAGATTTTGTTGGATCTCTTTATCTTTCTTTCCAAGGTGGCCACATTGAATAACATCCCACCCCCCAACACACACACACACACACACACACACACACACACACACACACAAATAACTCATACTAGTTGGTAAGGTGAAGAGAACTGAGGAAAGCAGCCCACGTTGATCTCTGGACATCACACATGCTTATACATACATGTGCATCCACATGCACACCTGCACACATCCACAAGAACACACACATGTACCCCCAACACACACACATATAAGAACAAAACAAAACAACTTTTAAACTATAATCCAAATGACTACTGTGACCATGCGCTAACACGAAGTATCTATGCCAGGCTGACCAGCCTGTGCCCAAGAGAACAGTAAAGGAAGTGGAATCTCTTGTGTCCCATTATGTCTTATTTCCCCTCTAATTTCTCTGTGTCTAACACAGGAGAAATTTTTCACAAATATAAGGACTGCATGTTTTCATTACACAGTGGAAGTGTATGTTTCAATAGAGTTTGGTGATGTTCTTATGCATTCAGAAACTCTGTCGTCCATATTAAGATTTGTCTTCATAAAACCAGATGATCAGAAATTGCTTGCAAGAAAGTAAAGAAACAAGAAAGAAAATAACTTGAAGGGTGTAGAGGTACACACAACTCCTTAGCAAATAGTACTCGTCAGAAAAGGCAGTCACCCCATGAATGACAGTTACTGCATGAATAGCTGTGGCAGAAAGAACAGTCTCCCTTTCCTGGGAGGGGCCTCTCAGAGAAGCTGAGATGCTAACCAAAAGGAACTCTCTTCCCTGCCTGCCTTTCTCTGGAGAAACTTTTTGTTTCCCCCTCTGGCAATAGAGACCTTTAAGGCTTCCTTTTCTTTGCGAGCCCTTTTGAATGTTAATGTCTTCTTTGCAACTCATTAACCTGGGGTAGTTGTTTGGCACTCTGAACCCCAAGACATCCCGTCAGAATGAACTGGGGCAAGGCAGCCTCCAGGAGCACACCTGGGTCTCTGGGCAGTCATCTGTGGGCGATTGCCTCCAGGTGTTTGCCAGTGGGAACCCATTGAAAGTCAATGCAATTTAGAGCAATTTTTCTGGCAGAGGAAATTAACCTGCAGGAATCTGCGGCAACAGGTGTATTTGGGGCAGTCACCCCAGCATCCTGCCCTGTGGAGACGGGACCTCGACTACCAGGTGGCGTGCAGGAGGCTGGGTAATTGGAGGAGGCAGGAAGTCAGTGCAGAGAAGATGGCCAAATTGCAGGCCAGCATGGGTTGGTATAATTATGGGTTAACCCTCTACTGCCTGTTCACCAAAAACTATTTGTGTGCTTGAGGAACCAGGAAATCTTCGCTAAAGGGAGAAGAATTATCACTCAAGCTCAAGTCGACTGATTTTTTTTTTAAAGCTAAAGTTTGAAGCAAATTGTTTTTGGTTTAGTGTTTGGCACTCCAAAATAGAAGATTGTCAGGAAGCGTGGTCCTTCAGGAAGGCACAAGAAGTGAATTTTAAGTGCTTGAAAGCCTCCTGCCTCTGAAACAAACGTAATTTTACCCAGTGCTTTTGGTCCTTTCCATTTCTTTTGAAAAGACACATAGAGAGAAGCACACAGACTAAGGGGCAGGAGGCAGCTCCCTGTTTCGTTTCTTCCTCTCTTATGCTCTCACAGTTTGACTCCATGTAATTCTCTTTCCTTTGGGAACATTGATGTTTATTGTTCCTTTCATATGAACTAATTGGCTTTGAATGAATTGAAATCAAATAAATCTGAAGTCCTAGACTAAACAGATTTCTCCTTTGGCATAGATTTTGTTAAAAATCTCAATATTGACATAATGTGTATTGCAAATGCCAATAGAGGTGGAAGAATGTGGACTTCAGTTTTATTTTGATCTGAAGTTTATGATATTCTTTAAAAATGATGTTGAAATGTGTGTTATTGCCAAAGCAATGTGCTGCTACAATTAATGGTGATTGTGAGGGCAGAGAAACTATCATCTCCATTGTTTAAGCATTGAGCAGAGAAATTGATTGTTCTTATGACTACTAATAAAATATTGTGTAAAGTTAGGAGGGGAATGTACTTTTGAAGCAACGTGCAATTTATAAAATTTATATAATAAAGGACAGAATGACCAAGGATAGAATAAATCACAGTTTTGACAGTCTTAAACCTGTTTTGAAGAATACTTATAGTAATCAACATTGAACCTTAGCATTTTATACTATTTATCTAGCTGATCATACTTGGCAAAAATGTCAAGTGAAACTTCTGTTTATAATCCTTTGTTACATTTAAGAATGAGTTGAAAGGAAATGTCCATTTTTGCCATCTCAAAATTTTGACAAATAGGTTAGTCATTTCAGCAGTAAAGTAAAACTAACATTTGACACAGATCATCAAGGAAAATAGCACCATGGTCATAAGGAAATGCTTCCACACTGTGTCCTTAAAGCAACAGGCAACGGGGAACAAGCCAAAGGAAAAGTGCTTATTGTTAAGAATCTAAAGCAATATGCTACTTAATTTTGTCAAAATGAGTGTCCCAATCCAGTGTTTGTCAAAAATGTGGTCCTTGATCTAGAGGGCCAGTACTGTCCAGCTTAAGATGTTGACCTCAGATGGGGTTGTGAGGAGCTGACAGTGTCCCAATCAGCCAGTCAAAGACTGCAGTGATGAAGGCTGCACTTTTAGTCAGAAAGGAAAGATTATTAAAAGTTTTATTCACTAGAAAGAGGCTGTGCTCTCTGTGTGAGGCATGAAGGTTCTTCTAGAAAATGTGGGAAATATGTTTCTGAGTTTCTTTTTACTAGATATGCAAAGGCTATTGGAGTTATTACATGTGGCTGTTGGAATCAAGCCTATTTCACTGTGGTCAGTTACATGCACAAGGTTGACTCAGTAGGTTCTACAAATACAGGGCATGAAACTGGGAAATGTTGGGGAGGTAGGAGTGAGTCTGAGAGGAGTTAGGTCAGAAAGTGACAAGTAAATATGACCCATATACATATTGTATGCATGTAAGAAATTCACAAATAATTAATAAAATATGTTTGACTTCAACCTCACCTTTCAAAGTGATTATTCAGTGTCCAGCATCTTTGGACTAATGATCAATGGAATTAAGAAGAAATCCCAACTTTCAGTCATGTCTCAAAGGAATAATACAGTGAATTCTTTTGGACAAAAAAATTGTTCCTAGTATTTCAACACAAAGAAAGTTTAATTCACTTATCTACCATAGAGGAGTGGAGGAGGAAAAAACTATGATGGAATTGGAATTAGATAAAACAACAACAACAACAACTGTTTCATATCCTATTTCATGACCCATGTGTCCTTAGGTCAACATTACCTGTCTGGGTCACTCCTTTCTAAAATGTTGATTACGCCTACACTTAAACCTATTTACATATGGTCTCAAACTCAGAAAGAATACAGAAAGTATGTTCTCTTTCATATGTGGAAGCTAGCCAATAATGTATATATGTATATCATAAACTGGTGTAAGGAAACATTATTTTAGATCCCTCTAGGAAGCTTGACAATTTTCCTAAGTATGTTGATCAAAGACCTCCTTACCTCCTGCATTTAAGCTCCTGAGGGCAGGAGAAGTCTGCTAACTAGAGTCCACTGCCAGGCTGTATACACACATACAAAAGGAGGGAAGGAAAAAGCCCCAGAATAGATGCCAGTATTACTATTTCTTCTTTTAACCACACTATTGATGGCTGCGATGTGCAAAACAAATCATGTCCCTGGACATCCAATTCTACAACAAGCCAGATACTGCTAGAAAGAGATTTAGGAGAGATTTGGAAAATGAGGCCTTGAAATTGACACACATAAAAGGGATGGGTGAGTTCTGAGCAGGTTAATCCATAAGCTAGTGTCTTTTGGGAATCAGGAAAACAACAACAACAAAAGCTGACATCTGCCTTTCAACAATAGCCCTACTGGTCAACTAAAGCATGAATCCCAAAGCTTGATAAGTAAAAGGAAAAGAGATTGAAGACTAGGTACATAATCTAAACTCCACTTGATACATTCTCATTTATGGGTTGCTGTGGGAAGCTGAGAAGGCAACATTTCATGTTCATATTCTGAGACAAGCCAGCTGTCAGAATCAACACACCATGACTCATACCTAAAGGAAAAAGCCTTAGCTTCCCACTGTCTTCTTCTGACTTCTTGCTAACTTGATTTCTTAAAGGCTTATTCTATTTTTCTTCTATTCGTTCAGCAAACCTTTTTTGAACCCCTATGAGAGGCATCCTAGACTACTTCAAGGGTTAGGATTTTGAGCCCTGGGCTAGAATGCACAGTTGAATTCCGACCACCATCCTTAGTTATCTTATGAATTTGAATAATTTAGTCTCTTGTACTTCAGGGTCCTGACCTGCAAACCGGGCTTAATGAAAGCCCTGATAGGCAACATGGGGATTATAAAGTTAGATCACAAAAAGTACACAAAATAGTGTTTGGGACATGATGAAAGATCACTAAATGTCAGCTATTATTACATATCTTGAAGAAACTCCCAGAGTATATGACCTATGGCTTAAGAGAGGAGATAAACAAGACCCAGGCTCTGTCCTGAAAGTATGAGGTCACAGTTTAATGGCAGGGCTCAGAGAAGAAAACTTAAAATTACCCTGTGGGGTAATAGCGCCAAACACAGAAGCTCAACCAGCCCTGCTAGGGTGACAGAGTCTATTCTATGAAGGTCAGAGCATTCTTCTAAGGGGACGAGCTATGGGGCTCTTGAAAGACGTGGTATAATGGCAGCTTGAGGAAGGGCACGTAATGATGGAAAGGGAGCTAGCTAGCTTCAGAGAGGGATTAGAGGCTTGGCAACTTGTAGCTTTGCCTTTGGAGAACTGTCAGCAAGTTCTTTTACTGGAAATCTCTGTGTTGTCCTCTCATATCTGGGAAAAGAAAGACAGAAAGGCTTCACAATCCTTCACCAAGACAGCTGGGATTTCTTAAATAACAGCAAGACAGTGAGAAAAGTGTTATAAACAGGGATTTAGAACTTAGAACACAGACCTGGGCTTCAAACAGGATCTCTATCCTCTCTCTCTCTCCCTTCTTTTCCTCCTTCTTTCTTACTTATTTTCCTTTTAGAGCTGGGCACAGACACTGGCATTATGTACCCCATGTTCCCCTCAAACTCCTGATTTTCTTGCCTCAGTGTCCTTTCTGGGTCATGGAATTACAAGCACACCCAACACTGAATAGGATGCCTTGAGACCTGCCCGGTGTAGGCTACTGTGGTAGCACTGAAGTCATTTGGCCTGCCCTTTACCTCTGACACCTTTCCATTTTGTTTTTCCAAGTGCTAAAGAGTTGTAAGGTTTTCTATCAATGCAACCACTGGTTTCATTTCAGTGGTAACTTATCAAAAGTAAGGCTCCCAGAGACCATCTGCATTATTTTCGTCTCAGAGATTAGAATTTAATAGTAGAGGGAAATTTGAGTTGCATGCTATGCAGGCATGAAGATCTGATTTCAGATCCCTAGTACCCACATGATTGGGGTGGGGCATGGATACAGGAACCCATTTCTTAAGCACTGAGGGGAACAGATATAGGCAGAACCCTATTGACAGAGCTCACTGGCCGGTCTTGCTGAAAAAGAGTGAGCTTCAGGTTTACTGAGAGATGTTGTCTCACATGAGTAAAGTTATAGAGCTGTACACTCAATGTCCTATTATGGTTGCCACACATACACACAAGAGCTTGTGCACCCTCACTCACTACCTACATGTATACATAATGCACACACATGCACACACACACACACACACACACACACACACACACACAAGTGCACACACACAATAGAGACAGTCAAAGAGGAAAGGGAAGAAGGAAGATTTTTAAAAAGAAGAAGTAAAGAGGGAGAGGTCAGAAAGAGAAGAGAGATGGTCCAAATCAGCATACCCTGCTGGGCAAATCTTGTTGCTGAAGTGATAACTTTTTGACACTCCATCACATCATGATGCTACTGAAAATAATTTCTCACCCTCCAAATCTGTATTGACCTCAGTCTGCACAGACCTGCTTTTCTTACTCTCAAAAGGCTTCAAAGCCAGTCCTTGAACACACGCAGCCCCGAAGTCTAAAAAAATAAAAAATAAATAAAAAATAAAAACCCTCATTTCCCTTAAAAGGAAAAGACAATTGGAGCAAACTACATGCTTCATTCAGTCTCACAATCCCAGACTATTTTCTTAGCATTCAACTATACAGTGTCTATCAGGCCTACTCTCTTTGTAACAGTGAGGCAGGCCATACTCCCTCTGTCCTGCATGTACAGTATTGTCGCCATGTACTGCAATTAGTTGCTGAACTAGAAGTGGTAGACAGCCCAGCTGTACTCTGTTATCTTCCTAAAGGAAGCCAGTTTCAGAAATATTTCTCATTGGCTTGAGCATTGTATTTCATTCATCTCCTTCTGTCCACTCCACATCAGCCGTCCTATAACGAGTGATGCCGAGAGGCACTGGTGTCTGCTGAAAGACCCTAGATAGCCTCTGCAGTGGGGGCTGCTCCTCCGGGTGCCCTCCGACTTACCGTGGCAGTGCTTTCACAGCTTGTCTCCTTTCCCTGGAAGAGGATGCAGTCTCCCCATGCTAGGCTTAGTTAAAAATAATTGTGGAGTGAGCCATGGTGAAGAAAGTAGAAAGTGTTATTTGCACACACAATTCTTCCAGGAGGCAGCAAACTTAAGGATGGAGAAGATGTTCACCCTAAGAAGGGATTTTTTTTCCTTTGTACAAGTTCAGCAAACTTGAAAAACCACAGTCTTCCTTTAAAAGTAATAATATCAATTTTTGTGTGTGTGTGTGTGTGTGTGTGTGTGTGTGTATGTGTGTGTGTGTGTGTGTGTGTGTGTGTGTGTGTGTAAATACAACCTCTGTTTTTGGAAGTTTCCTCTTTTACCTACATTCTAACTACTAGTTAGAGTTCAGTTGTTTTTCATTTTTAACATTCAAAAGTGAATCTTTGTCTATTTTTGTTTGCAAGAATGCACACACATGTGCATACAGATGCCTGTGTGTTGGTATTAGGGGCAGTAGTGAGGAAGCACTCTCATCTGCTGGGCTATCTCTCCAGCCCCAAAGTGCTCCTTCTTTCAGTGTGACATCACTGGGGCCAGTAGAGTGACTGGCTGTGAGTGAGATAGCAGCCGGTTATTTTGAAAGGTCCCCAGATGCCACAGGACAGTAAACAAAAGCTATTCCCTTTCTTGCTTAATTAACTCCTTTAATATAAACTATTTTCCTCCTTTGCCCCAAGTACAATTAAAAAAAAAACAAAAACAAACAAACAAACAAAAACAAAAGCAAAAAAACAAACCCTGTGTCATTTTACTTCTCGGAGCTGTTATATGAAACATCGCAGGCAGCCATTTTTTAAAAAAAGCAACATCCTTCTGATTTATTAATTTAAGATAAATGGCTTTGCTCTCATAACCTGTCAGCCGTGTGAAGAAGAGCAGAATCCGTGGTGGCACATGTGGACACAGCTGCAGCAGAGCCAGCCCTGGACTCTGGAGTCCGCTTCTCAGTGAGAACAATCTCCTCTTCAGAAAGCATCCCACCAAGCACGTTTCTTGTTCATTAACTTTCTAAAGACACCTGTCTTCTCAGAATCTCCAATGCAGCCGAACATGATGTATGAGAGAGAAACTGCCCACCTCACCCTCACGCACAGAGAACCTGGGAGAGAGCCAGTCATGTTTGCTGGAGACAGCAACATCATGTTTGGAGCTTCGGCAGACTCAACCAGCCAATCTCCCATAAAGGCGCAGTTTCTTTCTGCATTTCAATTTTGGAAACTTGGTATTGTTTTCTCCTGGGAAAGAGTTTCATAAATCAGTCAATGAACTATTAGCAATAATGATTAGTAAGAATAATGGTGATAACACTAACAACAACAGCAGCAGCAACAACAACAATAATATAATAATGCAAAATTCCTTCATCAGGGCCAATGTTTTAACCTTGATATCACTAACACTTTCTGTGGAGCCTTATCTCTTTCCATCAGTAAACCTAAAAGACAGATAAACACACTAATACAATCCCCAGCACAGCATAAACTAGATAGGGCAATGTGTGCCTGTAACTACACACAAAGGAGTACAGAAAGGAGATCAGACATTCAAGATGATCTTGGGTTACAGAGACAGATAGAGGATATCCTGGGCTAGAGACAGTTTGGTGGTAAGAGTTTTTGCTATGTTTTCAGGAGACTGGAGTTCATGGCTCAAAACCACATAGCTCCAAGATGAATGGGGCATGTGTCCAAGTGTGCACACATGTGCGTGCATGCACAATGCAGAGGCTCCTCCCTCCATTTTGTATTCCCGCTAAGACCATTTTAGGTTTAACTAGAATTTGATCTCCTTGATGGAGAACCCTATGAAAAATTGTCCAATTCAATTCTTAGAAGTCCAAGGTCAAGATTCCACAGCTAATTTACCTTAGCTTCTATTAAATTGCTTGTTGGTGCAAAACCTCTACCTGCAGTGCCAAATGAGATGCCAAAATATGTGTGTGTGTGTGTGTGTGTGTGTGTGTGTGTGTGTGTGTGTGTGTGTGTGTGTGTGTGTGTGTGTGTGTGTGTGTGTGTGGTCCCAGCTAGATGGAATAAAGACTTTCAATTGGCTATAGACTGTGTCTGAGTGGTCAGATCTGGTGGGTATACACACACACACACACACACACACACACACACACACACACATCAAAATCAAAACATTTAAAAGCCGAAGGAAAGACCAGTGTTACCTGTGGTAACTTCATTATTTATTCATTTTCATGTGGGTGATTTGCTTGCATGGATGTGTGCAGTATGGAGTTAGTATTGATGGAGGTCAGAAGAGCTCAATGGATGCTGGAGAAGTGGAGTTATTATGTGAATGCTTGAGAATCAAACCCCAGTCCTTTGGAGGAACTATACATGCTGTTAACCACTGAGTCATCTCATCTCTCCAGCTCTAAAAATTTTCGTTGCAATGGATATGTTTATAATGAGGTTTCAATAAAAGATCTTTGGCTTTGATATCTTGTGGGTTCATCTGCATACCTGAAGAATAATCCCCACCAAATCAGGAGCTAAAATGTGCCTTTTTGATGCCGACACGTGTACCAGATAAGTGAACTGGGAGGTAGACACTCTGTCAACAATAACTTGCATTGTCCTTGAGTTTGTTCTTATTAGCACCCAATGCATAATAAGTTTCTTAGCTCTTTGGAGGCCCACATTGCTCTGCTGATGAACATAGAAGGCCATTCTCTGATCAGAATGAACCAACATGAACAAAGATATTTAGAGTTGTACAATGATTTATAATTAGCAGATAGTTTTGATACTTGAGAAAAATTAATTAGTGCATCCCTCAAAATTAGGACAACTGCAAGACAAATCAACATGCTTGAAGGAGAAGAATGGTGAGCTCACTTGGTGTGGACTCTGAACTTTGCCTAGCAAGATTCGTATTCAGGGTCCTCCGAGCCATCTGTGCAACACAGAGTGATTTTCTTACCTCTGTGCATGTCAGTCTTTTGTAAAGTGTGTTAATTGTACTGCCTATCTCAAAGGGCAGTTAGGAGGATTTAATACTTGATCTATCTAAACTACTTAGAATACTTTCTGACATAGAGTGAGTGCTTATTAAATGTTAGTTATTATTATTGTCATTATCATCTGAGGTGACATTTAGAGAGTGAATGTAAATGATGGAGCTATTTGGCAGAGCTCATAGCTTTCACCCTGGGGTTTATTTTTCTGTGCTGTGGAGAATAGAACATCTGCATAGAACATTACATTACAACTGTATTTATTAACTATTAATAGTTTTCACCACATGAGCTGATAAACCGTCTGAGGCTCAGACATGAATGTTGTCAATTAGAACACAACCCTAGACTACTTTTCCTTGTACTACTATGAATACCTTTTTTTTTTTATCAAATTGAAGGAACTGAGAACAGAGACTCTATAGCCCTGTGCTCCCAACTCACCATCCCCAGTCCAATTCTACAGCTCAGTAGGACTCCTGTACAAAGAATTAAGGCACTTAGAATCTCCAATCTGAATTTTGCACTTAATCTTTTAAAATAATGTAGTTTCCTTTGGCAAAAATCTCAATAATACTCAGTAAATAAGATTCTTGAATAACTGCCGAGGGGTTTCTTTCAATGTTTATAATCACCCAATTTGGTAATAAGTTAGAAAGTCACTTCCTTAAGTTAAAATTAAGCTGACCAAAACTATGAATATCTTGTCTTCCTTGTACTGAAACTCAGTCAAGACACAGGTTGAGGAAAGATGTCGGTTCTATTTATAGCCCTGGTACATGAATAAGGTAGAAAACTAAACTGAAAAATGGATATTGTGTTAAGATCAGCCTAGAGTGTAGTGTAAGATAAAAAGCAACTGGCATAGATTGTAATAGTATTAAAAACATTTTATGGGACTGGAGAGATGGCTCAGTGGTTAAGAGCACTGGCTTCTCTTCCAAAGGTCCTGAGTTCAAATCCCAACAACCATATGGTGGTTCACAACCATCTGTAATGGGATCTGATACCCTCTTCTGGGGTGTCTGAAGACAGCTACAGCGAGCAGGGCCCGAGTGTGTGTCTGGTATATTCACAAAAATAAATAAATAAATAAATAAATAAATAAATAAAACTTTTAAAAAAAGCATTTTATTATAGAAAGTTCTTGTGGTACATTAAAATGATGCCAGTGACCAGTGAGTTCTAAGAAATTGATCATTTTTATTCAAGTCCTTACACATGACAATAATTTCAAATTTTCCATTAAGCAATATGCTTTAAGGTAATTTTCTGGAATAGAAAGTAGATAATAGCAATTAACTTTTTTTTTTTCATGTTTGGTTTCGACAAGTAAAGAAAAATGATGTATAATCAAGGCCTACATTCTCATAGTAATTTTTTTTTAAATTTAACTTAATTTTGTATTCACATGCATACACACGTATATATATATAGATGCACCACATGTGTGCTTAGTGCCAAAGGAGGCTAGAAGCAGGCCATTAACCCTGCTAGAACTGGAGTTATAGATGACTGTGAACCACCATGTGAATTGAACCCCTGTTCTCTACAAGAACAGCCAGTGCTCTTAACTGCTGAGTCATCTCTCCAGCCCTAATTCTTGAATTTCTAAGCCAATTAACCATCTCCTTTGGTAACCAATGGAGTTTGATGATATTTGGCATTAGCACTTTTGAACCATCCGCTGACATTATAATTGAGTTCAAATGAGATTTTCTGATGAGTCAGGTACTTGCTTCAGAGTGCTTTGAGGAAATGGTTTTGAGGGAAAATTAATAATGCTCCATAGGAGGAAACACAGTTCTGGAAAGATTAGGATTTTCAAAGGCAAGTTGTTGGGAAAAATGTCATTTCGAACTTGGGGGTAGATTTCCGATATTGTGTGAACATGGAGCAGGAAAAAACTTAGAAGGAGAAATAGACTGCTATAGAGATCTCCAGAGATCTGCAGAGCTAAGCAGAGACAGGGGCACGCCTCCTCTTTCTCCCCTCACTATGCTTTCTCTTTCTTTCACTCTGGTCAAACCAAACATGCTACTGAGCTACTGAGACATTGGTTCTCCAGCCTTGGCATCCTTCTTCCTTCCTGATTGCAAATGTATAGTGTCGAGAATTTGAGGTGAAAGACAAAGAAGATCAGGAGTACCTCATTTGTCACTTTCTTCATCAGAGTCCCTATTGGATGAGCCTAGCATGGATGAATAAAAGAATGTAAAGTAGGTTGGGACAGTCTGCTTTATGGAGGATAGAGTGAACTTCCAGAAGATTATAGCCCACACAGATAAATTGGGGAAAACTACAAAAAACAAATACAACAACCAGATATGTTTGGAAAGGAAGCAAACTTTCAGATAGGAGACAACACCCTTTTAAAGTCACATTGGGTGACTTTTACACTTAAGAATTGAGCCTGAGAGTGGTCTGCATCTATGGCCAAATGGAGATGTTCCCATTAAATCCTTGTCTTTCTGGCTTGAGAAAGACTGAATCTGTGACAGCTTGAGCTGCTGGCCAGGGAAGGATTCCAACTCACTCTTGGAGTAAAGAGGGCTCTGGAACTGAGTATAAATCATAGCCTGGCCATTCTGTGAGTCCTTTGCAAGCATGATAAAGCAGAATGCAGACCACTCAACAAATGAAAAGGTCAAGATATATAAATATATGCATAATATTATATATAATATATGGTATACCATATATAATATAAGCTATATTCTAATATATAATATGTATAATATTTGATTTATATAATATATGATATCATGATATGATATAACATTATACATGTATATATTATATGTTATATATATTTATATATATATATATATAAAACCTAAAAAAAACTAAAATAGCAGTTTTTAACCTGTAGGTTGCTACTTCTTTGGCAATCATCCAACCCTTTCACAAAGGTTGCTTAAAACCATCAGAAAATAGATATTTACATTAGGATTCTCTCTCTCTCTCTTTTTTTTTGGTTTTTTGAGACAGGGCTTCTCTGTGTAGTCCTGGCTGTCCTGGAACTCACTCTGTAGACCAGGCTGGCCTCGAACTCAGAAATCCACCTGTTTCTGCCTTCCAAGTGCTGGGATTAAAGGCATCTACCACCACTGCCCGGCTACATTAGGATTCATAACAGTAACAGCATTACATTTATGAAACAGTGGAGTGAATATTTTTGTGTTGAGTGCCATCACACATGGGTAACTTTATTCAAGGATCACAGAATTAGGAGGTTGAGAACTTTCAGGGAATGTGAGACACTGGCATCCTTGGGTGAAAGTGGTACATATTCCTTATACAGATGAAGGTCTATGTGGTAGAGTTATATGTTTATTTGAAGAAGAAGATCATGAAGAGATTTGAACAGGAGGAGAATAGATAGGGGGAGAATGCCTGTCTTCCTCATGCTAGGCCTAAGGAGAGGGATAAAGTTCCTAAAAACCAATAGTCACTCGGGCTACATCTCTGATACCAGGTCAAAGAAGGCAAATTTCAGGCAAGATACTGAGGCAGAGACCTAGAAAGACAGCAGGACTCATGTGAATGTTGAGGAGAGGACATGTTGGGACAAGTTTTATGTCTCTACAAGGAACCAGCATTCCATGAATGGTATGCACCTGGCATCCCCAGCCAATAGACATCTCAGTGCAGCATCAGTTAGGGGAAACGTGTCTGCCCCTTTCCTGTATCCTTGTCTCAAAGCCACCAGTGAGGAGCAGAATTTGCAAAGTAAGTGGACTTTCAGTAAGAAATGATGGATGGTATTTGGCTATTTCGTCTGTGTTGAGATCAGTAATGGTAGGAATTGAAGTGCAGGGGAACTGGGGGAGAAAGAATTACGGCCATTGTAATGAGGAGTTATGGATATGAAGTTGGCAATGTGACCTCCGACTGAGAAGATGACAGGACAGGGCAGTGAGGATCACAGTTCAACTGAGCTGGCTTCTCAAAGGTGTGTTTCATCACCTCCATCCTAGTCTTCCCTCCAACCCCAGAATACACAGAAACCTTGGACACAGAACCTTCTTTCCTCTATTTTCCTCAGCTCTTTGTAGATAAATATGGTGGTCCCAGTGAAAGAACTTGAACCGGTCTATTAGAAGTATCTTGAGGCACCAGCCTCCCCTTGGCGACCTCTGCTCCGGGGATTGACTGCACTGAGCCTCCAGGTACGCAGGGACTCCCCAATACAACATCGCTTGGGACACAGCCTGTTGGGCTTCCATCTGCGCCCAAGAGCGGGGCAGCTCTGTGGTCGTCTGGGTGCCAGCTCTGCGGTCGTCTGGGCGCCAGCTCTGCTATGGGCCATCTGCCCTGCAGAGTGATCTGCGCCAAGAGGGTGCAGAGTGCACTCCGCCATCTTTGCTCCGGCAACAAGGAAACTCTGACCTCCAGACACAGGGACAATCAAGCATAATATCGCTTGGGACTCAGCCAGCTTGTGTGCTCCCTGTTCCCAAGAGCTGGGCAGTTCTATGGTCACCTATGCGCCAGCTCTGCTGTGAGACATCTGCCCTGCAGAGGGACCCACACTGGGAGAGAGCGTACCAGCACAGGGAGGGAGGGCACCAGCCTCCCCATGGCGACCTCTGCTCCTGGGATTGACTGTGCTGAGCCGCCAGGTACACAGGGACTCCCCAATATAACATCACTTGGAACACAGCCTGTTGGGCTTCCATCTGCGCCCAAGAGCAGGGCAGCTCTGTGGTCGTCTGGGCGCCAGCTCTGCCGAGGGCCATCTGTCCCTCAGAGTGATCTGCACCGAGAGGGTGCACAGTGTACTCCACCATCTTTGCTCCGGCAACAGAGCAATTGGGACTTCCAGGCGCAAAGATAATCAAGCATAATATCGCTAGGGACTCAGCCAGCTTACTCCCCGCTCCCAAGAGCTGGGCAGTTCTGTGGTCACCTACACGACAGCTCTGCTGTAGGACATCTGCCCTGCAGAGGGACCCGCACTGGGAAAGAGTACATCCACACAGGGAGGGAGCACACCAGTCTCCCCTTGGCGACCTCTGCTCCAGGCATTGACTACAATGAGCCTTCGGGTGTGCAGGGATTCTCCAACATAACATCACTTGGGGCAAGGCACATCAGGGCTCCAAAGTCACTCAGGAGCAGGGCAGCCCCTCAGCAATTGGTGCCAGGGGAATTCTGGTAATCCGGGGGGGGGGGCAGAAATAGCCTTGCAGGCTCACAGGAGGTCCTACCAACAGCCAGTGACAGCAGGACCAACTAACACAAGAGGTAACCAGATGGCAAAAGGCAAACGTAGGAATGTTACTAACAGAAATCAAGGGAATATGGCACCATCTGAACCCAACTTTCCGAATAGCAGCAAGTCCTGGATACCCCATCACACCCAAAAGGCAAGATCTGGATTTAAAATCACTTCTCATGATGCTATTAGAGGATTTCAAGAAGGATGCAGATAAATCTCATAAAGAAATACAGAGCCAGGCAGTGGTGGCACACGCCTTTAATCCCAGCACTTGGGAGGCAGAGGCAGGTGGATTTCTGAGTTCGAGGCCAGCCTGGTCTACAGAGTGAGTTCCAGAACAGCCAGGGCTACATGGAAAAACCCTGTCTCAAAAAAAAAAAAAAAAAAAAAAGAAAAGAAAAGAAAAAGGAAAAGGAAAAGAAAAAAAAATAAGAAATACAGGAGAACATGAATCAATCTGTAGAAGCCCTTACAAAAGAAAAACAAAAATCACTTAAAGAAATGCAGGAGAATAAGGGTCAACAGATGGAGGCCCATAAGGAGGCAACACAAAAATCCCTTAAAGAAATGAATCAGTGGGTAGATGCCCTTACAAAGGAACCACAAAAATCACTTAAAGAAATGCAGGAGAATATGGATCAACAGATGGAATCCCATGAGGAGGAAACACAAAAATCACTTAAAGAAATACAGGAGAACTTGGGTCAACAGGCAGAAATCCTGAAAGAAGAAATGCAAAAATATCTTAAAGAAATACAGAAAAGTACAAACAAACAAGTGAAGGATCTGAGCAAATCCATCCAGGATCTAAAAAAGGAAGTAGAAACAACTAAGAAATCACAAAGGGAGACAACTTTGGAGATAGAAAACCTTGGGAAGAAATTAGGAGTCAATAGATGCAAACATCAATGATAGACTGCAAGAGATGGAAGAAAGAATCTCAGGTGCTGAAGATACCATAGAAAGCATCAACTCAACAGTCAAAGAAAATGCAAAATGCAAAAAATGTGTAACCCAAAACATCCAGGAAATCCAGGACACAATGAGAAGACCAAACCTAAGGATTCTAGGTATAGATGAGAGTGAAGATTTGCAACTTAAAGGGCCAGTAAATATCTTCAACAAAATTATGGAGGAAAATTTCCCTAACCTAAAGAGAGAGATGCCGATGAACGTACAAGAAGCCTACAGAACTCCAAACAGACTGAACCAGAACAGAAATACCTCCCGAAACATAATAATCAAAACACCAAATGTACTAAGCAAAGAAAGAATATTAAAAGCAGTAAGAGAAAAAGGTCAAGTAACATATAAAGGGAGACCTATCCGAATCACATCAGACTTCTCACCAGAGACTATGAAAGCCAGAAGATCCTGGGCACATCTCATACAGACTCTAAGAGAACACAAATGCCAGCATAGACTGCTATACCCAGCAAAACTCTCAATCATCATAGATGGAGAGACCAAGACGAATGATAAAACCAAATTTACACAATATCTTTCCAAAAACCCAGCCCTGCAAAGGATAATAAGTGGGAATCAACAATACAAGGAGAGGAACTACTCCCTGGAAAAAACGAGATAGTAACCTTCTTTCATCAATCCCAAAAGTAGGTAACCACTCAAACATAAAGATAGCGTCAAGAATAGCAGGTGGAAATAATCACTATTCCTTAATATCTCTTAATATCAATGGTCTCAACTCCCTAATAAAAGGACATAAACTAACGGACTGGATACGTAAACAGGAACCAGCATTTTGCTGCGTGCAGAAAACTCACCTCAGTGTCAAAGACAAACACTACTTCAGAGTAAAAGGCTGGAAAACAATTTTACAAGCAAATGGTCCCAGGAAACATGCTGGAGTAGCCATCCTAATGTCAGATAAAATTGACATTCAACCTAAAGTTATCAAAGAAGACACAGAAGGGACACTACATACTGATTAAAGGAAAAATCCACCAAGAAGAACTCTCAATTCTGAATATCTATGCTCCAAATGCAAGGGCACCCTCATTCATAAAAGAAACTTTACTAAAACTCAAAGCACACATCACACCTCACACAATAATAGTGGGTGACTTCAACACCCCGCTCTCTGAAATGGATCGTTCAGGAAACAGAAACTAAACAGGGACACAGTGAAACTAACTGAAGTCATGGACCAAATGGAACTAACAGATATATATAGAACATTTCATCCTAAAGCAAAAGAATATGCCTTCTTCTCAGCACCTCACGGTACCTTGTCCAAAATCGACCATATAATTGGTCACAAAAGAGACCTCAACAGATATTAGAAGATCGAACTAATCCCATGCCTCCTATCAAATCACTATGGAAATAGGGTGGTCTTCAATAACAACAAAAACAACAGAAAGCCCACATACACATGGAAGCTGAACAATGCTCTATTCAATGATACCTTGATCAAGGAGGAAATAAAGAAAGAAATCAAAGACTTTTTAAAATTTAATGAAAATGAAGGCACAACATACCCTAATTTATGGAACATAATGAAAGCGGTGCTAAGAGGAAAATTCATAGCCCTGAGTGCCTCAAAAAAGAAATGGGAGAGAGCATACACTAGCAGCTTAATGGCACACCTGAAAGCCCTGGAACAAAAAGAAGCAAATACACCTAAGAGGAGTAGAAGGCAGGAAATCATCAAACTCAGGGCTGAAGTCAATCAAGTAGAAACAAATAAAAAATTACAAAGAATCAACAAAACTAGGAGTTGGTTCTTTGAGAAAATCTACAAGATAGATAAGCCCTTAGCCAGACTAGACAGAAGGCACAGAGACTGTATCCAAATTAACAAAAACAGAAACAAAAGGGAGAGATAACAACAGAAACTGAGGAAATTCAAAAAATCATCAGACCCTACTACAAAAGCCTGTATTCAACAAAACTAGAAAATCTGGAGGAAATGGACAATTTCCTAGACAGATACCAAATACCAAAATTAAATATGTATCAAATAGACCATCTAAACCATCCTATAACCGCTGAAGAAATAGAAGTTGTCATTGGAAGTCTTCCAACCAAAAAACCACAGGTCCAGATGGTTTTAGTGCAGAATTCTATCAGATCGTCAAAGAAGACCTAACACCAATACTCTTCAAACTATTCCACAAAATAGAAACAGAAGGAATACTACCCATCTCATTCTATGAAGCCAAAATTACTCTAATACCAAAATCACACAAAGATCTGACAAAGAAAGAGAATCTCAGGCCAATTTCTCTCATGATTATAGATGCAAAAATACTCATAAAATTCTTGCCAACCAAATCCAAGAACACATCAAAACGATCATTCACCACGATCAAGTAGGCTTCATCTCAGGGATGCAGGGATGGTTCAATATAAGAAAGTCCATCAATGTAATCCACTACATAAACAATCTCAAAGAAAAAAACCACATGGTCATTTCATTAGATGCTGAGAAAGCATTTGACAAAATTCAGCATCATTTCATGTTAAAGGTCTTGGAAAGATCAGGAATTCGAGGCCCATATATAAACATAGTAAAAGCAATTTAGAGCAAACCAGTAGCCTACATCAATCTAAATGGAGAGAAACTTGAAGCAATCCCACTAAAATTAGGAACTAGACAAGGCTGCCCTCTCTCTCCATATCTTTTCAATATAGTACTTGAAGTTCTAGCTAGAGCAATTAGAAAACAAAAGGAGGTCAAAGGGATACAAATTGGACAGGAAGAAGTCAAACTATCACTATTTGCAGACTATATGATAGTATACTTACGTGACCCAAAGAACTCCACCAGAGAACTCATACAACTGATAAACAACTTCAGCAAAGTGGCCGGATATAAGATCAACTCATGCAAATCAGTAGCCTTCCTATACTCAAAGGATAAGCAGGCTGAGAAAGAAATAAGAGAAATTATACCCTTCACGATAGGCACAAACATATATAGGCACAGAAATATAAAGTATCTTGGTGTGATGCTAACCAAACAAGTGAAATATCTGTATGACAAGAACTTTAAGTCTCTGAAGAAAGAAATTGAAGAAGACCTCAGAAGATGGAAAAATCTTCCATGCTCATGGATTGGCAGAATTAATATAGTAAAAATGACCATCTTGCCAAAAGCAATATACAGATTCAATGCAATCCCCATCAAAATCCCAACTCAATTCTTCATAGAGTTAGAAAGAGCAATTCAAAAATTCATCTGGAATAGCATAAAACCCAGAATAGCTAAAACTATTCTTAAGAGTAAAAGAACTTCTGGGGGAATCAGTATCCTGGACCTCAAGCTGTACTACAGAGCAATAATGCTAAAAATTGCATGGTATTGGTATAGTGACAGGCTTGTAGAGCAATGGAACAGAATTGAAGACCCAGAAATGAATCCACACTCCTATGGTCACTTGATCTTTGACAAAGGAGCTAAAACCATCCAGTGGAAAAAAGATAGCCTTTTCAACAAATGGTGCTGGTTCAACTGGGGGTCAACATGCAGGAGAATGCAAATTGATCCATTGTTATCTCTTTGCACTAAGCTCAATTCCAAGTGGATCAAGGACTTCCACATAAAACCAGACACACTGAAATTAATAGAAATGAAACTAGGGAAGAACCTTGAACATATGGGCACAGGGGAAAATTTCCTGTACAGAATACCAATAGCCTATGCTCTAAGATCAGGAATTGACAAATGGGACCTCATAAAATCACAAAGTTTCTGTAAGGCAAGGGACACTGTCAAAAGGACAAAGCGGCAACCAACAAACTGGGAAAAGATCTTTACCAACCCTACATCTGAGAGAGGGCTAGTATCCAATATATACAAAGAACTCAAGAAGTTAGACTCCAGAGAGCCAAATAACCCTATTAAAAAATGGGGTACAGAGCTAAACAAAGAGTTCTCACCTGAAGAATATCTAATGACTGGGAAGCACCTAAATATGTGTTCAACATCCTTAGTCATTAGGGAAATGCAAATCAAAACAACCCTGAGATTCCATCTCACACCAGTCAGAATGGCTAATATCAAAAACACAGGAGACAGCAGTTGTTGGTGAACATGTGGGGAAAGAGGAACTCTCCTCCATTGCTGGAGGGATTGCAAGCTGGTACAACCACTCTGGAAAGCAGTCTGGTGGTTCCTCAGATAACTGTGCATGACACTCCCAGAGGATCCGGCTATACCACTCCTGGGCATATACCCAGAGGCTTCCCCTGCATGCACTAAGGACACACGCTCCACTATGTTCATAGCAGCCTTATTTATAATAGCCAGAAGCTGGAAAGAACCCAGATTTACGTCAATGGAGGAATGAATTCAGAAGATGTGGTATATTTACACAATGGAATACTACTGTGCAATTAAAAACAATGAATTCACGAAATTCTTAGGCAAGTGGTCAGAACTGGAAAATATCATCCTAGTGAGGTAACCCAATCACAAAAGAACACACATGGTATGCAGTCACTGATAAGGGGATATTAACCCAGAATCTCGGAATATCCTAGACACAATTCACATGTCAATAGATTTCCAAGAAGATGGAAGGAGAGACCCCTGGTCCTAGAAAGACTGGGTGTAGGGGAATACCAGGACAGAGAAGTGAGAACGGTTTGAATGGGGAACTGAGGGAGGGTAGGGGGCTTATGGGACTTTTGGGGAGGGAGGAAATGGGAAAGGGGAAATCATTTGTAATGTAAATAAAAAATATAGAAAATAATAAAAAAAAGAAAAAAAAAGAAGCATCTTGAATGTTATTTCATCTTGTCCATGAGATAGCTACAATTAAACCAAACCAACATCACTCAGAGTTTTAGTCAAAGAACAAACCAGATAGAGACTTTCAAATGCTCATTTTCTTAGCTTTTTTCTTATTTCCAAATGTAGGCTTATTGTGTAAACATTTAGCATATTCTGGAACAGGACACATGTAAAGTCCCCATTAGCATCTCTGGTATCCCACACCGCATGAACCCACATTATGCTGGTGTTCAAGGGATTATAGCCTTGATTTTTTTCATGTCTATTTTTCCCTTCACACGTGGATAGACATACACATTCACAAACAAGTATGTATGTTTGTAAAGCTTTTTCCCCCAAAATAAAAAAGTGAATCACTATTTGAGAGCATCCATGAACATTTCCACCTGAAAATGAAATTAAAATCCTGAGAACATCCCTGTCACTGACCTGAATATGAGACTTTCCCATTAATAATTTCCAGTGAATAATCAGAGTAGTGCTTTCTTAAGCTTTTTTCCCCGTTGAATTATTATACTCTGCCACACACACACACACACACACACACACACACACACACACACACACACAAATATGAATGTATGCACTGTATATGTTTATATATATATAATTTAATGAGAAGCATTCTTTCATAGCATGGATAACATTCAGATTAAGAGTACTCATGATTTTCAAGGTGTCCTGAGTTGCCACCTATGTAAGGAAAGATCAGCCTGTCAACATGCATCCTTTCTCTATGCAGTCTTTATGTTTTCCTGTAGATGGGACCCAGAATCTTCAGCTTAAATTCCATCTCCTAAATAAACATGGGAAGGCCACTCTGGGATCCAGCAATGTTTAGGCATGAAATTTCCACTTTCTAGGATGGCAGTTCATTAATCTAGGCCTGTATGAAAGGAATAACATGTTGTTACATTGTGACATACTTGCATGATGGTATGCACAGACTAAACAGGACCATCTTCCAGCTTCTTAGAGCAACTTGGGTGTATTTAAAATGGGGAATTAAGAGGAAAAGGCGAGTTGCAGAGTCTAGTAGAAGACCATATTGTGTAAGACTTATGAACAAGCCATGCTATGTAGATTACCATCTATGGTAATAAAATAAAAGTATGCATGATTACTCTTAAGTCAAATTTTAAGATGTAAATTACCTTAGGAAGAAAAGGAGGTGACATCAGAAAACTTACATGATTTAAATTGAATCTGTAGTATTTTGTTTCTTCAGGTGAGTAGAGGGTACAATACAGAAGTGTTCAGATTCTTAAAGTATTTAGTGCCTGCCATAATTCCAAGCATAAACAATGATAGCAATATTATATTGACATCTTTAGATATTTAAGCATATCTGCTGTGTCAGTAATGGAAATATACTACGATTACCACTGATCCTCTTACAGAGAGAGGCTTTAAGTTTAGAAAAATCTACTGAGGTCTGTGTAAAATTCATACTATCCCCTAAACAGAGTTAAAGTTATTGGTATTTCAAAAGCCTGGAAACAGATTTCCCACTGTCTTTCTCTCAAAAGCATGCACTTCCATCATGCTGCAAAATTCTCAGGGCATATGCCTATGACATGCCTTTGAATATCTCCCCTCCAAGCTGCATTCATGGACTCCCCTTTCAGAGCTACTGAACTTCAGACAGAGCTGGCATTTCCTGCCAGTTCTACCCTTGACTTTCTCCTGTGGCGCTGACCAATTTCTAGACGCTTCCCTGTGCATCACTTTCCCTGCTTCCTATAAGAGCTCACCAGCAGGCTACTGAAATTCGGAGTTCATCTCTGGAGAAATTGTTTTCAAAGATGCATGTTTAGGTATGCTGTTGAAAGAATCCTAGTAATATCTGGTACCCGTGAGTATGTATTCTACATTCATTGAAGCAAGACATACCTAATCAGGTGTGGAGAAGGCAGATCAGTGCTTACCTTACAATCAGAGGACATAAATTCAATACCCAAGACCCACAATAAAAACAATCAGGTTGTGGAGGAACAGGCTTCGTGGTTGTAATCCAAACACTGGATATATAGAGAACAGGAAGATAGGTGGGACTTGACGACCAGCTAGTCTATTCTACTGAGTTCCAGGACAATAAGAGACTGTCTCAAAGAAAGGTAGGTGGCATATGAGGAATGACATCTGAGATTGTCTATAGATAGTGCGCACATGTGCATACGCACTGCTTTATGTGCACCTGCATGCACATTAGCATATTCACATGTACACACCCCAAACAAATAAATATCAATTACCATTTGTGCAAAGCATCTTACTTGTTCTTTCTCCATAGCTCTAAGGTCTGGGCTTGCTACTACATCTCTCTTTTCATAAAGCTATGAAAAGGAAAAAGAAACTTGTTTTAAGTAAACAATAAGGCAGGCCTGCTGGCCGTAGTTTGCAGACCGAATACTTTCAGCTTTATTGCCGAGAGCATTGCAAAAGTCACAAGGACGTTTTGGAGATAATGGTTAAATTCACAGACTCAGAGACATCTCACCATGGAAGAGACCCGGGAGGTCATCTAATTCAAATACTTCATTTTATAGATGAGGAGACAAAAGCCTAGGGAGGTTTGGTAGCTAACTGATTGCAGAATCTATTCTCAGACCCAGTATTTCCTTCTCAACCTCAAAGGTTATGTTCCTCAAAATCCCTGTGGTAAAAACAAATTACCTTGGAGGACCTTCTGACCTTCTGTGGGAAATAGAGTTCGGGAAGTAAGACAGCGAGTGAATCTGAGAAAAATTATCATGTGGATTATATTCACTAACGTAAAACAATGCAGGCTTTCTGGACACACTGGTGTTGGCCAAATTTGAACTGAAGGATCCAATACATCATTTCTTATGCACTCTATAGAATTTATTATTTCCAATTCTTTAGCTTCTCTTATGGCATAGTTTTTAAAGAGCTTCTTGTCATTTGTTTTCATTTTTTGCAAATATGAGCTGCAATTGATAGCTTCTGTTCTCTCTAGGTTTTTTTCTTTCCTGTGATCATTCTCTTGTAATTCTCTTTACTTGGAATAAAACATGTTTCCCCCTGAGTCTTCAGTGTCTTTCTGAATGCTTCTCTCTGTGGTGCGTTAATTGTGGCTGCTCCCCAGGGCTACATTTACTTCCTGCATGTAATTATCACTATTTGATAGCTAGAGTCTGTCAAATAAACCTTGATACCTTGCTAGTCTGCATTCTCCCATTCTTGAGTTACTGCCTCAATTCAACATACTCCTGTCTGAAGCCTAGTATAAGTGTCCTATGAGAGGGTCCACCCAATAGTAGACCAAAAACAGGTAGAGACTCACAGCCAGACATTAGATGGCCTTGAGAAGTCTTGTGGAAGAGTTGGGGGAAGGATTGAAGAACCATGAGGGAACAGGAACTCCACAAGAAGACCAACAGTCAACTAACCTGGACCCTTGGAGGCTCTCAGAAACTGAACTACCAACCCAAGAACATACGTGGGCTCTATCTAGGCACTCCGTACATAAGAAGCAGATGTGCAGGTTGGTCTTCATGTGTGTCTCCCAATAACTGGAGCAGGGTTTTATCTTGACTATGTTGCCTGCCTGTGGATCCTGTTCTCCTAACTGGGATGTCTTGTCTGGAGAGGATGTACCCAGTTCTGCAGTAACTTGAGGTGGCAAGGTGGGTTGTTTCCCAGTATGTGTGGGGGTTCTCACTTCTCAGAGGTGAAGGGGAATGGGGAGGAGGAGCCATGGGGAGCATCTAGGATGAGAGGAGATTCTGTGATCAGGATGTAAAGTGAATGAATGAATGAATGAATAAATAAATAAATAAATAAATGGAAAAATCTAAAAAAAAAAATTGATACTCCTGTATCTCCCTTGGAGCACACAGTGCAGTAGCACTTATCTCTTGATTCATCATTAGTCTTGTATCATTCAAATCGATTGCAATAAGCCCTGTATATCTGCAATTCCACACACAAGGGTCAGCTGTGTAGCTCAAAACTACACATCTCAGATTAGACATATACCAACTATATTTTCTTGTCCCTGTTCCTTAAACAATACAGTATAACAACTATTTGCATATCATTTGTATTGATTTATGTACTGTAATAATTTGCAGATGATTTAATATAGGAGTTGGGATTATATCTAAGTGAGAGTGTTTGCCCAGCTTGTGTGAGGTGATGAGTTCCTACCTCAGCACAAAAAAAAAATTTTTAAATTAAAATAAAGCATATAGGAGGAGATGCATGTCATATGCACATTCTATTCATTCTTATGTAAGAAATCTGAATGTTTCAGATTTTGATGATGTCCATAGAATGCCCTAGAACCAGTTTCCTATGGTACCAAAGGATTACAGACCATTTTGCTCTGTATATATACTCCTTAAGTGCCCACATACTGTAGACTGATCCCAAGGGTAATACTCTTGAGTCTTTAAGGAGCAGGGCCTAGTGGGAGGTCATTAGGTCATTGGATGGTCTTGCCAGGGATGGTGGAACTGCAGGGTCTTCTTTTTCTCTCTGAGATTCCTGGCTATAGATTGGATGGTTTCCATCTATCACACAGTCCCATCATGATAGGTACTCCCATAGGCTTAAAAGCAAAAGGAATACTGAGTCACAAATTGGGACCTTTGAAGTTATGAGACAAAACAATTCTTCTTCTGAGTTTTTTATCTCACCCATTTAACATAGCAATAGAAGGATGGCTAACATGTAGTGTATCAATTTCATAGCTTCCAGTGGCTCCATATCACCTACAGAACACACTCTAAGTATTCATCATTTCCAACAGTGACTCCATCTCAGCCCTTACACCTTATGATCTGGCTTATTCACTGGCTTCTTTAAGCAGTGTCTTTAAAATGTTCCGGGCTGAGGCACTTAATGCCGAGTCATTACCCTCAGTAATGTTTGTCATTCTGTCTCTTTCAGTCTTCCCAATTCCACTCCTTGAATCCCCACTGCACTCATGAAGATCTCTACTAATGCTCTCAGCTGCCACTGCCTTCTATAGTACAGATCAACAGTGTGCTTCCTACAACATGCTCCAAAAGCCTCATCCAGTGGTGTCTCCTCACACCCCGGGCTCTCTTTGCTTCTCATCTGAATACCTTCCCTCTCATCTTTGAGGAATTTCAGTGTTACTCTAGTGCCTTGTTGTTTGGAGTCCTTCCACCCTATAAAAGCAAATCTACCATTAGCGTAGGAAGGCACTGATTCCCACCTCTTTCCACCCCCCTCACATTCTACTTTTTTATAAAAAAGTTCCACAAGTAATTGAGTACAGCCACTGCTTTATACCTTCTGTTCATGTTCACTTTGCAGTTCATGTCAGACTGCCTTCACCCTCATAACCCAATTATTCACTAGTGACTTGCTTATTATTCCCTCTACCATCTCTTCCTTCAATGAGCTATTGCTCCTTTTTCAAAATTCTGTCTGTTCCTGACTTGCACAATTTACCATTGCCCTGATCTCAAAATTGCTTCCTAGTTGTTCATCCAAAATATACCTGTGTCTCCTCTTCCTCTATCTATGAAATCTCTCAAGGCTCAGTCTCCTTAATGTTCTGTTCTGAGGCATCAGTTGCCCCCATTCAAGCCTACCCATCCTCTTGGCTTAGATACCATTTCTGGCATATGACTCCATAGATTGGGTCTTGGTTCTAGCTGCAATTCTGATCTCCTGACTCCTTTCACTGCCAGTAGAACACTCTCCTAGATACACATCATGGTTTTCCTATATAAATAGATCCAAGTGTGGTGACTTGACTGTCAAATGTTGGCTTGGCTTTAATATGTAGTTTCTGCCTAATGACATTATCCCAGCACATCATGCTGGCAGGACAAATTACAGGTTGAAGGTTTTGTGGATGGGTTGGTGTCTCAGTCCCTCTACTGTAAGTCTAGACTGGTTATAGAAGATAGTCAATTCAGTCTCCATATCTGTCAATACTATGAGACTTAGCTTGGCTTACCATAATAGATTCCTGGGAGTTTCCATCACACTAGATTTCTATCTTGCTTCTGAATTGCTCTCCCAATTTCAGTTGTCTCTCTCAGTACTGTACCCATCCATTGTTCCCCTGTTCTTATCCCCAACTTGTCCACCATCCACCCACAATAACTATTCTATTTCCCCTTCCCAGGGAGATTAATGTTCCTCCCCTTGAGCCCACATTCTTACTTAGACTCTGAGTCTGTGGATTGTACCATGATTACCCTTTACTTTATAGCTAACATCCACTTATAAATGAGCACATACCATGTTTGTGTTTCTAGGTCTGGGTTACCTTAGTCAAAATATTTTTTTTCTTGTTCTGTCCATTTGCCTGCAAATTTCATGATGTCATTGTTTTTAACAGCTGAATAGTACTTCATTGTGTGAATATACCACATTTTGTTTATCCATTCTTCAACTAAGGGACATGTAGATTGTTTCCAATTTCTGGCTATTATGAATAAAGCTGCTATGAACAAAGTAGAAAAGTGTCTTTTGGTAGGATGGAACATCATTTGGGTATATGCCCAGGAGTGATATATTGGTCTTGAGGTAACAAATTCCCACTTGTCTGAGAAACTGCCATATTGATTTCCAAAGTCACTGTACAAGTTTGCACTCCCTCAAGCAATAGAGGAGTGTTTCCCTCACTATACATCTTCAGCAAGAAATATGAGCTATTTCTTCTGTTCTTGATCTTAGCCATTCTGACAGGTGTAAGATGGAATCTCAGAGTCATTGTGATTTACATATTCCTGATGGCTAAGAATGTTGAACATTTCTTCAAGTGCTTCTTGGCCATTTGAGATTCCTCTACTGAGAATTCTGTTTCCATCTGTACCCCATTTTTAAAAATTATGCATTTGGGTTATTGATATAATCTTTTGATTTATATATTGTGCACATCAGCCTTCTGTGAGATGTACTGTTGGTGAAAATCTTTTCCAACTCTATAAGCTTCTGTTTTGTCCTATTAACGGTGTACATTTCCTAGAAGAAGCTTTCAGCTTTATAAGGTCCCATTTATTAATTGTTAATTTTATTGCCTGTGCTATTGATGTGCTGTTCATGAAGTTACTACCTATGCATTCAAGCCTCTTCCTCATTTTTCTCTTTTATCAGGCTCAGTATATCTGAATTTATGTTGAGGACTTAAGTTTTGCGTAGAATGAAAGATATGGATCTATTTTCATTCTTCTGAATGCCAATATCCAGTTAGACCATAACCATTTGTTGAAGATACTTCCTATTTTCCATTGAATATTTCTGGCTCCTTTTAAAATACCAGGTACCCATGGGTGTGTAGATTTATGCCTGGATCTTTGATTCAATTTTGTTGATTAACTTGTCTGTTTTTATATTAATACTATGTGTTTTATTTATTACTATAGTATTTTTTTGTTTTGTTTTGTTTTGTTTGTTTTTTGGTTTTGTAGTAAAACCTGAAATGATGTTGATACCTCTGGAAGTTCTTTTATTATAGAGGATTGTTATAGCTATTCTGGGGGTTTGGTTATTCCTTAAGAAGTTGAGTCTCTATAGAATTGTACTGGAATATTGATGGGGATTTAACTTAATTTGTAGATTGGTTTTGTTTAGATAGTCATTTTTACTACATTAACCCTTAAAATGAGCATGGGAATTCTTTCCATATTATGATATATTCTTCAGTTTCTTTCTTCAAAGACTTGAAATTCTTGTCATATAGGTCTTTCAATTGCTTGGTTGTAGTTACCCCAAGATATTTTATATTATTTGTGTTTATTGTGAAGGGTGTTATTTCCCTGGCTACTGAATTTTTTTTTAAAGTTGATCTTGTATCCAGCCACTTCACTTAGGGTGTTTATCAGCTCTAGGAGCTCCCTGGTAGAATGTTTAGGGTCACTTATGTATACTACCACATCACCTGCAAATAAGGATACTTTGATTTCTTATTTTTCTAATTTGTATCTCCTTGATAGTGTTTAATTGTCTTAGTACTTTAGCTAGAACTTCAAGTACTACATTGAATAGATATGCAGAGAGTGGGTAGCCTTGTCTTATTCCTGATTTTAATGGAATTGCTTTGCATTTCTCTCCATTTAATTTGATATTGGCTATTGGC
This sequence comes from Tokudaia tokunoshimensis, assembly GCA_036184795.1. NCBI lineage: Eukaryota > Metazoa > Chordata > Mammalia > Rodentia > Muridae > Tokudaia > Tokudaia tokunoshimensis. The sequence goes on from BTHU01000003.1 coordinate 40,215,803, forward strand.
TTACTGTATATTGTTTTTATTATGTTTATGTATGTCCTTTGTATTCCTGATATCTCAAAAACTTTTATCATGAAAGGGTGTTAAGTTTTATCAAAGTCTTTGTTAGCATCTAATAAGATAATCATGTTTTTTTTTCAATTTTTTATATGGTGGATTACATTGATTTATTTCCATATATTGAAGCATCCCTGCATCTCTGGGATGAAGCCTACTTGATCATGGTGGGTGATCTTTTTGAAATGTTCTTGAATCTGGCCTGTGAGCACTTTTACGTATTTTTGAATCAATGCTCATGAGGGAAATTAGTCTGAAATTCTTTCTTTGTGTAGTATATCTATCAGGGTGACTGGTCTCATAAAATGAATTTGGCACTGTTCCTTTTGTTTCTATTTTGAGGAATAATTTGAAGAGTATTGGTATTAGATCTTCTTTGAAAGTCTGGTAGAATTCTATCCTAAAACCATCTGCTCCTGGGTGGTTTTTTTCTTTTTTTTTTGGAAACTGTTGTTTTTGTTTTATTTTTGTTTTGGTTGGGAGACTTTTAATGACTGCTTCTATTTCCTTAGGGGTTATAGATCTATTTTAATAGTTTATCTAATCTTTAACTTTGGTAAGTTGTATGCTCAAGAAAATTGTCTATTTCTTTTAGATTTTGCAATTCTGTGGAGTAGAGGCTTTTGAAGTATGAATTAATGATTCTTTGGATTTCCTCCATGTTTGTTATCATGTCCCTCTTTTCTTTTCTGATTTTGTTAGTTTGGATATTCTCTCTTTGTCTTTTAGTTAGGTTATATAAAGGTTTTTCTTTCTTGTTGATTTTCTTAAAGGACCAATTTGTTGTTTCATTGATTCTCTGTATTGTTCTCCCTTTTTTATCTTGTTTGATTTCAGCCCTTATTTTCTGCTGTCTACTCCTCTTGGGTGCATTTGCTTCTTTTTGTTCTAGAGCTTTCAGTTGTACTGTGCAGTTGGTAGTAAGATGTCTCTCTTATTGCTTTATGAAGGCACTTAGCACTATGAACTTTTCTCTTAGAATTGCTCTCATTGTGTCCTATAAGTTTGAGCAATGTTTTGCCTTCATTTTCCTTGACTTCTGGGAGGGCATATGACTTGAGGATAGGGTGAGGAGATGCTGGAGACAGTGAAAAAGCCTCCCTTTCATCTCTATCTTTTAAAGTATTTTTTTGTGTGTTTTTATTTTATCTTCACTGATATGTTCTTGTCTCCATAGCATTATTTCAAGTTGAAGTGATCTTTCACTTTCAAGCCCATTCCAGTTCACAGAAAATGGGGCCATTACCACCACTGACTGATTATCTGCATGGCAACAGAAATTGTCTTTTCTGAGACATAAATTAATCCCAATATTTCCTGTCATGGCCTGTTTGTGAAGTTCATGCAACATAGCTGGTCTCTCCTGGTAAACCTCCTTACTTACCCCTTTCTCATAGCTCTAACGTTTCTATGACCTCCATCTCTTGAGGTCCTGCACCTTTTGCTAACAGATTGGGTTCTCCTCTTAGTCTTAGAACTCCATCTTTCTGATACTTTCATAAAGAACTCATAGGCCCACCAGGTCTTGGTTTATAAGTCATCTTCAGACATGGTTTGTGACCTCATCTTACTTGGTGTTACATCCATTCTTCATTTTTGCACAAAACATCTTTACATAAATTTATAATTATTAGATTTCCTTCCTTACTCTCTTCTTACCACTCAGGAAATATCTTTTAACTGACTGTTGAAGGCTCTGTGAAATTGATCAAGACACAGTGCTCACTAGAGTATCTGCCACTTTACTAAATAACATTTTTGAATGAATTAATGATGTTTGCAGTCATATAAGTGGCTTTTTAATTGATTGAACATAACTTGCCTGGGGTGACATGAAAGATCAGAAAAAGCAAAGGCAGTCGTTTGAGAGTAAATTTTGACTTCAAAGGCATCATCTCTGGAATATATGCCAGTATATTCTCTCACTTTCTTTGACATTGCAGTCTCTTTCCTTGCTGGGATAAGAATTGACATAAGAATAAAATAGGGAATGACTTGGAACCATACATATCTGACTTGACATTTGAGAATTTATCCTCAGGAGAAATGTCTTGGTTATCTTTGGCAGTGCAGAGAGATACCTTTCTCATGTTATACTTATTTTGAATAAACAGCATGTGTTGGACAGGTTGTTGTTGATTCAAGAGGTATAAATTAAAAGCCATTAAATGTTAAGAGACATTGTGTTTCAATGTCGTTTCCCCCTCCCTCTATCTTAATAGAATTTTATAGATTCTTCTCATTCTATTTGGGCAAGAGTTTGAGATATACATTTTAATTTTCCTCCTTTCTGACTGAAAACATGACACATACACGCTGGTGTATAACTTAAAACTTTCATTTACTATATCCTGGAGAACCTTCTCTATTAGTGTACAAAAACCATGCTCACTTTCTCTTGTGACTGCATAATACTTTTATGTGCTACCTCAAGGTTCTTTGACCACCATGATATAAATGGATGCTTCCAATTTTTTGCAATCAATAAATAACAAAGAATGAGAAAGGGGTAAATTCCCAAAAAGAGAAGATAAGAGGCCAAAGCATAATGCATAAATGTATAGTTTTGTGACTAATGACAGCATTGAATGAGAAGGCTTTCTTTTCTTTTCTCCCTTCTGCACTTACTTTTCAGAATGGTTTTAAAGTTTTTCTATTTTAACAGATAAAGTATGCTATTTTTAAATATTTGAGGAAATTCATTAGTTGTGTTAATTAATAATGTAGCTGAGTGTCCAATTCACATGTTTAGTTTTCTGTGAACTATCCATATTTTTGGCAGCATTCCATTGGCTTTTTCCAACTTACAGCTTTTGACAGGAGCTTCAGATTCTACTTGTTTAACTTAACCAAGAAGCACTGGTGATGCTCATGTGATTATCTGAACTCTATTAGTTAACTCAAGAAAAACACACTTTCTTTGACAATGGTTATCTCTAACATTGGACATTTCTTTATTTTGTTTTGCTTATTGGCAGAATTAACTTTGATGGTAATTTTGCATATGCAGTGTGCCTATGTATGTAATCAGTGATGTCTGCAAAGAGCATTGCTGATACCCTGAATTGTTAGTTTCAGGGTTCACCCCTATAAACTCTATTTGTAGACTGGTGAGATAGTTCAGCCAGATAAGTGACTGCTTGTCTTGGAAGCATAAGGAAGCATGAATTACATCCCCAGAAGCTACACTGAAGAAAAAGATCTAGGTGTGCTGGTATGCACCATAACATCAACACTGGGTAAATGGAGATAAGTGGATGGACCCTTGAGGCTCACTGACCTGACATCCTTGCCCACTTGATAAACTTCAGGTGAATAAGAGACTCTATCTCAATAAGGAGTAGATGGTAAATGAAGAATAATGCTTGAAATTGATCTCTAGCCTCCACATGAATATGAACATTTGGGTACATACCTGTGTGTACATACCTGTGCACACATGCAAACCCACACATGCAGATATATACATAAAATAACTGAATAGATTACATTCACATTTTCTCAGTCTTATGGCTTTGGTTTTCTTTCAGGGGACGTTTACTAGACTGTTTTTAGAATCTCTATTTTTTTCTCTGGGATTTTTTTTCTATATTTTTTTATTTACATTCCGAATGATTTCCCTTTTCCTGGTTCCTCCCTCCCCGAAAGTCCCATAAGCTCTCTTCCCTCCCGCTGTTCCCCATTCAACCCCTCTCACTTCTCTGTTCTGGTATTCCCCTACATCCAGTCTTTCCAGGACCAGGGGTCTCTCCTTCCATCTTCTTGGAAATCTATTGATATGTGAATTGTGTCTTGGGTATTCCAAGTTTCTGGGTTAATATCCCCTTATCAGTGACTGCATACCATGTGTGTTCTTTTGTGATTGGGTTACCTCACTAAAGATGATATTTTCCAGTTCTGACCATTTGCCTAAGAATATTGTGAATTCATTATTTTTAATTGCAGAGTAGTATTCCATTGTGTAAATATACCACATCTTCTGAATCCATTCCTCCATTGAGGGACATCTGGGTTCTCTCCAGCTTCTGGCTATTATAAATAAAACTGTTATGTCTGGGATTGTTCTTAAATCTCATTTCTTCCCTCTTTCTAGTCTGTAGTCTCTTTCTTTAGCGGCACAATGCTGTCCATTCTTCCACATGCTAATAATGGGTCTTCATCTCTGAAGTCCCTTCATCTTTGTCCTCTACTTCTTTTCTAAGTTCTTCTAGTGTAGGAGAAAAGCAGGCATGACCTGGTGGCCAGCCTACCTGGCACACTGTGCTCCTGAGTATTCCCAGCTATGAGAATATGGAATTCTGCTAATGTGAATAGTAGGTAGCTGGTAGGCTGAAGAATCTGTGCTTTCCTCTTATGTCCTTCCTTAGTATAGAGATGCTGGTGGTATGAGCATTCACTGCCCAATCTGAGGCAATGTGCTAACCAATCACAGTGCATAGGCTTCCACTGTACAAGCAGTTGTTCACATACAATAAAGCAGGCACTCCCTGACACCTTCTCCAGAGAGGTTCAACTCTGCCCTTTACAGACCCACAAGCATTGTGGTCTTCTAGGGGGATGCCAAGCAACCATGGCATGACAGTGGCTGCTTTCCCTCTTCCATGTTTTACTACATTTCTGTTCTCATCAGAATTTCTCAATTCCCCTCATTCTATGTTTCTTTAATATATATAACAACATAGAAATGTTTCAGCTTTAATATTCACCTATAATTATCTGCTTTGTAGATAACTTCTGGTTATTTTTTGGTTTTGTTGTTGTTGTTTTTGTTGTTGAATTGCTTTTGCTTAAAGAAAAGCTTGCTAGCTTGTTCAGCCATATTTCTCATTCAGAGTCGGGGTATGCTTTTCCCCATTCTTTCCTTGATGTCTATTGAATGCATATTGATTGAGTAGCCATTATGAGTGAGCTTCAGTTTCCCGTACTTGGTAATATCCTGCCTCTCATAGAGCACTGAGTGGGGTGCCCATATCTTTTAAGCAAGAAAAGGTCAAAGACATCACATTCATTATCCTCAAGGGTTATTTTCTTCTAAATGTGCTGTCTCTTTCTTCTGCAGCCTAGTTTACTCCAGGAGCACATAACAGGTCAGTTGTATGCCATCCACCTGCTTCGCCAGCTGCTGTCTAACCGGACAGAGGCTGTGTCTCTTAGCATTGCCTGTTTAATCCCTTGTTCATTTGGTGGTGGTGTAGGATTCTAAGATGTATCTTTGGCTCTGCTGGGCATCTTTCTTCACATTTCTGCTTCTGTTAAGTTTCGTCATCGTCGTCTTCTTCTTCTTCTTCTTTGGTTTTTTGAGACAGGGTTTCTCTATGTAGCCCTGGCTCTCCTGGAACTCCCTCTGTAGATCAGGCTGGCCTCGAACTCAGAAATCCGCCTGACTCTGCCTCCCAAGTGCTGGGATTAAAGGCGTGCACCACCACTGCCTGGCTCTCCGTTAAGTTCCTATTTTTATCCCAGCCTATCTTCCAGCTGTCCTTGCTCAGGATGGTGTGGTTTTATTGGTTGGATCATCTTGGGTGGTGTTGTTTTTATTCCCTGCAGTGTGTTTTCTGGGAATTCATGAGATCTCCATGCACCTGTTGTTGAACTTTTTCATGCCCATTCATCATTTTCTCTCAGGGCTCCATGGGCTCCTTTGCTCTCAGTTCCATTCAAAATTATCAGCTAGTTTCTCCATCCCAGTTGCTGTGAAAATAGAATGTGTGGTTATTTTCTGTAATTCTCTTGTCTTTGTTTACCTTACCAGAGCAAACTTGAAATACTCAGAATAAATGCAGACAACCCCACTATAAATGTCCACTGCATCTATCAGACTGACCACTAATGTTTGCCGTACTGGGACCAGCAGCTCTGACATAAGTTAACATGTGTACACCAGGGTACAGAGGGCTGGAAATCTACCTAGTCAGCTCTTATGTAATCCATGCTCGAATCCTCTTCCTCCATAGATATGACTTCATATTGATGGGATGGAAAGATTCAGATATACAATTATCAGATCCCACTGAAGCCCTCTTCTAGGCTTACCTTGAGACCCTGGGCCACATCACCCAACCTCCTTCCACATCAGGAGCAATCCCAGTTCTTTGACTCCTGGAAGACCTGAGGATACCCTCAGGTATATATATATATACTCAACAGCAGCAGTCCTACCCACCTGAATACCCAAGACATATGTGGAGGACCTCTGGATGGAACCTCATGGCCTGCCCCTCTGTGATATCCAGGTTTTGCTCTGGGTCCTGGGAACACTGCCTCTTGAAGAAGAGCATTCACCAAAAGAAAGATGAAAGGGAGCCATTGAGAGTGGGAGCATGGTGTGCTTTCCACTATAGTTTGAACCTTGTACCTTTCCTATTTATTTTATCATAAAATTTAATATTAAAAATGAAGGGCTTTAAAAGAATCAGCGGTTTTCTATTCATTTTGTATATGATGTTTTATAGCTTTTCTATAAGATTTAAAAGCTAGCTTTGGTTCTGACAATTTTTGATAATTTTATTATCTTCTTTGTCCTTTCCTACAAGATATGATTTTTTTTACTCTAAAATGTATCTATTACCATAATCAAAGAAGAAACATTAAACATTTAAAAAGGAATCAATCAAAATAAATAGTAAAACCCCTCAAAAGGGAATTTAATACTAATATTTACAGCTTTAAAAAATCATCTCTCTCTCTAGTGATCCCAGGGTACATTTTCTGAAGGCTTTTATCTTTTTTGTAACACACACACACACACACACAGAGAAAGAGAGAGAGAGAGAGAGAGAGAGAGAGAGAGAGAGAGAGAGAGACAGAGACAGAGACAGAGAGACAGAGACAGAGAGAGAAACAGAGAGATACAGAGAAAGATAGAGATACAGAGATGCACACTCAAGTGCAAACACATACACGCTCTCACATACACACATAGAAACACAGATACACCCACACACAGACACACTCACACAGACACAGACACGTAGATTCAAACACAGAAAAATAAACACATATGTGCACATAAGCACACAAAAAACATACACATAAAAACATACACAGATGCATAAACACATACACATAAAAACACAAATACAGAAGACATACAGACAATGACACAGACAGACACACACACATAGGATATGCCCACTCTCACACAAAAACACTCTTCCAGATCCCTTTTGATATTCTGAAACCTTTTCCTTCTGTGGCCCAGGCTGTTCTGCAGTTTATTATGTAGCCCCCCGCTGGCCTTAAACTTTCGTTGATCTTATGTCAGCTTCTTGATGCTGTGGTTACTGCCATGAGCTTCTGTCTCTCAGCTTCCAGTAGCTCTTAATAAGTAAGTGTTGATCAAAGGCTGTCATCTGTGAAAGCTGGATGGCTTTGCATCTCTGTATCTTGGATGCTAGAAGTCTGTACATTTGTGTTCCAGTGGCCTCCATGGCTGTGGACCATCTACTATGTCTCTCTTATACTGCAGAGCTATAGTCAGCCTGTAGAAGTCTACCTGGTGAGCTACCCACAGCTCCTTGACCTTCCTCCCACCCAGTTCTGTCTAGTGGGTAGAGGCACTTACAACAGTGCATCCCAGTCGGGAGACAGAATAAACAGGGCCATTCAACACCAGGCAGTGCCATATCTACATTTCTGCAGAACCAGATCATACACATGAGCGCTTTCCAGCCATACTGAGTTAGTCTTGCTTCCTTGTGTCCCTGCTTCCTTCCTTCCTTCTGAAAAAAAAAAAACTTTCAGAGATTTTCTTGAAAATACACTTTCCACCCTTAGAATTAACTCTTAAGAATACAAAACTGCTAGCATTAGTAGGTTATCGTTGGTTTTTTGGACTAACAGTAGGGCCTGATTTTATTCAAATACACCATTTTTTCAATTTTCCCCATTTAACACTTGTTCTTTGTGGGTAGGAGTCCTTTTCCTCAGCTAGACATTTTGGTGATGCACATGGTTAAAGTCTTAGATGAGAACATTCATGGATTTATATAGTTTCTCTGGCCCTCAGCAGGATGTTCTGGTGGAGACTCGCCCCTCCCTATGAGAGGTACAACTCTAACCTTATGTGTATGTCCTGAAGACCTGCACCTTTAGTTGTCCTGGTGCTGCAGGATTTTCATCCCAGCACTTAAGATGCAGAGACAGGTGGATCTTTGTGAGTTCAAGGACAGCCTGGACTACACCAAGGTAGTCAAGGCTATACAGAGAGATGCTGTCTTAAAAAAAATGTGAACCATCATGTTACCAATCACTAGAGGACAAGAACACCCTTATGATGTAACAGTTCTATTTGTCCTCTGAAAAGTGCTCTACAAAACATTTTGCAAGTGTTTTCCATTTTAGCACTTGAATGTGTGTATGTGTATGTTGTGCATGTGCATTGAGTGTATATATTGTGCATCTGTATTTGTGGTGTGTGTGTGTGTGTGTGTGTGTGTGTGTGTATGTATGTGTGTGTTGTGATGCAATGTATCTCTGAGTGTGGTATGTGAATATATTTGCAGGTATATATCTGTGTATGTAGTGTGTGTCTGTGTATACTTGGTGTGTATATAAGATGTATGTGGTTTGTATACCTGTATTTGTGTGTATGCATTCATATGCATATTGTGTGTATGTGTTTGAATGTAGTAGGTGTCTGTGAATTTGTGTGTATTTGTATTTGTGTGCCTGTGTGTGGTGTGTGTATATGATTTCTGTGCATGTATTTACACTTGTGTGTATGTGTGCAATACATGTATGTGAAGGTAAGTGGTGTGAGTACATGTGTTTGCATGTATGTGTTCATGTGTGTAGAATATGTGTACCTGTGTGGTGTGGCATGTATGTATGGTGTGTAGTGTGGTGTGTGTGTGTGTGTGTGTGTGTGTGTGTGTGTATGTGTGTGTATGTGTGTGTGTATGTGAATGTGTGTGATGTGTACATGAGTGTGCATGTAGTATTGTATAGTAGATGTCTGGGCTGGTGTGTGTATGTGTTTATGTGTGTTTGTATTTGTACCTGTGTGTGGTGTATATGTGTGTGGTTTGTGTTCATGTGTTTGAATATGAGTATTGTGTGTGTATATAGCACATATATGTGGTATTATGATATATAGTGTTTCTATGTACCTATGTGTGTACATGAATGTGAATACTTGGTGTTTGTGTGCATGCATTGCAATTAATGTGTATGTGTGGTGTGAATGTGTGGAATTTCAGTGTGTAGTATTGGTGTGTGCATGTGTATGTGCGTGTGTATGTGTGTGGTTGGTATGTGTGTGTATGTGTATGTTATGCATATTCATGTGTGTGATATTTGTGTGTAATTTGTGTGCATGTGTTTGCGTGTATGCATATAATGTGTATGCATTTATGAAGTATATATATAATTTATGTGTGGTAAGTGTGTGGATTTTATATGTGTGTATGTAGTGAGTGCTGTGCATGTGTGGTGTATGTGTATATATATGTATGTGTATGATATATATATGAGTGTGTGTGTGTATGTGTGTGTGTGCTTGTGTGTGATTTTTGTGCATGTGTTTGCATGTGTGTATTTATGGGTGTGGCATGTATGGTCTATGGTAAATGTGTATGTATTTATGTGTGTGTATAGGGTGTGTGTGTGAATGTGTGCATACGTTTGTGTGTGTCTGTGTGTGTGTTCTATGTGTATGTGTATATGCATGTTTGCGTGGTATGTTTCTATGGTATTTTCATGTATGATATTTGTGTATTCATGTGTGTGTGCATGTGTATGAATATTGTGTGTCTGTGTTTTGTGTGCATGTGTGTGTGTGTGTGAGTGCGTGTGTGCGTGTGTGCATTCTATTGCCTTTGCAACCCTTTCCTAAGAATAGTCTTTTCAGAAAAGGGAATCTCCACTTTTTATATTTTAATTTTTAACTTTTTATGTGCTACAGTTATGAGTTGTGTAATTATAAGGAGAGGAGAAATGCTGCTTAAGCAAATTAAATAAATTAACAATGAAAGACAAAGAAAAAAATTCCTGACTCCTTCCATTAAGATAATCTTCATTCCCATCTCATTTTAGTGCACAATGAAAAATGAAGACATTTTCCTTTTCCCTTCCAAACATACACAATGGAAGCCGCTTCAAGGATGGCTCTATTCATGAACAACTATTCTAAAGTGTTTCTTTTCTAAACATACAATCCAGAATGGCTAAATGCAAGGGTGACATCATATAAACATATATCCAAACCTCTTACCCCTGTCCATGAAACCACTTATCTCTGTGTTTACAGATGTGTGTGACTTTCCTCTTCATACCTTGTTGTGCCTGCGTTTTATTTTTCCTTTCTACGTGATCCAGGCAGTCAAACCAGAGCCCGAGTAAACACTACTGGAGTTTTCTTTCCTTTTAATACTCAAATCTGTCTTCCACATTTCTGATCAGTGTGCAGTGCATTAAATACCACAGCAGATGGTGCTTTCTGATGCTGTGTTGCTCCATGAAGCAACATTTTGTCTTGTGTGCTGCATTATCAAAAAAAAAAATCAAACATGTAATTATGCAAATATGTATGCCTTTATAATAATCAAGTTTTATTGTAAATGGTTGATGCACATCAATTTGATCCTGTAGTGCTGTTTTAAGTGAGGTTTAAGTGGCTTTTCAGTGTACCCAGAGGCAACACAAATGCATCTCTGGAATATTAATAAAATCCTGAATCTTTGAGACCCCAACTGGAATCTCATTGCTTGTACTGATTGAAACAAAATGCTAATCCTTTCCTTTAAAAAAAATGTCCTTTGTTATTTAAAACACTGATATTAGTATGATATGAAGGACCATTTTATTTTAAATTGTATTTTAATGTAGTTGTTAAAATAATGCCTAATCATACTATATTCAGTCTTCACAATGTAAATTTGATGAGACATGAATCCAATCATTTTGTGACAATGAATGCAGTCATGTATTTTAACCAGTCCGGTTTTTCTAATTCCACAAATTTCTACAGCCAGTGGCTGTTTACCGGTTTCACTTTGGGATGTGTTCACTGTCCTTTGTGGGGACATGTATTGTGAATATTCATTCCAGGGGCAATTGACTTCTTTAAAACATAAAACGAAGGGATTCTTTACATTGAATCCCTCGGAGTATTTTTAAGAAGGATTATAGCGTAGACAAGTGGGATTTTGTTTTCCTTTTTTTTTTTCAACTGAACAGAATCTGGATTTTAGACATCGGATCATTTCATTGGTACACAATAGTGCCCATGGTCTCACCCCAAATACAAACACTCACACATTCTGCTGTGTTGAAACCAAACAGATGGACTGTGGGTCCTGATAATCTATGATTGTGAATTATTTTTGCTTGTTTGTTCCTCTCAGAGGGAAATAAAAGGACAAGAAAAGCAGAATACAAAAGGAAACACAATGGAGCTTGAAAGGGAAGGAACTAGCCGCATGATTTCCCTTTTCTGTCTGAGTTCCTGCTCCTCATGTTTGCTTTAGTTACTGGGTTACTATGATTATGGGCTATATTTCTGATGGCTGCCACTCCCCTGCAAGATGAAATAAGCATGTTTGCCTCCTGTCTCCTGCCAGGTTTCCCATACTACCCCTCATCTTTCCACAGAACATGTCTTCCTTCCAAATATGTGTGTGCATTTGGTGTTTCTTTCTTTTTTGCCTCTTGCTCATGTGCTGGTATTAGATCTCTGCCTCTATTTATTTGCCTTATGCACAATTCCTGACATGATTCCCAGATGAGCCCTTGTCCATGTTCATGTGTCTCTCTTACCGTGGGCACATTGAAGGGTCACTTGTCTGACATCCCATTGCCAGTATTCATTTCTTTAGAGGTAGTTACATCATCTCAGAGCCTTGAGGCTTCTGCATCTCCAGCTATTCATTGATTTGAATTGCCAAGATCAACATGCAGGTAACCTACAGATAGGTAGGTAGGCAGGCAGAAGCTAAGTGTAAGAATATGAATTAGACAATAGGGCAGAAGCTTTTATTGCTTAGTTACCTGCTTATAACAATATATTGTAGATACCACATCACAACATAATTTCAGTATACTGTAACTCCAAAAGAGTCTCCAGAAACATAAACCTTCTTCTCACTGACTTCATCTATCCCAGTGGTCCATGCCCCTTGCTTCTCTCAGGCTCCATTAATGCTTGTCTTTGAAGCACGGCTGTGCGAGCAAGTCATTACAAATTCTGGGAGTTTTGTTACTCATTACTGAGATGGCATTTCCCATATAAAAATGGCAATGTCCCCCATGCTATTTAAATCTCACACACACAGACCTCTACACTAATGTAGCTGCTAAGTAACATCTATGGCCTTTTGTAAAGGTCAAGGCAAGCCTGGGACAGTTTTTAAGATTCCAATCTATGTGGATTTTACTAATTGACATGCTGTGATTAAGTCAGAGCTGACCACCAGATTTCTGCATAAACTCATATTCTCACGTTATGTTCAAATACAATATTTCCTTCATTTTGACTTTATAAACTCACAGATAACTTTTATATAAACCTGGAGTGAGGAGCAATCCATTTGAAAAAAGAAATCTTTGTTATTTCAAGGTGAGATTCAAGTGTGGTGTGTAGTATATACGCTGATGCGCCAATCAATCCTCTTAATCTATAGCAGGAAAATCGATAGCATCCCTGGTCCTTGGATTGCTTTTTAAATATGCAAATCAAAGCATGTTTTTTTTTTCTACTTTGGAATTTAACTTCAGATGATATGACATTTCAAGCTCAGTTTAGAGATAAAAAAACCCGAGAGTAACATATATGGCAGTAGCATTGATTTTAATAGAGTAACAAGAAAAGCAGTCATATTCTGCTGAGGTTTCAACGGCAGAGATTGCTTCTGCATCAGAGCCTATTACAGATGCAATTCACTAAGGTCTTATGGGTGACAAAGCTTTAATTAGCATCACATTGTTTTCTAATGTGATTTTGTACTTGTAAAAACAGGATTGGGAATCAAAGTATACTTTTATAAATGCCAATTTTAATTGCATTACTGATGGTGCGAGCGTCCTTAAGCACCCCACACAGATTCTCACATAATACCTCCCTATTTGCAGGATTAAGTGTGAAATGTAAAGAAAAGATGGCATGTATTCGTCTCATAAAACACCATTAAATCAGGAGAAAGGGCAGCTGCGGCTTGCAGCGTATTACGGTTCCACATACAAGCACACAGCTTCTGAAGTCAGTGCCTTCAGAGGCTCAAAACCACGTAAAGCTTACCCGTCCTCTGATGCTATGTTCCACAGCAGGTCAAGCAAGGGATGAGTGCTTCCTGCAGGCACCCCAGATCCCTAACTTCTTCTATGTCTCAGTACTGAAAAAAAAAATCAGTGTTTTGGAAATTTGATTTGGCTTTCTTGCTTTCCTGACTTGTTTGTTTTGCCTTTGTGTTTGTTGTACTTCTGCTCTCTGCCAGGAAAAGGGGGGCCCCTCTTACAAGGGTGCTGTTATTTTGCTCAGGGAATATTTCTTTTTTTTTCTTCTTTTTTTTTTAATTGGATATTTTCTTTATTTACATTTGAAATTTTTCCCCTTTCCAGGTCTCCCCTTCAGAACTCCCTATCCTCCCCCCCACTCCTGACTCTGTCCCCACCCACTCATGTCTTCCCTCCTGGACATTCCCCTACACTGGGGCATGGAACACCCTCACGTCCAAGATCCTCTCCTCCCATTGATGTTAAACAAGTCCATCCCCTGCCACTTATGCGCCGGAGCCATGGGTCCTTCCATGCGTACTCTTTGGTTGGTGGTCCAGTACACGAAAGCTCCAGGGGCCTGGCCAGTTGACACTGTTGCTCCCTCCATGGGGCTGCAAATTCCCTCGGCTCCTTCAGTCCCTTCTCCGTGCTCAGTCCGATGGTTGGCTGGGAGCATCCACCTCTGTATTTGTCAGGCTCTGGCAGAGCCTCTCAGAAGAGAGCAGTAACAGTCTTCTGTCATCAAGCACTTCCTGGCATCCACAATAACGTCCCGGTTTGGCGACTGTATATAGGATGGATCCCCAGGTGGGGCAGTCTCTGGATGGACTTTCCTTCAGTCTCTGCTCCACACTTTCATTCCATAGTTCCTCCTGTGAGTATTTTGTTCACCCTTCTAAGAAACACTGAAGTGTCCACGGTTTGGTCTTCCTTCTTCTTGGGCTTCATATGGCCTGTGAATTGAATCTTAGGTATTCTGAGCTTTTGGGCTGATATCCATTTATCAGTGAGTACATACCGTGTTTGTTCCTTCTCACTCAGGATGATATTTTCAAGTTCCATCCATTTGCCTGTGAATTTCATGAAGTCATTGGTTTTAATAGCTGAGTAGTACTCCATTGTGTAAATGTACCACATTTTCCACATCCATTCCTCTGTTGAGGGAATATTTCTTACAAGATCAGGATTAGAAAGTTCCAGTCTTAAATTGAGGGGTTGCTCTAAAAACCACACCATTCCATCATTACTTTGATTCTCTCCTAAGCATTGAATAGCTGTGTGCTCAGTCACCTGCACCACTCATTCCGTGAGTAAGCAAAAACGTCTGAATTTGTAAACAGAGGTAGACCTACTGGTGGTGAGGTTATGAAATTCATCAATGGCTAACCAATATCTCAGGTGAAAATCAAGATTGAAACCTGTGTTTCTATTTTCTAGCTTTCAGCTATAATTAGTCTCTCTGAGGAGGAGAAAACACTGTGCATGGAACCCATGGAATTCTCCTGCTTTTTACAATAGGAAAGGAAAGGCAAGGAAAGGAAAGGAAAGGAAAGGCAAGGCAAGGAAAGGAAAGGAAAGGAAAGGAAAGGAAAGGAAAGAAGGAAGGAAGGAAGGAAGGAAGGAAGGAAGGAAGGAAGAAAGAAAGAAAGAAAGAAAGAAAGAAAGATAGGTAAGGAAAGAAATGGTAAAGAAAGGAAAGGAAAAGAAAGGATAGGAAAGGAAAGGAAAGGAAAGGAAAGGGAAGGAAAGGAAAGGAAAGGAAAGGGAAGGAAAGGAAAGGAAAGGAAAGGAAAGGAAAGGAAAGGAAAGAAAAAAAAATCAACATTTGCTTGTCTTTTATGGATGAAGTTTATAGGTGTGTTAGTTATTTGGAGAAATGTTGGGACTGAAGCACCTTGAATTGAGGTCAGTTTTATTTTGATTTTTTTTTCTCAGTGCTACAAATGTAGTTAGAAAACTGATTCCTATTCTATGAGGACTCTACACAGTAATAGCTCTCTCCAGAACCTGCATTCCAACCTTCTCCCTGTTTGCTTCCATCATTGAGAAGAGAAGTCATGGTTTATTTCTATATAACTGTGATGGTTTGGGCTGTTTGGGGAGTAAAGCCCAACCCGTTTTATATTTTTAATGTTTTATTCTTCTCTAACTTTGCTTTCAGAACCAAGGCAGGAAGGCAACAAGGACACAGTGACTTCCACTGCTTCGCAAATTTTCTGGAAGGGGTTAAAAAAATACTAAGTGTCAGGTCAATGTAACTATTTAAGGATTCGCTTTTTTTTTCATTTCTTCTTAATTGCTACCCTGATTTCTTATTGATCCACTAACTAAAAGATTATTGTTTGTTTCACAGAATAGGTTGGCAAGATTGCTTGAATGAAATTAAGGTGGTTGACCTGTTCTCTTCTGCTAGGATATGGTGTCTGTAATTTTTATAGTTACCATACCCTCAAGAAGACAAAGTTAAAAAAAAAAGACAACACATCCTGAAGCTCTGCCCATGTCTGCCGACTACAATGCTTCGTCAGGCCTTACTAGGCCCACTGGGCAGAGAGACCTTTTAGGAAAAAAATCTGGCCTAGTAGTAGACACCCAATGGAATTCAGTTGTGAGGTTTTGTTATATTTCATTTGTAGACTCAGAAGGCCTGTCATTGCACTGTGGCAGATATCGTCTTGTGTTAAACCAGTTTTCTAGCACAGAGTTGTGGTTCAGTCTCTGCTCTCTCCTATCTCCGCTCCATCCTCAAGCTTATTTTTGTCTCCATGCTCTAGTATATGTCTCTCACTTGTGTCTCATTCAAGTAGGATAGCAAGATGCCTTGGATTCTGTACTGCTTTTGTGTTGTTTTGTTATGCTGGGGCCTGTCTACAGACTTTGAGCACTATCTGATCTCAGCTCAGCTCCTGGCCCTTTGGAAAGTTCTTCCTGACGTTGGTAACTCTGAAGTCACCCTCTTTTGTCCTTTGCAGCTGCTCATGTGTCGCCGTGTGCATCACAACACCTCAGAGTTCATTTTGCTCAACAGCTATCCCATTTTGTCTTATTTTGCTTGGTTTCTGAACTGTTTAGTCATATATCCATTTAGCAGGATAATAGTAAGCTCCCCTAAGAAGGGTCAAGTCCTTCGATGCCACAGCAACTTGGTCCAGTTCATGGCACCAGACATGAGTTTTCTGGTAGAGTGGGGTCTTCAACTCAAAAACGATTGGCTACCCTCCACAACATTCATCCCATTCTTGTACCAATGGTCATATCTTACCAGACAGGTAATTATTGTATATTGCAGTGTTTGTAGTTGAATAATTGACTATTTATTTTTTCTAATAGCTTGCCTTATGTAACACCTTATAGCATTATGAAAGCTAACTAGTAGCAGTATATAGCTTCCAGATTGGCACTAGCTTGACTTTTCCATGGGCTATGTCTCAAGTAGGCAGTGTCTTCAGCAATGGTATCTTACAGCCTTAATTTCTGGAGGGCCACCAAGAACAAAAGCAATGGACTGCAATTTTTGGAAGGTCTACGGGACCCCACTGAACAACAGCTTGAAAAGAGATAACCTGGGCTTCTTTTATGATAGCCTATGGTGTCTGGGAGAGGCTTTTTGCCCCCACATAAGTAACCCCATTTATATTCTTTTAATATGTGTATATTTATATTTTATGAATTTTCTGAAAGAATAGATTTCCATATGGCTTCTTCAAATTTCCTTAGTTTAGTTATCACTTCCCAACCTCCCCCTCTATTGTGTCCTCCCACTCTCCACCCCACTTACTCCGCTTGCCCTTTTATTCCTAACCCCTTTTCTTTTTTTTTTTATTATCAAGTTTTTGTTGGTAAAGAGAAGAGTTACTATTATTTATTTATTTACTTATTTATTTGCATTTTTGGTTTGTGTCTTGTTATATTTCAAACTGTTTATCAGAATTGAGTCTTCTAGTGGCATGCTTTATGGACTTTTTAAAGTATAATACCACACTGCTTTAACTACTTCCTTTCTTCTTGGTGTTCCTTTTACTTCTTTCTCTTACCTTACTGCTCTGGCCAAGGCTTCAAGCGCTATGACTTCCTCCTACATGTGCTCTATAGCCACAAGCCTCTTGAGGGTGTTTGCGAGCCCTAGGAAGGCTGTGGGTTACATTTTCATGCTTTGCAATGCAAGGGAGTAGCAGGGCCTCTGAATGTAGATGCTGTCAGTCTGGGAATGCCATTCCATTTTGTATTCCAGGGACTGAACTGTTAACAATCAACAGGGACACTGAACATCTCCACATCAAAGAGGTGAAGTTAGGCACAAGTGACAATCCTGTTAAATAATTAAATTGTTTTAGCTGTTAACTGTAAGTGAATGTTGTTTTTAATTGCACTTTAATAATGCCATGCCCTTTATACCCAAAATTAATGTTTTCTGTAGCTCTGTTTTTGAAGTCTGTGTCAGTTTAATTAAACTATTAATGGTAGACAATTTTTAAGTATTTCGTGTTCTTCACTAAACTGCATCCATTCAAACAAGCATAAACAGAAGAGTGGGGTTGAGAGACATACTGTCTGCCTGATAAATCGCTCTTCCTGGGATGAGATGATGCCTTGAGTTTTCTCTTATCCTCTGCCCCGCCCTGCCCCGCCCTGCCCCGCCCTGCCCATAAAACAAACTCACATCTGATTATGCTTTCCACTGAGCCCATTTAAAAATACAGATGACAGTTTCTTTGCAAAGAAAAAAGAAAAGAAAGAAAGAATGAGAGAAAAGAGTCTGTTGAGCTTTAGGGAAACAAGCAGTCAAATCACAAGAGCAGAGGAGAACAGTGGTGGTAACTTCAGTTCAATTGGGACCACAGGGGATGCTTCTCACACCCACTTCTGACAATTTAGAGCCGAGTCTGCAAGGCAGTCTGGCTTTCTCTCCGGGATCCCTTCTGGGCTGCTTAATTATTGCTGAGTCTTAGACAAAATACATGGAACCAACTAACCCAAGCAGTCATTTGTTTTTATCGCCAGAAATGACAATTGATAAAGTAAACACTGCACAGCCCAGGCCTTTCCTGGATTCAATTCAAGAGAATCGATTGGAGCCTTGGTTAAAGATCAGGAGGAGCTGGGACAGGATAATTTCTTAGTTTCTTCAGCCCACTGATGACATATGCAAATAGAATAGGGGCTCTAATTGGCAAACACTTAGAGAAGAATCAGAACAGCATTGAAATTGCACGTCTCTAGCAAGAGGAATGTCTGCGCTGCATCTGCTACATATAGTCAGAGATGAATCGTGCTATAATAGAGACAAGTGTGTCCTTCCTTTGTGTGGCAGATCAATCAATAGCTTTTTCATGTGATCTTGTTCACTATTATGTTAGTAATGAAACCCTCGTGTGATGTGACAACTGTAGAATAACATTTGGTCACAAAGCTGGTGTTAACAAGCACACTGGCACTCTGGTAATTAGACTGATTTCTGGTCTCTTCTTTCACAAATTGTCGATAAGTGCAGTAAACAGGCCAGTGATTCCTTTCTGAACAGCTATATTAAGCTTCATATTCTTGGAAATCATCTGCTAGGTTTCTTAGTGGGAATGAAGCCACGTAGGAGAAAGAATATATAATAATCTTTCCATTTTGGTCAGCTCATGTATATGCAAATCAATCAATCTATATATCTCTAACATCTTTCTATCTAAATACATATGTATGTATATATATATATGTTTGTATGTATGTGTGTGCATACATGTATCTATCTATCCTATGTATCCATCATCTATTTATCTATTATGCTTCCATTCATTATCCGTCCACATCAAAACTTTACTATCAGTAAAATTCAAACCATATTTCAGTATCATAATCTTTGATTAACTGGTATTTGGCAGAAATCCGTAAGGTCAATAACTTAGGAACCAGTACTTAGTCACTGTGTTCTGTGAGTTTAAGATTCATTAAACAAAGACACCCATGCAGCCACACATGAAAGGAAGACGATATTTAAAAGAAAACCATCTCCTTTGCATTTTTGCATGAGTGAGGCAGATACTTCCTAAGAGGCTAAAGTTATCTGACAAGGAAAGTACTGTGGTGACAAGACAGGCTTGCTCTCAGTGTATATCGATAATAATCAAGGAGGTGGGCAAATATGCCAACGGTTTCTGGAAAGACTGTCAAGTGTTACAGTGTAAGGTGAAGGGAGAAAACAAAGACCAATGTGGGGCTCAGACACATCTTGGAGAAAGGAAAAAAAAAAACCCTGTAAAAGGAGGTGACCTCGAGTCTCGAGTCCTAAATTCACACAGAAGCCACCCTGATAAACTAAGGAGAAGCAGGTACCGTTAGGAGAGGAAATAGGCCAAGACAAACTCATGGGGGCTTGACATAAGAAACACAGTTTAGAAAACAAATCAGGATGCTTTCCATTAAGTCACAGTTATGGTTTGAATGTACAGCGCCCCCTACAGGCTCAAGTGCTTAGACACTTGACTACCCCCTGCTGGAGCTGTTAAGGAAGGCTGGGAAACTTTTAGGAGGTTATTTCCTAGTTGGCCACGCACGCGCACGCACACAAGCACGCACGCACGCACGCACGCATACGCTCTGAGTCTCACTGTGTTTTGAATGAGAGGACCTGAAAGTGAGGCCTCATTCTAAATTAATGTAGTTGATCTTGTCTAAGTCAGGCACGAAGAACATGAAGTCATTGCTTAAATAACAAGTCCAGATTTCGAGTAGGTAAATATTTATGGAGTTAACGTTAATTTTTTGAAGTGTCCTAAATTCATGCTCAATAAGATTATTTAAATATAGAGCTATATTAAATCTTAAGCTTCTTTGTAAATGAAATAATTACATTTTATTGATTGACTGTGTATCTGAGAGGGAGGGAGAGAGAGAGAGAGAGAGAGAGAGAGAGAGAGAGAGAGAGAGAGAGAGAGAGAGAGAGAGAGAGAGAGAATGCACACACGCCATAACACATGTGGAGATTAGAAGATGGGTTTAGACAGCACTTTTCTCTTTCTACCATGTGGGTCCTGAGGATTAAACTTGGGTTGTCAGCCTTGATGGAAGTACCTTTACCTACCGAGCTATCTCACTTGTCCTTATTTAGGATTGTTAGTTACATTTCTCATCACTGTGACACCTGACAGAAACAGCCCAAGAGAAGAAACACTTAACATTGTCTCAAGGTTTCAGAGAGTTCAGTCCCTCACAGCAAGAAGAGCAAGAGTCTATTAGTTCACAACATGGCAGTAAAGAGGGAGACAAATGAAGACAGGCCACCCTTCTGCCATCTTTTTCCTTCTCCCCTTTCAATTCATCTAGGCCTCCAGATCTTGGAATGGTGCTACTCGTATTCGGAGTGAGCATTTCCCCCAGTTTATCCTCTCTGGAATCACCCTGACAGACATCATCAAGTGAGCCTCATTTACCAGTTCCTAGTTCATTCTAAATGCACTCACACTGACAATAGAAATTGACCATCACAGCTTCCTAAAGCTGTACTGACACAGTTGTCATTGATTTCATACTGTGATTAAAATTCTGAAACCCAAAGTCAAGTATATCTATAATCCCAGAACATGTGAGCCTGAAGCAAAATGATCGTAAGTTCAAGGCCAGTCTGGGCTATCTATAAAGACACTGCCTCAAGAACAAAACCCCTGAGGCTCAGAGAAGGTAACTGACTCACATAAAATTGTTCAAATAACAAGAAATGAGTGTAAGATTAATGCAAAAGGTAGTCTGAGAAAACTGCTGTCTAAACCCATCTTCTAATCTAAGCCCAAATAACTTTTCAGGACACTGCAATTAAGCATAAACCAAAACAACAACTCATTAGCCGTGTTGTTAAGACATGGACACTTTCTTAGTATTCTCAGAATATTTCAAGCCACTACACTTAACATTTTAATTATGTCACTTGTGGAAGGCTACTTCTTAATATCATAGAATATGCACTAGATAAGGTCAGAGCTTTGAATTTGTGCTTGAGCCATCCAGGACGCCGTCTAAATTTATAGATGTTAAATTAAGAGCCGGAGTGGCTAACTTTAAGTGCAAGCAATATGTCCTGACGTGAAAAATATAACACTGTCTGCCAGACTGTTGCAATCCCCTAAATCTTGGATAAAAACAAAACAAATGAGACTGATAATGTTCTTTGCTTGATGGTTGGATCTAGAATCCACTTGTAAATCAGTCGTGTGTTGTAAATCTGACTGGAGGGCACTGTGTGGTAGGGCTGGATCTATATTCTGAAATGTTTAGGAGTCTTTTATTGGCAACATTATGGTCTTTTATCTATGTCTGTTCCTTTTATACTTACTGTCCAATTAGTCACTGACAGCTACTTAAACTGACCTTATGGGAAGTATTTTACATTATCGTATGTATTCCTTAAAATCACACAGTGCAGCTATTTAGATGGGAATTGAGCCTTACACAGTGTTATAAGCTAACTGTGGGTTGCAATTGGAATTTACACTCACCTTATCTGCTTCTTCTCACGCTACTGTTTCAGAATGAGAAGAGCCAGTGAGGGATAATAGATGCAGTCCCAAGATATTTTCCAGAAATGCCTCCCTTCCTGGCTAGCCTTTGTCGTCAGCTTAACTCCGGTTGGAGGCAGAAAGCAGAAGCCTCAATTGAGGAATTGCCTAGATCAGGCTTGTCTGAGAAGGGTTGTCTTCATTACTAGTTGATGAAGGAGGGCTTATCCTACTGTAGAGGGTGTTGTTACTCAGGCAGCTTATCCTGGGGGACTTTCGGGGAGGGAGGAAACAGGAGAGGGGAAATGATTTTGAATGTAAATAAAAAAAAACCTTAGAAAATAAAATAAATAAATAAAAAAGAAAAAGAAAAAAAAAGAAAGCTAGCTAAACGTGAGCGTGCAAGAGAACAGCCAACAACTGTCATTTCTCCACAGCTTTAGCTTCAAGTTCTTGACCTGGGGTCCTGCCTTGGCATCCCTCAGTGATGGACTGTGACCTGAAGGCTGTAAAATGAAATAAACCATGTCCATCGCTTTGTTGTTTTTGGTCTTTTATCACAACAATGGCAATGAACAGGGCACACTCCCCCTCACCCCCAGCCCCTTCCAACCCCTCTTCAGTGCCCATTTCTGCTTGTTCCCAGATCCTTGGCTTTGGATATTTGCTCTTGGTCATGTTTGATTAGGACTCAGGGTTTGTTTCAAATGTTTCGTATTCTAATAGCATTCCTTGCTTTAATGGGTGGAATTGAGAAAACTTGAGTCTGTATACCTCCATGAACACTTTATACAAATCAAAAATGGAAACTCTAGATTTGATATAAGGATGGTGATGAGGTAGTGAAAGGAAGATGAGGTAGTGAATTTCTGAAAGTATTTTGCTGAAGGATGAGATGAATTGTGGGGAGGCAAGGGTAGACACAAAGAGACTTTTAAAGGAATAGTAGAGTAACATAGATGAAGAAGTAGTCTTAGCTTGCATCAAGCTAGGTCTACTAAACAGTAATGACTTGAGAGCATGCATTTCTGAGCCAGATTGCCCAAAGATAATTACTGGATTTACCATCCTGTCAGTGTGTGTGTGTGTGTGTGTGTGTCTGTGTCTGTGTATCTGTGTGTGTGTGCCTTTGTGTGTATGTGTATATGTGTATGTGTAAGCATGTGTGCCTGTGTGTGTGTTTGTGTGTGTGTACCATATTATAATTTCATGAATTCATTCGATCACAAAACGTCATTGTGTTCCAGGCTCTATCCTGTCGGGTCGATTGTTGTTCTGAACAAGAACAGGTCTCTATCCTAACTAAACTTCAATATTAGTGAGAAAAGAAAAAATAAAAATAACTAACATAACGATTCTATATTTATATATGTGTCAGTGTAAGGACTTCACAAAAACAAATGACATTCTCTCTCTCAGGAGTCAGGACGAAGTTCAGTTGGTTGCTATGCAGGTGCATAGGTTGGATCCCTTCCCCCAAGCACCTGCTGCATTGATTGTGTAACACTGGCCAGACAAGCCAGGTCACCATTACCCCACATGGCAAGTCATGCAAAGGTCTGGAGCCACTTCCATGAACATTCTGATATAGAGAAATCAGAAATGAAGAGAGGTCAAGAACAGAGCTGGGAAATCATGTCAGCTTCAGTGTTGCTCTCGGAGAAGAATGAAGATCTCCACGCATTTTCAGTGGCTTTGTGTAAACTTTCTCTTTGCTTAGCTTAGTGTAGAACATAATTTTAATAAATTGCCATTGTCTTCATAAGCATTGGCTAACTTTCTCTTCCTCCTCCTTCTTTTAATTACTTTTATTTTTTACCATCCAGTCATTATCCCCCTCCCTGTCCACCCTCTTGCAGGGCGCATGGCTAATATCCACTTATTAGTGAGTACATACCATGTATGCCCTTTTGGGTCTGATTTACCTCACTCAGGATGATATTTTCTAGTTCCATCCATTTGCCTACAAAACCCATGATGTCCTTGTTCTTAATAGCTGTATAGTATTCCATTGTGTAAAGGAACCACATTTTCTGGATCCATTCTTTTGTTGTGGGACATCTGGCTTGTTTCCAGCTTCTGGCTATCACAGATAAGGCCACTATGAAAATAGTGTAGCACATGACCCTGTAGTATCCTACCAAAAGCAATCTATAGACTCAACATAATCTCCACCAAAATTCCAACACAATTCTTCACGAACATGGAAAGAGCGATTTTCAATTTCATATGAATAAAACAAAAATCCCAGGATATGGAAAATAATTCTTAACAATAAAGAACTTCTAGGGGAATCACTATCCCTGACCTCAAGCTATGCCAAGCAATAATGATAATAACTGAATGGTATTGGTACAGACACAAAAAGCTTGATTAATGATATAGAATTAAAGACCCAGTAATTAACCCACACACTTATGGACACTTGATCTTTGACAAAGAAGCCAAAAATATACAATGGAAAAAAGAAAGCATCTTCAATAAATGGTGCTGGACTAACTGGCAGTCAGTAGGTAGAAAAATGAAAATAGATCCATGTTTGTCACCTTGCACAAAGCTCAAGTCCAAGGGTATCAAGGACCTCAACATAAAACCAGATCACTGAATCTAATACAAGAGAAAGTGGAAAGAGCCTTGAAGTCCCCAGACTCATTGGCACAGGAGCCAGTGAGAGCAGGTGAGGGGAGGGATTTCCTAAACAGAACTCCAATTACTCAGGTTCTAAGATCAAGAATTGATAAGTGGGACCTCATGAAACTGAAAAGATTCTGTAAAGCAAAGGACATACATAGTCAAAACGGCAACCTATAGATTGGGAAAAAAAAATCTTCACTAACTTCACTTCCAATAGAGGACTAATTTCCAAAATATATAAAGAACTCAAGAAGTTAACCTCCAAAAATCCAAACGACCTTATTAAAAAATGGGGTATAGAGTTAAACACAGAATTCACAACAGAGGAATTTGGGATACCCTAGAAGCACTTAAATGTTCAAAGTCCTTAGTGATTAGGGAAATGCAAATCAAATGGACCCTGAGATTCCACTGTACACCAATCAGAATGGCTAAACTCAAAAACTCAGGTGACAGGACCTGTTGGTGAGGATGCGGAAAAAGAGGAACACTCCTCCATTGCTGATGGGATTGTAAGCTGGTATAACCACTCTGGAAATCAATCTGAAGGTTCCTCAGAAAATTGGAAATAGATCTACCTGAAAATTCAGCTACACTACTCTTGGGATAACTTTCTTCTAGGAATACAGAATTTCTATCTTTATTCTTGGTGAGAATAAATATGAACCTCTATATTTTTTATTATGAGGGAACAAAACTAATCATTACTTTGAGCTTCTTTCTTTCTTTCTTTCTTTTCTTCTTCTTCTTCTTCTTCTTCTTCTTCTTCTTCTTCTTCTTCTTCTTCTTCTTCGTGGTAGTAGTAGTAGCATTGGCTTTTAAGTTAGATTTTTCTCCTAAATGTTTAGTCAATTGCATTATCTACCTTTTAAATTATTTTAATGTCATCAAATAACTATTTGTATTTGAAGCACTAATCTAGTCATATTTGTCTCAAGCTTGTGTTTAAATACTTTTCACTATTGTAATTCAAAATATATTGCGAATGTAAATGTATTATCCAGTGACTCTCATAACCTTTGCCTGTGAGATGTTTCTCTGAGAAGCCCAAACCCACGCCCTGAGGTGTACCCTGTTTACTTCTGATTCCTTCTCTTTTCTCAGCTCTCTTGCTAAAATCCACATTAAAATCTCTCTATTATATGTCAGGTACGTCTCATTAAGAAAAAAGTCTTCAGCTGGGCAGTGGTTGCACATGCCTTTAATCCCCGCACTTGGGAGGCAGAAGCAGGCAGATTTCTGAGTTCGAGGCTGGCCTGGTCTACAGAGTGAGTTCTAGGACAGCCAGGGCTACAGAGAAACCCTGTCTCGAAAAACAAAAACAAAAAAAGAAGATAAAAAGAAAAAAGTCTTCAGTGTCTGTGGTCAGTAACATTCCTTAGTCCACTACTGTTGCTTGCTCGTTTCAGTGAAGCCTGGTGTGGTATCCATTCTCCAACTGCTTGGAAACACGGTACTAGCCCCAAGACAATACCTTCTGCTTTCTGCTGTGTCTTCAAAAGAGTCTCTGGAATCTAAACCTCGAAGACGCTCTTCAATTTTTATTCAGCTTCTTTACCTTTGGACAATAATTTGAAAGAGAAGCTTGGGTCTGGGTACCTGAACGCTTCTCACTTGGGCTCACCCTATGTATTTAAGTATCTCCGGTGACCACAGGGTGAGCGGCGCCACGGAGAGTGCCCTCCGCCATCTTTGCTCCAGTGACCAGGTAGTTGGGACCGCCAGGCTCAGAGACAGACAGGCATAATATCGCTTCGGTTTCAGGCAGCTTGTGTGTAACCTGCTCCCAGGTGCTGGGCTGATCTGCAGTAACCAGTGCGCCAGCTCTGCGGTGGGACCTTCTGCCTGGTGGAGGGACCCCGCGCTGGGAGGGAGCCTGCCAGCTTTCCTTCCGCGACCTCTGTTCCCACGGACTGCGCTGGAGAGACCGGTACCCAGGCTCTCCCCCCAATATAACATCACTTGGGACACGGCCTGTTGGGGCTTCCGTCTGTGCCCGAGGGCGGGTTGGCGCTGTGGTCGTCTGGGTGCCAGATCGGCGGGCCATCGTGACCACAGGGTGAGCGGCGCCACGGAGAGTGCCCTCCGCCATCTTTGCTCCAGTGACCAGGTAGTTGGGACCGCCAGGCTCAGAGACAGACAGGCATAATATCGCTTCGGTTTCAGGCAGCTTGTGTGTAACCTGCTCCCAGGTGCTGGGCTGATCTGCAGTAACCAGCGCGCCAGCTCTGCGGTGGGACCTTCTGCCTGGTGGAGGGACCCCGCGCTGGGAGGGAGCCTGCCAGCTTTCCTTCCGCGACCTCTGTTCCCACGGACTGCGCTGGAGAGACCGGTACCCAGGCTCTCCCCCCAATATAACATCACTTGGGACACGGCCTGTTGGGGCTTCCGTCTGTGCCCGAGGGCGGGTTGGCGCTGTGGTCGTCTGGGTGCCAGATCGGCGGGCCATCGTGACCACAGGGTGAGCGGCGCCACGGAGAGTGCCCTCCGACATCTTTGCTCCAGTGACCAGGTAGTTGGGACCGCCAGGCTCAGAGACAGACAGGCATAATATCGCTTCGGGTTCAGGCAGCTTGTGTGTAACCTGCTCCCAGGTGCTGGGCTGATCTGCAGTGACCAGCGCGCCAGATCTGCTGTGGGACTTCTGCCTGGCAGAGGGACGCCCCCTCCCCCCCCCAGGAGAGATCACACACCCCTGCACAGGGCAGGAGCCTGCCAGCCTCCCTTTGGCGACCTCTGCTCCAGGAATCCACTAGGCTGAGCCTTTAGATGTGCAAGGCCTCCCCAATATAAGATCACTTGGGGCAAAGCACATTAGGGCTCCAAAGTCACTCAGGAGCAGGCAGGCCCCAGAAATCGGTGCCAGGGGAATCCTGGTAATCCAGGGGGGGCAGAAATAGCTTTGCAGGCTCACAGGAGGTCCAACCAACGGCCAGTGGCAGCAGGACCAACTAACACCAGAGGTATCCAGATGGCAAAAGGCAAACGTAGGAATGTTACTAACAGTAATCAAAGTAATGTGGGACCATCCGAACCCAACTCTCCAACAGCAGCAAGTCCTGAATACCCCACCACACCCGAAAGACAAGATCTGGATTTAAAATCACTTCTCATGATGCTATTAGAGGATCACAAGAAGGACACAAATAAATCTCATAAAGAGTTACAGGAGACCATGAATCAACGGTTAGAAGCCCTTACAAAGGAAACACAAAAATCGCTTAGAGAAATGCGGGAGAACATGGATCAAAAGATGGAGGCGCACAAGGAGACAACACAAAAATCGCTTAACGAGATGAATCAACGGGTAGATGCACTCACAAAGGAATCACGAAATTTGCATAAAGAAATGCAGAAGAATATGGGTCAACAGACGGATGCCCATAAGGAGGCAACACAAAAATTGCTTAAAGAAATGAATCAACGGTTAGATGCCCTTACAAAGGAAACACGAGAACTGCTTAAAGAAATGCAGGAGACGATGGATCAACAGATGGAATCCCATGAGGAGGAAACACAAAAATCGCTCAGAGAAATGCAGGAGAACGTGGGTCATCAGGAAGAAATCCTGAAAGAGGTAATGCAAAAATACCTTAAAGAAATACAGGAAAATACAAACAAACAAGTGAAGGATCTCAGCAAATCCATCCAGGAACTAAAAAAGGAAGTAGAAACAACTAAGAAATCATAAAGGGAGACAACTTTGGAGATAGAAAACCTTGGGAAGAAATCAGGAGTCATAGATGCAAACATCAACAATAGAATACAAGAGATGGAAGAAAGAATCTCAGGTGCTGAAGATTCCATAGAAAGCATCGACTCAACAGTCAAAGAAAATGCAAAATGCAAAAAACGTGTAACCCAAAACATCCAGGAAATCCAGGACACAATGAGAAGACCAAACCTAAGGATTATAGGTATAGATGAGAGTGAAGATTTGCAACTTAAAGGGCCAGTAAACATCTTCAACAAAATTATGGAGGAAAACTTCCCTAACTTAAAGAGAGAGATGCCGATGAACGTACAAGAAGCCTACAGAACTCCAAACAGACTGGACCAGAACAGAAATACCTCCCGTCCCATAATAATCAAAACACCGAATGTTCTAAACAAAGAAAGAATACTAAATGCAGTAAGAGAAAAGGGCCAAGTAACATACAAAGGAAGACCTATCCGATCACATCAGACTTCTCACCAGAGACTATGAAAGCCAGAAGATCGTGGGCAGATCTCATGCAGACACTAAGACAGCACAAATGCCAGCCTAGACTACTCTACCCAGCAAAACTCTCAATCACCATAGATGGAGAGACCAAGATATTCCATGATAAAACCAAATTTTCACAATATCTTTCCACAAATCCAGCCCTGCAACGGATAATAGGTGGAAACTTCCAATACAGGGAGAGAAACAACACCCTGGAAAAAATGAGATAATAACCTTCTTGAATCAAACCCAATAGTAGATAACCACTCAAACATAAAGATAGCGTCAAGAATGGCAGATGGCAATAATCACTATGCCTTAATCTCTCTTAATATCAATGGTCTCAATTCCCCAATTAAAAGACATAGACTAGCAGACTGGATACGTAAACAGGACCCAGCATTGTGCTGCATGCAGGAAACGCACCTCAGTGTCAAAGACAAACACTACCTCAGAGTAAAAGGCTGGAAAACAATTTTACAAGCAAATGGCCCCAAGAAACGAGGTGGAGTAGCCATCCTAATATCGGATAAAATTGATTTTCAACCTAAAGTCATCAAAAAAGACACAGAAGGACACTACATACTGATCAAGGGAAAAATCCTGAATATCTATGCTCCAAATGCAAGGGCACCCTCATTCGTAAAAGAAACTTTACTAAAACTCAAAGCACACATCGCACCGCACACAATAATAGTGGGTGACTTCAACACCCCGCTCTCTGAAATGGATCGTTCAGGAAAGCAGAAACTAAACAGGGACACAGTGAATCTAATTGAAGCCTTGGACCAAATGGAACTAACTGATATATATAGAACATTTCATCCTAGAGCTAAAGAATACACCTTCTTCTCAGCTCCTCATGGTACCTTCTCCAAAATTGACCATATAATTGGTCACATATCAGACCTCAACAGATACAAGAAGATAGAAATAATCCCATGCCTCCTATCAGATCACTATGGAATAAGGGTGGTCTTCAATGGCAACAAAAACAAAAGAAAACCCACGTACACATGGAGGCTGAACAATGCTCTACTCAATGATAACTTGGTCAAGGTGGAAATAAAGAAAGAAATCAAAGACTTTTTGAAAGTTAATGAAAATGAAGGCACAACATACCCTAACTTATGGGACACAATGAAAGCAGTGCTAAGAGGAAAATTCATAGCCCTGAGTGCCGCCAAAAAGAAACGGGAGACAGCATATACTAACAGCTTAATGGCACACCTGAAAGCCCTGGAACATAAAGAAGCAAATACACCAAAGAGGAGTAGAAGGCAGGAAATCATCAAACTCAGGGCTGAAATCAATCAAGTAGAAACAAATAAAACCATACAAAGAATCAACAAAACGAGGAGTTGGTTCTTTGAGAAAATCAACAAGATAGATAAGCCCTTAGCCAGACTAACC
This sequence comes from Tokudaia tokunoshimensis, assembly GCA_036184795.1. Classification (NCBI taxonomy): domain Eukaryota; kingdom Metazoa; phylum Chordata; class Mammalia; order Rodentia; family Muridae; genus Tokudaia; species Tokudaia tokunoshimensis. The sequence goes on from BTHU01000003.1 coordinate 40,245,800, forward strand.
AGAGGGCACAGAGATAGTATCCAAATTAATAAAATCAGAAACGAAAAGGGAGAGATAACAACAGAAACTGAGGAAATTCAAAAAATCATCAGATCCTACTACAAAAACCTGTATTCAACACAACTAGAAAATCTTGAGGAAATGGACAATTTCCTTGACAGATACCAAGTACCAAAATTAAATCAGGATCAAATAGACCATCTAAACCGTCCTATAACCCCTGAAGAAATAGAAGTTGTCATTGGAAGTCTTCCAACCAAAAAAAGCACAGGTCCAGATGGTTTTAGTGCAGAATTCTATCAGACCTTCAAAGAAGACCTAACACCAATACTCTTCAAACTGTTCCACAAAATAGAAACAGAAGGAACACTACCCAACTCGTTCTATGAAGCCACAATTACACTAATACCAAAAGCACACAAAGATCCGACAAAGAAAGAGAATCTCAGGCCAATCTCTCTTATGAATATCGATGCAAAAATACTCAATAAAATTCTTGCCAACCGAATCCAAGAACACATCAAAACGATCATTCACCACGATCAAGTAGGCTTCATCCCAGGGATGCAGGGATGGTTCAATATAAGGAAATCCATCAATGTAATCCACTACATAAACAATCTCAAAGAAAAAAACCACATGGTCATCTCATTAGATGCTGAGAAAGCATTTGACAAAATTCAGCATCCTTTCATGCTAAAAGTCTTGGAAAGATCAGGAATTCGAGGCCCATATCTAATTACAATATCTAATTGCAATTTACAGCAAACAGGTAGCCAGCATCAATCTAAACGGAGAGAAACTTGAAGCAATCCCACTAAAATCAGGGACTAGACAAGGCTGCCCTCTCTCTCCATATCTTTTCAATATAGTACTTGAAGTTCTAGCTAGAGCAATTAGACAACAAAAAGAGGTCAAAGGGATACAAATTGGAAAGGAAGAAGTCAAACTATCACTATTTGCAGACGATATGATAGTATACATAAGCGACCCAAAGAACTCCACCAGAGAACTCCTACAGCTGATAAACGACTTCAGCAAAGTGGCCGGATATAAAATCAACTCAAGCAAGTCAGAAGCCTTCCTATACTCAAAGGATAAGCAGGCTGAGAAAGAAGTAAGAGAAATAATACCCTTTACGATAGCCACAAACCATATTAAGTATCTTGGCGTGACGCTAACCAAACAAGTGAAAGATCTGTATGACAAGAACTTCAAGTCTCTGAAGAAAGAAATTGAAGAAGACCTCAGAAGATGGAAAAATCTGCCATGCTCATGGATTGGCAGGATTAATATAGTAAAAATGAGCATCTTACCAAAAGTAATACACAGATTCAATGCAATCCCCATCAAAATCCCAACTCAATTCTTCATAGAGTTAGAAAGAGCAATTCAAAAATTCATCTGGAATAACAGAAAACCCAGAATAGCTAAAACTATTCTCAAGAGTAAAAGAACCTCTGGGGGAATCAGTATCCCGGACCTCAAGCTGTACTACAGAGCAATAGTGTTAAAAACTGCATGGTATTGGTACAGTAACAGACATGTAGATCAATGGAACAGAATTGAAGACCCAGAAATGAATCCACACTCCTATGGTCACTTGATCTTTGACAAAGGAGCTAAAACCATCCAGTGGAAAAAAGATAGCCTTTTCAACAAATGGTGCTGGCTCAGCTGGAGGTCAACATGCAGAAGAATGCAAATTGACCCATCCTTATCTCCTTGCACTAAGCTCAATTCTAAATGGATCAAAGATCTCCACATAAAACCAGACACACTGAAACTAATAGAAGGGAAACTAGGGAAGAACCTTGAACATATGGGCACAGGGGAGAATTTCCTGAACAGAACTCCAATAGCTTATACTCTAAGATCAAGAATAGACAAATGGGACCTCATTAAATTAAAAAGTTTTTGCAAGGCAAAAGACACCGTCAAAAAGACAAAGCGGCAACCAACTAACTGGGAAATGATCTTTACCAACCTTACATCCGACAGAGGGCTAATATCCAAGATATACAAAGAACTCAAGAAGTTAAACTCCAGAGAGGCAAGTAACCCTATTAAAAAATGGGGTACAGAGCTACACAAAGAGTTCTCACCTGAAGAATATCTAATGGCTGAGAAGCACCTAAAGAGATGTTCATCATCCTTAGTCATTAGGGAAATGCAAATCAAAACAACCCTGAGATTCCATCTCACACCAGTCAGGATGGCTAAGATCAAAAACACAGGAGAAAGCAGTTGTTGGCAAGGATGTGGAGAAAGAGGAACACTCCTCCACTGCTGGTGGAATTGCAGGCTGGTACAACCACTCTGGAAAGCAGTCTGGCGGCTCCTCAGAAAACTGGGCATGACACTTCCGGAGGATCCGGCTATACCACTCCTGGGCATATACCCAGAGACTTTACCTGCATGCAATAAGGACACATGCTCCACTATATTCATAGCAGCCTTATTTATAATAGCCAGAAGCTGGAAAGAACCCAGATGTCCCTCAACGGAGGAATGGATTCAGAAGATGTGGTATATTTACACAATGGAATACTACTCTGCAATTAAAAACAATGAATTCACGAAATTCCTAGGCAAATGGTCAGAACTTGAAAATATCATCCTTAGTGAGGTAACCCAATCACAAAAGATCACACATGGTATGCAGTCACTGATAAGGGGATATTGACCCAGAATCTCAGAATACCCTAGACACAATCAGCATATCAATAGATTTCTAAAAAGATGGAAGGAGAGACCCCTGGTCCTGGAAAGACTGGATGTAGGGGAACGCCAGGACAGAGTAATGAGAGGGGGTTGAACGGAGAAAAGAGGGAGGGAAGGGGGCTTATGGGACTTTCGGGGAGGGAGGAAACGGGAAAGGGGAAGTGATTTGGAATGTAAATTAAAAAAATAAAATAAAATAAAAAATAAAAAATAAAAAAAAAAGTATCTCCTTCATTCTTACTACATCCCCCAACACTGAAACTTCTCAAGTATCTGTATTATAACCTTTCCAACCACATAAAGACACATGCTTATAGAAGTGGTAGAATTTCTTAAGTTCATAGATAGTATTTATAAATGAAAATTTGCCTTCCTGAAAACTTAGAAGTTATCTTTTAGGAATATGCTGCAATTTTACATCTTCCAGGCAGAATTCTCTAGGTCATGCTGCAGGAACAAGTAAGTTTGAATTTCACGGTGACTCCAAATTTTCTAATACAAAGCCTAGTTAGAAAGTAAAATGAAAACAACTTTAAGAAAAAAAATTCTGCAAGGTGTACTCTGCTCACCTTTGTAAAAGCAAAATCTTTACTATTCCTTACTTTTCTATTTCTGAATAATTGTTTTATCCATCATATTAGTCTTTATTAGCATACCCTATTAGTCATTCTATTGCCTTTATCACTCTACTAAGCTATCCCATAATTTTTATTGATTTTGTTCACTGATTCACATCTAAAGTCTTTGATGTTACCAGGGACATAGCAGGCATTTAAATAATAATTAAATAAGTGGGGAAATTGGAGGAGCATAAAATTTCTATGCTCAGTTAGACTGCTTTCAAGAACTGGAGGCAGCTAGGCAATATGCTCTTCTCATTCTGAGAACCAACAAACAAAACAGGCAGAATTCTGGAAATGTTTGCCTCAGTGCAGAGTGTAAAGGATGATGGGAGACTTACGACTCTCACATGTCAGCAGCTAGCACAGGTCATCACCTAAGAGTCTTCCAGCCACGATGGTTGACTTAACTCATCAGTGGGACGATGATGCACAATCCCCTGACAGAGATAGGTTTTAGTATCTGAGAGGTTACTCAGTCAAGTATCCCGTCATTTTCCATCCTCACCACATACATGAAAAACTTTCCCAGGAGCAGAGAGAATGGATCATTGTGTATTTAAGTTCTCTTGGGAGACTGGCTCTTGTGCAAAAGAAAGTGATCACAGAATCTAATCTACATTTTGGAGGTAATTAGGTGATAATGATTGCTTCAAAAGAGATCACAATTAGAAGGAAATCTGTGTTCTTCCAACACACGGTCCCATGTGCTCTCTCTCCCTTTTCACTTTGCTATTATAGGATGTTCCATCCAAAGGGAGGTACTTTCTGAACATGCAATAGCCATCACATTACCTGCCTACAATACGAGGTGGGATACTCAATGCAATATTCAAAGTGAAAACTCGTTCTACACATAGCCATTTGATGAGGCTTAAGAAACCCCAAGTTACACATACTGCAAAACTTAATTGAAAATAAAATCTTCGAATTGAAAAATAAAATCTTTGAAAACTCAAAGACTAAAAACCTCCATTTAAAGTCCAGGGTCTCTACTGAGCAGTACTTTAATTTCAAATATCAGTAGAGAACCTGTGACATAATTTCTAAACAAACAGATCACAGAGATTCCTCTGGAAGCTGCAGAGGCTGACTTGTAAGTTACTGAGGAGAAAGGCAAAGACGTATGCCCAACCCAAATTACAGACAGTCAGCGTACCTATAGATTCGCAGTTATTTGATTCTGATATTGTGACATGGAACAGTAAAGAATACATGTCTTGTCAATTTAATCTTAATGCTTCATATTCATTAGAGCATTTAGAAATTTTCCATATGCACTTACTGCTGAGCAATCCTTTGTGAAGCCCTTAGGAACTATGTCCTTTTCTCAGCTATCACTCATTTCCTTTGAATTTGTCCTGACATACAAAATGTATATGTAGAATGTCTAATACCTGTTCCCTATTTACAAGGAACATATATATCAACAGTTAAGAATGAGAATGGTCAAACTCTGGGCCAAATACCTTACCAGAAAAGTTACCAAGGACTACATACAAGTGGCAAACAAACATCCAGACACATGTTTAGATAGTATCACATGCCATCAGCAAACACAAAACAAGACATGATACCATTAGCCACTCATTGGAAAGGCAGAATTCACACCACTGGCACTGCTGAATGAAGGTAACAATGAGAGTTCCGTGAGCTTTTGCTTTTTGTTAGCGGGAGTGCATACTGCCACAGCTACTCTAGAAGATGCTTTTTACAAGCTTCTTATAAAACTAAGTACATGCTGACCACATCCCCCTGTCAGTCCCATTCTTTGGTATTGACCCTAAGGAATTCTAATTTTATGTCTACACAAAAGAATATGCTCATAGAATACATAGATATTCACAGTAGCGTTATTCATAATCAGTCAAATGGGTTGGGCTCACAGATATCCTTCAGGGGTGGGAGAGATAAACTTTGCTACCTCTTGATGGTAGGATAACATTTAGAATTAATAAGAAATTAGCTACCAAGGTAATTGCCACAGGGGAAAGTTAAATGCGTATTACTAAGTAAAGGAAGCCCAAATGATAAAAAGCTACTCTATGATTGCCACTATCTGACATTGTGGAAAGACCAAAAATATAGCCACTGGAAATATCAATGGTTGCCAGGGATTAGTGTGAACCCATCGAGCATGAGCTAGTAAGGGAAATAAAATATCTTTTTAACGTTTAATATGTCATACCCAAGATTATAGTGTGTATTAAAGTGATAAAAGAACCCTCTAATATTCACCATATATTCCATGTAGTAATCTCTCAGTGTAGGCTTGGTTGCAGCACATATGCCACTCTAATGGAAAGTTCTTAGGTGAAAGAAGACTCACTCATGATGGGGGTGTTAGGGCCAAAGGACAGGGAAAATCCGCTTGAATCCAACTTGATTTGTCTAAAACTTTCCTGTAAATACTTATTCAGTTTCATCTAGGAATAGTTGGACTTCTCAAGGAGGTTTCCACAGTAATACTATGGGTAGGAAAGAATCTGGATTAGGTAAAATCAGTGATTTCTCCAAAACCCAAAAGATAATTAAAAATGTTGTTTGGGATTCTAGCCAATGAGGTTACTCAATGAGGAAAGAGCTAAAAAAACAAAACAAAACAAAACAAACCCACTGGTTTCAGCACATTGATCCTTTATCTCTTTTCCAGAGTTGCATGCCTGAATCCCCTCTTCCCTAAAAGAAAAAAAAATCAAATGTTATTGTCCATAAATATGGAATAATAAAGACTTACAACAGTAAAAATACCAAACATGCATTTGAAAAAGAATTTTGGAGTCCCGTGACAATCAAGCCACAGCCTGCTTCCTTAGAAGTTGCAGCTTCTTTTGTTGGACCCTGATGCGTATCAAACGCACAGAAACCAATGGAGAACATTCTAATTACACTAGAGTCTTGCATCAACTACAGTTGAATCACTCAGTCCACAAGTGGTTTGTTCAGTAAGCAAAACCACTCCACAGTTTGCTTGGTTGGATGGATCTAAATTATACTACCATTCCTACATATTATTCCATAGCTCATATATAATACATGAAACAGATGATGTTTAATTATGTAACCTTAGGTTCAGGGTCCTACTAAAGCCAGGAGAGTGAAACATCCCTCTGTGGAATGTGTTTTATGACAACTGCTGTGATTAACACTGAATCTTGCAAATCCCATGTCTCCTGAAATAATTCAGTCCCCAGAACTGTTATTTCTCTACCTCAGCCACAATTCCCTTGTTTCATGTTGAAATCCTGTAGAAAATAGGATGACATACATAGTCACATATGTAGAGTGGTGCTCTCATTTTCTTGGCCTTGCATATGAAAATCCTTGTTTACCAGTCTTCTACTGGAATTGGCTGGATTTGCCCCCAGTTGTGGCTTGTGGTGTGCTGTTTTAGTTTTGCTAATGAATTAACTAGTGCAACCGACCACTTGCAGAGTTATTCTCAGTGTAATGAATGTAATTAGTTAGCACTAAACCAGGACAGCATCTATCTTTCTCTGTGACAAGTGTAATTCTTTCTTCTCCCATTAGCCAGGTGCCCCGATCTCTGTAAACTAGTTATTGACCCACCCATTTAAGGGGACTCTCTCTAAATGCATCTTCCCTTATTTAACTCAACCAAGATCCTATAATTTCTGCTTGCTGTACGAGGCGAGCATGCAAAGAGCTCATTGTTCATTTATTGTGAGCAGAGCTAGGCATGGAGAAGCTATTCTGAGTGAGATGCTCAGACTCCTGAGCTTTCCTTACCCGTCTCGGCTTATAATGGATACAAACCCGTATGGGGCTGAGAGAGCATCATGTGAGCGCCATAGGAAATCTGAGGCAATGAATCATGGAGCTGGACACCTGCTGAGGAGTGTGTGCCTGAACAGACTACAAATAGACAGAAAAGGGGCTTAAGCAAGTAGCTTTCATATGGTAGAAATGCATATATTAGACCTAAGAGGACGCTATTTGGATAAGGATGTTTATATATAAAGGATAGTAATAATTCTTTCAGCCAAACTTTGAGAGCCTGGGCCGCCAGTGTCAGTGAAGAAGAAGAACATCCCTTGGGCCCACACTGACATGTTTCAGGCAGATCTTCTGCCACCATTTAATAACTGTTTTTTTGTTTTTTGTTTTTTTGAAAAAAAAATGTTACACAATATTGAATCACCTTGGCCATGATGTATTATGTTAGCACACATGTGATGAGACACAGTGAGGTGTGACTGGCAAAGCTGAAAGTAAAGATTAGATGTCACAAATTAAAGAAAAAGAAACCACCATCATTCATGAATGAACTTCCCTTAGACCTGGTGAGGAATTAAAAGTTTGAAATTACAAAAGAAAGTTGTGCATACATGGCTGGGAGATTTTTTTCCCCCTTTCTTTCACTCAGATTCTCTTTAAAAAGCAAGGGCTCTGTGCTTCGCCCGACCACGGTGTGAAGCAATGTAATTGTGGTGTTAAAAACAACAAAAAAAGCAAGCCCTAAACACCCGCACCTTAGGGAAACCTAGTTAACATTTTTATTAAATTTTTATGTTTGAATAATGATACTTTAATATATCTTTTTCTTGACTGCAATTCCCAGAGTCTTTTTAAGAGTAACTTGGCTTGACAGCCTAGGAATTTTGAGATAAAGAAAAGACAAATTAGACCAGGTCCAGTGGGGAAAGAGATTACTGTAGAAAAGCTTACAGTATGAAGAAGGTAGGAACAGACTACTGCGTTCCCCTGGAGACTGTTTATGTATACATGTGGTAAATGAAAACAGTGTCACGAACATATATATATAAACATGTTTACATTTGTTCCTATGTTCACCCCTTGATTTTTAAGCTAGATGTACTTATCTAAACATGGATGGGAAAATTTTGACTCCCTCAGAATAAGGAAGATGATTCAAACTGGGAATTTGCCCCAAACTGGGAATTTGCCCATTGAAATAAGCTCTCAATTAAAACTATTACTGAGAAAGAAAATGAGTTAGTCACAAAATGGGCAGGATAAAAACAAATGGAGATTTTTTTTTTTCTCTTTCCATAGTGCTGTTCTTTTTCCGGTTTTGGGAGCATTTAACATGCCAGGCATTTGATAGAAAGTAACACTTCCATCAAATACAAGCAAGACAGCTTCCCATCATGTTCTTAAGCCTCCTACTGAACTCTAACAACTCAGGGATCTGGAATCCAAACGACTTTGCTGAAACCTTTCCAAAAGGAAATGGAAGCTTCTGGAACAGTATGCACGTCCCCGAGGATGTTAACTGCCAACACAAAAACAAAAAGGCGGTAGATATGAGGTTTGTTAGTGCATTGCCAACTGTGTGTCACAAAGCCTTTGGCGTAGAATATGCTGAATAAATACCTCTCAATAAAATTGAAAGGCAGCTTGATAATTTGTTAAGAGGTTTGCATTGTTGATACGATAGCTGAAAATAAAAAAGAGAGTAACAATGTATATGGTTTGAAAATTCACAGATAAATACTTGTGTTAATTACTTTTCTGTCACTGTGTCAAAATACCAGAGAGAAACAACTTTAGTGAAGAAAGATGTAATTTGGTCAGAGTTTTGTTGTGTAGTTCAAAGGCCTCACGGCTCTCATACTCCTGCAGTGGTTCAGAAATATCATGACGGAAAAGCATGGCCAGATACAGCTGCTCTCTTCCTGAGAGCCAGGAAGTAGAAAGAGGGACAGCACAGGACCTGGGCAAAGTCCACTCGAGCAGAGCATATTCTTAGTAACCTGCCCCCATTCCTCCATACACAGAGTACCGCTGTGATCCAGTTACCACCTTGACCACTGCAGTGGAGACCAGTCCATGCAAACCACAGTGCGGAAGCTGTGTATTTAGCAATCCCTTCTGGTTCGGGACTCATTTTTAAGAGACAGTTTTGATGGAGATGCCATCAAAGCATCTTTTCCCCCTTTTTCTTTAATGGCGTATGCATCAGTGTGTTGCCTGAAGCTTGGTGAAGTCTCCTATACTTTAGGCTTTTTATTCCTTTGTTTCACAGTTAAACATTAAATCCCATTGGGACGTTAAGTAGGTTAAGTGAAATGGACTTATAGTAAGACTGTTTGCAGTATTTCTTGACATGTATGTTTATTATATTCTATTAAACAGCACCATGTCTAGGATATGGAGGGTTATTATAAAAAGAGTGGCATCATCCTAAGACACATAGGTCTGTTTTCATGGGCTCTGTAGTTTTCCAAAATGTCTTTTTACACCAACCATAGTGTTTGGCCTTTAGAGTTTTAGAGGAACTCTGGAAGCAAAACCTCTCACCTTACAATTCTCCCAAAGTTTTGTAACATTGACCTCTGCATTTTCATATGAATTTTGGTATTAACTTGTCAAATTGTATAAGAAGTCTCAGATTAGAAATTAAATTGGTTCTTAACAAATTGATTAGGGGAAACTAAATGTTTTATGAGCATCAAGTCTTTTCTACCCATGAACAGATTTAATTACTTCACTTGCTGGGTCTTTAATTTATCTTTGAACACAGTTTTATTATTTTCCATATAGAGGCTGAGCATTTTTTGAAATGTGCTACGATAATCACTATAATTTCTTTGTCCCTTTGAAATGACAAGCATTAGCATTACATCTTCTAATTTACTTTTAAACATTGACTTTGTGACCAGAATACTGCATTCTGATATTAGTGATCCTAAAAGTTTATATCCTATCTGTGGTTTACTGTATAAGTAATTATTTTGTCTGTGAAAAATGAGATTTTATTCTTTACTCCTATGTGCTAGTGAGGCCCTCTGAAAGCCCGTGGATTACAAGCAATGCTTCTAAAATCACTGCCTTGATTATCACTTTTAAAATAAAAGGCTTCAGGTCTGGGGATATACCTCAGGTGGTAGAATTCTTGTCTAGTATGTGATAGGCCCTGGGGTCAGTTCCCAGCATGATATAAACAGGCTGAGTGGAGGGTTGCATAAATTCAAGGTCATCTTTGGCCAGAATAGTGAGGTGTAGGCTAGCCTGGGATACATGAGAAACTATCTCAATGAATATAATATATATTCTTTTATATATATGAATGATCCTGGCTGACTTTAGGTCTTACATCACTTCATGCATATAGGAATTATCTGTCTATCCCATGTTGATACAAATTTAACCATAATGTATCTCATATTCCTTTTTCTTTTGTTTTGTAAACTATTTCATTATGAGAAATTAATACATATGTTGTAATGCCATGAATTTTTTAAATTCATCCAAATTAATGGAAGAGTCAAATTTTCTATTCCTTGGGTAGATTTTTTAAATGCTTGGGAATTTTTCCTGCTTTCCTGTGGTTTTGGAAATATTATGTAAATTCTAGAATATTCATCTGTAAGATATTGGCAGAGTTCTTTTAAATTACCCAAATCAACAACATGTGAATGTATGAATGGAGTATACTTTCATGTCTAAAATTATTTAATATTTTTGGCTATATCTATATCTTTAATTTGTAAGTCAATTTTATTAAATATATATGTATATATATAAATGCTGGAAAATAAACCCAAGACACTGCATATATTAAGCAAGTGATTTACCATGACTTAAATTCCTACCCAGTAAGCATGTTATTTCATATATTTTGTATATACTTTGCATGTGTGTGTATTGTTTTCTTTTGTCATTCCAAATGTAATTTGGCCTATTTACACATATATGATATAATATGGAGTATATTACTATGTAATTTTATAATATATAATTTAGTATGATGTATTTAGCTTATTAAGTTTTATTAGCATGCAAAGTACTAGGTTTGATTATATTTCCAAACAAAAATGTTTGCAGATTCTCCTCCTGGCTCTCCTGCCCCACCTCCTCCTCCCTTGTGGATTTTCACTTTCCACTAACCTCCTTTCCACTATAAGGGCTCACATAGCTGTATTGATTCTCGATACTTCCTTCTCCCTTTCCATCTCCTTTCTGGTCTCAACTCCTATAACCAGGCTCACACCCATGTATCCATCCATGTACATATAATCAATGAAGCTGTGATTCACACATGATAGAGAAGGTCTGGTGAGTCTGCATCCTGTCACTGACTTAACACAGCCAAGATTCATCCATTCCTCTCTAAGTTTCATGATCACATTTCTTCTCTACACCCAAATAGTGTCATTGTGTGTAGACCACATTTTCATTATCTATTCTCTCTGAAAATAATTTGAAAGGATTTTAAAATCCCTACTTCTAGTTTCTTTGTCACTACAAATATTTTTTCTTCACTTTTAATTTAGCTAGTTATATTAGTTCTATTTTAGAACCTTAAGAATTTAGCTTTATTTTTTTATGTTTTTAAAATTATTTCCATCCCAATATCTCTTTATTGGTATTATTTACTTTAAATATTTCTTTGGTTTGACTTGGATTTTAAGCTATTCATTCTTCTTTTTTCATATTTAATGATAAAAATCGTCCATAAACACTTTAATGTTAGCTTTATATAGTTTTTGTATATATTATTTTTATATTTGCCCAGTTTTGAAATGGGCAAGAGTTATTTATTCATTTTTCATTTTGACTGGTGGTCTACTTAACCTCCCACTTCCCCTTTTTTTGAGATGTTCTTTAGATTGTTCCACTGATGTTTTGATGTGAGCTAGAGCAATAGTATGATGATTCAATTGTATTTTAGAGGACATTGTGGTATTAATGGTTTTGTTATCTGTGAGTTTTTCTTTGAAGTTTGTTACAAAAATTTTCATGAATGTTTTGTTTGTCCTTTATAATAATCTGAATCTACATATATATATAGATACATATGTATATATTTAGTAATGAAACTAGTCAGATATTAAATACAGTTACTAATTTTACATGTAATCTACCAATTATTAGATATCATCAAATTCAATCAATATTATTTAAAATTAATCAATTCTTCTTTATAATTCTGTTGACTTGTTTTCTAATATAGATTGAGGATATGTTATGAAATATTAGAAACTTCATCCTTCTGTTTCTGTAGAAAACTGTTTAAGTGTAGTTTTTATTCACCTGATGTAATTGTCATCTCCAAGGCTTACTGCCTCAGTCTACTAAACTATGCCTAGTCCTGGAAGCTTCTAGCCTCACAGTCTAATCTAGGCCTAGAATCTTTTCAGCCTCTGAGACTTATTGCTGAATAAGTTTGCCCTTTCTAGTTCTTTCTGAATTCTGCTGGTTGATTCAACTCAGCTGTTCTGGCTTAAATTTGTCTCCAAGATAAATGATTCAATCCAGCTTTTCTCAGCTTCTTACTGAATTGCTCTGCTTGGTCTCATATTAACTTTGGCAATCTGTTCGAATCTTCTGGCTTTTTCTCATTCTTTGGCTTGTTCTGTCTTCACCTGTGTCTAGCTTGTTCTCTTTCTGAAACCTGTCTCTGTACAACTGTCCAGGTAAAACTGCCTCCTTCCTTTCAGGTAGCCTCTGTTTTCTCTCTGTTCTCATGAGAGTTGGGCCTATCCTGTTCCTTCTCTGATTCATCACTTTGTCTGCCATTCAATTGGACATCCCTTTTAAACATTGCTCTTCCCTTCCACAGACTAGCTTTATCTCCAATACTTGTGATTAAAGGTGCATATTATAGAAAATTATACAGATAAAATGGTAGACATAAAAATTTCTAAGTTGATTGAAAGTGGAATTATAAACATTTTCTGATAAAATTGAAGATTTACATGGAAAATATCTCTGATAAAATTGAACAAATATATAGAAAAACATGATAAGATTGACTATTTCATGGAAAAAACATACAGATAAAATGATAGTCTTCAATTTTAATGTTTTTCTACGTATTTTTTCAAATTTATCAGAAATAGTTTCCATGTAAATCTTCAATTTTATCAAAAAATGTTTATAATTCTACTTTCAATCAACTTAAGAATATTTTTATTCCTATCTTTTATCTGTTTCCTGACTGTTGCAAAATGAAACCTCATGTTTGTTTTAATTTACATTCTTTCACAATTGCTAAGGATGATGAGTAGCTTTAAAATTATTTCTTAGCCTCTATCGAGAAGTCTCTGTTTAGATTCATACTCCATTTTTTTATGGGGTCATTTGTTTTCCTGACTATGTTTATGAACTTCTTCACATATTCAGGATATGAATCTTCTGTCAAATTTCCAGTTGGCAAAAGTTCTCCCCTACTCAGTGGGTGTCTTAGTCATTTGATTGTTTCAAAACTAATGAATGGGTAATGAAAATGTAGCAATTATACACAATGGAGTACTATTCACCTGAAAAGAAACTATGGCATTTTCAGGTAAACAGATAAAACCAGAAAATATTATATTGAGTGAGATAACCTATACCCTGAAAGACAAAGACCACATGAAGAAGGAATAACAACAAAACATCAAGAAACCAAAATATTTTTATATTTATATATAATTCTACATGCTATGTATTCATATAGCTTAAATGATCTTAGACCACTTGGGCTGGCCATGGCACAAGAACCAGAGACTATATAATTCTAGTACCAGGTGTGAGAAACCTCTCATTGAGTTGTTGAGCAGGGTTATCCAAGCGACTCCAAAACACTATAGGTTACTGCTGTTGCCCTTGGTTGCCTTTAAGAAAGTAAAAAATCCTCACTGCTAAAGGCACCACAGAGTTCTGGCACAGAACTTGGAAGATTCAAGTAAGATCCAATCAGAAACCCTCCTTCTTGTGGTCCAGTTTTCATAGTACCAGAATGTACTACATAAGATGCCAAGGGAGAGAAACAGTCAATAGTTCTATCCAACTGTGATGTCAGTGCCCAGCATGACAAGATGTCTCCATGGGTACAATAGTGGTATTCACATATTGCAATCTAATGGGGCTTAAAGCTTACTCAGGAGGAGAGAGATTATGCCTGGTGCTTACCAAAGAAGCTTCTATAGGCAGTAAATGGAGATAATTATAGAAAACCACTGCTGATAACTCAGAGATCTACAGAATGTGGAGAACTTAGTTCCAACAGATATATCTACAACACAGTCCTGCTCTCAAGGCTCAGGAAAAGGGATAAACAGGTTAAAGAAGTCAGAGGACCAACATATAACAAGGACACATGCTCCACTATGTTTATAGCAGCCTTATTTATAATAGCCAGAAGCTGGAAAGAACCCAGATGTCCTTCAACAGAGGAATAGGTACAGAAAATGTGATACATTTACACAATGGAGTACTACTCAGCTATTAAAAACAATGAATTCATGATATTTTTAGGCAAATGGATGGAACTAGAAAATACCCTGAGTGAGGTAACCCAGTCACAAAAGAACACACATGGTATACACTCACTGATAAGTCAGCCCAAAAGCTCAAAGTACCCAAGATAAAATTCACAGACCATGTAAAGCTCAAGAAGAAGGAAGACCAAAGTTTGGGTGCTTCAGTCCCTCTTAGAAGGTTTAACAAAATACTCAGGGGAGCAAATATGGAGACAAAGTGTGGAGAAAAGAATGAAGGAATGGCCATCCAGAGACTGTACCATCTGGAGATTCATCCCATATACAGTCACCAAACGCAGACACTATTATGCATGCTGACAGAAGCCTGATATAGCTGTCTCCTGAGAGACTCTGACAGAGACTGACATATACAGAGGCAGATGCTCACAGCCAACCATTGAACTGATCATGAACTCCCCAACGGAGGAGTTAAAGAACTGAAGAAGCTGAAGGGGTTTGCAATCCCATAGGAAGAACAACAATATCAACTAACCAGAGCTCCCAGGGTCTAAACCACTAGTCAAGGAGTGGAGGGACCCATGGCTCCAGCCGTATATGGAGTGGAGGATGGCCTTGTCGGGTATCAATTGGAGAAGAGGCCCTTGGTCCCATAAAGTCCACTTTCAATTAACTTAGAAATACTTTTATGCCTACCTTTTTATCTGTAATCTTCCATGATAATCTTCAATTTTAGTTATTTTATATTTTTCTACAATTTTATTAGAAATATTTCCCATGTAAATCTTCAATTCTATCATAAAATGTTTCTACTTCCTCTTTCAATTAATTTAGCAATGTTTTTTATGTCTACCATTTTACTCTTCAATTTTCCATGAAAATTGTCAATCTTAATGTTTTTCTATATGCTTCTTCAATTATCAGAAACGTTTTCCATGTAAATCTTTAATTTTATCATAAAATGTTTTTACTTGCTTTTTCAATAAAAAATTGAAAAAAATGAAAATAAAATAAAGGTACATACTAAGGATGTGTCTGTATTCCAACCAGAGGGATTAAAGGTGTGCTAAGGCTGAGCTGAACCACAACTAGAAGTAGACATTTCCAGTAAACAATACAATCTCAGGGGTCACAGTGTGATCAAATATCCTGCAACAGAACTGTCCTTTTTACTATGGTTAAGATCCTTTAAAATCCCTAGCACTGTCTTCTATTCCATCTAATATGAATGGGATACTATGACATTTTATTCAATTTTACTCTGCATGTTTTTATCTTTTATTTTTTGTTTATGTTTTAGATGTGCTTTATACAAGAAACATAAAGGTAAATTTTTAAACTGATTTGAAGTTGTTCTTTTTAAAGTTTCAATGTAGATTATTTACATTTGTTTGTTTACAACAATATAGTTATATATATTTCTATTATCTGATGTTTTACTCCTTACTTTCCAAGTCTTTTGTGATTGGAGTGATTGTTTCTGTCTTCTCTGGAATCTAAGTACTATACTGTCTTTCTATTCTTTTCTAATTTAGAAGTTGAACATTTTATTTGTATCTTTTTGGTAGAAAGGCTTCCATTTTATCATAAATGTTACTTTCTGTTGCTGTGATAAAATATCTTGACTGAAGCAGCTTAGGAAGGAATAATATTTATTTTGGTTTATGATGCTGCAAGGGATAACATCTACTGTGGTGGAGTAGGCATGGAGATAGAGGAATGAGCCCCACAGGAAGCAGAGTGATCACATTCACATATACACTGGAAGCAGACAAGGAGAGAACTGGAAATGGGACCAATTGGTAGAACTTCAAGGCTCACACACAGAGATGTACTTCTTCTATCAAGGCTCCATAACCAGTGGTTCTCAACCTGTGAATTGTGACCTCTCTAGGGGTTGTTTGACCCTATCACAGTGGTCACCCAAGACCATTAGAAAACACAGATATTTATATTATGATTCTTAATAGTAACAGAATTACAGTTGTAAAGTAGCAATGAAATAATTTTATAGCTGTCTGGGTGTGTGTGCCACCACAGCATGAAGAACTGTATTAAAGGTACAGAGAATTAGGAAGGTTGAGAGCCACTGCTCTATAATTGCCCTAAACAACACCACCAGCTGGAAACCAACTGTTTGAACAAATGAGCCTATGGGAGACAATTCTCATTGAAACCACACTATTGAAGTTCCATACGCTGTTATTCTAAGTTTAATGATCACTATTATTTACTCTCAATGCAAAGATACTATTACACTAACACAAATTGCTATCACTTCACATGCATATTGGTGGCACATTTCTAACACAAAGAGTTGTGTGATATGGTACCAATGATTGTGATGTGCTCTGTTTCACTAGCGTGTGCATGCTCTGCTGTACTGTCTGTTTCTAGTGCCCCATGGCTTATTTGTTTCTTCTCCCTAAAGTGTTTCTTTTAGATCTCTCTGTCAGGATTTAGCTATTCTAATTATTGTTTGTTTGGCTGTTTATTATTATTATTGTTGTTTTTGTTTCTTCTCTGGTGTTCTCTGGTGGATAGCTGTTTCAATTTTGCTTTGCCTTTTTTTTAATCTTTTTTTTCTATTGTTTTAGAGTTTCTTTATGCAGTCTAGGTTCAAATTCACCTGTCTGTTGACTCAGGCTCTCAAGCAATGGAATTCTGAGAGGCTCCGTGCAACGGATAATATCTAACACTCTGTCATGAACAGTTTTACCACCAAACCACATCTTAGAATTTATTGACAATTTCTTCCCCATGACATTGAAGTTATTATTCCATCTTCTTTTGACTATTTTACTTGCCTTTGCTCTAAATTATTGTTTTTGTACCAAGCTGCATCAATGTTTGATGATAATCTATTCATTTGTTCACATGTTACTTTATTTAATTCTACTAGGAAGTTGTTCATCATATTTTACTAACTCTAGAAAATTCTCATCTCCTTTCTCTTATGGTAGACTGTGTGATAGTCTTAAAGAGATCGATATCCAGACTGTGAGTGTGATGGTTAATTATAGTCACAGCTTAACTAGACTTAGATTCACCTAGGAATGTATTTCCAAATATGTTTGTAGAGGGGTCTCTGAGTTAACTGAGGACTAAGACACCTGCCCTGAATAAAAGCACCCAGAACCCAATGAACTGGTATCCTGAGAAGAATGAAAGAGGAAACAGACATTCATCTGTCTGTGTTCTAACTATGGACACAATGTTATCAGCTATGTAACACTCTGTTTTTACACCTTTTCTACCTTGATGGACTATATCCTCAGACTGTGAGCTGAAGTAAACATTTAGCCCCTTAAGTATCTTTCTGCTGGCTGTATCATCACAGTACTGAGGAAAATACTGAATGTTGACATGTGTGGCAAAACACTTTTTTTATTGAATATTTTATTTATTTACATTTCAAATGTTATCCCCTTTCCCGAATTCCCCCCAGAAGCCCCCTATCCCATCCCACCTCCTCCAGCTTCTATGAGGGTATGCTCCTACCCACCCATGCACTCCTGCTTCCCTGCCCTCAAATTCCCCTAAAGTGAGAAGTCAAGCCTTTATGGAACCAAGGGTCTCTTCTCCAATTGATACCGGGCAAGGCCATCTTCTGCTACCTATAGGGATGGAGCCATGGGTCCCTCCATGTGTACACCTTGGCTGGTGGTTTAGACCCTGGGAGCTCTGGTTGGTTGATATGGTTGTTCATCCTATGGGGTTGCAAACCCCTTCAGTTCCTTCAGTCCTTTCTCTAACTCCTCCATTGGGGAGCATCTGCCTCGTATATGTCAGTCTCTGTCAGAGTCTCTCAGGAGACAGCTATATCAGGCTCCTGTCAGCATGCATAATAGTGTCTGCGTTTGGTGACTGTATATGGGATGGATCTCCAGGTGGAACAGTCTCTGGATGGCCATTCCTTCATTCTTTTCTCCACACTTTGTCACCATATTTGCTCCCCTGAGTATTTTGTTAAATCTTCTAAGAGGGACTGAAGCACCCACACTTTGGTCTTCCTTCTTCTTGAACTTCACGTGGTCTGTGAATTGTATCTTGGGTACTTTGAGCTTTTGGGCTAATGTCTACTTATCAGTGAGTGCATACCATGTGTGTTCTTTTGTGATTGGGTTACCTCACTCAAGGTATGTTCTAGTTCCATCCATTTGCCTAAAAATATCATGAATTCATTGTTTTTAATAGCTGAGTAGTACTCCATTGTGTAAATGTATCACATTTTCTGTACCTATTCCTCTATTGAAGGACATCTGGGTTCTTTCCAGCTTCTGGCTATTATAAATAAGGCTGCTATAAACATAGTGGAGCATGTGTCCTTGTTATATGTTGGTCCTCTGACTTCTTTAACCTATTTATCCCTTTTCCTGAGCCTTGAGAGCAGGACTGTGTTGTAGATATATCTGTTGGAACTAAGTTCTCCACATTCTGTAGATCTCTGCATTACCAGTAGTGGTTTTCTATAGTTATCTCCATTTACTGCCTATAGAAGCTTCTTTGGTAAGCACCAGGCATAATCTCTCTCCTCCTGAGTAAGCTTTAAGCCCCATTAGACTGCCAATATGTGAATACCACTATTGTACCCATGGAGACATCTTGTCATGCTGGGCACTGACATCACAGTTGGATAGAACTATTGATTGTTTCTCTCCCTTGGCATCTTATGTAGTACATTCTGGTACTATGAAAACTAGACCACAAAAAGGAAGGTTTCTGATTGGATCCCACTTGAATCTTCCAAGTTCTGTGCCAGAATTCTGTGGTGCCTTTAGCAGTGAGGATTTTTTACTTTCTTAAAGGCAACCAAGGGCAACAGCAGTAACCTATAGTGTTTTGGAGTCGCTTGGATAACCCTGCTCAACAACACAATGAGAGGTTTCTCACACCTGATACTAGAATTATATAGTCTCTGGTTCTTGTGCCATGGCCAGCCCAAATGTCCTAAGATCATTTAAGCTATATGTATACATATTATGTAGAAGTATATATAAATGCAAAATAGTTTGGTTTCTTCATGTTTTATCAAGCTTTCTTGGTGTTATTCCTTCTTCATGTGGCCTTTTCTTTCAGGGTATAGGTTATCTCACTCAATATAATATTTTCTGGTTTTATCAGTTTACCTGAAAATACCATAGTTTCTTTTCAGGTGAATAGTACTCCATTGTGTATAATTGCTACATTTTCATTACCCATTCATTAGTTTTGAAAAAATCAAATGACTAAGACACCCACAGAGTGCGGGAGAATTTTTGCCAGCTGTAAATCTGACGGAAGATTCATATCCTGAATATGTGAAGAAGTCCATAAACATAGTCAGGAAAACAAATGACCCCATTTAAAAAAATGGAGTATGAATCTAAACAGAGACTTCTCGATAGAGGCTAAGAAATAATTTTAAAGCTACTCATCATCCTTAGCAATTGCAAAAACATGTAAATTAAAATAACCATGAGGTTTCATCTTGCAACAGTCAGAAAGGCCAAGATCATCAAAACAATCAAAAACAAATATGTAGGAAGAGGAGAATCTTCATTCACTGCTGGTAGAATTGGAACCTGGTGCAGCCACCCTGGTATAAAATCAATAGGCTAACAATAAATCTATATGGCCCACTTAAAACATTGGCAGATACCCTAAAACCTGGCATCTGACTCCACAGATATTAGCCCGGCAATTTGCATAGCGTTTCTAGTCATAATAGTTAAGAAATGGAAACAATTAGATTTTGTTTGAGTATTTGAGTTGGGAAGCTTCTACATTGTAAAACATGTTTAAAAAAATGTATAAGGGAAGATTTTCTTCCTCCCACTCCCCAGATCCAAATGGACAAATTCTGAGTCTCTTCTCTTCTGTTCTAGTGCACAACTTCTTCCTTTAATCCATTTTTTTTCTGGCACTAAGTATCTTCCAATACTTTGAGTTTAAGGCTGGTCCCACTGTTGATGTTCCTCCTTGAAGTGGTCCATAGTCTGGCCTCCTGTCTTTGCACAGGCAGACACAGCTTTTTGTGGACTAAACAATAGCAAATCCCTCCTGGTGAATGTAGCTTCCGCAGCCCCTCACTTGCTTTTAGAGCTAAAGTTCGCATTCATTCTTTGTCCTGAGAGACACTCTTTTGGTTTCCTTAAGAATTGTGCTTTTACATGTCTGATTTCTCATTTTGTACTGCAATCGTGGGACTTAGTACTAAGACAGAGTTTTATATCTACTTGTTTAAAACTTCGGTAGAATTCAAAGATCCACCCATGTTCTTAAATGTCTTAAACAAAACCTATTATGAAACAAATCTGTTTCTTCAATGCACCCTTTATGCAGATACTAGGAAGGATTTTAAGTTTGTCTGGAAGTTCAAGCTTATATTTTTGCAAGATTATCCAAAAGTTAGGATTCAGTTTTCATAGTCAGCCATAAATCCTGAAATATTAGCTTTCTTTTATATATTCATCAACTTAACTTTTAAGATTAATTTTCTTCAGTGAAGGTAATGCTTAAGAAATATAGTTTGTTTTATACAGGGTTGTCAATATTTTTCCAAGAATAGGTCTTACTTTATAAACAAGAATCTAATTGTAGGGTTAGTAGCTTATGGTTTGAATATAAATATGACGTTTGAAATAAGATATAAAACAAAACTTCATATAGTCCCGGAGTCTCATAAGATATTTTTAGAACCTCTTATTTTGTTCCTATTTTGTAATAAAAGGATTAGTGTTTGATTACAATCCATGCAGACATTAAAGGAAAATGATAATAATCATATAACTTGTTGCAGACTATTAAGTGATTACTATACCTAGATGTTGTAATAAATATCCTACATGTATTATCTAATTAATTCTTTTGAATAATCCTATAATAGTATTGTCTTAGTCAGGGTTTCTATTCCTGCACAAACATCATGACCAAGAAGCAAGTTGGGGAGGAAAGGGTTTATTCAGCTTACACTTCTGCATTGCTGTTCATCACAAAAGGAAGTCAGGACTGGAACTCAAGCAGGTCAGGAAGCAGGAGCTGATGCAGAGGTCATGGAGGGATGTTTCTTACTGGCTTGCTTCCCCTGGCTTACTCAGCTTGCTCTCTTATAGAACCCAGGACTACCAGCCCAGGGATGGCACCACCCACGTGGGGCCCTCCCCCCTTGATCACTAATTGAGAAAATGTCCCACAGTTGGATCTCATGGAGGCATTTCCCCAACTGAAACTCCTTTCTCTGTGATAACTCCAGCCTGTGTCAAGTTGACACACAAAACCAGCCAGTACAGTATTAATATCATTCATCTATTTTTAGATAAGAAAATTAATATTTTGCAAGGTGCTCAAGGTCACACTGCAGGTTCTGGGATTTGAATACAGATCTTTCTGACTTCAAGGCATTTGTTCTTAAGCCTCTGAAAATATGTGGTCTACAAGGAAAGATACATACATATCAATAATTTGAGTTAATAAAAATATACTAGCTTGTGAATTTTAACCTTGGGTTCAAGTAAATAAGCTCTAAGTCATTGGAATGTCATACCTGGTAAGATTGTTTTTGTGTGAGGTCACATGACTTCAGACAGTGTCAGTCCCTGCCAGATAGCATTTAGAGGGAACAATGACTAAGCCAGAAAGGTCAGCAATGGGCAAGATGCTTTGGTCAAGAGGATACCAGGTGACCCAAAACCTTAGAGTTAACAGGTGTACATCAAATGATCATGGTTCCATGATTCACACACATTGAAAATTGTAACAGTGATTGAAGGTCTGTGGGCTGGCGATATTCTTTGCCTATTGTCACACAAAGACCCCAGGAAAGACCCCATGAAGAGAGCAGGATGCCATGAAGGAAGTCACCAAAGTCACTATATTTGGTACTCCATTAGGCTGTACCCTGTGCTTCTTTCTTTTGCTACATTTACTCTGAATCCATTTTTCTGTAACAAACCATAGCTATGATGCCAAGTGAAACTAAATGTGGCTTTGAGACCGTCCAGAGATTTGGTGTCAAAATTGAGGAGACTGTATTCTTTTCACTATATAACTGGCCAGCTCTTCATGAACATAAGGCTTTAGAAAGTCACAGGAAAGAAAACAGCAATGCCTGGAGAAGTTGGAAAAGCTAGAGTTTAGGCCAGAGTTTAAGAAAGTTATTCTCGAAATAGTGAGCAGGTCTATGCAAAGGACGGCATAAAGAAACAAAGAGAAAATTTAATCAAATAGACAACATTTAGGTACTACCAATCAACTATCCAACAAAACAAACATTAATTACACTATAATATACCATAAATTAAAGCACACAGCTTCACAATTGAGATATTAAAAGTATCTTAAAATTTATAAAGATAAAAGCAGCTAGGAAAGTGATCCTGAAGACCTTTGGAATTTCAAGTCCACGAGAACATGAAAACTATTGATGAGAACATTTGGCAAGTAAAGGTATTTGAGGAATAATACAAAGTTAGACTGTAAAGTTGGCATGAAATAGTCCAGTGAGCCAATTCCTTTGATAAGAAGCCAGCATAAAGTATGTGTTTAAACAGTCATAATGTCTTAGGATTACATTACATGAAACCACAACATTCCCCAAGGTGAGAGAGCTATTACCTCAGGATACTGAGATGTTCAAGCATATCATTCTTGTTCTAAGGTACTTATTCAAGGCTTGGCACTGTACCTGTAACTTCAGCCTTAGAGGAGATGATGGCCTGATAGTACTTCCCTAGAGAAATGTATCATTAGGCATTGTGGGGAAAGGCTGGCAACAAAGAGACTGAAGTGGTCTGAGATGATGATTTGTGGTCATAAACTAAGCAAGGGTGTCAAATGAGATACTGAAAGGAAGAAGGAACCAAGAACAGCTCTGAGTTTCTTTGTTATATTAAGAGTCACAAGACGACTGGGGGTGGGGTGGGATGAACTGTGATCAAATTCAATGGTTTGTAAAGTCCCAGATACTTGAGAGGTACCATTATTAAGATATCCCATGCGTCTGACAGAGGTACCTGAGGCATATTTAGATGTCATCAGTACATGTCCACGTTGAGGACATTCAAACAAATGAAATACCCCCAGGGCAGCATAGAGAGGCAGAGAAAACGACCAAGGCTGGATCCCGAAGGAACTCTAACATTTAAGGAAAACTAAAAGTAGCATCTATAACTGTCAAGAGAGAAGCAGGAAGAAGGTCATCCTGCCAGTGTGCAGGGGAAGGGAAATCCACAGCAGAGCCTCAGAGAAGGGACACAGGTAAAAAAAATGACAACGAGGTCATTCAAACTAGCCTGAGCAGGCACTAGTTAGTGATTATGATTAATGAAGACCAAAATTGCATTGTACTGAGTTTAAAAGAAAGTACCAGTTAGTGTTTGCTGTGTTTTCAACATTTACTTGGATCCAGCAATATGGGCTAGTAATTTAGGCTGCAAACAGATGGGTGAGGTTTTGGTACTAAGTTGGATTTAGGCACCCTTTCTTTTACTGGTCACCTTCTGAGCAGTTGTCTATTTGTCAGCTAGGTTGATAGTGATGACGGTGCCATGGACTGCTATCTCTAATTTGCTCATATGACATCCCTACAGAGACTCAAAAGAGTAAATGAAAAATTCAAGAGTTATTTCCCATAGGCCAAGGATGGGCATGTTGTTACCACAGTTCTACTCTATTGGTTGGAGTCAATCCCAAGAGGAGGCAAGGCTTGGTGAAAACCTGGCACCATTAGTTGCAACCAACAGAGGTGGTGGTAAGGGGCTGGAAGCATGCACTATTGCATAATCATCAGTGGAGAATTGATGACATAATAGCAAAGACACTTGAAGAAAGTGGAGAGCTTGATAAGACTTTTGATTCTCATAAGCAGGATAGTAAGGTTTGCCTGTGGAGTTCTGGTATCTCCAGCCTTTTCTAGTGTTCTGCAGATCATGATCATTCATCTTGTTTTCTATCAAAAATCACCACAAACATGACCCATCCACAAATTCAGAATCACCTGAACTTTAGTATCTGTTTGAAGATGTCAACCAGAAGCATTTTTTTGGTCTGATCTGAGAAGATGTGTTCCTGTTGAATTCCATTTTCTAATTTACCACCATAATTTTTAATACAACCATGTGTTCTTCTTCCTTCCTTAAGGAAGCAAATGCTGTAACAGAACTGTGATGCAGAGGAATTGGCAGAGGAACTCTTACCTGGGACTGTCTACATCTAATTTAAGCATAAATGATGTGTTATCATCTTCTAGAAACTTTTCTGTTTTATCAGGTGGAGCATGTAGACTACCTAGACAGTTGACATCCAAATCATTTGCTACAAATCCTACATATCTGAGACACCTACCATATGGAGTGGCAGAAATGTATCTTAATAGTTTCAGTGGATCATCAATTAGCTCTCTCTATAATGTATTTAGTATCCTAGTTAGGGGTATAACATGTCTTTAAATGGCAAACTTTCTTTGTAGGATAATTTAATGAGACTTATTAAAAAGCAAATTTATTGACACGCATTGAGAACTAAGAAGTCTGTATTACCAGGAGTGCAAGCCTTCTCACATCTAAGAACCAATCATAATAATAGTAGCAGAAATAATGAAAAAGGATTACTAATAACAGGTGCTACAAGTGAATGTATCAAATTGTTCCAAGCAGAAGCTAAGAGCTGGTCTCAGCATATTGAAGAGGATTGTTCATTTTTAGAAGAGTTAATGTCTATTAATGACAGATGATAAACTTTAAGTATCTTATGAATAATACATACACTAGTCACATGCCTGGTGTCTGTCACAAATATGTTTTCAAGGCCAGTGCAGTTAGGTACCCTTTGTTCCGCCTTGGAGACTTATATGCACAGATGATTGCAGAATGCTCCTAAAGAAAATTTAGGCCAACTTCTCACATTTTAGAGCTGAAAACCATGCAAGAACGTGTGGCACTCTCTCAAACCTCTGAGGCTCTAGTGAAAGCTGGAGACAAGGCAAAGTTCATCTTGGATGTTTTAACAAATAGAACTGTTAGAAAATGTTTCTCTTGTTCCCTGACCCTGTTGAATTCATAACACTTAAACACCTGTGTCCATCAAACAGAACACACAGGATCACAGCTAGAGCTGTTCTTGACTTTGCAATTTCATTGACTGACAGTTTAATATCTATTTATTTTCACATCTGACACTAGTAAAGACAGGCTGGCATCATGAATGTCAAGACATTATGCTGACAACTATTTTTTTTTCGTCTTTGGGGGGCGGTGGTGGAAGAATGTTCAGCACTGTGAAGAAAAGTGTTCTTTTCAACGACTGCAGTTCCAATAAAGACCAAATTACAGTTCAGATATAATTGGCAGTAGCTATTGATAGGTTATCTGTAATATTGATATAGGAGTTGGTACATTCAATTTGAGATTCGCTAGTAAACTCACTGCTACTATTACACTGCAGAACTAAATATGTAATTATACTATTTAAATGGCTGAAGCAGCTGCCTTGACTGTGGACTGTGTAAACAGTGTTTTCCAAGCTCAAATTGAATGTTTCGGATATGGTCTCTTGTTTTCAGCCTCTCCTAAAGTGTCTGAAACACAAACCGGAGTTTTGTCTCTGCTCAGGCTCTCATACCATCAGAGCGACTCTCCAAATGAGAAACAGTCCAAACACGCAAAGAAAGTAAGGTGGAATTTAAATCTCTAGCAAGTCTTCAGCCACAGAGGTGGAGCACGTCACATTCCTATTGGTTTCTATGCGCTGTGCATTCTATGTGCTGAAACATATCAAGAGCAAAAGCCTCTGCCTCCCCCACTTACACCTGCTATCTAAAAATACAAAAAATTTCATTTTTATTGCACAGTTATGCGTGGTTGGGAGGGAATATTATGAAGATTATATGATCTTCGAACTTTTTCGTCTGCCATCTTGAAGGCTTTCACGGGGTTATCCGTGAAGTCTGATGATTCACAGCAGCAGATTCGCTTGCAGCCATTACAGCTGTACCTGCTTCATAATCCCACAGTGTAGAATGCCTAGCAGGTTTAGTCTTTAAACACCCTATTACATCTTACAGTCCTTCCCCTCCCCATGTCATTTGCCAAGTCCTCTAGGAATGAAATATGCTCTCTAAATTGAAAGTCTTCTTTGAGTACATTCATTGACAGAAATTAGTCCTGAGATGGATTGTGGATTTCCACAAAAATCACATTAATTTCAGTTCCTGGCAATTACAGGATAATTAGTGTGATTGATGTGGCAGCCTCATAAATAAATATTTTGGAGCCATACAGAGTTTTTGTTTGTTTGTCTGGATGCTTTTTGTTGTATTTATTTGTTTAGGCTTCATTGTTGGCTGAAATTAGACTTGGGGATCCCGGTGGCTTTTTGCAAGGAGTCATTGGGAGAGAGAAGGGAAACGAAGAATCAGGCCCCTCTTTTTTCCTCTAATCCTCCTGGAACCTGGTTTCTGTGAGCTGAATCTTCACCTCTCTCCCTCCCTCCACTCCCACCCCCCTGTTCCATTTCACCTTTCTTAGTCAATTCCTTTTTCTATGATGTCTTCTTTCTTCAAATAAGGGTAACACAAGGTGGTAATCATCTTTACCATGCTCCTAGGAAAGTTTACCCACTTTCATTCTCCACCATTTTTTCATTCTTTGCAAATTTAAAACCTCCTAGATGTAGTCAAAAGAAATAAAGAGAAAACATTTTTAGAAACAGAACATTACAATGTTGTTGAGAAGAATGGGGAAATCAAGAAGAAGAAGAAGAAGAAGAAATATGGATGGCCAAATAGACAATCTTCAGTGCATACAGAGAGAGTGTGGCTTAAAAGAAAGAGAGGGAGATGTTAATTTTACTGATAGAAACCACAGCAGAAAGAGCATGGAAGTCAGGAAAGAAAACTCACGTTTCTTTTCGCTCTACCATCGGTGTGACCTGGAGCAAGTCATGCTGCTCCACAAGAAATCTGCACTTCAAGGTGCAGGAGTTTGTGTCATTGAGATTTCATCTCATACACATCCCTTCTCCGTGTCCAAGAACCAAACAATTCAGTGACAAATACAAAGAAAAATAGACTATACAAGTAAGTTTTGAGTAGGGGGTCAGGAATAAGCTCAGTTAGTACAAAGCTGAATGGGCAAGCGTGAAGGGTTGTGATTGCTTCTCCAGCACTCACATGCTTGTAATCCTTGAATTGAGAAGGCAGAGACAGGATGGTCCCCAGGGCTTGATGACCAGTTAATATAGCCAAGTTGAAAGCTCTTAAGTTTAGAGAGAGATACTGCCTTGAAAAAACATCTGGGAAGTAATTGAAGAACATACCTGATGTTGACTAATGAGCCTCACACATGTGCACACAGGTATGTATTGTAAGCAAGGGCACAGTTAAATCACCAAACTAGATCACTCCATGGGTGGAAAAAAGAATGTTGACTTGGGGAAGTTTGAAGGTGCTTTGGTTACCTCTCAGGAAGAAGAGAGGTTAGCAAAAGGTGGGGAAAGCCTTGCTAGTTAAAGGCAACCAGCTGAAGTGGAAAGAGCCTGGAAGTTAGATTAGTGGTGGGAAAGGTTTGCTAGACAGAGCAGCCTGGGAGCTAGCATGGGGGCTTTGATGTTTTTTTAAAAGTATGTGCTAATAGAGAGCTAGATGCCCCATTTGTTAGTGATAGGGGGGAGATAAGGAAGTATCTCTTCCTGATAGAGAGAAAATCAAGTTTCTGAGGGATACTAAATGTAAGCTTTAACTTAAACAACAGCAATCTTAAATTTGCTCTGTCACAGAGTCCAGCCAGAACTGAGCCCAAACTGTCATTCTGGATCTTGTCAAATGGCGCTACCATTTCTGGGTTTGGAGGTTTGGGACCTAACATACTGAACTCACACGTATGTTCACCCATATGTACATGCAAATTCATGCATACACTCTCCCTACACATATGCTGCACCTATACACAGTTTTAAAGTAAATTTATTCCCTGTGTTTCTTCACTTTTTGGAAAGAAATACCCATTTATTTTATGTGATTTCATACCTGGTCATTCCACTGCATTCTACTCTCATGGTAACAGAATTGTGGGGTTGAGGGGAGAGAATGGAGAGATGACTCAACAGTTACAAGTCTGTACTGCTCTTGTAGAATACCTGAATACGTCATCCAGCAACTGTCAGGCAGTTAACAACTGCCTATAACTCCAGCTCATGAGCACTGTACTCATGTACACAAACTCATAGACAGACAGACAGACAGACAGACACAGAGGGACAGAGAGATAGGTGAAGGCTTACTTTTTTGACTATGAGATTATAAAATTTCTCACAGAAGTCTTTTTGCCACAACCAATGTCAATATAAGAAACAAAACTCAAATGAGAGTAGCCACAATGAACACCTTAGTGTGAACTATAGCTAGAAACCCTTCACCATTCTTTTAATTACTAACTCAATGCAAAAAGAAATTGTTACCATTATCCTCTGGGTTTAATCTGGATAATAGACAATTTGATACTGGCTTATTATTGATTTGTACTTATTAGTATTTTAGTTACTCATGTGTACATGAAGATAGTGATTTTCATTCATAGAGTCTTTAAATATTTTTCCTGAGGACTGTATTATGCTGTCCATAATATTCTATGTAGTTGTTATGAAGCACTATACCTGGGGAGACATTAACAAATGTCTCCCCAAGTTGGTGAGTTATTGAGTTTTACTGGAGTTGCTTACAGGAGCAAGAGTGAGGATAAAAGACACAAAGAGGCATCACCATACACACACACACACACACACACACACACACACACACACACACACACATGCCAGCACTGGTGACCACTCACAAAGCCATACATACTCCAGCACTTTCAGGTAACAAGATAGGTTAGAGTGTTTGCCTGGTTGAATGTCTCTCAGCAGACTTGCCTTTGGATATAAGCTTGGTGGTGGGGAGGTACCTAGTAAATCAGGTTGGTTTTAGGGAAGCCTTGAGTACTTGCTGAGTTTCAAAAAGTTTACATACATGATGAAATGTTTTGCTCCCCTTAACAAAGGGGTTCTCAACCTATGGGTAGTGACCCCTTTTGGGTTAGAAGGAACACATATCACAGGGGTCACATATCAGGTATCCTCTGTATCAACTTTTTATGTTGCGATTCATAACAGCATCAAAATTACAGTTATGAAATAGCAATAAATTAATTTTATGGTTACGAGTTGCAACATTAGGAAAGTTGAGAACCACTGCTTTAGAACATTCTTCTTCTTAATGAAGTTTCCCTTCAAGATAGAACCCTTCGTCTTGGAGGAAATTGCTATTGGTCTAAATGTTTATACCTCAAGTATAGACATTTGGAATGTCCACATTTCTGAAATGTCCTTACAAATTCAAAATGGCTCCCCTGCCAGTCAATATTTCAATCATCATTATTGCCTGGGAAAGAGATAACAAAAGCAGTGTAGTTCTGAAAACATATAGGGACAGTTGTCTGCTTTTGTTTAGAGATGTGACTGATTGCTGCTTATCTCCCACAAGAACTCACCACATCACTCTTCCTGCTAAGTAGCTTCACAGTTGGGTGTCTCTGAGATCAGCTCTTGGTCTCTGGATTATGGAATGCATTTGATACACTAAAATGGTAGGAATAACAACTAATGTCGTTTTAAATTAAAGGGACATTTGTCTGTAATCAGCTCACGGATTGCAGGGGCAGATATAAAGAGAAGCTACCTAACAACTGAGTACTTCCCATAACCCAGCAACTGGCTCTGCTAATTCAACAGCACATTTAGCTTGACAGTACAGCTCTCCAACATGGCATGCCCATAATGAGTTAGTTGGGATCCAGCGTTACATTGTCCTCACAGTTACCTAGAAGAAGAGTTAAAAGCAAGAAAGCATTTGAATGTGTTTTGATCTTCAGCCACACAGGGCAAGTAAGAGGCTAGACTGTGGTGTGACATCTGCTGTTGGGTAAAAGGGTCCCTTAACTACAAAGCCATTTGAAAGCCTCGTTTCTACAGAATAGTTCACAAGGAAGAATATATGTCTCCAATTCTCATTATGAATTTAGAGGGAAAGAAACCCATACATTTAAAAAAAGATCTGCCCCTACATCTACCACCACCAAAAGGCATTAAGGCGAAACCAGAAGCTGTTGGAAATGTTTAAATGTGCATTGTTTTGGTTGTTCTCACAATGCAGTATCGAGTTTAGCTCTTCGTTGTCCTGAGGTGTGCCTAGGTGGGAGTTACCACACCAACACCACACATACTAGCTGTGAATTATGCCACTGATGGATTTTCCTGCCCTTAGAGGGCCAGTTGCAGACACTATGTATACAGTGCCACAGAAGGCACACATAGTTTGTGCTTTGTGAGTAAACATGCTTGTCAAAATTTACCACATAAAATCCTTAAGTGTGCCTGACATATTGGGCTGTTGGTTCACATGCAAATAATGAAGTTCAAATTTATATCTGTGAAAGAGAGAAAGCAATGGATGAAAGAACATGAATAATTTTATTTAAAAGTGATACATTTCCCCTCAAATTTTTTCTGCAGGTATTTGTTACTGTCCTAGCAGGCATGTCCACACCCAAGCAAGTGTTTCCTTGGGAATCTCTAAAGAGAGCTACATTTTAAGCTGGGGTCTGATATTGTCTCAAATTCTATGCATCTGTTACATAGACTTCCAAAGCTGAAGAAGTAAAAAACTTTCATTTTATCAGAGGAAATCAGAGAAGTAAAAAGCATTCAGATTCCTGGGGCTGGTGAGGGGGCTCAGCAGGAAAAAGTACCCTCCCTCCAGCCTGATGACCTCAGGTGGATTCTGGGACTTACACTCCTGGGAGAGAGAGAATACAACGTACTCCAGGAAGCTGTCCTCTGACCTTTACATGTCCACCAAAGCATAGGTGCATGCACATACCCTTACACACATGTGCACAATTAATCAATTGGATAATTAATTAATTAAAATGCAATTTAAAATGTAAGTAAGTAATGTTTCCAGCTGCTGAGGGTGCCTTCACGTTTAAGCAACTGACTCTGGTCTCTCAGAAAGTTAAGCGGGGGGGGGGGTCACTGCAAGTGATACCTGAGCACCCCAGGAGTGTGACTCTCACCACTTCATTTTCTCCTAAATGATCCTTGCTTTTAAATAAAGTTTTGTTCTTTGCTCATTAAATAAATACAAACATATTGCTTAAATCCGAGAGCATGTCTGGCCTAGTTTTCTTCTCTGTTGCTGTGATAAAATACTTATCAAGATTAGTTTGTCAGGGAAAGGGTTTATCTGGCTATAGATTGCAAGTCCATCATAGAGGGATGCCAAGGAACCCAAGGTAGGAAGCTGGCAACCAGAACTGAAGCCTAGACCATGACGGAAAGCTGTTACTGGCTATCTTCTTCTAGCTTGCTCAGCTACCTTTCTTTTTTTTTTTTTTTTTAATTTAATTTTATTTTATTTTTTTAATTTACATTCCAAATCACTTCCCCTTTCCCGTTTCCTCCCTCCCCGAAAGTCCCATAAGCCCCCTTCCCTCCCTCTTTTCTCCGTTCAACCCCCTCTCATTACTCTGTCCTGGCGTTCCCCTACATCCAGTCTTTCCAGGACCAGGGGTCTCTCCTTCCATCTTTTTAGAAATCTATTGATATGCTGATTGTGTCTAGGGTATTCTGAGATTCTGGGTCAATATCCCCTTATCAGTGACTTCATACCATGTGTGATCTTTTGTGATTGGGTTACCTCACTAAGGATGATATTTTCAAGTTCTGACCATGGTACAGAGCTCCACAAAGAGTTCTCACCTGAAGAATATGTAATGGCTGAGAAGCACCTAAAGAGATGTTCATCATCCTTAGTCATTAGGGAAATGCAAATCAAAACAACCCTGAGATTCCATCTCACACCAGTCAGGATGGCTAAGATCAAAAACACAGGAGACAGCAGTTGTTGGCGAGGATGTGGAGAAAGAGGAACACTCCTCCACTGCTGGTGGAATTGCAGGCTGGTACAACCACTCTGGAAAGCAGTCTGGCGGCTCCTCAGAAAACTGGGCATGACACTTCCGGAGGATCCGGCTATACCACTCCTGGGCATATACCCAGAGACTTTACCTGCATGCAATAAGGACACATGCTCCACTATATTCATAGCAGCCTTATTTATAATAGCCAGAAGCTGGAAAGAACCCAGATGTCCCTCAACGGAGGAATGGATTCAGAAGATGTGGTATATTTACACAATGGAATACTACTCTGCAATTAAAAACAATGAATTCACGAAATTCCTAGGCAAATGGTCAGAACTTGAAAATATCATCCTTAGTGAGGTAACTCAGCTACCTTTCTAATACAGCTCAGGCCCTGCTTCATCAATTAGCAATTTAAAAAATGTGCTATATTTACATAATGGAATACTACTCTGCTATTAAAAACAATGAATTCATGAAATTCTTAGACAAATGGATGGAACTAGAAAATATCATCCTGAGTGAAGTAACCCAATCACAAAAGAATACACATGGTATGCACTCACTGATAAGTGGATATTAGCCCAGAAGTTTGGAATACCCAAGACACAATTCACAGACCAAATGAAGTTCAAGCAGAGGATGGCCTTGTTGGTCATCAAAGGCTCTGGTGCTGACAAGGCTGGATGCCCCAGTATAGGGGAATGCCAGGACAGAGAAGAGGGAATGGGTAGGTTGTTGAGTAAGGGGAGGCGTGGATGTGATAGGGTATTTTTGGAGAGGAAACCAGGAAAGGGAATAAAATTTGAAATGTAGATAAAGAAAATACCTAATTTAAAAAAAAAAGAAGAAAGAAAGAAAGAAAGAAAGGAAGGAAGGAAGGAAGGAAGGAAGGAAGAAAGAAAGAAAGAAAGAAAGAAAGAAAGAAAGAAAGAAAGAAAGAAAGAAAGAAAGAAAGAAAGAAAGAAAGAAAGAAAGAGAGAAAGAAAATGCTCCCAACATATGCCCATAGGGCAACCTGGTGGAGGCAATTCCACAACTGAAGTGTCAACTGGACAACAGAGGGTAGAATCACAGAGACAAAAAAAAAAAAAAAATCATCACCCATTCTTAGCTCTCCCCAGAACACTCAGCCTTTCTCAACTCCAAAGAGGGTTTTACGGCTTTAATTTTACCCATTATCTTCTCCTTTAACAAAAGACTCAATCCACCATTATTTTATTTGCCTGCTTTAAACATCATCTCTTCCCTCAAGCTCTGATGGATGAGAATTTCCTTTCCCCCATTCCCACCAAATACTCAACACATTATTCTTGGCTTCTGCACTAGTCAATCTTACAATTTAAAACACACTTTTTATTTCCCCTTTCTTATTACACAACGGTAGCTCTTCATCCTAAATTTTAAAAGCAATCATCTTGGCCTTTGCACATGCCCCTTCCTATTCCACTCCAGTCATTTCTCACAATCTAGCCCTAGCTTTTCCTTATAAGAAAGCCTTTGGATTTTGTCTGCTGATAGAGCCTTGATGAGCCAGTATCTGTAACATCACAGCTATGTGAATATTTTTCATTTCTGAGTAATGGAATTTGCAACAATTCTCTTTCCTCTGGACATGTACACACGCTACCTCAACTACTGAGAGTTCATATATGTGTTCCAGTTCTAGAAAACATTTTTCAGAGCCAAGTACCCTCCTCCCAATGCTTCTCAAGCTATTGTTTTTATTTTTCTCTCTCTCCCCCACCCAATTTTTGGGAGAAACACTTACCTAAACGTTTCCTTCCAATTCGCAATTGTCCAATAAATTGTTTTATAACACTTACTGGATTTTGAGAATGGAAAGCAAGGGAGGAGAAAAATCTGAAACAGTAAATCCTTCTTCTTGAGACAAAAGCTTTTAAAAGTACATCCTAATCCTAAGTGTCTCTCCCCATCACTCTCTCCCTGACATGGGAGGCAGGATGGATTATACAAAGTATTAAAGACAAATGAGTACTGGATTCAGCCAGTCATGGAGGGTGCACTTCTTGAACACGCACAGACATTTCCATAAAAGACTAAGCTCCCCACTTATCCCAATCAACCACCCACTGGAAAGTGATGGAAGGAAAATGACAGGTATTTAGTGCTATGGAAATGGTTTAATCCGGCAGTGTCTTGTTGGATAATGCTCTGTCCAAAGTAATGCTGATTATGCCTGTTGTTATTATGCTGTTAATATTACTAAATTTAATATCAATACCCATGGAGAAGCCATGGTTATTTTTTCATGGAAACTCCATGGGTCCAATTTGTGCCAATTGAATGTTAAATAACTCACAAAAAATAACTCACAACAAAAGGACAAGAAGACATAATTTATTATCATAAATTGAATAATATGCTACCATGTAAGCTAAAAAGTAACTGGGTACTATCACTATGCATAAAAGAACACTGACTTGAAATTCATGTCATTTCATTAAATTTATTTTTAAAGAAAAAAAATAAAACAGGTGATGAGAGGGAGTGGGAATAAAGCTAAATACATGTCTAGTTTTCTGTTTGCAAATAAAGTTTTGGCTAAAGCATCTCTTTTGAGACATTGTTTGTAAATCCAAAAATAACCTTCTCTTTAAGGAAGCCTCTGTACATAACCAGTCTGTAGGAAACCCTGAGGGCAGAGAAGACTTTTACATAAGTGAAAAGCTACCCGAGAATCACCTTAAGGCAAAAGCCATTATATGTTTCTCTTCCTTCCTTTGCACAAGCAAAAAGCAGAGTTTCCAGCTGATAGGAAGTCAGTTCACAGCACTTGCTCAAATCTACAGAAATATGAAGCTTGTATCACCCAACCAAGCTCATTAAGTACCTAAAATTAGGCATTGTTTTCATGGAGGAACAACAGGCATTATTTCATTTACAAACATGCATATATTCAGGGCCCAATGTATACATAAATGTGTATTTGTACACGTATACACAAATACATAGGATATTCTATGTGACTATACACAGGGCACATAGGTAGGGCACAGAGCATATATCCTCAAAGCTTTTCTCATTAGCAAAGTTTTTTGAAATAGTTCACTAATTCTCATGGCTACACTTAGCCCAGATTTCATACCAGCACTAAAAGCAAGAAGGAGCTGATAAACTGGATACCACATGTATTTTGATTCTTGGGATTGATTATCTGTTCTCCTCTCCCTCCTGTCAAGTATTTGTTTACATCCTATTTCCAAAGTACTTGGAAGTGAGAAGTAATTCAATTACTACTTCCTAGTATAAGAGAGTCATGTAAAAGATTTCTCCAACACTATGGAACGCAGAAACCCACTGCTATTTGAAATTCACTTGAGATGAAAGCTTAGATTTAATTCTCTGATTCTGTGAGACAATAAAGTAAAAAATTATGGGTTCTGTTCATTGTAACGAGAGCCACAAAGGGTCCACGTCTGATTAAGAACTGTGTCCATGGCATGAAGATCACTAAAATGATTCTATTCAGAGCCTTCTGTATGATTTGCAAGAACTGGAGAGCAGAAGGGAGATTGTGATTATGTGTAGGAAGAAGGCGTCTTGGATCATGGGTCATCCAGTGTCTGCATTATGGGACCTCTCTGTGGCTTCACTTCTACTGTCTCCCAAATTATCAAGACAAACCAAACCAAAAAAAAAAAATTAAAAAAATAAAAAGCTATTCTTCCTATTATAAAACAATGCTGAGGTATCTAAAATGTCAGCCTCCTGCTCCAGCCCCTCCCAAGATCCAGGCGTAAGCCTTGAGAAGGGCACCAAGTTCAACTTGCCTTCAGCATGAGGGGGGAAAAGGCAATTATTTGACTGTTAAGAAAAATCCTAATATTATTATCAGTTGTTCCTACTAGCCAGCTTATGTCTGGCTATATTGTAAATGGATTTAAAATACATTTTGGAATCTCAAATTCAAATCATATGGAAATAACATAAGTCATCATAAAGGTGTTTTGAGATAATTCTAAATGTCAATTTAGCATATTTTCATATATTGGTTTTCTAAAGTGAATGAATAGCTTCTTTTATGAGGTAAATGTCATTTGGTCAAATGAGAAGGACAATCATATTTAAAGGTCAGTTAATATAGTGAGG
Organism: Tokudaia tokunoshimensis; assembly: GCA_036184795.1. NCBI lineage: Eukaryota > Metazoa > Chordata > Mammalia > Rodentia > Muridae > Tokudaia > Tokudaia tokunoshimensis. The sequence continues at coordinate 40,282,388 of BTHU01000003.1, forward strand.
TAGTTGTAGTTACCCATGTTGAAATCTCACTATATTATCTATCTTCTCGCAAGAGAACCTGCGCCTTTGACTATAGTTATGCACAACAGCACGGCTGCTTATCTTCTCCCTTCCTATTTTTGCTACTGTGTTGATTTTTCTGTTATTCTTCTTTTCACCTAAAACCATTTTCCCAGAGAATTCCATAGGACACTTGCCTCTAGCTTTTTAAACATGAAAGCCTAATACTTTATCTACCACATGGATTTCCACAGCAGACATTTTATTTAAATTTTGTTTTTTCTTGTTTTGAACTTGACAAAACTAATTATTTTTATCTTTCCAATAAAATAAGTGTTCTCTTGGAGTCAAATCTAAATTTTCCCTTAAAAGCAAAATCAGAAAAAATATGAAAATACACACTATATATCTATTCCAAGGACTGCATTTGTCAAGCTTTGGTATGCACAGGAACACCAAAGTTGCCATTGACAGAAATTTCATTAAGTAAAATTCTTGCTTTCAAAAAGGAGGTAGCATTGAAGGAACACTAGTGTTTCTTTTTCCCTCACTTTTCACATAACTCATGTGCATATGTATAACTCATGTTGCATCAGCAGGCACATGTGCACATAGGCACATTCATATATACATAAACAGGCACACGCTCACTCATACACACACACACTCGCACACACACAACCTTGATGCCTTATTACTCTTCATTGGATACAAAGTTACTTTATGGATATATACGTTTGATGTATTTTGAAATAAAAGTATAATTGTAGGTTTTTGAAGTGGAGATGAAAAGATTTTTACTTTACACTTATTTTTACCACATAAATATAAAACAAATACAGGTAATTAGTGAAAATTGACTTGGACTCTTACCCTGATGCAAGCTTTCTTTAGGAGACTAACAACAAATAACAGGTTAAAAAATGAATGATTTCGAAATGAATCATTTGTTTGATGGGGCATCTTTGCTCTTTATTTTTGTGTTAAAATGTTTGTCATCTTCATTGTGGCCCTCTTACTTCACGAGTGGACATAACAATCTGAATGTAATGAAGGCTGATGGTCATGATGTGTTTTAAAATTGTTGTCAGAAGGCAAGTAGGAAAGTTAAAATTTTACTGTGGAAGTAAACCTGAGATGATGCCTGGTCTGGTGCCATATGGCCAGATTGTGCCTAAGATGAACTCTACCCAGTGCCACATGGCACGGGCAAAGCATAGCACTCCAGAGATGACCCCAGCCACCCAGTGTCCCTGGGTGCCACTAAGATGGGCAAGTAATATCACTAATAACTATATACCATGTGTGTCCTTTTGGGTCTAGGTTTCCTCACTCGGGATAATATTTTCTAGTTCCACCCATTTGCCTGCAAAATCCATGATAGACTTGTTTTAATAGATGAGTAATATTCCATTGTGTAAATGAGCCACATTTTTCTTTGTCCATTCTTCAGTTGAGAGACATCTAGGTTGTTTCCAGTTTCTGGCTATTACAAATAAGGCTTCTAGGAACATAATTGGCCAAGTGTCCTTGTGGGATGGTGGAAGATCTTTTAGGAATATGTCCAGGAGTAGTATATCTGGGTCTTGAAGTAGAACTATTCCCAATTTTTTTTTTTGAGAAACACACAAATTGATTCTCAGAGTGGCTCTACAAGTTTGCATTCCCACCACTTAGAAGTGGATATTAGCCATAAAGTACAAGATAACCACTCTACAGTCCACACACTCAAGGAAGCAAAATAACCAGGAGGGCCTAAGGGAGGATGGTTGAACCTTTCTCAGAAGAGGAAATAAAATAGGTGCATAGAGGGAAGAAACTGGGGGGTGGGTAGGGGATGGAAAGAGGAGTGGGAAAGAGGAGTGGGAAAGAGGAGTGGGAAAGAGGAGTGGGAAAGAGGAGTGGGAAAGAGGCAATCAGGTATAGGGAGTGCAGAGGAGAAAAAACCGAAATTGGCAGTGGGGAGGCACCTCTAGGATGTATGTGCTAGAGATGGGGGCCAGGGTGTCTACGGGGGCTACTCTAGCTGAGACTACTAGCAGTAGGGAATATGTATCCTGAAGTGTCCACTTCCTGTAGCCAGGCAGTACTCCTAGTAGAGGCATAAGAGCAGCAACCTACCCACAAAACCTACAATCCAAACTGTGTCTTGCCTACAAATGCACAAGGACAAAGACAGAGCAGAGACAGCGGGAATGGACAACCAATGACTGGCTCAAATTAAGACCCATCCTAATTGGCAAGAGAACCAATCCCTGACACTATTAATGGTACTCTGTTATGCTTGCCTACGGGAGCAAAGCACACCTGTCCTCTGAGAGGCAGTCAATGAAACAGATGCAGAGGTCCACAGCCAAACAGAGATGGAGCTAGGGGATTCTTGTGGCAGAGTTTGGGGGAAGGATTGAGGGACCTGAAGAGGACAGGGACTGTTCAAGAAGACCAGTAGGAGTCAAATAACCTGGACCATTGGGGGTTCCTAGAGCCTGAACTACCAACCAAGGAGGGAGCATGAGATAGACCTAGGCATCACCTCTCCCCCACATGCATATATATAGCAGATGGGCAGCTCTTTCTTCATTTGGGTGTCCCAACAACTGGAGCAGGAGCTGTCCCTGAATCTGTTGCCAGCCAGCCTGTGGATCCTATTCCTCTAACTGGACTGCCTTGTCTGGCCTCAGTGGGGGATGAAGCTTCTAGTCCTGCAGGGAGTTAATGTTTGGGGGAGTTGCTCAGTGGGGGGGGTCTCCCCTTTCTCAGAGGAGTCAGGAAGAAGGGAATGAAATGGAGGGAGGATTGATCTAGTGAGGGTGTACTGGGAGGAGAACAGGGGCTCTTATTGGGATATAAGGTGAATAAATACATTAAAAAAAACAATGATGAGCAAATAAGTGATGGAGAGATGGACGAGAAAGAAAAGCAGAAGTACATATGCACAATAAATAGCGGGGAGGAACTGGATTCTCAAGGTAGTAAGGAACAGTTTGATGACCACCTAAGGCCATGGCGAGGTTCAGTCTCATCGTGCCATGGAGGGCCATGTCTGGGTTCATGGCCCTGTAGCAGTGGGATTCTGTTACCACCAAAGGCCTGGTTGATGTGTCTGGTCTGGCCCACAGCCCGAGGCCATGTTGATGTGTGAAGACTGTGCAGAGCTGGTCCCACCCCTCACCTGGGCTTCATAGAACAACAGGCCCTGAAAGCAGGAGAGCTGGCCCCATCCTTCCTCAGCTCCAGTACTAGGGAGACCCTGCAACTTGTCTGCCCTGCAGTATAGGATAGAGTGGGAAAATGAGAGACACCCTTTCCTGCTCTTTGCCCCTTGGGCAGTCCAGGTGAGAGAGCTGGCCTCAGGTTAATGATAGCAACACACTCAGTAGAGCAGGCCCCGCCCTTTACCTGGGTAGCACAATAGAGATGGCCCTTCTGGTATGGGCGCAGGTGAATCTGCTCAAAGGGCAACAGGGCAGGAGAGTTGGTTCTGCTTCTTGCTGCCTGCAGCACTGGCTGATCTAGCTGGGGTAGTGCTGGAGAGCTTTCCCCCATGATGTGGGTGTGGAAAAGCTTGCAGGCTGATCAACTCAGCTACCATTTAGGCCCAGATCCAGGGCTTTGAATTGGCCCACCCCAACATCTATCCCATTGATTAACTGCTGGAGCACAAGAAGGGACTGTTCCTACAGATCCAAAGCTGTAGGATCTCCATGATACAGCAGAACAACAGGGTGTCCTAGAGGAGTCCCAGAGAGGATCCAGTATTGATAGTGTAGCAGAAGCCAGAGGCCTCAGACCAGACAAATGACTCATTTCAATGAACATATTTAAGTAAAGAGGTGTGGACAAATGTTATACTGTGAGACATACTGTAACCCATGGATTTTTTTTTCTTTTGAGGAGGAGGTGCCAAGGGCCGAGGGCGGGTATGAAGGGATGGGGAGACTAGTGGATTGGGGTGAATGATGTGAAATTCACAAAGAATCAATAAAAAGTTAAATAATTTTTTTCCTACTCTGTTTTCCCCTCGTCTTTCCTTTCTAACTTGACACTTGAGTACAGGACTATGCCCGACTGTTTCCAGCTCCTAAATTAAATCAGGTTTTAGTAGAGTTTCTTAAACCAGAAGTGGTTCAAATCGATAAAGGCTTTGTCTCCCAGGTGGATGTGGTTTTAAAGGGTTGCCCATAATTGATATTCACTCACACAAACTGGAATGTAAAGAAAAAGAAACAAAACAAACTAAAATATGAAATTGGCTTTGGGACATTGAAGTAGATATCTAAAGTGACCCCAATAGACACATTGTGTACCTTGGATGTAAGAAGAAATTGGGACTTCTTCCTAGCCAATATTTTATGGCAAAGGTGAAGGGAAATTTTAGTTAGTTGGTGACTCAAAGGATTTGATTTGGAATGAATCTAACAGGAGGTTATCCTAGGCAGTCATGACTCCGGTGAAAGTCCCTAAAAGAAGAACTTAGTCGCCCTTAAATGCACAGCGTAACTATATCCCAAGCTAGTTTTTTAAAAGTAAGCTTGTATGGGGCTATATTGCTACAAGAGTGTTAATTCCATCAGCAACAAACTGAACATGGATCAAAACTAAGGATTCTGGTAGGAACACAGCCATCGATGACACCAGTATTGTAGGTTGGCAAATCTGTGAAGCAGGGAGTTAGCTAAATCATGCCTGGACACGAGACCTACAGAGACTATAATTTGATATATGAGTGTGCATTGTGCCACTGTGTTTATGCTAATTTCTCACCCAGCAAGAGAGAACTCATAAAATTGAATGATGTGATGTTTTCTTATGAACCATATGTGGGAGAGCAATTGATACTGTTATTACAAATGAGGTTGGGGATGGGAATGGGCCTAGGAATTTGGGGAATTCCTTCTGAAATTTCCAAACTCTAAACCTTTCTTAATTTGAGGGAGTCGATGATGGATTGAACTCATTTTCTCAAATACGTGACTAAGGAACACTACAAAACCCTGAAACATCATCCAAAATTATGCTCTTACCAAAATCTTGAAGAAAAAATCATGTTGAAGATACGTGACAGACATCTGTATGTCCTTCCGTAAGGCACTGGTTCTCTATGCGGACCATCTCCATCACCATCACCATCAGCACCGCCATCATTAAAGGTTTACAGTTAGATACCCAAGTCTCCCTGTTACCCAGTTTAAGAAAAAAAGAGCTATTTATAAGACATCAGCAGAACTCACATGAGAAAACTCTGGCCCAGGAGGGCTATACTCTGAGACTCTGTGTACTAAGGGACCCACCCCACCAGACAATGATACTCCTTCAGGCCATTGGCTGTCTTAGGGGAAAACAGGCAGGGAAGAGAAAAGTATTTGAGACAGCAAAGACTTAAGTGACATTTACAGTCACAGATCTCTCATTAGGAGCAATACTTACTTACCTGCAGCCTATTTCTTCCTTTTTTTTTCTTCCTTTTTACAATTTTACCTGAGATAAGTTAAATGTGAGTTGACTCTAAAGCATTGGGAATGAAATGTGCTCTTGTTTCAATACTGCTGAACTCACAAGTCAAGTCCACCAGGGCTAAAGAACAGAAGATGTTTCTTTTCAGTGGCCTCAGAGTTCCCTGGTTTTTGTGTTGGGATTTACTGCTTAGGTGACTCGTGTCCTTCTGACATCTTTAGATACAACCACTTCCTATTTCTGTTTTCATAGCCACTTTTACTTAGTAGATTTTTTTTCCTGTAATATTTCTTCCACTACTTGCTTTCTGATTAGACCTATATTTTCCTCCTATTTCTGAATCAATCACCATTCTCATCTAAAAAGTGACCAGATTTTTTTGTTTGATAGCTGTTTGAAATTACTGTTGATGGCCAAGCCTCAAAGAAATAGTGAATAAAATGGATGGCATCGACTTAAAGACAAAAATCAAACTATGTGTAGAAAGTAGTCTTAACTATCACTTTGAAGATGGGAGAAGGATTAGCTTAATTAATCAATTAATTAATTAATTAGAATTAATTAAAGATTGAGCAAGCAGTTCTTCATTCCTATCTCACTACCCCTGTTATTTATATATCTTTCTGTTTAGACAGCTTTTGATCAGCCTGGATTCACTATCAAAATGAAGAGTGTCACTTTAATAGATCCAAGTGTTTTGCAGTATAAATCACTTTTGGGTTACATGGGAAGGGGAGGATTTTCAGTGAACCAGATGAATGATAATGTGGTTGTGGTTAGCTAAACAAACTGGTAAGCCACTTATGTAGCAAACTTAGAATGTGAAGCCATGATTCAGAGCCATCCTCAGATTGGGGTGCCAGGCAAGGTGAATTTGGCTACTCATCCATGTGCCTCAGGGCAAATATTGAGGAAAGAGAATGCTAAATGAAGGTAAATGCATTTTTATGCATACTTTCAAAAGTTGGCTTAGACATAAAGCCATGGTGAGCTGTCAGGAGGTTTGGTGATGATTTTAAGATCACATTGCTACATTGAGCTAGAGCAGCATTACTAGCCTAAATCAGTGTTACGAATCCCACCTTCACTTAAGAGACTCTCCAAGCACATCTTTGTGAGCTTGAGCTTAGCAAAGACTTCTAAGATACGACATCAGAAACAAAAATGACTAAACAAAGAACTGGAACTCACCAAAAATACTTTTCTGTTATCAATAAAATTTAAAAAAAAAACCCTTTGAGAAATCATTGTCTCTTTTCCTCATTATTTTTAATTGAAAATAGACTTTTTCTCTCATACAGTTAAGTCTCAATCAGTTTCCTCTCCATTTCTAATAGCCCTGCCCCCACACACACTTGGCATCTGTCTATAGGTATAGTAGAATAACAGTAGGAATCATTTCATCGATATTTTTGATTTTGATCACTCATATTTGGTTCTATTCTTTTTGCTCTCTGGACTATCCGGTCTCTTATTCCGGATCATCCCAGGATGGTCAAGCTGTCTGAAAACCTAGTACAGTGGAAACTTCCTAGAATCCATGAAGGTGTTGCTAGTGAGGACTCCTCTTACTGGAGGATGTAGAGTCTGAAGTGCCTATCTTTTGTAGCCAGACTGTTGGGAGCTGTTTGCCACTTCTCTGAAGCAGAGAAAAAAACAGAGAGAGATAGAGACAGGGACAGAGACAGAGACAGAGACAGAGACAGAGATAGAGACAGAGAGAGAAGTCTGCCTGCCAGGCAGAGTCAAGCCAGGTCAGGGTCTGTTGGCAGATTTCTTGGCTGCTGAGTCATGGAACAATAAAGAGGAGGCACCCTTGAGGCTCAAGGCAAAGAGATGAAAATTCTGTTGACCTTCGTAGAGGGAATAGGGAGGGTTTTGTGGTGAGAACAAATGTCTTATGTGCACATTTCAGCAAAAATTGTTTCTGTTAGCTTGTAGCTTTTCTGTCCCTGACATTGTAGTGTGAGGAAGTTATGAGAAATACAGTTGGGGATGGCATGGTACTGAGCAGCCACCCTCCCGTTATCTGGCTCTTGCATCTTTTTTCTCTCTTTCCTATAATCAGCTCCACTCTTCCCTCAGAGGACTGTTCAACTTTGTACTAGCTGGACTGGTACAGCAGGCAAGACTTCCAGTGGTGGTCCTAGGTTGAACTGGGTTGAGTTGTTGACTGAAAGGGTTCCATGGAGATCTCCAAACAATCCCGGCTGATTCTAGAACAGACGGTGACTCTCCAAAAACTGAGGCTGGGGCTTCATTTATGAAGACAACGGTCACACAGCTCATTAAAAGTAGAGAGGTTAAGTTAGTGCCTGCATGGAGCCTTCACCCTTACATTCTAGTTTCTTTGTTATAGGAAAGTACTCTGCAAACTACCTAAAGAGAAACTTGGACACCAACACAGCCCTAAAGTCCTCCACCTGCAATCTGCCGTGCCATGAAGATATTCTGTGGCAATGATGGTACAGAACTTGTGGGAGTAAGTAGACAACTAATATCTGGTTTAACCTGAGAAACTCAAATCATTCATGGACACACAGTCACACAGTACTATCCAGGATATATAAACTCTATTTACAACTCAAAAATACTAATATAAAAAAGACATAAAAAAAATTACTAAGATTTGAATAGACACACTTACAAAGATTGTATATAAGTGGCCAATAAACATGTAAAAGAGAAAATACTAAGTGTAATTGGTAGTTGGGAACGTGCACATCATATGAAAAAATAGCATATTACTTCCCAGGCATTCAAATCAAAGGCATCTCTAATGAAAATAAAATGAAATGCTGGCTTCGCCCTGTGCATTCAGAAACCTTAGTCATTGCTAGTAGGGATGGGCAGGGGTTTTGTGTTTGGTTGGTTGGTTGGTTGGTTGGTTTTGTTCTGTTTGTTGTTTTGGTTTTGTTTTGTAATGATAGACATGGTTTAGCAGTTGTTTCAATTGTCACTGTAATCATATGACTCAACAATTTGGAAAGAAATGAAAATGAACATTAAAGTAAAAAGTGATACCCAAATATTTCTAGTAATATTATTCAAAATAGTAGTATTTTAGACATTTGAATATTCAAATTAGTAATTTCAAAATAGCTAAAAAGTGATAAGAACTACATACATGTAAGTTGAAAAATGAGTAAATGAAATGTGACATTTTTATAATGAGATGTTGTTTTACAAGAAAGTGAAGAACTGTATAATGAGAAACATGCAAGACCTCTAAACTTGCATGCTGAGCTGAAAGGAGTGGATCCACAGAAATAGGAGTTCTTTCACATGACATCACATGTGACTCCTTTGATTGTGAGACAGGTCTACAAGACAGAACTTGTAGACCTAAATCCATTGAGATAAGAAGTAGATTAATGACTTCCAGGGACTGGGCAAGAAAAGAATTAGTCTGGTGATGATAGATCATCATTTTAGGATAATGAAATGTTCTGAAATTGTGGTAGTGGTTATGCAACTCAAAATACACTCAACTTCTTCCAAAGACATGCCAAAGATATAAACACACTTTTGTTTTACCATATAGTCTACCCTAGCTGGGTAGCCAAGCCCTGGGTCTGCCTATCTCTAACTCTCCAGTCTTGGAATGGGTTGTGCGTCACAACAACCAGATTCATATGTAGGTTCTGGACATCATATTCTGCATGGCAAGTACTTGACCAGTGTGTCTCTCCTCAGCCCATTGAGTTCATGGTACATGGGTGAGCTGCATGTTCTATGACCTGTCTCTTAATGAAGGTATTCAAAGCAGCTCAGCCATTCAGAAGAGACCCCATTCCCACTCGTTCCTTTGTTCTGTGAACTCCCTGGAATGATTTTGAAAACAAAACAAACAACAAATAAACAATGACAAAAAAAACCAGACAAATAAACATAAGAAAACCCAACCAATCAAGGAAACAACCAAACTAATAAAAACCCTTTTTTCCTCAGGACAGCTCTAGCCACTGTCATCTTTCTTAATTAAAGAAGAAAATTGCCGTGAGGCAAAAACCTACTTCATGTGAACAGGTCAATCTGTGACCCTCTGTTGTTTTATTCTGCGTTGCTTTAATTGGCAGATAAAATTTTTATATATTCATATCACTTACAATATCAAATCTTCAAGGATGAATACACTGAAGAATAGCTCACCAACTATCAGAAAGACTAAGCATTGGGATATAAAAGTCTGCCTAGGTCACAGAGTAGGACTCTATCCTAAAAATATAAAACAAAATGTTAAATAAAATTAATCTAATAACAAATAAATACATAAAGAGAATCAGGTATCTATGTTTAATAAATACTTTTCAAACTTTAAAAAGCAAGAAATTATGTTATATGGAAGAATGTGAATTTAACATACACATATAACATGTATAAAACCTGGTATAAGCCAACCACACCTTCCTTTGTTGAGTTGGTCCTGACAAACTGATATGAGACACATTTAGAAACTCACTGCACATAAATAGCAGAGGGCTCATGGAGTTCCTTTGAGTTCAAAGAAAGTGAAATACAGTGTTCGATGACCTGAGAAACGCATTCTGCTTTAACATAACATTCTGTCTGGTCCTCAGACAGAACAGATTTTCCTAGGTGATTTCTTTTGGGATTCAGAAAGCAGAGGGCATCTCAGTCATTGTTTCTTCACACATGCCAGCATGATAGCATTGTCCAGTTAGATGCTGAAAAAGCCCAGGAAGCAGAGGACTAGGTGTTTATACAATAGCTCAGATTTCTCTAAATCCCTCCCAAAGACTTCAGCATTTATTAATAATAATCAAAGGACAAACACAAAGAGTTATTATTAAATTAGGGGACACTAATGCAGTATGATTTAAAAAAATATACTGTGCTTTAACCTTTTCTTTCCTTAGTTTCCTGAATGTATTTGAGATCTGAAAAGATTTAGAAACACCTGTGTAAAATGAGGCATTGACCAACAGAAGGAGCTATGGAGAGGATATATTGAAAGAGGAGGAGTCCTTACTATCTTCAGACTTTGAAATTTTGGAGAGAGAACTGAAGAGTTCTCTCCCTCTCTCTCCCTCTCTCCCTCTTCTCTTTCTCTGTCTCTCTTCTCTCTATTTCTGTCTGTCTCTGTCTCTATCCATGTCTCTAACTCTCTCTGTCCCTGTCTTTCTCTGTCTCTGTCTCTCTGCGTCTCTGTGTCTCTGTATGTGTGTGTGTGTGTGTGCATCTTCCTCACCCCTCTTTTCTCTCTTCCTCTCTAAAAAACTTGGAAAAATTATCATAAGATAGATGTTTCTGTTGCTCATTTTGAATCACAGTCTTATACAGGACTGTGACCAGGTCATTGATGCTGGGTGGAATAGATTCCATTCTCAGGGAAGGCTTCACATTAAAAGTGGTAAGTTCTATTTTTATTAGTTCTTTGAGAATATCATACAATGACTTTGGCCATATTTACTTCTTCCACCAGATTCTCACAGATCCTTCTCTGTCTATCCAATTTCATGTCTTATTTTTCTTTGTCCAATTTGTACTGCTGGTACATTCATAGTTGTGTTGCTTTCAACTCCAGAAAGCATGATCAAAGTACAATTGGTAACACTCTTGAAGAAAACTTATCCTTCCTTCCCTAGTAACTAACAATTACCAATAGCTTATTTTGGCCAGAGGTGGGACATCATTTCCACCTCCCTTAGGTATTTGATCTGGTTTGAGCTGGCACAGGGGCTTATACAAGTGTCATAAACCTTTGTGTCCATGAAATAGTGTAATGTGTTGTGTCCAGAGGGCAGTTTTTGTGTTCATATTCACTGCTTCTGGCTTTTATGATATTTCCACCACCACCCCCTGCCCCCTCTCCCCCACACACACAGTAAAGATCTTCCATTTAGGACTGAGAAAGTCATGAGCTTATATTCTCTGCATCTTGGCTAGTTGTGGATCTCTGTCTTAATTAAAATCTAATTGCAAATAGAAACCTCTATGATGAGGAATGTATAATTCATTAGACTATGGGTTTAACAATAATTCACTTTGAACCAGTTTAATACAATAAAATTAAAAATAATAAAATCTGTTTTTCTTAAATGTTTCTATATCAAAATCTATTTTGATTCCAGTTTGAGATTCCACAGTTCATTTTGACATCTTCTTTAAAACACTCATTTAATTTATTGAGAATTCCTTTGTAAAGGGAAAACAATGGTATCCACTTCTTACTTAATATCATGATGTGTATGTAGACCAATTTTTGTTATTTTTATCTTAATATCCAACTTAGAATTCTAATGATCTTGCTAGATTTTTGTTTTGCTTTGTTTTCAACTACGAAGACTAGAGTGTGAGGCATTTTAGTTTGGTTTCAGAGCCCTTTTTTGAGCTTATTTTGTCAATCAATCACTACAGTACAACACGTCCCTCAAGGTGCACTCAGGTGAAGGGCCAGAGATCAATCCCTATCTCCAAGGTTACCTTGCTTCCTCAGAGGGTAGGGATAAAAGTCATGAAAGAGACAGAACATTCTTCTTGTTCTTTGTCTAAGCCCTAATGCATGCTTCAGGTGCCTCAACACCACTTTCAAGAAGCAAGGACAGAATGTCCACCAGAAGTACCATGAGTTCTAGACTGACAAAATGCAATTTTAAAAACATTCTTTATTATTCTCTTCTTTACTTGAGATACTAAGTTTAAGAGTGAGAAAGAATGGATTACAAACTGTACAGCAAGTATCATATTACTGCTGACTATTAGCACGTGTGAAAATTCATTAAAAGCAGAAACATGTTCTTAATGATAAAACAGTTTCTAAAGTGGAGAAATGCTCCCCACCAACTCACATCAGGTATTAAGAAAGTTGTTGTGGATAGAGCTTGGCTTCCACAAGGGGAATAGTTCAAGAAAAATGTCAAGACTAAATACTAAATATCAGGGAGGGAAAAAGATAGATAGATAGATAGATAGATAGATAGATAGATAGATAGATAGATAGATAGATAGATAGATAGATAGATAGACAGACAGACAGACAGACAGACAGACAGACAGATAGATAGATAGATGTAGATAGTTACAATAATATATATATATTGCTATATGTATCATTTATCTTTTTCCTTGTCTCTATCTCTACCTCTAGTTCCATATCTATCTCCATTTCTAACTTTTTCATCTCTATCTCTTTAATCTCTCTCTGTATCTGTCTCTCTCTCTCTCTCTCTCTATATATATATATATATATATATATATATATATATATATATATATATATATTCCAAAATGGCTCCACAGAAAACATGCCAAAGAAGACAGCTGAAACATTCATTGGTAAGTTATTGCCTTTGTATAATATACATTTGAAGAGAGGTACAAAATGTAAAGGCAGATGTGTAATATATGGCTGGCATCATTTTTATTTTCTTATACATCTTGCTACTGTCTGGGGGCAATGCTCTAGTGGCTGCTGAAATATAATAGCTGCTTTCTCTCTCAGTACACAATTTGACAGCATTTATTCTTTCCTTCAGTGAACATAATTACTCCACATATGGAACCTGTGATGGCCTACAGGCATCTGAGAGGAAGCAGAATCATGCAATCTGTCCCCTTCGCAAGCTTAATTTACATTCACAAGTGTCATTTTATTAGGGCTGGTATCATAGAGGATAAAAATTACAGGTCAGCTATGGCATGTCACTGGGAAGTGTGCTTAAGTCAATAACGTGGTAATACTGTGTTTGGGTAATTTTACAAAGGAGATCTCACAGAAGGAGCCTGACCCTATTTCTTAGACTTCAGCTTAGCCATTCCCCACATTTAGAAATAAGCATTGTAACAAATATTTTAGCCTGCTGTAAATATCTGTGCTGTGTGTCATATATTTCCACATAACTTTGAAAGAGTCTATAATCTTAATAGACGTGAGGGATTTCCCTGATATCTAGGAAGTGGGCATGTTTGGATTTGTGTAACGAAAAGACATCTCTTATTAGCTTTAGCCTTTTATTTTAGCCTAGCAGAGCACAGAACATAAGAAGGTAGAGTTGTCTCCACTTCAGCATAAAGAAAACAATGTCATTGGTTGACCAGATGCTCCCTGTGATGAGAGAGAAAAGTATAAGACATCATGATAATTAATGATTGTTTGTCCATGAACAGTAAAGTAGACTCAAGGAATCCCTTAATTTCCTCTTTCCACTGGGGACATCATAAAGAGTTTAACACAAAAAGGTATTCAGTAAGTTCTAAACCAGTGGTTCTCAACCTTCCTGATGCTGAGATACTTTAGTATAGTTGTGATGGCCCCCCAACCATAAAATTATTTAATTACTACTTCATAACTGTAATTTTGCTACTGTTATGAATCATAATGTAAATATCTGTGTTTTCCAATGGTCTTAGACGACCCCTGTGAAAAGGTCATTGGATCCCCCAAAGAGGTTGTGATCCACAGGTTGAGGTCTATACCACAGGTTGAGGTCTATACCATGATTTCTTATGATACCGTATTCTTTGTTGATAAGTAGCAAAGCACAATTTTCAAATGGTGAAGATGATTACACATGACTTCTGTGAGTCCTCAGCTTTACCCACTAGAGATCATAACGATGAAATATAGAAGCTGAACACATGGAGGGGCAGGGCCAAGGAGTCACTAGCAAACAATGGAAAACACCAGAGGAAGTATGTGAATATGTTTTATGCAGGTAGAAAAGTTGTGCACTTTGTAGGAAACATTTGAGATTAGGGTTATTTATCAAAACAATTTTTGAAGTATGATTTAGGATTCACTAAGTCTTCCAAATGTCTTGCTTTGAGTTGGCTTTAATGTTTACAATATTTTTCTTTGTGTTTTTTTTCTCAAATCACTGCAAAAAGCATGGTAAGATGCTCCAATGATAGACAACTTGCCCTCTCATCACCCACAAGAGTACGTCCTACATACCAAGGCAACTCCCTGTAACCCCTAGCTTCAGCTCTTTCTTTAACCTCTGTCATACTTGAACTATGTGTGAGTCATGTTCTTTGAATACTAAGAACCTTAGATCAACTAGACCTTCAATTAGAGCAAAGTTTGTCTATTGTAGAATAGAATGTGATTAGTGCCAAGAAGAATTACTAAAGGAGTGTAGTGGAAGAAGACAAACAGGTAATTCTTCCTGAGAAATACCAAGGTGGAGGATGGGTTTCTTTAGGTATAAGGTCTTATTTCATTGTAGGGACCAGAATGCCAGCTCAAAATTATTTATACTAAAGAGAAAATACATACTCTCAAAAAATGAGTCCTGTGGTCTAATCATTCAAGCATCATGTCTAGAAACTGAGTACTAATTCTCTGCCTTTTCTTTTCGATGATTGATTCACAGGCAGACAACACCTCCACCAACTACTCCCCAACCCAACCACACTTCCTGGTAAGATGGCCTTGTGTCACATTCAGCCTGTATCTCCCATCTCCTACCATGTACAATTAAGTAGGAGGGGTTTCTCTTCCAGGAGGTTCGTTAACTTAAAACAAATGCCACCTCACTATGTGCAGCCCTGTACTATTGCTGATGATTCATGGGTAATATTTCCTCCCTGTACGCACTCCAGCTTCATGGGTTTTCCCATTTTATATCATGTTTTCAGATGTGCTACAGATAGATGCAATGCAACCATATGAGGTTTCCTTTCTATTTATCCTGCCTGGTATCCTTTGAGCTTTTTAACTCTCAAGTTTATATCTACCACCAAATTTGGGGTAATTTAGGACATTCCCTCCTACTATATTTTTTACAATTCATTTTCCTTCTTATTACCCTTTAGGACTCCAGTTACATGTTTTATCTTATGAAAATTCCTCACGTATTTCTGAAGATCTTTTAATTGACTTTTAATCTCTGGGAACTCAATTTGGAAAACAAATAGTTTCCACTATTTTGTTTCTAAGTTTACTGACTGATTTTATTCTGTTATCATTACTCTCCTCTCTCCAATGTTGTTGGCATGTATGAACTTTTGTTATGTTTTCTAGTTCCAGAATTTACATTTGATCTTTCCCCTTTTGCTTTCTCCAAATTAGCAGTGTGCAGTTGCTATAATATATGGAAGGTCATTGAACTTATCTGAGCCTCCATTTCCTTATAAGTGAAATAGAATTATCTCTATTAGGAGAGATAATTGTTAAGATTAAATGAATATACTAACTTCTACAGAGGGTTTTAAAACAATGGCAGCTATTATCATGGTGGAGTATTTTAATTGCCTCCTAACTAGTCTCATTTGGCACCAAAACCAATTCTCCCCTCGATGCCAGAGTTAGCTTTATATGGCATAAATTAGTTTAATCCCACAGTTAAAAGATGTAATGATGTTTTAATACCAACAATAGAATATCTTAATTCCTTTATTTGACTTCTAATTCTTTGCACTATTTGGCTTCCTGCTCAAGCAGAAACATTTCCCACCATTTCTGTGTACACTAAATTCTGGCATGGCTCATTTTGTGTAACTTTTTCTGGAGGAAACAAACAAACATCTATGAATCCTAGATGTAGTGCTGACCATAGAACAAAGACACAATCCTGCCTAAGTCTAGCTTGCTGAACCAATGGGTTTATTGAGATTACATGCAGAATGAGTGTATGGTTAGATGGAAGAGTGGAAGAGCACAGATGATTCAGAAGCAGCTCTACATGGAGATCTTATCCTAAGGACACATCACTGGTTCTTTCGGCACAGCTTGCAAGCATCTCCAGAAAGACAGTCTTCTTGGTTGTCTTCTGCTCTTATAATCTTGGGGAGATGCTTGGTGAATCTTGTAATCTTCTGTCTTTCCTCAGCCTTGTGAGTTTCCTAATGTTCTCCAGCCTCATATATCCTTGCTTCCTCTAGGAGGGAGTGTTTCCATTAAGAAGAAACTATTACACAACACTGATGTCCTTTTTTCCCTACATGACATCCAAAACATCAGTTCTGTCTTTGAAGGTGTAGAGTGCTATCTGAAGTTAACATACCCTTACCCTTCAAGTCAGTGTCCCTGAACCTTCAGGTCAGTGTCTGCTTGCAAGAGCCGGCTCTGTTATCTTAACACTTTGGGGATTATTTTCTAATTTACCATTCGAAAGTTTCTCTATTGTGCTTTGATGGTACTTTATTTATGCAATTATTAATGTTCCTCATTGTCATGCCAATTATTACCAACCAACCCATCGCTATCTACTTTCCTCTGCCAGACTGCCAGATCTTTGATGGAACACACTTGCCTCTTGCATGTTTGGTTCTTGTGTTTATGAGCACAAAACTGTGATATCCTAAAAGCTGAAGGTAGGATTTACATGTTGAATCAAAACTTCCTCTGAGAATGAAAACCAAATGCACACTGAAGAGAAGAAACATGTACACTTTCACAGACCTTAGAGCTCATCGTTAATAATGACTATTTTGTCAAAATGTGGCTTCTTAAGAAATATCTCTATGGGCAGGGGAGATCACTCATATGGTGAAACACTTGCCTCATAGGCATGAGAATCTGAGTTCAATCCCTAGTACCCATGTTAAATGCCAGGATTGTTGGTGTGTGCCTATAATCTCAGTGCTAGTAAGATAGATATAAAACAAACAACCAAACCAAACTAAACCAAACCAAAACAAAACAAAACAAAAAACCCCATGGGTTCATTTACTAGCCCATCTACCCTAACTGGTGAGCCCTAGGCCAAGGATGGAGTCTCCTCAAAGGAGGTAGATGGCTTGCTTGAGGACTACACCTGAGGCAGTCCTCTGAATTCCCATGAACACATACCTGCACATGCACACATACACATTCTCTCTCTCCTGTGTGCGTGTCTATATCTCTATCTTTGTCTAATCTCTACCTCTATCTATCTTCCTTCAAACTTTAATGATTTACAATGATAGCTATTTAGTTATATCATATTTCTGTGGGTCAGGATCCCGGGCATAACCCAGCTGTTTGATTTTGAGTTCAGAGTCTCTAGCCAGGCTAAGGGGAAGGTGCTGACAATGATGGCAGGCACCTCTGCACTCAAGCCAAGGAAGACTTTCAAACTCTAAACACTGTCAGATGTTGGCCCGGCCAATGATAACTGTTACACAGAGACATCAGCTCCTTTTCATGCGTTTCAGCTTCTGAGATGGTGGAAACTGAATGTCATCAGATACTAAAGAGTGGAAGTGAATCCAAGATAGAATACTAGTCATTTTCTAACCAAACATGGAGCTAAGATCTGATCACTAAGTCCAGTCACTAAGTCCAGGTAACCCTAAAAGCAAGAGTGGCAAAGATCAACGTACACCAGGTAGTAAGCCATTGTTGGAGGTCATCTCAGAGCCTGACTACATTTGGTAATTCTGAGAAAGGTTTGTTTGCTAATGATTCGAGTAATAAAATACATCGATAACAACTTTTATACTAATTGGTAGAAAAGAAGAAAACAAATGTGTATTTATACTATCTAGGGAAAGTGCACTTAGTACTAAGGGATATTACTTTAATTTTTAAACTACAGTTTTAGACTTGAAATATTAGCGTGTATAACTTATTTTTAGTTATTATCAAGCGTGTCCAGAAGCTCTGCATACATGAGTGTAACAGGTACGCTGTCTTTTGTTCATTTTCTATTTGTTGAATACTTAATAGTATTTTTTTTTTAATTTTTACCCCATTCTCAGCAACACTAGCTATATTTTCAAAGGGTAGATTCAATAAAGTGTTTTCAAATAAATGAAAGTAACTTGAAAACTTGGGTGTCAAAAAGAAAAGAATATTGCCACAAAGGGAGGGAAATAGTAACTGTCATGGCAGAAGGAGAGGGCATGCCCGAACATTTATGACAGAATATGCTTTGTATTTGTGGCCTGTCTCAGTGTGTGCTTAGGGCTTTGACTGCATTCACTTGGATCTCTAAGGGAAATGCAGTTATGCTACCTTCAAGTTCTCATCAGAGGTAAGAGAGACATCACAGTCAGATCACACTCTACCACGCGATGGAATAGCCTTGGTGCAGATATTTTAATTGGTAACAAGGTTGACCTTTATTTAGTGTTTTACATTGTGGAGAAGTAGGACAGATATTACCATCATCTACCTAATTCCAGAAATGCAGAAAGCTTAGAGATACTGGCCCCAGGTCATCCACATATTAAATGACACAAAATGCAAATTATATAATTGACGATATTATGCAAATTAAACACAAATATTCACACCAAAGCCACTGGCACCTTTAACTGAATTTCTAAATCAAGGTTTCATGTTTATATAAGTTCTGTTTATTTTTAAAAAGCCAACATATTAATCTACAGGGTTAAAAACAGTTTCAAAATTATTTAAATTCCACTTACTTGAAAGCTAATGAGCATTCCCAATTTCATCTACAAATCATAGTCTCAGGTTTCTATCATTTCATTCATATGTTAAGATTACTGGTTTGTTTTGGAATTTGGGGGAGCATTTCTTTTGCGTGTGATTGCCTGTTTGTTTTTACTTTTGTTTTGATATGGTGTCACTCTGTGTGGGATACTCAAACTGGCCCTAAACTTGTGGCAATTCTTCTGCCTCAGCCTCCTGAGTGCTGGGATTGCCTTCTGAAGCCATCACTCCTGGTTCACTTTTGGAATTGGAAAATAGTTTTATTATTATTGGAAAATATTTTTCACAAGGTAGATAAGTTTACTGGGAATGACATTCCGCATACTGTAAAAATGTATATATCATATATGCTTATATCTTAGAATTTAGGAGGCTGAGGCAGCAAGGGTATGAGTTTAGGACAAGCCTGGGCTACATAGCAAGGGTTTGTCACCAAAATTTCTAAAATTTAAACAAAAATATAGATTCAGATATAGATACAGATATTCTATATTTACTAATAAAGTCTAGGATATGTAAATATGAAAATATCTATATTAAATAAGAAGCCTACATCACCTGTCTTCTATATTATTATACTAAAAGTATATTATAAAATTACTAAGGACAATAAACTAATTTTTATTAATTATTTTATTTATTTACATTTCAAATATTGTCCTCCTTTCTGGTCCTCCCTCTATGAGCCTCCTACCCCATCCCCCATCCCCTTTGCTTCTAAGAGGGTGCTCCCCCACCCACCTACCCACTCCAACCTCACCCCTCTAGCATGCAGGCCTCAGCAGAGGCATAAGTGCAACCTGCATGTAGTGATTTGCTTGATTCATTTTTATGTTTAAAGGCAGAGTTAGCTTATGAACTGCCAATCTTTCTACTACTCAGTATCCACAAAGCCTTTGTTTTGCCCATGCCTGTACTTGGGACAAACTTTATCATTTTGAAATAATTTTACAAGCACATGATGGTACACAGCTAGCATGAGAGAGCTTGGATATCTGCCATTTCCCAGTGCTTCCATGTTGATGCAATGTCGGTTACATGGTTGAATGCTACATTCGTGTATGCATAGAGCCATGTAGCAGCACTATGACCCAGATAGGAAACTATCTCATATTACAGCAAGATAGCTCCTTTATGTTCTATAACCACATCATTCCCTTCAACTACCATCCATAAAGCTGAATAATTTGTCTTTGTTCTATTTTTTCCATTTCAAGAATACGATGTAAGGGAAATTATTGCCCATAAGAACAGATGCGGACGCTTGCAGCCAACCATCAGACTGAGCAGGGGAACCCCAATGAAGGAGTTAGTGAAAGGACTGAAGGAGCTGAAGGGATTT
Source organism: Tokudaia tokunoshimensis (assembly GCA_036184795.1). Taxonomy (NCBI): domain Eukaryota; kingdom Metazoa; phylum Chordata; class Mammalia; order Rodentia; family Muridae; genus Tokudaia; species Tokudaia tokunoshimensis. Next base: position 40,302,532 of record BTHU01000003.1, read on the forward strand.
ACAGCCCCATAGGAAGAACAACAATATCAACCAACCAGACCCTCCAGAGCTCCCAGGGACTAAACTACCAACCAAAAAATACACATGGACAGACTCATGGCTCCAGCTGCAGAGGATGGCACTGTCTGGTATTAAAAGGAGGAGAGGTCTTTGGTCCTGTGAAGATTTGATGCCCCAGTATAGGGGAATGCTAGGTCAGTGGGGTGGGAGTGGCTGTGTGGGTGGGGTAGCACCCTCGTGGAGGCAGGGGGATGGGTGTGGAATGGACGGTTCTTGGAGAGGAAACATTTGAAATGTAAATAAACAAAATAACCAATAAAAAAATGTTTTAAAAGAACATCTTAAAGTGTGTGTGTCTGCAAGTGCTGTATTGCAAGATACTAATGTAAGAGGATCTCTGTAGGTGTCAGCCAGAGAATCAAACTGCAGACATGAGAGTAGAAACCTGGTTCAGATTGACTTCATCGACCCAAATCAAGACTTCTAAAGAGTAGTACATCAGGAGGTTCATTCGCAACCTATTTAAGCCCACTATAATTTGGAAAAAATATTTCCTCATCTAATACAATCCCCTGTGTACAAGGAAGTGTAGTTGCATTGAAACTCAACTCTAGGTAAATGTCGTATTTTTCCAAGAAGATGGGTTCTATAGGTAGGCTACCTGTATAGATGACTTAGGAGCCTAGGGAAGGTTCTAGCATCGTATTGGTCATACAGAGAGTGTAAAGGTCCTTTGACCTATTAGCCACCTCTGGTCCTATTTTGGAAGCCTGGGGGAGACTCTGGCTGTGAGAGTCATTTAGATTACCAGCCCACATCCAGTCCTGTTTATGGGACCTTGATATGGCCAGGCCCAACAGATAAAGCAGATCACCAGGTTGTTAATCGCTTCCAATTTTCAGCTTTCTGAATGGAAGAACAGGTTTTTCATCTTTCCCTTCAGAAAGACAAGCATGTGTGCTTAACATTCCTGTTTTCTCTGGAAATCTATGGCTCAAGGATCTTCATGCTGTCTTCCCAACACAATGTATCTTTCACTTAATAATTCTGGATTAATATTTTTAACCAAGCTTCTGAACTAGAACCAGAGAAGTGTCCATGGAGACGAATCCTGTCTATACAGCACGTATTTGTTTTGTTTTGCTTGTGAAGGAGCTAATTGGTAAAGGAAAAAGAAATCTTGCATTTTTGGTGCAAAAAAAAAAAAATACTACGGAAAAGGAATTGATGGCAAGATGGATTAAGTCTTGATATTCTAATTGAATATTTTAGTCCTAGAAGTCAGAATCTATACAAGTACCAACAGACATCCAAACAACCCTAGGATGAACCAGGCAACCAAAATAAACACGAGGAGTTAAAGTCAGATTTACTTTAAAGAGATTGGTAGTTCATCACTAAATACATATGTCTTCTAGTACTATCAGAATATTTTTTTAAAATGAGTCTCTATGCAAATATAATCTTGACCAGAAGTCAGAAGGAAAATAAAATTAATTCCATTTACCCCAAAGGCTGTTTTTCTCACACGGCACACACGTTTGAAGTGCTGTCAGGCATGTTTCCACAATTCTTTTTGAAATTTGCTATAGCCAATAAACACCTAGCCTTGTTTTCCCAGTTAAGAACTAGCTGGTTTGCATTCTCACAGCTAGTATTACAGAGTGTATTAACCTTTATTTGCTATTTGTATCTTAAAAGACAAATAGTAAATTCTGTAGTATAATAATTTAGGCCTGTTTGCTCATGAGAAGTGTGAAACATATTTTACTTTCAAAGGGTTTTTTCCCTGTTTATGTGCATTCAATCATTCCTTAATTTATTTGTTCATTAGTTTGACATAGAGTCTTGCTTCATAGGTCAGGTACCCAATTTGTTTCTCAGGCTAGCAGGTGTAAAAAAATGTATACCATTCCAATACATTCATGATGGGCAGACATCTGCTTTTGCTTTGCAGTACTGGGAGTTAAACTCAGGGTATGAAATGCACTGGGCTATACCACCAGTGTCATTTTTGTGATTCTAAGTAAGAATTCACATATGAAAAATAACATCTTACTATTCTTACTGTTTAAAGTACAATGTTTAGAACTTAATAAAACACAGATTTTCAAATAGGTATTTGCATTACACAAATCAGGACTCCTGTCTTGCCTGTTCACCTTTAGTAGTAATGAAGACATAAATAAAGATGACATTAGGTTTTATGCTACAATTTCAGAGTGCCTTTGTTTTGTTCCATATGCATTTCTTTGCATAAACAAGTGTGACTTTTAATGTTGGAATATATTCTGGAAAAAATAAAGTCCTTCATGCTCGGCTGAATTGTAACTTAACAACCTGCTTCAAAACCTTTGAAAGATTTAGAACCATTTAGTCTGCAATGCTATCACAAGAAATTGATAACAGATGCATTACGCATTTATGTGAAACATGTCACTACATTTCAAAATGAAAAAAAGCAAATAAAACTTAAATGGCTGAAGAAAATAGGTTGATTCAATAAGTGGTGACTTCCCAGGTGGTCCTGGTTTTGAAGGCATGAAGGGGTCATGAAGAGCAGCTGAGGCTCTGAACCGTGAAAGGTCATTGGCGAAGGTGCAACCTCAGTTGCAACTGATGGCCCAGGACTTGAAGGAGTGAGGCTTGGCACCATGAAGAGAGTCTTTGAGAGGCTATTGGTGAAGCCTAGTTGCAGTGGAAGACAGCAGTGTTTTGGAGATGCCAGTACCATGGATGACCACCAAGAACAGCAGCAGCAGTGGAGTACAGGCATCTGGAGCCTAGAAGACAAGGTGTGCGCTACAAAGGGCAGAGCTGGAGAAGTGACCCAAGCCCTTGGAGGAATCCAGAAGATCATGAGTGGATTCTAGACACTGGACGGTTGGAGTTTGATTTTGCTTTTGATTATGACTGTTGCCTGATATTTTTTCCTCTTGAAGGAAGAAAGTATTTTAGTGGAGCCCACAGTTAAAAGACTTTTAATTGTAAAAATACTTTGAATTTTAAAAGAGATTGGATATTTTAAAGGGATTGAAATTTTAAGAATTTTTCAGACTGTGGGACGTTTAAAGTTATTTAGATCTCGGTGATGAATAAGAAAGTAAGTGATGTGTTTGTGTGTCAAGTAGACAAGGGGTCAATTATACTGGCTGGTTTTGTGGGAGTTATTGCAGAGAAATGAGCTTTAGGTGAGGAAATGTCTCCATGAGATCAATCTGTGGGTCATTTTCTCAATTGTGGGTGGTACCATCTCTGGGTTGGTAGTCTTGGGTTCTATAAGAAAGCAAGCTGAGCAAGCCAGGGGAAGGAAGCCAGTAAGAAACATCCCTCCATGACCTCTGCATCAGCTCCTGTATCTTGACCTGCTTGAGTTCCAGTCTGACCTCCTTTGCTGATGAATAGCAATTTGGAAGTATAAGTTGAATAAACCCTTTCCTCCCCCCCCCAAATAATAAGTGATGATTTATCTGCATACTAAATTCTATGCAACAATTAATGACTATGACCTGAAGCAAACTTAATTAATATGAAAGTATTTAGAATATATTTTAAACAAGGATATTTATGCTATTGTATGAGTTTGCATTGCTTGATGTACCTTTGTTTAAGCTGACATATTTGAGTTTCATACTGCCTGTGAGTGTGAACAAAATTCTGAAAGATGACACAGTGAAATATGAGCAGCTGTGCGATCACAGGTAATTTTGAACTTATTGCCCTTGTAGATTTTATGATTTACATACTTATTGTGCATTTCTGTCAGAATCAAGTACTGAAAAAGAGACAAAGTAATGAGATATCTAAGAAGAAGCCAGAGAAGGGTGTACATTGCTCTGGGTACGTTTGACAGGAGGGACAGCCCCAGGATGAGAATTCCCTGATGCGTGTTGCACATTTGTGAACCCTTATACAAAGACCAACTAAATTTAGACAGAGAAAAATAGCATTGTTGATTCCAGCATGGTAATGGCTCGTCTAAATTGTGTATTCATTAATGTAAGCTTAAATTCAAGACTTGAGAATAATAAACCTTATTGATGCTCAGACTTTTCATCCCACTGGGACCAAGGTCTGCCTTCCCTTACATCCAATGTGCACATACCTTGGCATACACTCATATCTTTGTCCTAATAATGTGTTATCTGGTCAACTATGAAGTGCCTTGGCAGATAGGAATTCCAGATGAATCCCAGATCTCTCGACTTGAATTTTCTGGTGATCCCAGCATGCATTTGTTCTCTGTATCCCAAAACATATCTTAGCATCCCAGAATCAAAAGGCCAGACATGAAGAAATTTTCTCTCAGCTGGTTACTAAATAATTTCTTAGATGCCTGGCAAATTCTATCTGAATGGCTCTTTTCCTTTGCCTTTGGATTGTTAAAATAGGGTTTCCTGAGCAGTCTTGGATGTCCTGCAATTCACTCTGTAGACCAGGTTAGCCATGAACTTAAAGAAATCCACCTGCCTTCACCTTCCAAATGCTGGGGTTATAGTTACATGCTGCCACCGCCCAGCAAATCACTCTATTTTAAACAAATAACATTCTTGTCTAATTTACCCAGAGCCGTGGTTATTCTTTCTCGTGCTTCTTCATGAATACCTCTTATTACTGGTCTTCTTTTTCAATAGCAATCATGAGAAAAATGTACAGTAACTGTACGCATCTCAGAAATGGCAAGCAATCCCACCAAATCAGATCATCTACCTGAGACACCACAATTGCTAATATTTCAGTGTTCCATCATCCCAGGATATCTATGCTCAGATATCCTGTGTACTGTCCATAAGTCATGCTTTTGTCCATGCTGGTCTTCAACCCTTAATGTCACATCTGCTAAGATCTACCCCACTGTAACTGCTCCAGGGTCAGTTGTGTCATTGTATTATTGCCTTATTTTTTCCCTTATTTCTTTTCTTTGCTTCAGGTTGTATACATGTGTCAGTCTTTGCTCTCCCTTGGGAATATAGAATTTTCACTTTTATTCTATATAGAATGAAGGAGCCTTCTACCCAGTAGACTTTCAAATGTCACATTAAAAACCCCAAACCTTTGACTTTTAGCTTTCCCTTGCCTCAAAGAAGCCCTTTATGCAGCTCTTAAACAATTCCCAAGCATTAGAACCCCTATAAATTTATGTCTACATTTCATGTCTTCAACTGTAGGCTTCTTTGTGCAATGGCCTTTGAAAAAGCTTTAGATATTGCATCAAGAATATCTTTGTCTATAGTAACCAAATGCAGTGGGAGTTTTCAGGGCTGTAGTTTTTCATTAGACACAGACTCTACATATCTGCTGAGCATTGTGTAATAGCTACATATAGATTCTCCACCCCTTCAACAAAGCCATAAAATATACATCTCACTTATTTAGTGATTGACAAAATGCACTAAAAATGCAGTGAAGTCTTTCTCTATTTGCCTTGAGAAGCCTTGGATTGGCTGATAACAAATAAGTTACTTTTTGTTATTTTGTCTTTTTTTTTTTCCAGAGCTGAGGACTGAACCCAGGGCCTTGGGTAGCTAAATCCCCAACTCCCAATAAGTTATATATATTTGGTTTGTGTGCTATATTTTTGACTTGCAATTTCAAAGCCTTCAAATATCATAAATATTGTCTACATTACTACCTAGAAGTTTCCAGAAGCATCTCATCTAGTATGTGTTCAGGATTGCCTCCAACAGACCTTGTCAGACCCATTTGAGAAAGACATTGTCCTGCTGACCAGGTTCCATGCCTGTCTTAGATGCAGGCTATGCTGGACTTTTCTGTGTCATCCTCTGGCACTCTGGCAAAGCTCTTAAATTGAACTGCTCAAGCTTTAAAGGGACTGTCTCTGACTCTGTTGCCTGCCTTTGGACCCCATTCTCCTACCTGGAGAATGCTGCCTTGTTTAGGCTCAATAAGAGAAGAAATATTACTGTAACTTGATATACCAAGGAGGGTTGATATTCATGGGATGTCTCCCCTTCTCTGAAGAGAAAGGTAGAAGGGTGATGGGAGGGGAAGTGAGAGGGAGGGACTAAGAGGAGAGGAGGGAGGGGAAGCTGCCATAAAGACGTAAAATAATAAATGAATAAAAAATAAATAAATAAGCAAGCAAGCCTAAAATGTTTGTGGCGCTGAAGACAGAGTATTTGAGAACAAAATAAGAGAAAAATCCTTCACATGCACACTTGCTTTCATTCTAGAAGTAGCTTTCTAAACTGTGTTTCTTTTTCCTTTGTTAGTGACAGCTTCTATTGAATTCCATTTGCTATTTGTTACTCCAAAGCCTTGGGGTTTTGCTGTCGTGGTTGTTTTGGTTTGGATTTTTTTTTTTTTGGCCTTATACAACTGAATGAATTATGGTGGGTTAGAATCTCTAATAACTGATAGCAGTTATTCCACAAATCAAAGCTCCATTACTCCCTCTCCTCTAACAGGGAGTTGGTTCCTGACATACTTAGGGAATTCCTTAAGTCAACGGACTATTGGCCTGACTGACCCTGAGAGTGGTGTTGGGTATAGGAGTATAGTAGTCTCTCTGAGTCAAAACCTTTCACCTATAGAGCTTAAGCTTTATAAGATTGAGGAAGTGCTAAAAGAGGGTTCAGGAAAGAGTAACAAGTTAAAAGTCTCAGGAAGTTACTGAAATTTACCAGACAGATAAAAAGTTGTATAAATTGGAAGGACTGCTGAGGACAGGAGATTCAGCTACCTGTCTGTCCAGTTGCCTGCAAATCATGCAGTAAGTGCCAGGGTTCTAGGTTATGTAAATCATTATTCATGCTAAGGCAGACCTTTGAGCCACCTGTACTCCTATGTTGTTCACCTTATCCATGCAAATGTCTCTGATAAACTCATTGGTTCAGGAAGTTGGACTTTGATGATACCCTTACTTTCGTCTGCCATTGTTTCCCTATCTGAGATGAATCGATACTAGTTCATGTCTTCCTAGGAATAGTGTCACACAGCATGTAGGACACGCCCACTAAAGTCTCACTGCCAACATTGAACCCTATTTTGAAATGAACTTGGAACGCCATTCCACAAACTTACTGAGATTATTATTGCCCAGCTTCCTATTTTTTGGTCATGATATTTGGTCTAATTTGTTTTCAATAAAGACCATGACCAAAAGTAACTTGAAGAAGAAAAAGATTACCTCATAGACTGCAGATCACTATCAAGTCAGGGCAGGAACTCAAGGCAGGAACCTGGAGGCAGGAACTGAAGCAGAGGCCATGGAAGAACACTGCTTTCTCCCTATGGCTTGCTTAGTATTTTTTCTTACATAATACAGGATCAATTGCCTAAGGGATAATATCATCCACAGTGGACTGGGACCTTCCACATCAATCATTAATCAAGAAAATACCTCATAGCCTTGCCTATGGGACAATCTAATTGAAGGCATTCTCTCAATTCATGTTCCTTTTTCTTGGATAAGCCTCTGGTTTGTGTCAAGTTGACAAAACCTAACCAGGACATCATTCATTTGGATTTTTTCCCCTATCACAGTTTTATATTTATTATTTATTGTGAGTCATATAGAAGATAAATCTTCAATGCAATCATATCATTAATTATTCAATTCTAGAAACGATTTTGATGGGAGAGAAAGAAAAATCTATTTAAGGAAAATCTATGGCTATTAATAATCCATGCTACTCACTTCTTCCAAGTTAATTGATTATTGGACCATTCTGTAATTCATTGTGAATTATACTACTCATTTGTGATGTAACAATACTTGGGCAAGATAATGTGATTTTAAAATGGAGCATCTTATTACACCCAGTCAGATTTCATACTCAAAAATAGGTCAGGACAAAACAGAACTCAACTAATAATGTGTGCATAGGCAATTTCTCCCTTTGTTGTATCTCAACAGTCTAGCAGGATGTCTACAACATGAATGAGCACATTGGACCAGAGAGTGTCAACAGTAGCCATCAGTCACCCAATCAGGCTTTGCTGGAGTATATCCTTCATTCTCACTCACTCCCACAATTGATTTGGATCTGTGATAGGCTAACTAAACATTCTAAAAGGAACCCAGAATCTCCATTCCCACTCACATACACTTTGGAGGAACATGGACTCTGTGGTCCTAGTACTACTTTGTCCTTGGATTTCTTAGACAGAGAAGGGGCTATTTTTAAGGGCCATCTCTACCTCAACTGCCACCCCCTTACTCACTCAGCACCAACCAATCCTGCTTTGACTTTCCATAACCCTTTGACCTCATGTTCCTTGTTGCACAGACTTTTTTATATAAACCTTAATGCCAATTTGTTTTATTTCTGGTATAAATTCTCTCCTATTAGTAGAGTATTTCTTCCTCGCACCCACACAAATCAAGCAAGCCTGAGAAGATCTCTCATCCCCACTCCGTAAACTTCCAGTTTCCTCTCAGACTCACAGAAATGGAGGTATTAAAGATTTTTTTCTCAGCTTGAATCTTCTTTGACATTCCAAAAATGAAGACACTCACTTGCTTCTGAGAAGGCCTATGATGGGAAAACCTGAGGACTGTGCATAAATGCAGAAGAATAGGCCACTGCATCTTCTTCTCTTGAACTGTGCCTTTGACCAATGAAGGAAAGTAGAAAATATAAGGAAAAAGTTTCCAGACTCTTGTAGATCTCGAAATAGTTCATTTCAATCTGATCAGGAATTTAATACACAAGCAAGAAAGCAAGCAAGTGGAAATAATTGGTTTGCCTCTGCATAAAGTCCATTTCCTGTTTTATGAGCTCTTCCAAACAAACCAGATTGAGCTTCTCAAAACTACATATGTATGTATGTGTATGTATACATATATATAATTTCTCAAGTAGTCAAAGAGTTCTGAGTCAGATTATCCCATTAAGTTTATGAAAGCTTCTCTTAAATTCCCAGAGGCAGCTTTTTGTTAACGCAGTTTGGGGCTCTTCATTTTGATGCTGTGTCTGTTGATTCTCATCTTCCCCAGTGTCTCTGAGAGTAACATCTTACAGTTGGAAACGCTGTAGCATCCTGTTTGTATATCTCTAATGGCACGTATCACGTTGTATCTTGAATTGCATTTGTTTTCATTTATTTTGTCTTGATGGCATTGCAGGGCAAACCACTACCACCTGTCAGCAAATGTGAGGGTAATGAAGCTGAGAATCGGCAGAGGGTCAGGAATTGGATACTGGAGAGTTTTAGTATCAAAATTCAAAACTGCATCCATGCTTCTTTGGTGGAAGTGGGGGTTAAAGATGCGGCTAATGGAACAAGAAACATTAAATCCATATAGGGTATGTGTGAGAATCAAAGTCCATGGGGATCCATGAGACTGTGGTGGGGGAAGCTAATAAAGAGGCAGACTTGAAAGAAATGGCAATGTTCATTTATTCTGTTTCTATTTATTGTCATAGTTGTACTTTCAATAATTTTAAGTACCCCTTTTCTGTGTGTGGGTTGTGTTTACACACACACACACACACAGACACACACACACATATGCACGCATGCATGCACTCACTCATACAGGTGCGCAAACACTATTATACTTCAATTTGATTTAGATTCCAATCTCAGGTCTTCTAATTTATGCAGCAAGCACCTTACCCATTAAGCCATTCCCCAACCTGAGAACATTCCATCTAAAGCTGAGTGTAGGTTTTATCTTCGTTGGTCCCAAGCAGTCTACTCTACAAGACAAGGGACCTTCATTCCCCTGCTACTCTAACTTGGTTGATCATTGCTATATCCCCCAGACACATGTGCTTCACTCACCTTTAAGGGTTAACTATTTTTTTATCAGAACCTAGTACTTAGTTGTGCATACAGTATAATTTTCTGTGGTTGAGGTAGCAAGCTCTCCAGCTATACTTTCCATTGCCTCATTACTCTCTACCTATTAGCAAGAAAGTTTTCCTTAATGGAGTACTTAGAATCATTTTAGTGATGGTCATTTATAATAAGAAGAAAAGGCCACAGCAAACGCATGCACTGAGATTTAATGTATTGTTTAATTCTGCTCCGTCTGCAAGTGTTTATTTTAGTTTATTAACTGCATTAGAAAAGGCTAATTTGTAGAGTGTTTACATGTTATTTCCCCAAGTGAGGTGTCGGCTGTCATGCTTCCATGACTCTATTATGCCTGAAAATGATGCCACATTGCTTTCAACTGCTTTAATATAAAAATCAATAAGATGAATTATGGGCAAAGGGGAGTTGCCTTACGACAGAAAAAAAATGTGTAATAAAAAGAATAAGAATAAAATGAAAAATTTCACTCACATTAGGCCCAACAGTTTGTTTCTTTTACCTTCCTTCATGAAAAATGAAAAAGAGTTGCCTCTTGTGTGCATCTGAGGTACAACTCTGTCACCTGCGCCTGCTACTGCTGCAGCTGAAGTGGCCACCATGTGACAGGGCATTTTCACAGTGTGAGACGAGATGGTTCCACTGGAGCGAGTCTCTGAATGGCATAATTAAGAAAGTCTGTTCTTCTGGTGCCCTCCATTATCTTTCCTTATCAGCCAGCCCTGTGTTTTTCTCCTTCATGAAATGGTAGTCGTTTTCAGGCTCGGTGAGAAAATAACAATTCAGCCAACACCAAATGATAGGAAACCTGTTTCTGCGAGTCACAGGTACATGGCCCAAGTGAGCAGCCAAGCCTAGTAATTTGAAGACAGAAAGAAGTAGAAAGGACATGGGTCAGAAATTTCTAACTGAATCTGACATAGAAACTGAATGCTGTTGATCAGGTGCAGGATTTCTAGTCCAAAATTATGGTTGTTGTTTGGTCTCCATACACCAGGTTTCTGGTAAAGTATTTTAAAGGAAAATGCACACACCAGTGATGATTCAAAATAAAAACTGATCTCGTGATGACTCCCTTTCCTTTAAGTGGCCGGTGTCATATGGCAAATATTACATAAGTAAATAACAGAAGATAGATGGGGAGATGACAGAGTACATAGAGTGCTAGACATAGGGTAGATGATAAGTAGGTAGATGGATGGATGGACAGAAAAATGGACAGACAGATAGACAGACACATACATATTTGGTCCAGGAAGTGACACTATTAAGAGGTGTGGCCTTGTTGGAATAAATGTGGCCTTGTTGGAGGAAGTGTGTCACTATAGGGGTGGCAATGAGACATTCCTCCTAACCACATGGGAGCCAGTCTTCTCCTAGCAGCCTTCAGAATAAGATGAAGAACTCTCAGCTCCTCCTGCACCATGCCTGCCTAGACACTGCCATGCTCCTGACTTAATGATAATGAATAGAAACATCTGAACCTGTCAGCTAGCCCCAATTAAATGTTCTTATAAGAGTTGCCTTGGTCATGGTGTCTGTTCATAGCATTAAAACCCTAACTAAAACATAGGCACACACACACACACACACACACACACACACACATTCATAGGCAGTGCAAATGGCTTGAAATCTTGTTTCAGGAGTACGGCTTCATACCCTAAATATGTCTTACAATAGTCTCCCAAATATACATGCACCAATAACATTCCTTCTACAGATTCCAAGTTCCTATTATTTAAAATGAATCCTACAATGTAGTACTCCCACACAGCAATATTACTATGCATGCCTATTTTATGTATACTTATGGATGCATGATCATAAAGATTAAGGTTGATGGGACTTGACAAAGTAAAGGTGATTGTATGAAATCAGTCTCAGTGAATAAAATTATGAACTAAAATATGCAGACAATGTAAGAAATTTGCCAAACATTTTGAAGTTTCCCATGAGACCTGCATTTGCAATGTTTTCTTGCCTTAATCTGTCATCCAGTTGGACTCTCTGTTCAGGGGTCCTAAGGAGCACAACCATTTCAAAAGACAGATTTCAGAGAAGACAGAAGAAGATTTTCACCTTAATCGAGGGTAAAATTAATGTTTATTAAAAAAAATCAGGTTAGTCATAAAATGTAAGGGGCAGGGGGAGGGAGCTTATGCTAAGAGCCATTTGGGAGCCATTCATGTGGGTGGCGGCCATTTACTTTTCAATAAAACATGACTACTTACCATAGCAACCAGAGTGGGGAACAGCACAAGCACTGCCTGAGATACAGTGCTTTAATAAAGAAATACTCACAGTGAAGAATGAGCCAAGGTGCAGTCACTTTCTTACAATCTCATAATAGAAAACAATATCTTTTTCAAAAGCGTTTATATTTTCCCCATTTTTAATACCCAGCTACTCTGTGATAATCAATACAAAATGCTATGAGCTATTTGTCTTCCTTTGTGACTGGCTTGCCTTTGAAAAGGATGATGTTTATTTGGGGGCTTGTTTTCCACAGGATGGATGCTGCATTTTTAGAAGCTACCAAACTGCAAAGGGGAAAGAGGTCGCTCTCCCATTCTCTACAAGGGGGAAAGACAAAGTAATGGAAGACTCTGTGAAGAGAGCCTACAGACCAGGGCTTCTCTGAGGTCTTCCCAGGTAGATGGCTCAGAAATCAGCTCGTTTCTTTCCAGGTCTTTCCAGGTTGGGAGATGTGGGCTTGATAAGGTTGCTGAATGTGTGAGCTAAGTCCCAGTGGTCTGCTGGGGGTGCTTCTTACTGCCTTCAGCTCCAAATGAGATCCCCTATGCTTTTCACCAAGCTCATTTCTTTGCACTGTCTGCAGGCTGAGTTTGAAACGCTCTGAACTTTTCATGGGAGAAGCCATGAATTATCTTGCTATAATTCTGGTCTCTGTGAATAGCTTCAGAACTTTATAATAATGTTTATTTGGAATATGTGGCATTATTGAGTGGGATGACTACAAGTAGCTGTATTCTACATATTAGAAAAGTTAAATTTTTACTTAGCAATCATAGCCAAGGAATGCTTTTTTTTTCCAGAGAAAGTAATTTAAATTGAAGTAAGACCCTCTAATACCACCATCTGTACCAGTAAATTACTTTCAGAGTAATTAAATATGCATATCTGAGCCATGTACTGTACAGATGAACCAAGTTTTATTGAAGCAATATGCTTATAAATCCCCTAGGTATTAAAGATGAACAACCACTGACACTTTATATTCATGCAGATATAAACAAGCACAAAGAAAGGTATTTGAGCACTTTCTTTTTAAAAAAAATAAAATTTAACAACTTTTCCTACTTAATTAATATTATCACCAAATAGTTAAGATCGACCTTTTTACTAGTCTAATGTTCTGCACTTATTTAAAAGCTGTTTTGTGCTTGTGTGTCTGTCTGGATTTATGATAGGTACCCACTTGTTTATTTTCCTCAGCTTTGAAGGGAGTGGGGTAGCACAATGGAACAGAAATCATTAAGTTGTTGGAATCCATAGCAGTCCCACTTCCCCTCCATGCAACAACACTGAACAGCCTATTGGAATTCCTGGTCTCGGCCTTCATTGCATCATCATGGTTTATAGTCCATAACAAATAAAATATAGATAAGAGCCAAAATGACCTGCTATGTCTGGGCTACCATCCCTCCTTCCAGGGCTTTGCCTAATAAATTTGCTTGTTCTCTACATGGGGCAAAAGGAGTTACTCTGTAACTCTGTAGTTACCCTCCCAAGGCCTGACCTCAAGTCCCCAGTCTATTCCATGTCCTGGCCATCACCACAGTAGGCAGCCCGCTCTTGTAGGATAAGCAGTCATTTCTATAAGGTCTCCCACAAACAAGGCTTGTTGATGTCAGTTCAAAAGTGGTTTCCCACTGTGGTGAGACATCCCAGTAGCTTTTATAAAGCATTACTGTCATCCTTCCTGGAGCTGACAGGTAACTTGGGCCCTGGAAAGAGTCTGATAAATTAAAGGGTACTAAAGGGGAGGATTATTGTGAGGAAGGGGTTTTATTCCTGGTCTGTAGAAATGGATTGTCTTTCTCTCAAATTGTTCATAATCCCAGGGAATTTGATAATCAATTTCCATTTCCTTCACATAACTAATCCCCATCAAAGTCAAATTAAATGCTTATTGGAAAGTGTTGTATAGTTTGTTTGCTTTTTATTTCTAGTATCCTCTTATCCTTGTGACTACATTCAAATATGTGGCATTTTATATACATATATATATATACATATATATATATATAAAATGAATAAACTAAGCAAATAAATTACTACATTCTTAAACAAATTGCCTTTGGGTTTGACATGCCAAGAAATCTACTACATACCTCACAGCATTATCTTTTCTTTGGGGGGGCATTTACTTATTTTGTTAATAACAAATTAAGAGTGAAAAATATAGTCCCTTAAAGAGTTAGGTTAAGGGTCTAAGAAATACTGTTTCAAATGCACTTAAAAGGGCTGACAAGGTGGCTGAGCAAGAGAAAATCCTAGTTGAAAAAGCATGAAGACCTGAGCTGTTATCTTTGGAGGCCATGAAAGAGTGGGTGGAAAGAATACACTCCACAAAGTTGTCCTTTGGCCTCCACACACATGCCATGGTAGACAAATACACACACACACACACACACACACACACAAACCTCTCCTCTCCTCTCTCTGTCCGTCTCCCCCTGTCTTTCCCACATGAAATAATAAATAATAACAATAAAACATTTTTTAATTCATCTAAAGCTATAAAAAGGCTCATCGTACTCTGTCTTTCTGTCTTTCCACAGGAACCTAAGTTAAACCACTGCCTTCACGTGTCAACATTGGAAAAGTAGCTTTCAAGGGAGTGGCTTTACTTGGTTCCCCAAATTACATTTCCACTGGTTCCAAAACTATATCAGTCTTACAAAAAGAGAGAAGGAGGTGTGATACAATACTATTTTAATAAAATTGACTTTATAAGAACTGGGTTCCATCCAGTAGCTAAGAACATGAATCTTATAACCAGTGTAGTTCAAGTTTAAGCTGCTTCACTCACAATCTGTGAAACATGGGCAATCCCGAAGTCTGTGCCTCAGTTTTCTCATGAAAATAGAGTGAGCAAGAGTACCTACTTGCAGCATGCCTGGCAGATTCGAAACATTCAATAACTGTCGATCATGAATATGACCTTCTCTTCCCTTCACAGTTTGTTTTAAAGTGGCAAAATTAAATGTTTATGCTTGTACCTACATGCTGTGTCATACTACTCACAATTATGGGTTTGTTTATTTAAGTGTTAGTTGTTATCAATCCCCAGTGACATAATAAGAATAGGGATGGATCATTGTAGCCCCAGATATCACCACAGATCGAGAACAGAGTGTCAGTCAGTACAGATTTTCAGAATGTAAAGTATATCTTCGTTTTCTGTCCTTACTGGAGAACATAAAGAACTCACAGCCCTGTAGCATTCCTTCTCTGGTGAGATGTCCTAGGAAGTGGAGTCTGGATAGCTACAGAAACATCATTTGGTTAGAAGCTTGCCCAGTGCCTTCAGAAGCTCATTTCATTACTGTACTCCTTAATCAGAGGGGTTTTGTTGTGCTTTGTTTAGTTTTCTTTTAGTTTTCCCCCCCCTAATTTAAACCCTTTCTTCTACAAAGAGAGATCCATTGCTATTGCTGTAAAAAGGACAAAAGCTGCCTCCCAGACTCTGCAGTAATTTTCTAGCAGAGTTAAATTAAGGAGATTCTTTGCAATGACTACAAAGTTCCCAGTCAAATTTGATGACAAAAAAAAAATGCAGAATCCAATCTACCCTAGAGAATTTTAATAATCTAATCTTAGAAAGTATATGTTAAATAGCTGTCTGGATGAATAGACTAATTTTTTTATAGCATCTATAGGTGTTTGGTATGTCTTTGGGGGCCGGCAAATGAGTTTCCAAGTTCAAGAAATCTGGAGCTCTGAGTTCTTTTGGATCTGCTGAGCTCAGAATACTGAAAGATTTCCTAAAATTAAAAAACCCCAAGAGATATATCTCAGAAGCCTGTATACTGTCAGACTTAACTGAGAGAAAAAAAAGTTGGTTAGATGGGACAGAAAGAGTTTTATACTATCTTTGTTTTAGGTACTGGTTACATGTGCTCTGTCTTCAGTAAAAAAACAAACTAACAAAAAAAAAAAAAAGAAAACCAAAAAACAAAAAACAAAAAAACCAAGCCACATCTCTTAAAATAGTTGACCTTGGCTTGGGGCTGACTGTGGTACAATTTCAGAGCTCCTCGATACACAATAGCACAGGCGACCAGCTTCTCCTAACCCTCCAAAGAGCACAACACAATCACAGTGGCAATCATTTTAATTACACAGTGAGTGGGGCTTCACACAGAGTTGATGTGTGAGCAGTGGACTCATCCAGGACTGGGGGGATTAGTAGGGGCTGGAGAGAGAGGATTGAGGTAGTGAGTGTCAGCTGGAAGAGATTAAAAGCCAGACTATTACAGGAGAGTCAAGGTAGTTGAAAGAAGTCAGAGATAAGCGACTCTCTTAAAAAAAAATGTTTGCTTTCTCCAGGCATTTCAACCAAATATGAAAGCGGCCCGTACTACCTTTAGTCTCCAAATACAGAGGGGCCACAAAACTAACATATCTCTAGTTTGCACATTTCCTGCCATCAAGTTTAAAAATATATCTTTTTTTTTTCTTTTTTAAGAAGAGTAGTGAAAAGTTTCCCAGAAAACTTGGCTTTTAAGAAAGTACCTATTTTATTATCATGGATTTCAAGTGTGTGCTTCTGAATACCCTTTGAAGCAATCTTCAAATTCTTTATGCTTCTCTGAATTAAGGGCCTTCCATCCAAATGCGCTCTTGTGCATTCTCAGATATAAACTTATATTTGTTTGGAATGCTACTCTCACTCTCTACCAGCGTCAAGGATCATGGGATATGCTACAGATAAATCATTAATAATCAACATTGGGATGAACCTTCAATAGTTATTATGGCAAAAAGGGAAACATGATTTTTAATATGGAAAATGATTTCAAAGTTTGGGGCAGAGGCTTACTTATTTTTTTATAGTCATCTTTGGTTTCTTCTTGTTATTGTGGAATTCTGTGTTCTGTGTGACAGGTTAACCATGGTAGTGATTTTGATGATGATGGTGATGTAGATGGTGGTGGTGGTGATGATGATGATGGTGATGGTACAACAACACGATGGTGCCTTGATGGAGATCTTTATAGACCAGAATCTTCTGCCCAAGAAATCCTTAATGCAGAAGGGTCTTTGACTGCTTAATGAAAGTGGAATTACTATATTGAGTTCAAAAAGCATTCAACTTGATCTCATCCTCCAACATCAAGATGCCTTTCCCACTTTTTTGTTAGAAGACTATAAATTTCATTTCTACATTTTATGCTTTGTTCCACTCCAGGAAATGAGCATCTATTTGCACTATTTTAGATGTGCTTTACTTTTTCGGCCTTGGAGGAAGATGATGAAGTATGTACTAAAATGGTTATATTTATACCTGCTCGCGACCTTTGAAAGCAACATTTTGTACATTTCTTAAAATAATCTCAAGCCCTAAAAAATAAAATAACCATGGGTTCCAAAATCAGTAGTTTCCAAATGCCAAGGAAAATAGCAGAGTGTCCTTAATGTTTACAATGCATCCTGAACTGCTTTATAAATAGAATTTTAAGACAGAAGCTGCCTGTGAACGATAGTAGTCTTTAAGATTGTACTAGCATGAGATTATGCTGCGGGATATTATCTTCAGTTTAAAATAGATTATTTTGTTCCCAAGTATGTTTACTTGGGATAGTTACACTAAATTAGAGTTGGTTTGTTCTTGTTGTTGTTGTTGTTGTTTTAAACTGGGGAAAAAAATTGAAGCTTCGGAAATTTTTTTAAATGAGCATTGAGCAAAGCAAGGAAAATTCACACATTTGCAGGCATGGCAGAGATGGCATCTCCTTAAATACCGAAGTATCATTGAGTGCTAAACTCCAGTACCTGCTACAGCATCATAATGGCATTTGTTTTCAGAACTATGGAAGACGATAATGAAAGATCAATGGGAATCAGCATTACAATTAATACTTGTCTCCTTCTAAAAGTTAAAATATCAAGGAAATACTAATATGGGACAATAAATAAATATTCAGTCTTAAGACCAGCATATTAATCAGCTAAATTATGTCCCAATAAACACTATTTACTTATTAAACTTAATCACAAATCCAGCCAGAAGAATACATAGTTTGATACCAACATGCTTGGACTTTCTACCTGAAACTCATACTGATGTTTAGAGTCACCATCCAGACTCTACCTGAAGTGAGAAAGCTATGTTAAGCGGGCCATGAAAGCAACACCAAAGCAATCTCTGAAAATTCATTCAATTTCAAGTCATGAGGATGAAATATACTAAAACTTATCCTCTCTTCATAAAAATTTGCACATGGACAGATTTGGGAAATCATGTGTTGTAGGTCATGAGAAATTGATATCACAAAACGGAACCCCCCCCCAAAAAAAAGAAAGAAAATAATATGAGACTGTGATCACTCAAGTTTATAGGTAGAGATCATTTTTGATCCAGGGTATGGAAATTCAGAGTTTAGATGGAGTGCAAACGCATCCCTTACCAAAATGTCAAGATGGAGATCATTCTAGAAGTCCAAGGAATGAGTGTAAGACAGGAGGGAAATGCACAAAATGAGTCTGAGGCCTGTGTGGACAGTACCATTTTGTTTTTCTAGAGAAAATGCAAACACTAAGGAGCTAAAGAGGAGGAGTTTGGGGTGCAAAGGATGAATATAATTAAAATATATTGTCTAAATGTGTGAAATTCACAAAAACGTAAACTATTTTCTTAAAGATCTGCTCTAACAGGCTAAGAGAGAGAGGGGACAGAAACAACAAGCCTGGTGAAAGAATGCCTACTTTTATTTTTTTTTCACACTGAGTAATGTAAATCAGATCAAATGAAACCTGAAAATATACCATAAAAAATACATTTAGTACAGAGAGAGCAAAGCAGGAAGACGAAAAAGGTGAGGAATAGCAAGAAGTTAAAGATTTCAACTATTTCCATCTAAGAATGTTGTAGGATGGTGGTAAGAAAAAGCTTATGGTATTCCCCTACATCCAGTCTTTCCAGGACCAGGGGTCTCTCCTTCCATCCTCTTGGAAATCTATTGATATGCGAATTGTGTCTCAGGTATGCCAGGACAGAGAAGCGAGAGGGGGTTGAATGGGAACAGAGAGAGGGAAGGGGGCTTATGGGATTTTCAGGAAGGGAGGAAACGGGAAAGGGGAAATGATTTGGAATGTAAATAAAAAAACTTAGAAAAAAAAAGCTTATGGTAAGAGAGAAGGCCAAAATAATTAATTCAAGTTTGAGTAAATGAAAAAAAATAACAAAAGTTCACCATACCTCTATATCACATGAATACACACATACATATATCTATGGCAATATTTTCAAATTTTAAAGGATAGTCTATTAAATAAATTATACAGAAACTGCACAGATACAAATAAAAATTAATAGAATTGGATCTTGCTATGTGGTACCAATTTACCAGAACCTAAAGTATGATTTCTTATATCTGCTCCATTTTCTAATTGATTGCAATAGAGGTAAACTTTGAATGTATTTCTTCTTAATGATACACACACATACACGCTTACACATATACATACACACATGCACACAAACACATACATTCAAGAAGAAATCAAGTATTTTATTTCATTTTATTAATATATGAATTTGGAGAAATATGTACATTTATATATTGATAAAACTGAGTAGAGCTTCTTTAAAAATTATACAAACTAATGGAGACCAAGAAATAGTAATTAGTACTATCATGTTAATTTTTTAAAATAAAGCATCTGCAAATAAATTAACAAAAATAATCATTGGCAATACTATATTAGCCTGAACAACAAAATAAATACAGTAATATTGTCATTCAACACAGAACAATTTTTACTGATATAATTCAGATCCTGAATATAAACAAATGTAGGGGGATATGCAAATCTTCCCTTTGTAAAGACTTCCAGAGGAATTGCAACAGAATTGGAGTTTAGACTGCCTATAGTGAATTATTTGCAGAGAATATGGTGGATAGGGAAGAAAACTAGGAAATAAATAAGAGAAGTTCTACCTCTATAGTAATGTGGTGTTGATAAAACAAGCCCTTCATACAATGTGTTGAGAATGGTCATTTTTATCTACGCCTTCCTCACTAAATTCATAGCTCAAATTTCACTATATAAAGACAATAGAGAATTAGTTTCCATATTGCTTAGAGATGCTTTTCGGGGTTCTAAGGGGAAAAGGCCATCAACCTCCATACTAAGCTATGAACTCTGTAAGCTACAATAATGACTACTCTAGCAAGTTATTGCAATATTGGTGCAATCACTATCTCATGAATTTTATGTGGGTCACCAACTTCTTTCTGATTGAACTTAAGGCTCATTTCCCAGGAGGGAACCCATTCCAGATCTTGGAAACTTGGCCAGAAAGCCACAGAGGCAAAAGGTTATAGACCTTACAGTGCCAAAAGATTATAGACCTTACAGTTATGAATTTTCTATAGATGCATAGTATTAAACTGCCTTCTAAATCCTATTCTTATACCCATGTACTAGTGAAACTCTCACTCATCATGAGGGAAACTTCTTTATGCAGCAAATGGAGCTGATACAATGCAAAGATGAAGTGACTGTGAAATGCTTATCCCTAAGTGGGGCATCTATATCTAATCCATCTCCTCAATGCCTCTGGGAATATCATGGAAAACAGTGTTAAAGATTGTAAGAGCCAGATATTGGGGAAGATTGCTGAGAAACTGTAGCTTTCAGGCATTGTAGGGTCATTGCATTTATGCACGCACATCAGTTGGGGTTGCTGACATAAGACACTTACAAGATCTAGCCATCTTCTAATGCCTTCCTTAATTTCTTCCTTCAGTGTCTTAACATTTTCATTATTGAGATCTTTTATTTCCTTGGCTATATTTATTTCCACACATTTATTTATAATGTATGGTTATTGTGAAAGATATTGTTCCCTTGGTTTCTTTTTCTGATGTGTTTTCCATTTGGCATATGGAAAGAATATTTACTTTTGTGTTTTAATTTTGTGCCCTGATTCTTTGATGAACATATTTACCAGTTCTAGTTTTTAGGCTGTAGTCTTTAGAGTTGTCTATATACAAAAAGAATTATTATCATCATCAAAAAGAAACACATATTTCCATTCCGGTTTCTATCTGTTCTATTCCCTTCTCTTGTCATATTGCTTTAGCTAAGATTTCAAGTATTGTATTGAATAGCAGTGAACAAAGTGGTCAACACTGACTGGTTTCTAATGGGGGAATGTTGAGATTTTTCTTCATTCAGTATAAGCTATTGATACTTGGCAGCTGCTGAGAGAGTGAAAATCATTGTATTTTGAGGGTATGTCCACTGCTATATTTCCAGTGCTTCAGTGGATGACCCTATACTCATACATACATTCAAAGCATTAATTTTTTGTGGGTTTCAAGAAACAAATGGATAAAAGTTAGGAATGGAACAATTTAAGAGGGAAATGGAGAGAGTCGTAGAAGTTAATGAGGGTAAATATGACCATATTTCACTTTACAGAAATATATAATTATCAAAAATAAAGTTATAATTAATAAATCTAACCAATATTGTGGAATAGAGAGGAAATGAGCTCATAAAGTTACACCCCAGGCTAAGGAGCTTCTGGTAGCTGATGGTCAGAGAGTGTCCATTTTTTTAAGTGGTGTGACCCATCATAGGTATCCATGCTTCAGTGGGTGAAGCCCTACACTCATGCACATATGCACAGTACTAATTCTATTCATTTATCTATAAAGGAATAAAGCAAAAAGGACATGAAGCTTGGAGGGCCATGGAGAAGTACTGGAGGAGATGCAAGGAAAAGCATAGGAAAGATTTGCTTTTAATGTATTATAGTTATATACAAAATTGCCAAGGAATGAAGAAAATGGCTTAAAAGGAAATTATAGATAGGATTCCTACAATTTGTTGACCCAATCACCTGGACATTGTTAAGACCATCCAAAAAAAGTTTGAGAGTTATCACAGCTATGAGAACCACAGCAATATAGTTTCTTAAGTGAGAGATTGTGCAAGAGAAAAGAAGCAGTAGTCAAGAGGATTTGGATCACAATTGACAGCACATATTTATTGCTTGTGACAAGTGTTCTACACTAAAGTGCAAAAGGATACTTGCAGGAATTAGATTTTGGAGTTCAGCAATTTTTAGTACTATTACCATAGTCTCTTTATTATTCTGTAACGAAATACAATAGATGCTAGTGGCTTTAAATGGGGGGAAAAATTTTTTTTCACATTCTACATGTCAGAAATGCTAAGATCAGTCATTACTAGATTTGATATCTGGTGGGAACCTATTTCCTGGCTCACAGTTAGCTATCACAGATAGCTGAGATATCTCACAGCTATCTTCTTGCTGAGTCCTCACAAGGTAAAAACACAGATAAGGAAGCATAGACTTTGATTTTTCAAAACATACCTTAATCAGGGTTCTTAAATGTTTCAACCTTCCTTCTAGCCCACCTATCCGAGGTAAGAAAAGAAGGTTTATAGGAAAAGGGGGTTGTGGACCTGTTTAGTAGTAATTCTTTGGGGTGATACCAATCTT
This sequence comes from Tokudaia tokunoshimensis, assembly GCA_036184795.1. NCBI lineage: Eukaryota > Metazoa > Chordata > Mammalia > Rodentia > Muridae > Tokudaia > Tokudaia tokunoshimensis. The sequence goes on from BTHU01000003.1 coordinate 40,325,051, forward strand.
CATTGTCAGGCTACTAGCAGTTCAGTCCAAACATCAAACACAAATCAGTAGAAGCTTGTCAATCCTGAAGAAATCTTGAGGCTCCTCTGAATTGGCATGAGTCCACAGAAGCAGCCAGAATACCGTGAGAAGTTCTTTGGTAGGTATCTCTCTACAATGTCACAAAAAATGAAGATCAGTAAAGACCGGCAAAGTGTTGCAAAGCAAACCAATGAAAGAGTATCCTTTCATTGTCTTTGGGGTTATATTTATATTCTTTCTGGAAATCATGCACCCTCTCAAGTGTCTGTTTCAGCAAAACATCACATGTGCTCTCACGAGACAGCTTCCAGAAAAACGCCATGTGTCTTTTCTCAGCCAAACATCCTCTCATAAGACAGTTTCCAGAAAACCAACACATGATACAACTGAGTTGTTAGAGAAACCAGTAATTTCCACTTCTAGGAAGTCCCTTTCATGTTTAGAACTTTATAAGGCACTGATTCTACTCATGGGGATCTATCTATCTATCTATCTATCTATCTATCTATCTATCTATCTATCTATCTATCTATCCATCCGGTTTTAGAATTAGCGTTAATTTGAAATTACTTTGGAGATGGGACTCAAGCATACTTGTGGATTATTTTGACAAAGTTATTTGATGTAGGCAGATCTATCTGACTGTGGGCAGGACTATTTCCTGTCACTGGCACTCTGGACTAATACAAAATGGAGAAAACAAACTGAATCTTAGGAAACATTCATTGCTTTCTATTGTTTGACTATTGTAGACATGTTATGATCAACTGCTTCCAGAACTTGCTATCTTGACTTCCTCTATCACGGAGGGCGCTATACCATGGAGGGTACTATACCTGGAGCTATGGCCTAAAATAAACCTCTTCTCACCTAAGTTGTTTCTGTCATTATACTTTATCACAGAAACAAGAAAAGAAACCCAGACAAAGGGTGTCAAACTTTCAGACAATAACTAATGTTGCAATTGTAGTCTTTGTAAGTCTAAAACTATTCTGACATGAGGTTTTCCTCATTAAAAGAAGGTAGCTGTTGTCTTGGAAGATGACTTTTTGCAATGCATGTAATAGACAAAGATCAGCAGTCAGGATAGTATAAAACATTATAAAACCAATAATTGAAAAACATGCAGTACAATTTAACTTATAAATGGAAAGGGATGTAAGGCATCAGTTTATGGAATAGATAACCAGAGTGTCCATAAAGAAATATGAAATGCAGCTCAACCTCACAACTCATGAGGGGAATACAGATATAATTTATAATATGGTAAAGTGGCTCATGTACTACACAATTTAATGGTTTAAAAACTGGAACAATGGCAATTCTCATACTCTAATTTTATAGAAAATTGGGTCACACATACTGGAATGCTCCTTAATATTTAATAGATTTGAGGACACCACATTATCAGCCTGAGAATTCGACCTCTCAGTATAATAGTAGGGCAATTTTCCCTTCTGGGTTTTTTTTCTATAAGTGATTACACAGGGTTTAACAGGAGTAATTGTCAGTCCTTACAAGACAGATATCCCACTCTTTTCTTACCTAGCCTCAGCTTCATGGGTTTCTTTTCCTGAAGAAAGGGTTCTAAAAATCTCTGGTTGTCAAGGATAGATTTCCAGCATGCTAAACTCATGTGTAAGGGTCTCAACATGGTCAACTTCAAACTTATTTAAGAAACACAGTAGGGGAAAATGCTCAACTTTGTCCTGTGACAAATCAAGATGAAATTCCATGTCTTTGTCTTGTTTTAATCTACCCTTCTTCATTTCTGTCTTAGAAATAGAAACTCAAAGTGAGATGGTTGTCATAGAGATGGGTATCAAAGCACCTCTATTTGAATTGGAAACAAAAATAATATATTTCTGACAGAAAATAAGTCTGTTTGTTTTGGCAGGGAAGGCTGGATATGACATTTAAGTTAAATGATAGATATTTTTCACAAATCAGATTAGCCAAATCTCCTCAAAGATTTTGACCATGGCATATTTAAAGCATTAATACAGTATTTAATATGTTGCAGCATGTACTCTTCACAATTCTTAAATTCTTATTTCAAATATTAATGTTAACATTCAAAGACACATAGTTCCAAATGAACTAAACATCTTCAAAAGATAAAATAGAGTAAGGAGTGCTAGTATATTCATACAATTCAGTGAGTATGACCATTTAAAATGGATGTACACATTTATATGTGTATTCCAAAGTCTTAAGAACATTGGGATAAATAAACAAACCATGATTAAAATATTCTTTTAAGTATCCTGTCAGCTATCATTTATAAGCAGGTACACATGTTGTTTGTTTTGGGGTGTTTAGGAAATCCTACTCAACAAATCAAAAACTGCTGCTTTTAGGAGACTCATATTCCTTTGGATGAGAGAGACAACTGACCCATCAACAAACAAAATAGCAACAAATCCAAATGATTCCAGAATTTTTGGCCAAATTGTTGGGGATTGTGAATTCAGAATTGTGTTGCTGATTACTTTGCCAAGATCTGATTGCAGTCTGCATGTTGGCATTGTTATGATATTTGTAGCATCTTCTGTCTCAAAGATGTATAAGAATTCTTTCCCATCACCTCTGATTATTTAATAAAGAGCTGATTCAGCTTATTGCTGGGCAGAAGATCGGGTGGGACTTCTGGTCCCTGTCATAGAGTCCCAACTGAAAAAGAGAGGGAAAAGAAAAGAGAGGACCAAGTGGAGGTGGGGATGGGGAGGACCACAAGGTCTAGAAGAACAAGGAAGATTCTCCATGAGCTGGTTGCAATGGGAGTTTCCATGAGGATGATGGAGCAGATGGAACCAGAGCAAAGGACCACAAGGCTGGGAAGTAAGCAACAAGCAACATAAAGGATTAAAATTATTAAGTATCTGCCCAGCATAGTGCCTGCAGCTTGTTAGTAAATATATTGGGTCTCTGTGTTATTTATTTGGAAATTAAAATGGGATAGAGAGGGTGTAGACACTCCCTGTCACTACTTGGGAGCACAAGGGAGACACTGAAAAGCCCCTGGAAGCGTGTTTACACAAATAAACAGTAACAACCAAAAAGGCATCCTAATTAGCATAAACTATCATCTTGACACTTCCTAGCATCTCCTGAACACAGTTTAAAGTGACTGCCTTTATTAAGTTGGTCTGTGGGCATGACTGGGAAGGATTGTCTTGACTGTTAACTGATGTAGGAGGACCCAGTCCACTGTGGATGGCACCATTCCCTACGCCGGGGATCCAGGGCTGCATAGGAAAACTAGATGAGCATGAGCCTGTGTGGCCCAGAGGCAGCGAGTAAGCAGCATGCCTGCATGACTGTTGCCTTCAGTTTCCTGCCCTGACTTCCCTCGACGATGGACTATAACTTGGAAGTATAAGCCAAAAATGCCATCTTCCCCAAGTTGCTTTTTCTTCACAGCCTTTTCTTCTTCCACAGAAACAGAATAAAACATAGGTTAAGTGTGAGAAAAAAAAAAAACAAAAACGAGGAGATTCTGCTACAGGCATAGTGAGGTGTTATGTGGAGCTTTGGTCTGAGATATGTTAGTCAAAGTTTACATCACTGAGAAGATGACAACGTGAAAAGACCTGGAGAGCATCGACCTGTGGGTCATGTACTCCTGTGGAGCATTTTTGAGACCATGTGACACAGGTGGAGTGAGCAGCGAGGCATAATTAGGGGTTGGAGAATTACACATGTCTACATGTCAGAAATGAGATGACATTCCAAGAAGGACTAAGAAATTATCTAATTCAAGTTATACACATTAAAATAAATATAAATATAAAGAAGTAGGAGGAAAATGTACAATTTAAAAAAAACTTATTTCTAAAGTGTAGATTGCTAAGGAAACCTTCCTGTGCTCACAGTTTGTTTTGATTCACAAAATTTCTACTGGGGGGGGGAGAGAGAGAGAGAGAGAGAGAGAATAACAAATGTGCTTTCACTGACAATTGTAACTACAACGAGCTGCTGAGCTCAACTGTCAATACCTGCCAAAGGGAACAGACTACGGAGTTTTGGAAGACCAGCACACAGTACAATCTTAGGCAGATTTTTCTCAGAAGAATACTTTCAAATGGTTTTATGGCCCAGAAAACCTGAATACCAAAATTTGACAATGCTACTTACAGAACAGTAAAGTCAGATCAGTAGCTTGTAATATACGTTCAAGGAACTCTTAAGCAAATTATTAGTGAATGGAATCTAGGGACACATAAAAAGGAGCATATGTCACAACCAATGACAGGAGTCTGGATTTAATATTAAAATCCATAACTATAACTCATTTTAATAAGACACAGAGAAGCCAGGCATGGTGGCTTATACAGGAGGAATACTGTGAATTTGAGCATAGGCTAGGCAGTGAATTCTAGGCCTGGACTGTGGTACCTCAAAAAAAAAGGAAGAAAGATAAAAAGAAAGAAAGAAAGAAAGAAAGAAAAAAAGAAAGAAAGCAGGCAGGCAGGCAGGCAGGAAAGAAGGAAGGAAGGAAGGAAGGAAGGAGGGAAAGTAGGAAGGAAAGATAGATAACTATGACCATCTTAATAGATGTTTAAAATACATTTGATGGTATTGAACATCTATTTGTGGTGAAAAAGAATTAATTGCAAGTTAGAATATTTCTTTCAATTTAATAAATAATATTTACCAAAAAATTAAAAGTACATAAGCTTCATACTTGTTGAGTTCTTGAGAAGTTTACTTGTAGAAAGACATGAGACAAACATGCTGACCTTGTTAAAACACATTGAGGAATAAAAGTCATGATCCTTGCCCCTTCCTGCAAGCATAGACTGTTTATATACAATTTGGGGGAGGTGGATGTACCATCCTTGAAAAAATCTGAAAGAAAATGTTATAGATAAACTGAATCTTACTTTTCAATTTGACATTTTAATATTTTTAAGTGAAGACTATGAGCAACGAATAACAGCTGTACCCTAAATATAAAAATTCACTAAGATGTGTGGAGTGAGAAAGTGTAGCCAGCATTTATCCAAGTCCTGTCTATAATCAGGGACCAGAGCCCAGAAGATTGGATTCCCATAGCTTTGTAACTCCCTGGCTATGAAAGGTAATTATATTGGGCTGTTCCAGTTTCCATGACAAAAACCCATGTTGGGTGTCTTAAACAACAGAAATATATTTTCTCAGTTATAGAGGCTGAAGATCTAATATCATTTCCCTTAGGGTTTGTTTCCTCCAATGTCTGTCCTCATGGCTAGCAGACTAATGTGGCTTCCTCACTGCTTTCTGTACTGTTCTCTGTGTGTGGGCCTCCTGATATCTCTCCAGGTGTTGAAATCTCCTCTTCTAAGATAGAAGAGACAGATCATATCAATATCCAGTCTCTGGACCTCCTTTTAACTTATCAGCTGTTTGGAGACTTTATCTCTAATTCAGTAATACTATGAGATATTGAGAGTTGGAGCTTCAGCATAGGTAATTTAGGCAGGACACACTTCAGAGTCAATCAAAAAGGAAATAGCCAGTATGATAGCTATGCGTGGTTGTCACCTAGACTAAATCTAGAATTAACTGAAACCCATATGACCATGTGGGATTTTTCTTAACTAAATCATTTCAAGTGGGAGAACTCACCTTTAATCTGGAACTTTTGAGGTGAAAGATTCACTTTTTTTTAATTATTTATTTTATTTTATTTTATTTTTAATTTACATTCCAAATCATTTCCCCTTTCCCGTTTCCTCCCTCCCCGAAAGTCCCATAAACCCCCTTCCCTCCCTCTTTTCTCCATTCAACCCCCTCTCGTTACTCTGTCCTGGCGTTCCCCTACATCCAGTCTTTCCAGGACCAGGGGTCTCTCCTTCCATCTTCTTAGAAATCTATTGATATGCGGATTGTGTCTAGGGTATTCCGAGATTCTGGGTCAATATCCCCTTATCAGTGACTGCATACCATGTGTGTTCTTTTGTGATTGGGTTACCTCACTAAGGATGATATTTTCAAGATCTGACCATTTGCCTAGGAATTTCGTGAATTCATTGTTTTTAATTGCAGAGTAGTATTCCATTGTGTAGATATACCACATCTTCTGAATCCATTCCTCCATTGAGGGACATCTGGGTTCTTTCCAGCTTCTGGCTATTATAAATAAGGCTGCTATGAACATAGTGGAGCATGTGTCCTTATTGCATGCAGGTAAAGCCTCTGGGTATATGCCCAGGAGTGGTATAGCCGGATCCTCTGGGAGTGTCATGCCCAGTTTTCTGAGGAACCGCCAGACTGCTTTCCAGAGTGGTTGTACCAGCTCAGCTGGAGGTCAACATGCAGAAGAATGCAAATTGACCCATTCTTATCTCCTTGCACTAAGCTCAATTCTAAGTGGATCAAAGATCTCTACATAAAACCAGACACACTGAAACTAATAGAAGGGAAACTAGGGAAGAACCTTGAACATATGGGCACAGGGGAAAATTTCCTGAACAGAACTCCAATAGCTTATGCTCTAAGATCAAGAATAGACAAATGGGACCTCATTAAATTACAAAGTTTTTGCAAGGCAAAAGACACTGTCAAAAAGACAAAGCGGCAACCAACTAACTGGGAAATGATCTTTACCAACCTTACATCCGACAGAGGGCTAATATCCAAGATATACAAAGAACTCAAGAAGTTAAACTCCAGAGAGGCAAGTAACCCTATTAAAAAATGGGGTACAGAGCTCCACAAAGAGTTCTCACCTGAAGAATATCTAATGGCTGAGAAGCACCTAAAGAGATGTTCATCATCCTTAGTCATTAGGGAAATGCAAATCAAAACAACCCTGAGATTCCATCTCACACCAGTCAGGATGGCTAAGATCAAAAACACAGGAGACAGCAGTTGTTGGCGAGAATGTGGAGAAAGAAAGATTCACTTTTAAACTGGGCCATACCTTCTGTTGCCATCCATGGAAGAAGGAAACTTTTGCTCTCTGCTTGCCCTTGGTCTTATTGGTAACTTTATTCCTTCACCTTCAAGGGCGTTAGAACCCTTGAAGAGTATTCTTCAAGGTGACAAATCCTTTAGCATTACAATGTATACTGAAGACCAACTGAGACATCCAGTTTCATGGACTGAACAATTACTGTATCCCTGAACTTTATATATATATGTGTGTGTGTGTGTGTGTGTGTGTACATATACATGTATAATCATATATGTATATATCTCTATGTATACGTGGATTTATCTATGCACATGTTTGCTGATATCTATATCTATCTATATCTATATCTATGACTATGTCTATGTCTATGTCCATGTCCCTATCTATCTATCTATCTATCTATCTATCTATCTATCTATCTATCTATCTATCTATCTATCTATCCATACATACATACATATACACATACAGCTCTATTCTTCTAGAGAGCCCTGACTAATACATCCAGCAACAGGATAAAGAAGACTTTAGTATACTCTATAATTTACAGTTAAAGCAGGGTTCTGGCTACTTCTCACAGCTGAATGTTCACTTAAGCTTAATGAATAGAGAATACAATTCCCATCTTCTTATATAGGAACCATTTTGCCACCAGATGTCTGAAAGCACAGAACCCCTTTGAAGGTAGGAGCAACATAACCTCACTAGGGGCTTGAGGGGAAAGGAAGGATCCTCAAAAAGGTTCTTGAGAGAATGTAGCTCTTCAGGAATTGTCTGTGGAAAGACATATAGAAGCCTGTAAATAATGATGCGAGGGAGAACACAATAGTCTATGGGCAGAGCAAGAAGGGTGGGGAGGGGATTACAAGTCAAAGTGCCATTAGTGCTATTGTAGAGAGTGAGTAATGTTTGTGGATTTCAGTAATTACCCTTCAATGGTATCCTGTGCAATGTTTTGACCAGTACAGTAAATATTTGTTGAATAATGAATATTTTTCAAATAAATATATCAAACAGTGAATACACAGGTATTTTTTCCTGCCAAATTATCCACATCAATTCATAGCCTCTTGTGTTATTTTCACTGGAAATAATTCAGGAAAAAAATTATATTTTTGTCCCATTGGAAGAACCAGCTCCTTGGAGTTTAGGAGGGAATTATAATATAAGTAATAACTATGTCTAAGGGCTTTAATGCAAGAGCCACGAAAGCCTGACCCCAGCAGTGTGCATAAGAGGAGGAAATGCCCAGGAGACACTACCCATTTTCAGTGTCTCAAACATCATTATTTTTGTGGACCTTTGTGTCTTCTCATCTATTTCTGTGTCTTTTCTTTATTACAAATTTTCCTTTTTTTCTGTTATGACATACTGGTGCCTTCACTGTTGGTGAATTCTGTCCTCATGACTTCTACTCCCTCTCCCATCATTTCTCCTGTCTTTGCTGTCTTCTGACTTCTCTGTTTCTTTTTCTAAAATTTACATATATTTTCCTTTAAAAGTGGTCATTATGTTTAAAATAAACAAACAAACAAAAACATTGGAGCTAAAAGAACAGCTATAGAACATCTGTTAAATATAGTTATTTTTATTATAAGATCAATCAAAATATTATTTTTTCCTAAGAGAAGGTATAAATATCTGTATTTCTATAGATGATATCATCAGTCTCACAAGATACACTGTACTTCAAGAAACTCTCTTGACTCCTAGATTAAGTCAGCATCCTTTCCTTACATAGTATTTACTCAGAAGCTTGATACAGCTCAGCCATTATTGCTTTGTCTGTGTCAAATCACCTTTTTGGATTGTATCTAAATTCTGTGAAGTCAACCGACTAATTTTATGCCAGCTTGACACAAGCTGAAGTCTTTAGAATGGAGGGAACCTCAGTTGAGAAAGTGAGGCTTTTCATAAGATGGGGCTGTAGGCAAGCCTGTAGGGCATTTTCTTAATTAGTAATTGATGTGGTAGCATTGTGGTGGTGCCATCCCTGAGCAAGTAGACCTGAGTTCTATAAGAAAGCAGGTTGAATATAGCTGTCACTTGGGAGGCTCTGCCAGTGCAAGACAGATACAGAGGGGGACACTCTCAGCCAACCATTGAACTGAACACAGGGTCCCCAATGGAGTAGCTAGAGAAAGGACCCAAGGAGCTGAAGGGCTTTGCAGCCCCATAGGAATAACAACAATATGAGCCACCCAGTGCTCCCAGAGATCCCAGGGACTAAACCACCAACCAAAGAGTACACAAGGAGGGACCCATGGCTCCAGCTACCTGTGCAGCAGAGGATGACCTTGTTGGACATCAAAGGGAGGAGAGGCCCTTGGTCCTGAGAAGGCTTGATGCCCTAGTATAAGGGAATGCCAAGACAGGGAAGCAGGAGTGGGTGGATTGGTAAGCAGAGGGAGGGGGGATGGGTTAGTGGATTTTTAGGGGGGGAGGGGAAACCAGGAAAGGGGACAATATTTGAAATGTAAATAAAGAATATATCTAATAAAAAAGAAAAGAAAAGAAAAGAAAAGAAAAGAAAAGAAAAGAAAGCAGGTTAAGCAAGCCATGAGGAGCAAGCCAATAAACAGCACCCCTCCATGACCTCTGCATTAGCTCCTGCCTCCAGTTTCCTGCCTTGTTTGAATTCCTGTCCTGGCTTCCTACAATGATAAATACTGATGTGGAAGCATAAGCCAAATGAACCCTTTCCTTCACAAGTTGAGTTGGTCATGTTGTTTCATCACAGCAATGGCGACCATAACTAAGACATATGACTTTGTCTACCCAGAAGTGTAAGTACGTGAGATGCCCGTAACTGACTGAATGAGTGATATAAAGTTTCAGCCAGTCCCTCTTTACATCTTTTCATGAACAGCCCTCTTTTCTTAATCTCTACAGTTCCCCCCAATTTTTACATTCATTCAATGGTATCCTGGAAGTGTAAGGGCAAGAATGGACGGTGGCAAGTGTACAATGATGCCATTTCTGCAGGCTGTGAGCTCTAAGATAAATGCTACAACCCTTAATCAAAGTTTCTTTGTCCTTTTCTCTGTCTTCCTTTTACCTCTCTGTGGTAAATTTGCCGCCTATAACACTACCCTACACAGCATGCAATGTGGGTCTCTTTTACTTACTATTTAACACTGGGTGGTGTTTCCTTATTCACAAGCTGCAGTTTTGCTTTTGTTACTGTCTTTTTTTTTCCCTTGAAAGGGTAAAACACCAATAAATGAAGATAAATTATTGGCTTTGTTCCAAAACAAGCTTGTTGTTCTAGGACCCCAAATGGTCTCGAACATCATTAAGAAGCAGCAGGCCATCCGAGGTTGTGCATCAATTAGCAGTTAGGTCACACACTGGGTGGTTAGAGGCATTCAGCCTTTGGCCTTACCTCTCACAGCACACCCAAGCAGGCCACTGGTATCCAAACAATGCCCACCCTGTTGTATCTTGTCCCTTAATTGGGATAACTTAGAAATGCTAATGTGCACAGGCAGGCTCAGTGGCTCCAATTAGGGCTCATTAGTGGCTCTGCCAGTGGTGACCACTGCAAAGTGCTATTTGCTCTTGGGAAGGCTTTGTGAATTGCTCCTGCAAGGCACACACAAGGACACTCTGGCCTTCTTTCCCACAGTAAACTCTATCTCTCAATTGCCTGTGGTCAGTGTCTGTCAGGCCAGTGCTACTTGGCAAAGCTCAGCTGAGTTGTCCTTGTCACAATTCCTACCATTAGAGGAGGGAGGTGGACGCATTCATAAAGAGGCAAAGATCAAGAATTAATTTATGGCCAGGGTCTTTGGTTCTTATTCTCAAATCTCACTTGTGAAACAGAAGATACATTCGGAGCTAGGTGATGGAATGCTAAAAGTTGTCACCACCCAGAATCCCAAAGGGTCCCACAAGAAATATTTAGCCAATTTTAAAAGCAGGAATACTGAAAATAATCAACTTTAAGGGGCACACAGATAACGAGGAACATAGTTTATTTCTCATTTTTAAGAACACATCAAGGATATTTTCAAAGGACAAGTTCTGAAAAGGCTGCCATGGAACTCGTTACTGTGGGCAGTGCTTATCTATCTGCCTTGCCAAGCAGGGGAGAGAATCACATACCCACACTCACACAGTTCCTGTAGCTGTGATGGTTCCTGGACTCTTGATTTAAGGGTGTGTCATTGTCATGGTCTCTGGTAAAAGTCTAGTGTCCTATAGTTAGAGTATATCCCACAACCATGGCACAAAGAATTCTATCAGGCCAGGCTCGAACTGCAGTATTTTCTTAACATCATCTGAGGACAGAGCTGAGGCAGGGGTGTGATTGGAGCCTCTTGATATGAGTCTCTCAGTTCATTCAAAGGTCATTACCACACTTGCTTCAAACGTTTTGCAATTTTCCCCTTAAGGATGGCAGACAGTTGAATAAATACGCTCTCGTAAACAAGGCCATAGAGAAATAAAATGATCAATAATGAGGGACATTCGAAACCTGGCCGACTTGGCGTCACTTCTTTGCACCAAGTCGCTTTTGAGAACTGCACCCCTTCCTTGTTTTAAAATACCCACAGTTGCCTAAACCATGAGCGCTGCTGTCCCCAACGAGACATCTGCCATCAAAAGAGCATTTAGGAGAATAATAAGGGGGCTTTCCAAGTGGCCATTTTCATCATGCAATTTCTCCCCAGTTGGTTGCATCCTTCTTCCTAGCCCTTGACTTGTGTGAGCCGTTGCCGCAGTGATAGCAGGATGTCAATGCCCCCCGAATTGAACCTGTGATTTGTTTTTCTTTGATTTATGTGCTTGTAGTCAATAAACTTTATAAAGGAAAGTATCAGACTGAACAATCAATCAAAGATAAACAGATTCCTGTCCTTTAAAAGCATTTCAGCCCAGTAGGTGAGTGTCTCATTCATCTTTTGCAGGCGCGCTTTTGGCCTTTCCACTGAGACACAACTGAACGCTCACTACAGGCAGCTTTTCTACCAAAGGGCTGCGGCAGTCGAGCTGAGATTTATCAATTTCATGGCACCAGTGGGCTTGACATGGGATCATTTTCAGGATCTAAATGGTTAAGCATTGCTGTTTGCATGCCGCGACCTGGGGTCTCCATCTACCCGAAATGAGAGAATGATGACCAGTTGGAAATGCACTGGCTTTATACTGTGCGGTTCTATAAAAATTCATATCGTGTGCTCCTCTTTCTTTTTTTTTTTCTTGTTCTAAAAAAGCCAAATCCTTTCCCTACAAATGAGAACTCCCTCTTCGTTCTATCAGTGGTTTCTGACTCTTTCCTCGAATAAGGGAAATGTCATCCTGCCTGTTTTGCTTCTGGGCTGCACAGATGGCGGACATATGCAGATTGGTGATTCTCTAATCAATACAGTGGCACTTGGGAATATCTGTAAGTATTGTAATAATGCATTAGTCAGGAGTGATGTTGTAACACACTGAGATCACACACATAAATCTAAGACACCATGTCTAGACACTCCAGGGAGGATGCTGTGGCATGGGCTAGAGCAGGCATTAAGGGAGGGCAATATTTCAAATATGATGAGAAAATAATGCAATTTGCAGACTTTAATAAAACCATTGGGGATTTAATTTCAGTAGGGGTAACATTCTCTCCCCAAACATTCGCATTCTTCTGTCTGCTTCATGGACACTTGTAATGAGATACTTTCCACCTGTTATCTCAGGCAGAAACAGAATGGGATCTGTGAATTGAGCTAGATTTTTAATGTCTTGAATATGAAAATAATCCCTTTATAGGTAGTGCTCTGGCTGTACAAAAGTACATTATGCAAACAACACACAGGCAGAATAAACCTTGGAGATTCGGAGTTCGAAGAGCTTATAAGTTAATCTCCTAAGCACACCTTGAGCATGCTTAGAGTGTGCATTCAATCATAAAACTTGACCAACTGAACCTGCAAAGTTTTAACAGGGAACCAGTTCGATGATGAAAACCGAAAATGATGCTAAATAAACGCCCATGTGAACACGACCCAGAGGCTCCGGCTGCTTTTCCTCTCAACTGCCTCTGATTCCGTTTGCCCTTGAGATTTCCATATTTAGTCAGCCTGACTCTGTTTACATTTCGAGGCCAACAACCGTCCCCAAAGTCAGACACTCATTCAGTTGAAAATAATTTGATAAAGGCGATCGACTAAACGTAGTCAGAACTAAAAACTGCATTTCTCAGTGGACCTTAAGTACAGGTGGAGATTCCCTGGATAACACTTCCTCCTCCTGTAGATCAGACAAAAGCCCAGCAGGCTTCTGGTCCAAGGAGCTGTGCTTGTTCTGTCCTCTGGTTGTCATTTGGGGCCAGTGCTGTCTCAGGGAAGTCTCCGCAAGACTCAGGCCAGCTCTGGACTGCTAACCCTTCCGAGGCTTTTCAATTAAAATTCAACAGAAGCAAAGGCTAGATGGAATCAACCCAATTATCTCCGTAGTCATAGAAATGCACATGATAAATGAACTCCAACCTTTTCCTTTCTGATGACAACTTGGGCTCTGAATAGAGGTGTGATATTTTTCTTCCTCCCCGCTCTTTTCCTTCCTAGTGAGTGTGAGGAAGAAGGTGATTTTCTTTCGTACAGAGTGACATGCCACTTGTTTGGCAGAATATATCAGAGCATAATGTTTCCAGCACCTGTACAATCTGGTTCTGTGAGGCTTAGGCTTAGAATTCTATTTTTTTTTTCTCAGACTACTGTCCAGAGGAAAAAATAGACTCCAGCGTCTCATCTGCAGACATCTTTCCTCGCAATTTTGGTGATTCATTTTCTTATTGTGCACATTTTTCAGATTTAGATACTGCTCTGCATCTTTCTTTCAAATCTTACCTCTGAAGGATGAATTCATATACACACCTAAGAATGCATTCAGTACGTTTACTCCCCAAGCCCTTGACTTCTCCACTCTCCGATGGGGAAGGTCATCTGAACTGCACTGTTAACACCAGTCCCTTTGAGGGAGAAACAGAAGGAAGTTCAGCTATACCCTTCATTCTTACATCATTGACATGCCCAGAGGTCTGGGGCAGGCCACAACAGCTCCATGGTAACTGTCTCCACAAAATACAGGAAATCACTGCACCCTCTTTTATATCAGAGAGCCGCCTATGATTCCAACCCATCTTCTAGAATTCTTGCTCTACCTTGCTATTTTCTTTCTTTCTTTCTTTCTTTCTTTCTTTCTTTCTTTCTTTCTTTCTTTCTTTCTTTCTTTCTTTCTTTCTTTCCTTCTTTCTTTCTTTCTTTCTTTTTTTTTTCTTCCAATGATCTTTCTGCCAAGGGCAAAATACAAGAATCCATACATCCTTTTTTCTTCATTAGTCTGTCTACAGTTTACAATTTTGCTCTCGTTTATCCCAACAGAATTCTTAGTCATGCCATAATCAAAATGTAAACTATCCTTTTTCCCTTCACCTTCCCTCCTCTTATTTTATTCTAGGCCCATTTCAACTCCCTGGTTAGAACTTTAGCATTTTATGACATATAACCCAAATTCACAAGTGTCCCTGAAAACATGATCACATTCTTCCACTCCACTCACATTTTACCATTCACTTCAGTGAAATTTGATTACCCAGCGTAGGTGTCTCTTGGCCCCAGATAATTCAAGATAGTGATAATGTGCAAGTGCATTTGTTTAAGATTTTATAGTTTGTAAAGTGCTTTTGGGGCACGAGAAATAGCAGTCGTGATCGAGATGAAGGGGAGCTGTGTTTCTGTTGCCTGCGAATATCAACCATCATTTTATGCAGGGACTTAATTCTGAAAACATGGACGTGATGGATGCTTAGGAGAAGTTGAGAAATCCTGTTATCAGATAGAAGGGCTCCAAAAAAGAGATCTTGCCCCTAGAGATGGGTTTCACTGAGGGAAGGGTGGGTTATTATAAGCAGAACACTAAATTATAGAATTCCTAACATCAAGGCCAAACATAACTATATTTGTTTTGAAGGAGAAAAATCAATTTCTAAATCCGTATTTGTACCTATCATTGTGGCCATTTAATTCCCAAGCCCATCATAGCTCTTGACTTATAGGTTGACAACTTTAAGTGTGGCATTTATCTTGCCCCATGGGAAGATTACTGTGATAGAAGGTCTCCCCAAAACATTTGTGGCGAAAAACAAAGACAAAACACTAATAACTTGGGCTTAAATCCCTGTCCTTGAAAAACTGCAACTGTCCTGGCAGAAGGTAAAATGTTATTAGTCAGTTACAGTTTAGACTTAATGGGTATTATCAGAACCTTACCTAACAATGGAATTAAATCCCAAGATCTGAAGAGTCAACAGCAAAGTCTCTCGGAAGAGCGAAGGGTTTGTCACAAAGCCGGTGAAGAATCAGGAACATTAGGAAGCCAGTGAGAATCACAAACCACTCGTTCATTCACCAAGGCTGCCTTGAGCTAGCCCTGTTGTTGCCAGGCTAGTCCCTCAAGTTGAAACTACATAGCATATATCGCTAAACTCACTTGTTCTGAATGTATATGCTCTCCACTTACTTCAGGACAGACACCAAGAACTTCTCTGACCCAGGACTACAGGTTCACAAGACTGAGCACAGGCTGACCATAGAGTCCCTATCTCATGGTGCTTAAGAAGAGTGCTGGGTTTCTTCACTCTTCTAGATTTTAGTTTCCTCCTACCATCTCAAGAAGATGAATTAATCCTCACATGGAGCTGGAAGTTCACTAATTGAACCAGCCGTAAACCAAACAATATCCTCAAGTATTCAAGAGACAGACTCTGATGTGGGTCCTCACTACTCTCCTCCTTTGCTGTTCTCTCCTCCTTCAGCTTTTCTCAGTTCCTTTTCCTAACTGCCTGTCTCTCTCACTTCATTCTTTTCGAACAACTGAGACTATAAAGTATTTAGCTAGAGCATTGCTGAAAAAAAAAAACCCACCATCATTTCTCTATGTAGTTTTCTGTGCTACTCTTTATTCACTAATTCCTTATGATAAATAAGATGAGCACTGTCTCCTTTATTTCTCTCCTAACATTTTTGGGAGGAATAATGATTATATAATATTCTGTGTCAATAATGTCATGCAAAGCAGAAATACCATTTTAATGTATCTGCTTGGAATTAATTTGCTTCTACAACTTGCTGAAGAGAAGGGGCCCTGGATTTGTAAATCAAAACCTCCCCATCCAAGCTCTGTCCTGTATTAATAATGCCAAGGTGTTTGTGCCTCTGTATAAGGTGAAATGGGTTCGGTGTTCAGCATCAAAAGTGATTCTAAGGAATATCTTGCACACTTTGTTTTTCTTTCAGAGTGCTAATCATCCTGAGATAAAGGGATTCCACATTGAAAATTACATTTATGGAATTCTGAGTAGCCATGCTTTTTCTAGTAAGTACATATGTGACTATAGGAGTATTACTATAGTATATTTGGAGATAGTTTGCAAACTCTACTGGTACAAACATTGCTGCCTGTACCCTGGACTACTCACGGCTGGCCCTACCTGTCCCTGGAGGTTGGAGATGAGGTGGCACAGAATCAACAACCAAGACTCTGGGAGCAGGTGAGAAAGTCACAGCAGCTCATCTGAACGCTGTTGCCAGCTCCTTAATACCCTCCACCCAAGCCCCATGGGTCCCAAGAAAGCAGCTCTTCTAAATGGCAGTTCTTGATTGGTTGACATTGTCTGTGTCAGCAATCCTTGGTTCCTCAGGCAGTCTTCAATTAGGTCCTCCTATTTGATGCCTTTGCAGCTGCACAGCACCCTTGCATTTATGTAGAGGTTCTTTTGAAAAAGAACAAGAAATGATTTTTATCATCTCTCTTTTATTTCCATTGACACGTATACATGTAGTGAGCATCTGCGTGTATGGCGTGTATGTGTGTAGGATATGTGTGTGGTATGTGTGCGTGTGCATATTCTCATGTACACAAAAAGGCAGGAGGTTGATATCAGGAGTGATCCTCAATCCCTCTTTCACCTTGTTCATTGAGGCAGTCTCTCAGAGCTCCATCTTGCTCTGAGGATCCACTGATTCTGTATTTGAAAGCTGGAATTCCCAGCAGGCTGTCTGCTCTCTCCTGGTATCTTCCACATGGGCTCTGGGACTTCCCAGCTCAGGTTCAACCCTGGAGTCCAAGTGTTTTAGCCACAGTGTTGTTGAGCCATGTCTTTCTCCCTTTTTGTGCCTTAATGAGCACTGTACCTTTAAATAATGTTCTTTCTACAATGAAAACCATTTAATTCCCTATTTTCTCACTTTGTTAGTCAGACATCTTGTGTGTATAATAAGTTCTATATGAAATACACATTGTAATAATATTGGAAAATAATATCTAGAAACATCCCTGAAAAGAAAACCCCCAGGAAAGTAGACATCAGATTAGACGATGTATATTTATTTTGTTCTAGGCTATCTCAAGGATACAGTTCCATTATGATGGTCTTGAAAATGGATCACAGAGGTTTTCCTGAGTATTAAATAAATAGTGAGTCCAAGAACAGACAATAATCAGGAAAGTTAGCAAAGTTTTGTATCAAAGTATTTGTGAAATAGATGTGAGACCTCAGGCCAGAGGAAGAACATAGAGGTCAGGAAAATCTTGAATACCTAGAGATCATAGTCTGTTCTCTGCTCACTGTTGTTCTTTCCTGTGACATGTAGGGAAATATTGATAAGGTAGACCTTGAATAGGGAGGACTGTTTCAAAGAGTGTAGAAGTATGCATGTGCGTGTGCGTGTGCGTGTGTGTGTGTGTGTGTGTGTGTGTGTGTGTGTGTTTTGAGAGAGAGAGAGAGACAGACAGACAGACAGACAGATGTGTACACACAGCACACTTAAAGGCTTCTAGATTACATCAACCTCTGCAGGCTTTAAAACCCCATCTTTCTGCTCAGATTTTCCGTCACAATCACTGTTTCTTCAGCTTTGGGGTCATCAAGGGCATTGCCCTAAAATGATAGGGCCCATGCAATTGCATTAGCAGAAGAAATAGCCCTTGGTTTGGGACAGTTTCTGTAGACACATCAGAAAGAAGAGTACTGTTACCATGTTGGAGGGCAGAGGACAGGATGCAGCTGAAAATCCTACAGTGCTCAATCCTTCCTTCCCTAGGAGTCACTCACCAAAATCTAAATGTCCTGAACTAGTGAGATTATTTCTCTTCTTTACCTTTCTCAAGTCCTTCATAAATTAATATTAAAAAAAAAATGTTCATTCCTGGGATACTCTGTTCACTTGGCCCCTCAGGTTCATCTTTGCAAAATTAAATGACAATAGGATCTATACTATATTTAGGATCAGAAACATGCTTCAAAAGCTTGGTTCTCAGCTCAGTCCTACTAGTAGGTGGTGGGAACTTAAGTCTTCAAGTCTTAAGATCATACCCTGGAAGCATATCGTAGAAGGAGACAGGAAGACTGCAACCTCTCCTCCTCTTTCACAGTCCTGCCATGAAGAGGGTGACATCACTCTATAGCCTCTGCTTCCATCATGATGAGCCACCATGGGACCAACTGGTCAAACTTTTATCCTTCTTTGTCTGTTCACTTGAGTATTTGCTACAGTAATAGAAGACTGACTGAACAGCATTTTTTGAAGTTGTTTTTTTGTTTGTTTGTTTTTGGTTTGTTTTTTTTGGGGGGGGGCAGACAAGAAAGAAAGAATGGAGACTGAGTGTCCAGGACGCCATAGAGTCCTGTCAAATCTCCAAGGAATGGATGAGGTTACATTTCAAAAGCAGTTGAGAGCGAGCAAAACAACAGCATCTTTTATTCTAACCAATTTATTTTTCACGTTTGAGTGAGACATTTTGGCAAAATTCATAGGGAAACTGTGCAAATTTGATCCTGGAAGCACAATGGGAAATATAGCAACAGAGTTTTGATGTTTTGTTTTGTTTTAGCTCTCTCAGACAAAGCTTGTAAAAAAATATTTACACTCAGATAGTGGCTAGTGATAGAATATGCTTTTATTTCTTTTAGAAAATCAATTTTGGGTCACATTATTTCTAGGACAACCACAAGAACAAAGTAATACCCTGTCCACCCCAGAATTACTTACTACATAAAATAACAACAAAAAAGAAAATCACGTTATTCTAGATACATATTTGGGATTAATGCATGTTTACTTTATAAGGATTTTTTTAACTATGTGTATATATGGGGGGAGGTGTGTCCACACAAGTGCACATTCATGTGGAGTCCAGAAGGGGACATCAGGTCCCCTGAAACTGGCTTAATTGGCAGTGGTGAATCTTCTAACATGCATGATGAGACCTGACCTTGGGTCCTCTGAAAGAGCAGTAAGTGTTCTTAACTATTGAGCTATCTTTCTAGCTAGCCTTGACTCATGGATATATGTGTAAATATTCATTTTCCTCAATATCTAATTTTCAGTTTCTTCAAGTTTTATTATTATTACACTATTTGGAACATAGAATCTGGTAGCAGGAAGCAAGGGGCTGGAAACTCTGCTCTGCCTCACTCGGTTTCCTTTACCTCTGCTTCTCGGTGTTCTTATTGATTGGCATTTCAACTACCATCAGATATAACTTTTAAATATGAACTTTATGATCTTTATGGAGCAGTGTAGAGATGGCAAAGTGTTTCAATAGCAGCACAAAAGATGAGCATCCTTTGAATTTTCATCTGAAGCACTTTAACATAGGTATGGAATAGGTTGATTTCATTGAGTTTGAAAAATTGATTTCTTTTAGCCTAGAGTATAGTTAGCATTGTCTGCCCATAGGTTTGTGGATATTAGTATTCCCCACTCTCCTGCTCTGGCTTAATATTTCAACAGGTGAGCCTGACACACAGGCTGAAGATGTTGTCTTACATCTGGAGGTTTTAGAGAACCAGGCTGCTTTGGCAAGAGGGATGGATGACTTTGGGAGTTGGGTTAAATAACTGCCTTTGGTAAACTTGTCTTGCGTTCTCTTTACAAACTCTAGACCAGAATGTTGCCATGACCTTCATTTTTTTTCAAATTCAAATCAAATAAACAAACAAAAATCTTTCCCCTGAAGCTACTCAGCCAGGTAATCTGAAGTCTCTTTACTTACTGTAGAAGCTGCAAACTTCAGACAACTCCATATTTAGGTGTCTGATGTTGGCAGCCCTTTGGGCAGTTCTAGAATATATGCCTAGTCTAATTTTCTTAATTCTAACAAGAGGTGAGATATCCTAGAAGTTTGACCTTTTAAAATCCTGTTAAAGTTACACTGCTAAAAACAGTCCTTATGTTCTTTCTTTAACGGAAAAGATCACATTGCCCAATTATCTTTAATATAGAGAATGACCAATGCACAATTAGTAGAAAAGGTGATCATTTTAGTATTTAAGAAATGAAAAGGGCATCCATAAATGTCTAGCCTAAGATTTTAGATTTAGAACCATCCTATATCTATTTGTTTTGTAGCTACATCTAAATATAAGCTTCTAAAAGTGACATTGTATATGAAAGCCATGGAAAAGGATCTTATACCAAGAGCAAACAGCTGGCTTTCACTTTTGCTTGTCAAGGGATGCCCATAAGAATTGTTGGTAGGTGTCTAAATGTGGAGGTAAGTAATAAGCCAGTATTGACTTCTGTTGAGATCAATATCAAGATTTGTTGACCCAAAGAGGTTAAAATTGATTGAAGAGTGGGACAATAAATCTTGTTATTGACCATAAAGCTGAAGTCAATATATGTATTATTATCAACATTTTTCTTTTGGTATAGATGATAGGGGTGGATTCATTTTTAAGAGCTTAAATGCAGATAGCCACATGTTTATGTCATAATGGTGACCAATTCAAGCTTGTTGACTTATTTTTACGATATTTACTGCACTCCAGAAGACCCAAAAAGCAGCTGAAAGGGTCAGATGCAGATATTTGCACCCAACCAATGGACAGAAGCAGTTGACCCCTGTTGTTGAATTAGGGAAGGATGAAAGAAGCTAAAGAGAAGGGCAGTCCTGTAGGAGGACCAGCAGGCTCATTTAGTTGGGACACCCAGAATCTCTCAAACACTGGACCACCAAGCAGGCAGTATACACCATCTGATATGAGGCCCCAAACATACATACAGTAGAGGACTGCCAAATCTATTTTCATTCAGAGATGATGCACCTAACCCTTAAGAGACTGGAGGCCCCAGGGAATTTAGAGGTCAGGGAGGCTGGGGTGGGGGGGAGGGTAGAGATATCCACGTGGAGACAGGGGGGTAGGGAGGAGTTACAGGATGTGGAACAGTCAGAGGGTAGATGAGGGGTTGGGGGAATAAAATATGGAGTGTAAGAATAAATAAATAAATCAGTTAATAAAAAATAAATAAAAGATATTCATATGATAGCAATAATGTAAGTGGTTTAGAGTGTCAGCCATCCTTTTCCTTATACCTTAGGCTCTTTGATCCTGATAGCTTTGCAATTGAAATGTGGGATGCATTAGCTTGCATGGTAGAAATACCGTTTGGAAGGGGAAAATTGTAGGCTGGGCATTTCAACTATTTTTCCCGCAGAAGATAGTCTACGGCATGCTCATCCTTGGCAGTTGAAAAGTCTTTGTTTCAACCTACCCACTAGAGAGAAGACATTGCCCTTTAGATGAGCTACTGTATTTACTTGAAAATGTAAGGTATATGTCAATATTATAGCACTTCTGAAATGCATATTTAAAATGTGTATTTGAGAAAACCACACAATATATACATGTATATTAACATACATACATACATACTCACATATACACACACAAGCACACACACACATACACACATGTATATGTATAATATGTATGTATGTATGTATGTATATGCCAAGAACTGCTAGAACATTGTCGAAGATGTCTACTTCTAACCTCCTATCCATACAAAGTCAAACAGAATTTTTTTTTCATAGTAGAGAAATTACAATTGGGGAATAATATTTCCAAAGACTCAAGTAGCTCTCATGTTGATGAGAAAAGTTGGGTTCATACAAGCTGAACAGGGTGTGTTGGCCAACATAAAGTCTCCATTTGTCCTGAGATTTTACCTGCAGTGGGGTCTGCACACAGGGATTGTGTGTGCCTGATGCTCTGTTAGAGTATTCAGCCAGAACACTGATGCTTCAAATTCTTAGACCCAAATTCTCTTCTGCATGATGGTTCCACCCTCCTAACTCCATCCTCAGCCTCATGGCAGTGCTGGGGAGGAAGAAAGCAGCTGGGGAGGAAGAAGACACAGACGTTTCTTTCTTTTTCTAACCATGTGTCCGAAGATGGTGCTTTACATCAAATATTCAATTCTGTTAATGCTCAGAAATCTGCAAGTAGGGATGAAACATGAGAGATGCCTTGAATGCCTCACACTATGGGGTGTCTCCAATTCCTTAATACACCCCATTGTGCCTCCAGGCTGGAAGAAGTGCTATACAACCCATTTCCTCCTTTAACTGTGACTTTCCCCACTTCTATGGGTTTCGATTTTAATGGTTGAATTACATTTACATCTACTTGTGAGTCTTCCATCAGCAGCCAAGTTCCAGCCTAAAGCCTTTAGTAACTTGGAGAACAACTTTCTCATAAACAACCCCATTTGGTTTATCGATATAAATTCACAGAACAACTCTTAATTCTACAAAGCTCCAGCAGCTCCTCTGTTCTCAACAGCACATCTTTCAGGCTGCCTTGACTGGCTTTCTGTACGTCACAATAAATCATAGCACAGGACACAGAGATAATTAAGTCACAAGATTTCCAGAGTTTCTGGTGAAAAGGTTGGTTAGCCAGAGGCCTTGCTCAGTTGAATTAAGTTTTAGAATGAGTGGTCTTTAGGAAAAAGAAATCCTATGAATGAATATATGCATCTGTGTGTGTGTGTGCGTGTGCGTGTGCGTGTGCGTGTGCGTGTGTGTGTGTGTGTGTGTGTGTGTGAAACTGAAGAGCAAGCTAATCAGGCAATAGGATTTTGGGACTATTAAAGAAATGCATAAAGATGCATGCAATAAAACCTCCAAATTTGACCCATAAACATGGAAATAAATATTCAGGGAGAAGGAAACAAGAGAGCTACCATTCCAGCAATCAAATGTATCAGAACTCTAGGAGAATATTCTGGGGGCATCTGAGAAAGAATTTCCTCTGTCTAAAATTTGAATGATCTTAAAGACACAATCAGAAGTCTTTTGCATTAATAGAGGTAACTATGAAAGGATACGATGCTTTTAGCATGAGTATGGGATTTCTAAAGCTCCCTTGACCCTCTCGATATATTCCTTCCTCTCTTTGCTCTATTCTGTACTCTGCATTCTATGAACACAGGATAGAAAGTTTCATCACTATCTGGCTTCCCAGTTGGTTTAGTGGGTTAAGAACTTTGGCAAAGTATTGGAATAGAAAAAGAGATCCTAAGAAGAATAGTGGGTCCTTTACTTTCATTCTTGATGATCATGTTAGGTGGTCATACCTCTACATCAAAGGCCAAAGGTCTTCTCACTCTGGCTTCTCTGAATGTCTTCCCTATTTTGGATTTTGTAGCCATTCTGTCTCTTATAATATGCCTAGATCTAATAGCAAGTGTGTTAATATTGGTTATCTGAGTTCATTTATGTTGCTAAAAAAATAAATTATAAAGAGCTAGACAGAGAAGTTGACTTCAGCTTGTAATTCTGATCTGAGGTTGAGAGACCTGTTCTCACTATTTTTATCTGTTTGTTTAGGGGGACTTGTGCACTCATATGGAGACCAAAGGACAATTTGCAAGTTGCTTCTCCACTTCCACCATGTGGAAAGTGAATTCAGGACACAAAACTTGATAGCAAATGACTTCACTCCATAAGCCATCTCATTGGCCCTCAACTTCTTAAAAAGCCAACAGTCTTTTGCCTGGGACTCCACCCTGACAGCATTATCTAATCTCAAGCATCTCTTCAAGGCCCTCCTTGAAAAACTCTAATCTGGTTACACTTTCATTTTCTTCATAAATCACAGTAGTAACTGTACTCCAACATGAATTTCAGAGGGAGGACTCTCTCCCCATCGGATTTCCGGCCCCATGGGCATCAACACTATTCCTCATGGTTTTCTACAGTCTATGTCCCTTTTGAGTCATAGTGATTCAAGGCATAGTTCTTTGACCAGAGACTCTCATTGATTCCACAAACATCTTGAGAAAATGAGAATGAACCTGACTGTTAAAGGTCAGGAATAAAAGAGAAAATGGCCAGAAAATGCCAGAGCTCTTGATTTTGTTGAGTTAACCAGTGTGGGAACTCCCTCCACCCAATGTATTTATATACTATAAAGGACATAATAATGAATATCTTTATTACTAAAAACATAAAATAAAGTTAATTGTCTTAATAATCACTATCTCACAGTGAATTGACAGCTGGTGATTCTGCCAAATATATTAGCAATGTGGAATTGGCTGCTTAATTCTTGCCTGTCTCCCTAACTGAAAGAGCAAACTTACATTTTATGACTTGGTCTCCCTGCTCATCTCCCTGAACTCTCAGCCAATTTGCTTTGGTTGTAAGTTTGATACAACCTCCTTCCCCAAAACACCACAAATGCACGTGCGCGCGCACACACACACACACACACACACACACACACACACACACACACACATACACACACATTTCTTCACACAAGCAGTGGTTTGTTCTTATGAATAAAACATAAATACACCTTAGGAGGAAATTTTCTTAGAGCCTGCTAGCCAAAATTTAATACTCCTAGAATATCTACATTTTGTTCTAGTTCTTGGCAATGACACTAGTACCTGTAAACTGCTCAATGATAATATGTGCTATGTGCTAGGCACTGCAATAGGTCTTATTTACCTGTTCACGGATCTATCCATCTATTTTTTCAGTGCTGGGAATTGAACCCAGGGCTTCCCACATGGACTCTACAAACTAAGCTGCATCTCCAGACCTGTGATAGTCATTTCCTTGTGAGTTATTTCACATAACATTCACTTCCCTAAATGGGTGTTGTTGGCTCAATAGTTTTAAGTCTTGGTCCAATATAAGTAGAAGCCATGAAAGATCAAATTGGCTCTTTATTTTAATATACTAAGTCTCCAGGCAAGAAGAAAAATTATTAAATAATTCAGAATTCTGCCAGGTTGAAAAGTCTATAGCCTAGATGGAGAGATATCCAAACAACCTAAGCTCAAAAGACATGCAAAGCCACTCAAATAAATCAGCAACATAAGTGGGTACCAGCCTCCCTAAGAAGCCTAAAATTAGACAACTTAGATTATGAGACTAAACTCCATTTTTATGACATTATATTCCCTAGACTGTGAATGGATCCCTACATGTCCTGCTGGGTCAGGAAAGCCAGAACATGCTTCTCATTGAACATACATCTTGAAAATTACCTGTTGTTTCTTTTCTTTCTTTCCTCCTCCCCTCCTCCTCCTCCTCCTCCTCCTCCTCCTCCTCCTCCTCCTCCTCCTCCTCCTCCTCCTCCTCCTCCTTCTTCTTCTTCTTCTTCTTCTTCTTCTTCTTCTAATTCTAATTCTTTTTCCTTATGGGAAAGAAGACATATTTTGCAATGCAGCCCAGACTAGTCTTGAATTTGTGATGGCCCTGTTAAAGCCTCTCCAGTTGTGAAATTAAATGTATACGCTACTACTCCTGGACAATATCTGTTCCTGAAAATCATATAAATCCCAATTCTGCTTCAGATGATGGAATTGTCTCCTGAGTTGATATTTTATTACCTTGGGTGTTTAGAAGTAAATACATAAATACCTAGGGAATCAAGTTCCATATTAATATATTTCTAGTAGGAAACATGCTTAAGGTATTTTAGTTTTCAAGAAAATAGATAAAATCTATTACTTTAAAACGTGTAAATGTTGATTATAAATTAAAGTTGTCTTTTCATTTAGTGCATATAATCCCATAGCAATTAGAAAGTATTAATACATTTAAAAGATCTTAAGGATCATGGTATTTCTAGTTCTGATTTATTAGAGGCAGTAGAGATATTTAAAATATTCCATAAAATTTGCTTTAAATTGTATATTTGAGTTACGTTAAGTAAGAGATCAAATACACTTAATTTATAAATTTAGCTTAAAATGTTTAAAGGGGTTTAATTAACTTAGTTTGCAAATGGAATGAAATGTTAATCAAAGGCCTCATGAAAGCATTTGTCAGATTTGCTAACCTGATAAATACATGGTTATGGAAAGACCTAGGCTTTCGAATATTTAAGTTAAATAATACTCCCTGTGTAGCTTCAGTTAGCCTGGGCCTCGCTCTCTAGAATGAACAATCCTGACTGCCTTGAAGTGCAAGGACCAAACCACTGCATCACCCTGCCTACCAAGAGTGGAATCCTGTAGGCTTCCTTTCCCTTCACTAAGAAGTAGAATTGTTCTTAGTTTATGCTCACAGCTGCAAGGCCTGAAAAAGATAAAGCTACAGAGAGTTCAGCAGCTTACTTAGCAGCAGAGGAGGAGCTAAATAAACATTAATCATTGTGATTAGGAGGAGAAACTGAATCCATAGCGTCCTCTTCCAGTCTAGTGTCAGAGGGATGCCCTTAGGAGCCACATGTGAGCCTTACTAATTTAGGGAAGTTCATTCCAGAAAGTTTGCACCTGGTATGGGGAGGGAGAAGGTAGAATAACTTTGACCTCTGAATAGATGCCAAAATAACCGGAGATATAAAGGAAGGAACGTGTCTCTCAAACAATGAACTTTTGTAATAACTAATAGGCTTACCTCAAAGGAATTACTGTTTGTGTGTCTGAAATTTTTATGAATTACTACATGCAGAAAAGAATCACCATATCTGTCTCTAAAGATATAATTTAGAATGTTTGATATCAAATTACAGGTAATAATAGAAAATTTAAAGCCAATTTACATTTTTAACGATAATGGGAAGTTTATTTATTTATTTATTTATATTTATTTACATTTCAAGTGTTGTCTCCACCCCACTCATTCCCACCTCCCCACCCTCGATTCCCCTACACTGGGGCATCTATTAAACCTTCATAGGACCAAGGACCTCTCCTCTCATTGATACCTGACAAGGCCACCCTCTGCAACATATGCAGCCAGAGCCATGTGTACTCTGTGATTGGTGGCTTAGTCCCTGGGAGCTCTGGTGGGGGGGGGTCTAGTTGGTTGATATTGTTGTTCTTCCTATGAGGTTGCAAACCCCTTCAGCTCCTTCAGCCCTTTCTCTGTAGTACAGTTTGAGGGCAGGAATGCTGATTCCCCCAGAAGTTCTTTTATTGTTGAGAATAGTTTTCACTATCTTGGGTTTTTGTTATTCCAAATGAATTTGAGAATTGCTCTTTCTAACTCTATGAAGAATTGAGTTGGAAACTTTATGGGGAATGCATGGAATCTGTAGGTTGTTTTTGGCAAGATGGCCATTTTTACTTTATAAATCCTGCCAATCCATGAGCATGGGAGATCTTTCCATCTTCTGAGGTCTTCTTCAATTTCCTTCTTCAGAGACTTGAAGTTGTTGTCATACAGATCTTTCACTTGCTTAGAGTCACACCAAGGTATTTTATATTATTTGTGAAATTATAAAGGGTGTTATTTCCCCAATTTCTTTCTCAGCCTGTTTATCCTTTGAGTAGAGGAAGGCTACTGATTTGTTTGAGTTAATTTTATATCCAGCCACTTTGCTGAAGTTGTTTATCAGCTGTAGGAATTCTCTGGCAAAGTTTTTGAGATCACTTAAGTATATGATCATATCCTCTACAAATAGTGATATTTTTGACTTCTTCCTTTCCAATTTGTATATATTTGACCTCCTTTTGTTATGTAATTGCTCTAGCTAGAACTTCAAGTACTATCTTGAATAGATAGGGAGAGAGAGGGCAGCCTCATCTAGTTCCTGGTTTTAGTGGGATTGCTTCAAGTTTCTCTCCATTTAGTTTGATGTTGGCTATTGTTTCATTGTATATTGCTTTTACTACTATGTTTAGGTATGGGCCTTAAATTCCTGATCTTTCCAAGACTTTTAATATGAAGGGATGATGAATTTTGTCAAATGTTTTTCAGTATCTAATGAAATGATCATACGATATTTTTCTTTGAATTTGTTTACATAGTGGTTGACATTGATGGATTTACATATATTGAACCATCCCTGCATTCCTGGGATGAAGCTAACTTGATTGTGGTAAATGATTGTTTTGATGTATTCTTAATACATCAAACTTTATTAAGAAATGTAGTAATGTATCAGCATAACTGTGACTTCATAGAATGGATTGGGTAGTGTTCCTTCTGTTTCTATTTTGTGGAATCATTTGAAGAGTATTGTTATTAGAGCTTCTTTGAAGGTCTGATAGAATTCTGCACTAAACCCATCTGGACCTGAGCTTTTGTTGGTTGGGAGACTTTTAGTGACTGCTTGTATATCTTTAAGGGTTATTGGACTGTTTAGATGGTTTATCTGATCTTCATTTAACTTTGGTATTAGATATCTGTCTAGAAAATTTTGTGGTAGGATATGATAATTTTTTTGGTAGGATCAGTTTCTGTTGTTATTTCTCCCTTTTCATTTCTGATTCTGTTAATTTGGATACTGTCTCTGTGCCCTCTGGTTAGTCTGGCTAAGGGTTTGTCTATCTTGTTGATTTTCTCAAAGAACCAGCTCCTAGTTTTTGTTGATTCTTTGTCTAGTTCTTTTTGTTTCTACATAGTTGATTTCAACCCCATGTCTGATTATTTCTTGTCATCTACTCCTCTTGAGTGTATTTGCTTCTCTTTGCTCTAGACCTTTCAGGTGCACTGTCAAGCTGCTAGTGTATGCTTTCTCCAGTTTCTTTTTGGAGGCACTCAGAGCTATGAGTTTTCCTTTTAGTACTGCTTTCATTGTGTCCCATAAGTTTGGGTATGTTGTACCTTCATTTTCATTAAATTGTAAAATGTGTTTAATTTCCTTCTTTATTTCTTCATTGACCAAGTTATCATTGAGTAGAGCATTGTTCAGTTTCCATGTGTATGTGGGCTTTCTGTTGTTTTTGTTGCTTTGAAGACCAGGCTTAATCTGTAGTGCTCTGTTAGGAGCCATGGGATTATTTCAAGTTTCTTACATCTGTTGATTTGTGACCAATTATATAGTCAATTTCGGAGAAGGTACCGTGAGGTGATGAGAAGAAGGTTCTGGGCTCTGATGATGCCAAGTAGCCTTGGTTTCTGTTGCTTATGTTCTTGCCCTTGCCTTTTGCCATCTCGTTATCTCTGGTGTTATCTGTTTCTGCTGTCTCTGACTGGGGCTTGTCCCTCCTGCAAGCCTCTGTGCAAGTATTCCTTGGAGACCAGTTCTCTCTTGAAGAGCTGTGGTACAGGGTCAGCTCTGGGGTGTAGACAGAAACCAGAAGGATCCTGTCCTTAGCTGTTCCTTGGATTCTGTGTCTTGATGGTCCTGGAGAGTCCCTATTGTGCCAGGAATTTGAGCAGAAATGGTGGTCTTACCTGTACTTGCAGGTGTGTCAGCTCTCCTGGGAAGCTAGCTCTCTTCTGGTGCTATTTAGGTATGGAGCCCTGTGGCAGAGGATTAGCTCCAGGCCAGAAGGAAACCCGGAAGGCTCCTGTTCCAGACCACTCCTAGGTTCCTGTGTTCTGATGGTTCTGGTTGGGTTCCTCTGAGCAGAAATGGTGGTCTTTCCTGCACTCACAGGCTTGTCTGCACTCCTGGGAGGCTAGTTTGAGTATAGAGCCCTGTGGCAGAGGATCTGGGAACTTTTTAAAGACAGAGTCTTACTGAGCTTTGCTTGGCCTGGAACTTACTTACTGTGTAGACCAGGCTGGCCTCAATCTGTCAATACTCCTGACAAGTACTGTGATAATGAGCATGTACCATTATACCCAATCTAACCACTGATTTAGTCAATAAATGATTATTAGTCTATAAAATGCTACAGCATTTAGTTATAATTTTTTGTCATTATTAATTATGATCAGTGAAATTACATAATATACTGATGAATAAATTTTAAAATCAGGTTTCAACTATGTGTAATTAGATTTTCATTTGTAAAGGAGAGACATATTTCTATTTTGGTTACATACATATCTTATATATTTAGAGAATTTGTAAATGCACAGAAACCATCTAGTTAGACAAGGTGGTTGTAATCTCAGTCCTTGGGAAACTGAAGGAAGGGAAACACTATGAGCCCAGTCTGGGCTACCAATGAGTTCCAGTCCAGTTTGGGCTATAAAGTAGACCTTGTTAGAAAAACAAACAAACAAACAAAAATAACCTCCAAAACATCTGGATAGTTTTGTGAATTATATAACAACTGAGCCCACTGAGGGAGGCCTACCTAGCTTTGGGGTGATGGGCAGGTAGTAAGCATTGTTATGTTAAAATTAACTTTGCTATTAGTGATAAACTCTTCTTCCTGTTCTAAACAGATATTGAAGGATAGCCAATTTGACTCCATAATCATCAGACTCACCCTTGATAGCAAGGTCCTCTTGACCAAAAGCATTGCTAATTGAGTTGCTTGCCAGACTACTCTTATGCTAATACCAGTCTTTGGGGCCATTCCATGGATGCCTTGAGAAAACTACAGGATAACTCATAGCTGCTCTTTTCTGAAAGTGCACCACTGGTATATTTCAGTGAACTCCAAATGGCTGTATAGTTATGTTTCCCCAGGCCAGTGAGGTAGTAGTTTCCCAGTAGCCTACTAGAGGGACTGCTGTGGTTGGTGCAAAAGTGACAATAAGACTGTTGTAAATACAAATCGTCATTTGGATGAGAGGTTTGCTAGGGGTTGCTACGAACACTCCTTCTTTGGTTGAGTAAACAGTTTGAGCCATTCCCTTAGGTCCCTGGAAGTCACACTTTTCTAGCATCGCAGTATTAGGCTCGATACAAGGTTTCTCTTGGGTAGTCATTTCTTGACTACTTGCTGTAGAGCAGTATGAGCTGGAAGTGTGAAGAGAGAAAGCAGAGTTCATAAAGATTTCAAAGCAGTCATTCCAAGGGCATAGATGGCAGGATATTGGCAGAGCAGTTGCATAGAGGGGAGTTATGGGGAGTAGTATCAAGCTTAACTAAAGAAGCTAGGAATCATGGGAGACACAGAAACCACAGGGGCCTTGACAAGTGGCAAAGGTGGACTCCTGTCATCACTATATTGACAAGCAGATGCAAACAGCCCTCATGCAACTGCAGCTACTAGTGTGGTAGCCATAATAGGGACCACAGTGTAGCATCTCTGTTCATGGCAAGAATGGAAGAACTCCTTCTTGGTATGCATGAGTTGGGCAGTTCTGGTAGAGCTGCCGTTGGTAACCAAAGCCTGCACTAGATCTTGAACATTAGAGGGCACCACCTGCTGCTGCTCTTGATGGCTGGCTATCACTGCTGGTTCAGTCAACTGGCAAGATCTACAAAGGTGCCAAGATCAGAAACTGAAGAGCTACTCCTAGTCTGCCTGAGGTTTTAATCCAGGTACAACAAAATAACTCCGGAGACACTATGGGAAAAATAGGTCCACTATGTTCATATCGGTCTTATTTATAATAGCCAGAAGCTGCAAAGAACCCAGACGTCCCTTAACAGAAAATGTGGTACATTTATGCAATGGAGTACTACACAGCTATTAAAAACAATGAATTCATGAAATTCTTAAGCAAATTGATGGAACTAGAAAGTATCATCCTGAGTGAGGTAACCCAGTCACAAAAGAACACACATGGTGTGCACTCATTGATAAGTGGATATTGACCTAAAAGCTCAGAATACCCAAAATACAATTCACAGACCACGTAAAGCTCAAGAAGAAGGAAGGCCTTCAGTTCTTCTTAGAAGGGGGTACAAAATACTCAAGGGAGGAAATACGGAGACAAAGTATGGAGCAAATACTGAAGGAAAGGCCATCCAGAGACTGCCCCACCTGGAGATCCATCCCATATACATACACCAAACTCAGACACTATTGCAGATGCCAAGAAGTGCTTGCTGACAGGAGCCTGATATAGCTGTCTCCTGAGAGGCCCTGCCCTAGTCTTACAAATACAGAGGCAGATGTTCACAGCCAACCATTGGACTGAGCACAGGGTCTCCAATGAAGGAGTTAGAGAAAGGACTGCTTGCAACCCATAGGAGGAACAACAATATCAACCAACCATTACCCCCCACCCTGAGCTCCCAGGAACTAAACCCCAACCAAAGAGTACACGTGGAGGGACCCCATGGCTCCAATCACATATGCAGCAGAGGATGGTCTTGTCAGACATCAATGGGAGGAGAGGCCCTTGGTCTTGTGAAGGCTCTATGCCCAGTGTAGGGGAATGCCAAGATGGGGAGGTGGGAGTGGGTGGGCAGGTGGGGAGGTGGGAGTAGGTGAGTGGAAGTGGGTGAGTGGGTGGGTAGGGGAGCACCCTCATAGAAGCAGGAGGAGGAAGGATGGAATGGGGGTTTCAGAGAGGAAACCAGGAAAGCGGATAGCATTTGACATGTAAATAAATAAAATATCTAATATGATAATAATAGTAATAACAATAGAGAATAATGTCCATTTCCCTGAGTTGTTTTCATGCCTCTCATGTGTTTTTGTTTTTGTTTGGTTTTGGGTTTGATTTTTTTTTTTTTTTGTTTTACTGAGGACTGCTGCAGTCAACCAGAAAAATAATGTGACGATTTTATTGAGTGCTAAATGAGGAGTTCTACTTTTGAGGGGGAAAAAAATGAAATGAATAAAAAACGTAAAATGGGAATAAATAAATAAAAAGACACTCTTGAATAGGTAGCTATTTCTTAGATCTGGTGTTTGGCTCTGGATCAGCCCACACCATAGGGAACCCTGAGAGCTGAAAGACCTGTCCTGAAGCAGCTTCCATCCACTCAGCAGCACAGCGCTCTCTGGAGAGTGACCTGGTAACCTTTGTGGTCACATGAGTGACCAAATCTGTGGTGTGGTGCAGCTTTTGGAGAGAAGCTAATACAGTATCACTAGCTTAGAGAAAAGATTAAAATCAAAAGTATCTACTGAATGTATATCACTTTAGCACAACCATCAATTAGAAAACTCCTCTGTCAAATCGTCATTAACACTGCGAGACTCCTGGTATAACTATGTTAGCGTTGTGTTTCTGTGGTTAAAAATGAGAAAGAAGGACCATTTTGATCCTCATGTGTGTGTGTGTGTGTGTGTGTGTGTGTGTGTGTGTGTGTGTGTGATAAAAAACGTGAAAATTTCAAACTTAGGTGAGCAAAGACATGGTTTCTATCTCTTTGGTCTCTAGAGGATGGTTTACCCTGAGCTAGGCCAGTAGTTACACTGTAATGATATTTAAGCTGCACTGTATGGGATCCAGATTATCAAAATGGAGACTTCTTTTTATTTTTATTTTTTTTATTTACATTCCAAATCATTTCCCCTTTCCCGTTTCCTCCCTCCCCGAAAGTCCCATAAGTCCCCTTCCCTCCCTCTTTTCTCCATTCAACCCCCTCTCGTTTCTCTGTCCTGGTGTTCCCCTACATCCAGTCTTCCAGGACCAGGGGTCTCTCCTTCCATCTTCTTAGAAATCTATTGATATGCGAATTGTGTCTAGGGTATTCCGAGATTCTGGGTTAATATCCCCTTATCAATGACTGCATACCATATGAGTTCTTTTGTGATTGGGTTACCTCACTAAGGATGATATTTTCAAGTTCTGACCATTTGCCTAGGAATTTCGTGAATTCATTGGTTTTAATTGCAGAGTAGTATTCCATTGTGTAGATATACCACATCTTCTGAATCCATTCCTCCGTTGAGGGACATCTGGGTTCTTTCCAGCTTCTGGCTATTATAAATAAGGCTGCTATGAACATAGCGGAGCATGTGTCCTTATTGCATGCGGGTAAAGCCTCTGGGTATATGCCCAGGAGTGGTATAGCCGGATCCTCGTGGAGTGTCATGACCAGTTTTCTGAGGAACCACCAGACGGCTTTCCAGAGTGGTTGTACCAGCTTGCAATTCCATCAGCAGTGGAGGAGTGTTCCTCTTTCTCCACATCCTTGCCAAGAACTGCTGTCTCCTGTGTTTTTGATCTTAGCCATTCTGACTGGTGTGAGATGGAATCTCAGGGTTGTTTTGATTTGCATTTCCCTAATGACTAAGGATGATGAACATCTCTATAGGTGCTTCTCAGCCATTAGATGTTCTTCAGGTGAGAACTCTTTGTTTAGCTCTGTACCCCATTTTTTAATAGGGTTACTTGCCTCTCTGGAGTTTAACTTCTTGAGTTCTTTGTATATATCAGATAATAGCCCTCTGTCGGATGTAAGATTGGTAAAGATCATTTCCCAGTTAGTTGGTTGCCGCTTTGTCTTTTTGACAGTGTCTTTTGCCTTGCAAAAACTTTGTAATTTAATGAGGTCCCATTTGTCTATTCTTGATCTTAGAGCATAAGCTATTGGAGTTCTGTTCAGGAAATTCTCCCCTGTGCCCATATGTTCAAGGTTCTTCCCTAGTTTCCTTTCTATTAGTTTCAGTATGTCTGGTTTTATGTGGAAATCCTTGATCCACTTAGAATTGATCTTAGTGCAAGGAGATAAGAATGGGTCAATTTGCATTCTTCTGCATGTTGACCTCCAGTTGAGCCAGCACCATTTGTTGAAAAAGCTATCATTTTTCCACTGGATGGTTTTAGCTCCTTTGTCAAAGATCAAGTGACCATAGGAGTGTGGATTCATTTCTGGGTCTTCAATTCTGTTCCATTGATCTACATGCCTGTCACTGTACCAATACCATGCGGTTTTTAACACTATTGCTCTGTAGTACAGCTTGAGGTCCAGGATACTGATTCACCCAGAGGTTCTTTTACTCTTGAGAATAGTTTTAGCTATTCTGGGTTTTCTGTTATTCCAGATGAATTTTTGAATTGCTCTTTCTAACTAGATGAAGAATTGAGTTGGGATTTTGATGGGGATTGCATTGAATCTGTATATTACTTTTGGTAAGATGGTCATTTTTACTATATTAATCCTGCCAATCCATGAGCATGGCAGATTTTTCCATCTTCTGAGGTCTTCTTCAATTTCTTTCTTCAGAGACTTGAAGTTCTTGTCATACAGATCTTTCACTTGTTTAGTTAGAGTCACGCCAAGATACTTTATATGGTTTGTGGCTATCGTGAAGGGTATCATTTCTCTTACTTCTTTCTCAGCCTGCTTATCCTTTGAGTATAGGAAGGCTACTGACTTGCTTGAGTTGATTTTATATCCGGCCACTTTGCTGAAGTCGTTTATCAGCTGTAGGAGTTCTCTGGTGGAGTTCTTTGGGTCGCTTAAGTATACTATCATATCGTCTGCAAATAGTTATAGTTTGACTTCTTCCTTTCCAATTTGTATGCCTTTGACCTCTTTTTGTTGTCTAATTGCTCTAGCTAGAACTTCAAGTACTATATTGAAAAGATATGGAGACAGAGGGTAGCCTTGTCTAGTCCCTGATTTTAGTGGGATTGCTTCAAGTTTCTCTCCATTTAGATTGATGCTGGCTACCTGTTTGCTGTAAATTGCAATTAGATATTGTAATTAGATATGGGCCTCGAATTCCTGATCTTTCCAAGACTTTTAGCATGAAAGGATGCTGAATTTTGTCAAATGCTTTCTCAGCATGTAATGAGATGACCATGTGGTTTTTTTTCTTTGAGATTGTTTATATAGTGGATTACATTGATGGATTTCCTCATATTGAACCATCCCTGCATCCCTGGGATGAAGCCTACTTGATCGTAGTGAATGATCGTTTTGATGTGTTCTTGGATTCGGTTGGCAACAATTTTATTGAGTATTTTTGCATCGATATTCATAAGAGAGACTGGCCTGAGATTCTCTTTCTTTGTCGGATCTTTGTGTGCTTTTGGTATTAGTGTAATTGTGGCTTCATAGAATGAGTTGGGTAGTGTTCCTTCTGTTTCTATTTTGTGGAAGAGTTTGAAGAGTATTGGTATTAGGTCTTCTTTGAAGGTCTGATAGAATTCTGCACTAAAACCATCTGGACCTGTGCTTTTTTTGCTTGGAAGACTTCCAATGACAACTTCTATTTCTTCAGGGGTTATAGGATGGTTTAGATGGTCTATTTGATCCTGATTTAATTTTGGTATTTGGTATCTGTCAAGGAAATTGTCCATTTCCTCAAGATTTTCTAGTTGTGTTGAATACAGGTTTTTGTAGTAGGATCTGATGATTTTTTTGAATTTCTTCAGTTTCTGTTGTTATCTCTCCCTTTTCGTTTCTGATTTTATTATCTATGATTTATTATCTATGGTGATTGAGAGTTTTGCTGGGTATAGTAGTCTATCTCTGTGCCCTCTGGTTAGTCTGGCTAAGGGCTTATCTATCTTGTTGATTTTCTCAAAGAACCAACTCCTCGTTTTGTTGATTCTTTGTATGGTTTTATTTGTTTCTACTTGATTGATTTTAGCCCTGAGTTTGATGATTTCCTGCCTTCTACTCCTCTTTGTTGTATTTGCCTCTTTTTGTTCCAGGGCTTTCAGGTGTGCCATTAAGCTGTTGGTGTATGCTGTCTCCCGTTTCTTTTTGGAGGCACTCAGGACTATGAATTTTCCTCTTAGCACTGCTTTCATTGTGTCCCATAAATTAGGGTATGTTGTGCCTTCATTTTCATTAACTTTCAAAAAGTCTTTGATTTCTTTCTTTATTTCCACCTTGACCAAGTTATCATTGAGTAGAGCATGTTCAGCCTCCATGTGTACGTGGGTTTTCTTTTGTTTTTGTTGCCATTGAAGACCACCCTTATTCCATAGTGATCTGATAGGAGGCATGGGATTTGTTCTATCTTCTTATATCTGTTGAGGTCTGATTTGTGACCAATTATATGGTCAATTTTGGAGAAGGTACCATGAGGTGCTGAGAAGAAGGTGTATTCTTTAGCTCTAGGATGAAATGTTCTATATATATATCTGTTAGTTTCATTTGGTCCAAGGCTTCAATTAGATTCACTGTGTCCCTGTTTAGTTTCTGCTTTCCTGAACGATCCATTTCAGAGAGCAGGGTGTTGAAGTCACCCACTATTATTGTGTGAGGTGCGATGTGTGCTTTGAGCTTTAGTAAAGTTTCTTTTACGAATGAGGGTGCCCTTGCATTTGGAGCATAGATATTCAGAATTGAGATTCTTGATGGTGGATTTTTCCCTTGATCAGTATGTAGTGTCCTTCTGTGTCTTTTTTGATGACTTTAGGTTGAAAATCAATTTTATCTGATATTAGGATGGCTACTTCACCTCGTTTCTTGGGGCCATTTGCTTGTAAAATTGTTTTCTAGCCTTTTACTCTGAGGTAGTGTTTGTCTTTGACACTGAGGTGCGTTTCCTGCATGCAGCAAAATGTTGGGTCCTGTTTACGTATCCAGTCTGCTAGTCTATGTCTTTTAATTGGGGAATTGAGACCATTGATATTAAGAGAGATTAAGGCAAAGTGATTATTGTCATCTGCCATTCTTGACGCTATCTTTATGTTTGAGTGGTTATCTACTTTTGGGTTTGATTCAAGAAGGTTATTATCTCATTTTTTCCAGGGTGTTGTTTCTCTCCCTGTATTGGAGGTTTCCACCTATTATCCATTGCAGGGCTGGATTTGTGGAAAGATAATGTAAAAATTCGGTTTTATCATGGAATATCTTGGTCTCTCCATCTATGGTGATTGAGAGTTTTGCTGGGTATAGTAGTCTAGGCTGGCATTCGTGCTCTCTTAGTGTCTGCATGAGATCTGCCTAGGATCTTCTGGCTTTCATAGTCTCTGGTGAGAAGTCTGATGTGATTCGGATAGGTCTTTCTTTGTATGTTACTTGGCCCTTTTCTCTTACTGCTTTTAATATTCTTTCTTTGTTTAGAACATTTGGTGTTTTGATTATCATGTTACGGGAGGTATTTCTGTTCTGGTCCAGTCTGTTTGGAGTTCTGTAGGCTTCTTGTACGTTCATCGGCATCTCTCTCTTTAAGTTAGGGAAGTTTTCCTCCATAATTTTGTTGAAGATGTTTACTGGCCCTTTAAGTTGCAAATCTACACTCTCATCTATACCTATAATCCTTAGGTTTGGTCTTCTCATTGTGTCCTGGATTTCCTGGATGTTTTGGGTTACACGTTTTTTGCATTTTGTATTTTCTTTGACTGTTGAGTCGATGCTTTCTATGGAATCTTCAGCACCTGAGATTCTTTCTTCCATCTCTTGTATTCTATTGTTTATGTTTGCATCTATGACTCCTGATTTCTTCCCAAGGTTTTCTATCTCCAAAGTTGTCTCCTTTGTGATTTCTTAGTTGTTTCTACTTCCTTTTTTAGTTCTTGGATGGATTTGCTGAGATCCTTCACTTGTTTGTTTGTATTTTCCTGTATTTCTTTAAGGTATTTTTGCATTACCTCTTTCAGGATTTCTGCCTGTTGACCTACGTTCTCCTGCATTTCTCTGAGCAATTTTTGTGTTTCCTCCTCATGGGAATCCATCTGTTGATCCATCATCTCCTGCATTTCTTTAAGCAGTTCTCGTGTTTCCTTTGTAAGGGCATCTAACCGTTGATTCATTTCTTTAAGCAATTTTTGTGTTGCCTCCTTATGGGCATCCGTCTGTTGACCCATATCCTTCTGCATTTCTTTATGCAATTTTTGTGATTCCTTTGTGAGTGCATCTACCCGTTGATTCATCTCATTAAGCGATTTTTGTGTTGTCTCCTTGTGTGCCTCCATCTTTTGATCCATGTTCTCCTGCATTTCTCTAAGCGATTTTTGTGTTTCCTTTGTAAGGGCTTCTAACCGTTGATTCATGGTCTCCTGTAATTCTTTATTAGATTTATTTGTGTCCTTCTTGTGATCCTCTAATAGCATCATGAGAAGTGATTTTAAATCCAGATCTTGTCTTTCGGGTGTGGTGGGGTATCCAGGACTTGCTGCTGTTGGAGAGTTGGGTTCGGATGGTGCCATATTACTTTGATTTCTGTTAGTAACGTTCCTAAGTTTGCCTTTTCTCATCTGGTTACCTCTGATGTTAGTTGGTCTTGCTGTCACTGGCTGTTGGTTGGACCTCCTGTGAGCCTGCAAAGCTATTTCTGCCCCCCCCCCCCCCGGTTTACCAGGACTGGGGCCTGCCCTGCTCCTGAGTGACTTTGGAGCCCTGATGTGCCTTGCCCCAAGTGATGTTATATTGGGGAGTCCTTGCACATCCAAAGGCTCAGTGTAGTGAATTCCTGGAGCAGAGGTCGCCAAAGGGAGGCTGGTAGGCTCCTGCCCTGTGCAGGGGTGTGTGATCTCTCCTAGAGTGCGGGGCGGGGAGGGGGCGTCCCTCTGCCAGCCAGAAGTCCCACAGCAGAGCTGGCGCGCTGTTTACTGCAGATCTGCCCAGAACTTGGGAGCAGCGTACACACAAGCCACCCGAGACCCAAGAGATATTATGCCTGTCTGTCTCAGAGCCTGGCAGTCCCAACTTCCCGGCCACTGGAGCAAAGATGGCGGAGTGCACTCTGCACTCTCTCCGTGGCACTGGTCACCCTGCAGAGGCGATGGCCTGCAGATCTGGCACCCAGACGACCACAGCGTTGTCCTGTTCTTGGGAGAAGGTGGAAGCCCCAGCAGGCCGTGTCCCAAGCGATGTTATATTGGGGAGAACCTGGGTACCTATCTCTTCAGTGCAGTCTACCGGAACAGAGGTCGCAGAAGGCAAAATGGAGACTTCTAACACTCAGAAGAAGCAAGAGCTCTGAGTAATAGACAGATCACTGAGATGGCCATCTAGCAAGCAGAACCTACGCCTGGGCTAAGCCTTCAGAGAAGGGCAGCCCTAACAATGACTTGACATCAACTTAATGAGACCTTAATCCAGTGCCACCAAATATTTTACTTGTTTATTTTATTTTATTTATGTAGGTGGGATCTCGGTGTCAGAGTATACCATGGAGAAGATTAGGAGAGATTTGGTTCTCTCCTTTCACCATGTAGGCTCTGAGGACCCCACTCAGGTTTTCAGGCTTGGCAGCAAGCACCTTAACCTACTGAAATATCTCATTGGCCCTAAAAATTATTCAAACTCACATTTTCTTAACATTCAGTTATAGCAAGGTCATATATAATTTAGATGATAAACAACCAACTGAGCATATCCCAGACTCCCCAGACTCAAAAACTGGAAGATAAGAAATGTTTGTTGTTTTAAAGCTATTATAAAAATTTTGTACACTCATACAATCAAATAAACACTCCTGCTGAAAGCAAATTATTTAAATATATACTTATGCATTTTTATTTATACATGCAAATTTAATTGTAATAGCATAAAATATAATTACAGAATCATGTGCTTGTTATGATTCAACTTTTGTTTTTAAAGGTCCAAAATTATGGTTTGTTTATATGTTTGTTTGAATATGAAAGAAAATTCAGAATGAGTCATATCCAACAGCTAATGCTGCTTGCCTCAACAGTGTGGGAACAAAAAAACAGTTGCAAATTTCTCCCATTCAGTTAGTACCAACTCTAGTGTGAGGCAAATCTGCAAACGTATACTAGCTACATCATATGAAGAAGAAATGCCAGTCTCGCCATTCGAAATACACAGAGATTAAACCGCAGAAGAGTTAGAGGACACCAACTGCATTTTTAGATTCCAACATTTGAACCAGTTTTGGAACAATTGTTTTTCCTTCATTTTTAACCTCTCTTTTACTTTTGTAGTGTCATAAAAGAAAATGAGATCATTTAGCGTAAAATGTATATAGCCAGACTTTATGAAGATGGTGCAAAGCTGTTGAGGGATACTCTGTTCTTTACCAGGTTTCACTCGGCTGCTTCATTGTGAAGTCTGCTCAGAGCACTGTGAAAAACAGGAAACTCATACTCATTCATGCCTTTCATCGCAGTATGGTAAAGAGCGTTGTCATCCTGTTGAAACGATGACGGTTTAATGCCATCTTTACCGTGGGAGAACAGATTGAAGATGTTCAAGTTCTATCTCTAGGCAAGGCAGTCATGGAACACCTGGTCTATGCTGAAGACAGGAATGGAGCTCACCTGCCCTGTTCTCTACCAGTTAGCTGACACTTGACCCCTGAAAGACAAGTTGGTAGAATTGAAAGAAGTGATCATGCAACCCCCAGCAAAACACACACACACACACACACACACACACACCCCTCTGTTTAGGACCTTCACATCAACATCATTGTGGGCATCATGGTGGGTCAGTGTGTAGAACCTCTGAAGAGCATCATTTTTGCAACAGAGCAATGAGCTAGAATTTTGCATAATTTCCACTGGCAAAAAGCAGGCTCATCCTAGAAAACCAGAGGACTCGCTGATTCCACAAGCCTTATCTTCATCTCCACCCTGGACAGGTTAGAAGATTCTACAGGTCAACTTAAGGCACCAAAGATGTCCACCAATACAGAAGTATCCTGGCATTTTTATTTTTTGAGACCTGTTTTCAGACAACCCAGGTTGGCCTTTAGCGCACAGTGTAGTCCTCCTTCCTAATCCTCTTGAGTGCTGGAATTACAGCCCTGTATCACCACACTGGCTCATGCAATGTTAGGATGGAACCCAGAGCCTTGTATTTATGCTATAAAATTTTTATTTAGAGGATGATGGAAGTTAAGAATCACCAACCTTCCTCATAAACTCTAAGTCAAGATGGCCAGCCCCATGCAACCCTTGAAAGGAAAGAAAAGATATAAACGAAAGGAAAGTACAGTCCCCTAGCTCACTGAACACTTTTTCTCTAAGGTAGCTAGGCAGACATTCAATAATTATTTTTATTATTTTTTCCAAACAAGTTTTTTTTTCCTTTTTCCTGAGTCAATCCTTGATTGATTTGATTTTGTGTGTGTGTGTATGCATATTAGTGTCATAATGTATATTTAGAGGTCAGACGTCAACTTACGGGAGTTCTTGGTCTCCTTCTATGTGGGCT
Organism: Tokudaia tokunoshimensis; assembly: GCA_036184795.1. Lineage (NCBI taxonomy): Eukaryota > Metazoa > Chordata > Mammalia > Rodentia > Muridae > Tokudaia > Tokudaia tokunoshimensis. The sequence continues at coordinate 40,366,849 of BTHU01000003.1, forward strand.
CTAGCTCAAACCTGGGTCTGCAGGCTGCACTGCAGGTGCATTTCCTACTGAGCATCCTTCCTGGGATTGATGGAGATTTGTATCTTCTTTTGCTTCTGTTAAGTTATGACTGAGATGACAAATTGCTTCCTTCTCTGTATTCTCCGTTATTCTTAAGTCATTTTTTAAAGGCTGGCATCTGAGCTCCTTAACAGAGATGCCATCTGAAGTACAAAAACATGGTGGTTATACCTAGTCTTTTTGTGTGATTATGTAGATAGGAATGACTCCCCCCACCTTACTCTCTGTCTCCCTCTCCCCCCCTTCACACACACACACACACACACACACACACATCTTTGCACTTCCTTCTTTCTTATCCTCTTCCCACATCACTGCTCTTCTGCTGCCTTGACTGTCTAGGAGCACTTGTGTTCCTCTTCATCTCTGCATACCACCTCCAAAGTCTCAAGTCAAAAAGCCATTGGAATTCAGGAGTCAAACAAACCTTTAGCCAGGCCACCAATCATTGGCAACCTGCCTGCGCCTATGCAGTATGAGCAATTGTTCACTTGACACCCATGACCTAGGAGACAGACTCTGGGGAAGCTAGTGACTCATTCTATGACACATCTGGGCAAGTAGAAAAGCCCAGGAGGTGCCTACGTATAATAATCAGGAGTTATTGACTTCTGCTGGGGTCAGGAGCAAGATTTATTAGCCTAAGAGATAAATATTGACTGAAAATTGGGATAGTTCTTCTTCCTCTCAGAAACCTGGTAAATTACTCAGACTGCCATTCAGACACTTGGAAACATGGAATTGTAGTCCAGTTTTATGTCCATTTTTAGTTATAGGCCTCCTGAGGGGGGGAAAAATCTTTGCACTATATTTTTCAAGGATATTTAAAAATCCTGCTAATTATTTGTTCATTTTTATCTATTCTAAGTCTCCCTGGCCAGGAGCCCTTCATTACAGAATAGTAAGTTTCCATGTCCTTGAGCCTCCTTGCCCCACGATCATCAGTGTGAAGCTCTGAGTAGAGTACTGATTTTAACCCTTCTCATGTGTAGATTTCTATTCCATCTTCTGCCCATTTTCTCTGGTTCCTAATATGACAGTCTTCTTACCAACTCTGTGAGCTCTCTTTCCCGAGAAGCATTATTCAACAATGCCCCAGTCTCCAAGAGCTGATTTGATTCCAGCCATCTAGGTCCTGACCCCTTTGCCCTATGGCTTCATGTGGTTTGGATTTGCCTTTAGATGTCAGTTTTATTTATTCTCCTCTCCTTCTGGATGTCGGAGAATGGTGACCTCAGAGCACTTACTCCCCTTCCTTTACCTAGAGCTCCTCTCCTTCATCTAAAGTCTGAGGGAGAGCCCCAGATTATATTAAAAGCTACATGGTGGTGAGATTCTGGGGTTCCAAAGCTGTATTCTTCGTTTCAATGTACTCCTCTCTGAACTGAAAAATTTTACACTTTCTACATCCTGTTCTTGCTAAGTCGGAGTGTGTCTAAGGTTCTTACATCTCCCTCATTCCAATAAATTACTAACAGTACTCATCCCAGGGACTTTGAAATACCTGAAAACCGTTCCTGGCATTAACAGGGCATATTGGAGCTTTCAGGGCTGTGTTACATTTTACCTCTTTTCTTATTGTATATTTAAACTTTAATTCTCTCAAGTTTTCGGAGACAGCCATGTTTGCCAAAGACCCATTGTAGAAGTTTGTCTTTCTCTATAAGCTTTTGCTTCCCCCACACTTGTTTCTTTGGAGGCCTCTACAGCTTCATAATTGCAGAAGATGCCACCTCTGTGTGTTTAATTCTTTTTGAGAAATGCCATCAAGCTTGGACAAGCGAAGGTAAAGTACTGCAGTCAGCAGGCTGCCCAGGTGGCAGATGGGAGGTCCCAATAGAAATGCTGACCTGTGGCTTGAGCTTTTTCTTGTAGTAACACATTTTCTCAGCAAGTAACATTTGAGTGCATGTCAGCTCTGCAGTGTCCTGAAATAGACGTTGGCTTTCTTTTGGCTGAAGTCTGCACAGCACTTCTTCATGCTTCCATGCTCATGCTTTCCATTGTGCTTTTGGCCATTAAGATTGGGGATGAGGAGGGGGGAGGGAGTGGAGTGGACAGAAACAGAGTGGCCAGCAGCTTATGGTTCCCTTAATGTGCTGGACAAAGAAGCTGTGAACAGAAGACATCCTCAAGGATGGAATGAAGCCCATTCTTGGGGCTTAGTTCACTCAGGAAGAAGCCTTGCCTTAGGAATGAGTTTTCCCACACAATCAACAGCAAAAAAACCCTTGATCCAATGAGGCTGAAAATTAATCAGCTGCCACAAGGTGGCGAAATCACATTGAGGTCCTTCCTGCTCTTTCCCCCTTAGATGCCTGTTCATGTCAACTGAGTGAGGACAAAGGTATCATTTTTACATTTAAATAAAAACCACTTATCACTCAGATTTACAAACCATTTCGATGCATGCTGATAGATAGCTATCTGGGTATAGTGCATAAGTAAGTTAGGTCACAGCCGTTGGGTAAAAAGCAGAATGGTACATTTTGTTTTCTTACAGCAGCCCTGAGAAAACCAATGCTCTCCCTTTATCTGATGCCCATTTGCTCATTGTGGATGGATTTGGCTTCGTGTGATACACTCTTCTTTAAAATGTGTTTGAAGATCAAGAACAGAAAGACAGACAGATTTCAGAGCTTGTCATGAAACTTTTTGTGAAGTTCTTTTGTGTGTGTGTGTGTGTGTGTGTGTGTGTGTTCAAAGTAGATATGAGTTTGCAAATGATACCAAAGGAATTGTAAATGTCTATCATAAAAAAAATGTCTAGGTCCATTCATGGCCACACATGGTGGAACTGCACATGGTGCATGAGATCTGTCTGATCGCTATATTCAAATCCAGACACATCCGTTATGTTCTTAAGCTCTGTGAATCACTTGGATCATATTGAGAACAATACTATAAAGCATTGATATTAGGATGAATTGGGTGAATGGCAATCAACATAGCTGCTTCTAGTTCAACACACAGTTGGATGTCTAGGTTGTACATGCAAAACCTCTGACAGTGACATTTGGGACTAATTAAACCAACTCTCATAAAATACATCGTCATTTCCTATGTAGCTTTTATAGTGGACCCTTACCATGCCTGGTTTGTTCTACAGATGAACAAGAAATAAGCCTATAAGTGTGTTAGGGCAGAGAATCAATATTTTTATGCTCTTTATGGAGTAGCATGTTAGCATGATGGTGAAAACGCTGATAGAAACTGGGAGTATTATTAAAGAGAGACCAGGGAAATGGACACTTGTGAAGAAAAGGAACTTTCATGTGTCTAGTTCCTCAACATCCCACACTGAGGCCTTCACAGCACAGGCCTGACCATTTGCAGAGGTCACACAGTATCTGGACTTAGCTATGTTTTCCTAATGGGTTTTTCATATCAGCTGGTACCCTTGCAAGCATCAGCTTTGAGGTCTGATACTACCGCATGACTTCCTAGACTAGTGGTCCTCAAACTTCTTAATGCTGTGATGCTTTAATACAGCATCTCTTGTGGTGGAGACCTCCAACCATAAAATTATTTTTTCTTGCTACTTCATAACTATAATTTTGCTAATGCTATGAATCATGATATAAATATTTGATATGCAGGATGTCTAATATGTGACCCTTAAAGGGCTCACAACCTATAAGATGAGAAATGTTGGCCTAGACAATGAAACTTTTTAGGGCTTGCTATGTCAGACAGCCAAAATAGCAGTTTAAGATGAAGATTATAGTCTGCGATGGGACCTGATCCTGTGCCACAGTGCTCCATACCCTAATAGGATCAGGACAGAGCTGGTCTCCCAGGAGTGCCTACACACTGGCGAACACAGGTAAGACCACCACTTCTCTTCAAATCCTTGGCCCAAGAGGGATGCTCCCAGAGCCATCAGGACACAGAAATCAAGGAGCAACTGGGAACAGGATCCTTCTGGTTTCTGTCTGCACCCCTGAGCTCACCCTGTACCAGAGCTCTCTATACCTACATTCCTTCCTGAGAGAACTGGACTCCCAGGAGTACTGACACAGAGACTTGCAGGAGAGACAAGCCACAGTCAGAGACAGCACAATCCAGAGATAACCAGATGGCAAAAGGCAAAGACAAAAACATAAGCAACAGAAAACAAGGTTACTTGGCATCATCAGAACCCAGTTCTTCCACCACAGTGAGCCCTAGTTACCCAACACACCAGAAAAGCAAGACTCAGATTTAAAAAAAATCACATCTCATGATGATGATAGAGAACTTTAAGAAGGACATAAATAACTCCCTTAAAGAAATACTAGAGAACACAGATAAACAAGTAGAAGCACTTAAAGAGGAAACAAAAAAATCCCTTAAAGAATTACAGGAAAATACAACAAAACAAGTGAAGGAACTGAACAGGACCTAAAACTAGAAATAGAAATAATAAAGAAATCACAAAGGGTGACAAACCTGGAGATAGAAAACCTAGGAAAGAGATCAGGAGTCATAGGTGCAAACATCACCAACAGAATACAAGAAACAGAAGAGAGACTCTCGGGTACAGAAGATACCATAGAAAACATTGACACAACAGTCAAAGAATATGAAAAAATGCAAAAAGCTCCTAACCCAAAACATCCAGGAAATCCAGGACACAATGAGAAGACCAAACATAAGGATACTAGCTACAGAAGTGAAGATTCCCAAATATCTTCAACAAAATTATAGAAGAAAACTTCCCTAACCTAAAGAAAGAGATGCCCATGAACATACAAGAAGCCTACAGAACTCCAAATAGATTGGACCAGAAAAGAAATTCTTCCCATCACATAATAGTCAAAATATGAAATGCACGAAACAAACAAAGAATATTAAAAGCAGTAAAGGAAAAAGGTCAAGTAACCTATAAAGGCAGTCCTATCAGAATTACACCAGACTTCTCACCAGAGACTCTGAAAGTGGGCAAATGTACAGACCCTAAGAGAACACAAATGCCAGCCCAGACTACTATATCCAGCAAAACTCTCAATTATCATAGATGGAGAAACCAAGGTATTCTATGACAAAACAATTTACACAATATCTTTCCACAAATCCAGCCCTACAAAGGATAATAGATGGAAAACGACACCACAAGGAGGGAAACTATACCCAAGAAAAGCAAGAAAGTAATTTTTTTTTCTGAGACAGGGTTTCTCTGTGTAGCCCTGGCTGTCCTGGAACTCACTTTGTAGACCAGGCTGACCTCGAACTCAGAAATCCTCCTCCCTCTGCCTCCCAAGTGCTGGGATTAAAGGCGTGCGTCACCACCGCCCGGCTAAGAAAGTAATTTTCTATCAACAAACTCAAAAGAAGATAACTACACAAACATAAATAATAACATAAAAAATAACAGGAAGCAACAGTCACTATTCCTTATTATCTCTTAATATCAATAGACTCAATTCCCCCTATAAAAAGACATAGAAAAACAAACTGGATATGTAAACAGGACCCAGCATTTTGCTGCTTACTGGAAATGTGTTAAAGCCAGATACTACCTCAGAGTAAAGAGCTGGAAAACAGTTTTCTAAGCAAATGGTCCTAAGAAACAAGCTAGAGTAGCCATTCTAATATCAAATAAAATCAACTTTCAACCAAAAGTTATCAAAAAGGTTAAGGAAGGACACTTCATACTCATTAAAGGAAAAATCTACCAAGAAGAGCTCTCAATTCTGAATATCTATGTTCCAAATGCAAGGCCACCCATGCTCATAAAAGAAACTTTACAAAATCTCAAAGCATACATTGCACCTCACACATTGTGGGAGACTTCAACACCCCACTCTCATCAATGGACAGATCATGCAAATACACACTAAACAGACACAGTGAAAGTAACAGAAGTTATTGATCAAGTGGATTTAACAGATATCTATAGATCATTTCATCCTAAAACAAAAGAATATACCTTCTTCTCAGTACCTCATGGTACCTTCGCCAAAACTGACCATATAATTGGTCACAAAACAGGCCTCAACAGATACAAGAAAATTGAAATAATCACACACATCCTGTCAGATTACCACAGACTAAGGCTGGTCTTCAATTGCAAAAAAAAAAAAAAAGAAAGAAAGAAAGCCCACATACACATGGAAGCTGGCCTACTCAATGATGACTTGGTCAAGGAAGAAATAAAGAAAGAAATTAAAGACTTTTTAGAATTTAATGAAAATGAAGGCACACCATATCCAAACTTATGTGGCACAATGAAAGCAGTGCTAAGAGAAAAATTCAGCTCTGAGCGCCTCCAAAAAGAAACTGGAGAAAACAAACACTACCAGCTTAATAGCACACCTGAAAGCTCTAGACCAAATTTAGCAAATACACCCAAGAGGAGTAGACTGTAGTAAATAATCAAACTCAGGGCTGAAATCAACTAAGTAGAAACAAAAAGAACTATACAAAAAAAAATCAACCAAACCAGGAGCTGGCTCTTTGAGAAAATCAACAAGACAGACAAACCCTTAGCCAGACTAACCAGAGGGCACAGAGCCAGTATCCAAATTAACAGAATTAGAAATGAAAAGGGAGATATAACAACAGAAACTGAGGAAATTCAAAAAATCATCAGATCCTACTACAAAAGCCTAAACTCAACAAAACTGGAAAATCTGGATGAAATGGACAATTTTCTAGACATATATCTAATACCAAAGTTAAATCAAGATCAGACAAATCATCTAAACAGTTCAATAACCCTTAAAGATATACAAGCAGTCATTAAAAGTCTCCCAACCAACAAAAGCTCAGGTTCAGACGGGTTTAGTGCAGAATTCTATCAGACCTTCAAAGAAGACCTAATACCAGTACTCTTCAAACCATTCCACAAAATAGAAATAGAAGGAACACTACCCAATTCATTCTATGAAGCCACAATTTCACTGCATGAAATGGAGATAGAATGGTTTCTGTCTAATCAGGAACCTGTCAGTTTCCTTCCATAGAGAAATTCATAAGAGATTTTTTTCTACTTCTATCATGTTTAATGTTCCAAATAGAATTTAAAAACTTGTTGAGTGCATATTACTTTTAGCTTCAAAAGATATTATGTATATTTAAGATGCATTTAACTATTATTAATTATTTAGATGACTTAAAAAATCTCAATACTGAGTTCTATATTTTAAAATAAATTTTATTAGTTTAACAAAAAAGATGAAGATTATATTAATTGATGATTACATAGCTTCCATGAATGTCATTCCTGAGTGTATATAGGAATACAGGCATGGAACTATATAGCCAAACCAAGCTCTGACAGACCACAGGGTTTTAGGATAAGTTTTATTAAGAATATTCATATATTCATGTCTTTTGTCATCAATATCAATACATATAATTCATATGGATCAAGTATATAGTATAGGCAAGGCCCTGGCCAATAACTTCATTCTACAAACAAAACGTTAGCATAGTAAGAGGCATAGAGCTTAGTTCTTAAAGCTTATAGCCTATCTAGAAAACCTCAGCTTGGTCTTCATTAAAAGAAATACAGTATCCCTACCAGGGGATCATATATTCAACTGTTTATTAATTTTTTTCCAAAGATTGGGTGACTTATGTTTTTCTATGAAAACTAAGTATCTCAAATCTATTGTTTGAACTTTTAATGAGGGAAGATTCAACTTAGAACTTAAAATATGAATAGCATGTTTTCACAGTACAGCAGTTGGGTAGTTTTGTTGTTTTGGAATGGCTAATGTTCTACCTATTAGTGAGAACCTTTATTGCCTAAAACAAGAATCCCAAACTTTCAGGTTTTATACTAGAAGCTGCAAGCCCTTTTGCCGTCATCTTCTTGTAAAGCATTCTTGAAGGTACTGTTTTATTAGCAAAGGAAAACCAAGACTGCTGTAAAGAAACAGCAGCTACTGGAGTTTTCTTATGTTTGTTTGATACATGGTTACACAGCCATTGTAGCACTGAGCCACTTGAAAACTCATTGATCCAAAGCTGGGAGTTTTCAGGGCAACTCTTGTAAATTCTTCCATAACAGAGTCATATCGGGTAGTTTACGACAAGCTCTGGAGCAGTCACTGGTAATAACTAGGAATGATTCACAGAGCAAAAGGAGACACACTCCTGCAGGGACACACTCATGGGGACAGATTAGAGGACATGATATGTCACTAGAGCAGATATTCTACCACTAGCAAGTCAGTCTGGGGGACAATTGGGTGTTAGCATCGCAGTGTCCCTTCACTACCTCTTTGATGGAATAGCAGCTTGTGTGGGTGTGGTGGGGGGGCAAATAAGGTTTAAACTGGGTTTCAGGGAGTCCTCCTGTCTCTTCCCCAACTCCAGAAAAGCAGATCTGAATGTCTGACTCACATATTGGACTTTTGAGCAAGGCTGTATTTAAAGTAAAGGCCTAAGTACTCTACAAAGAATGCATTTCTTTTAAGCACTGTAATGGAAAGGGTTCAAATTGGAGAACCAAGGAAAAGGAGATAAACAGAGAGTTAAAGTCACTCTTGGAAAAAACCCAAAGAACAAAACAGTTGGTTTATGAGACTTTCATGAGACACCATGCTTGGAAAGGATGAATGCAGTAAGTTGGAGATCAATTCCAGTAGTAGTAAAAGATCTGTCATACTCTACGATAGAAGTCATGCAAATGATGATCGTTGAGAAAATAAAGGAAAGGGGGAAAGTGAAATAAAGGGGATGGAAAGAAACATTCCCTTCTTCCTGGAACTTTTAATCTTCGAGGTACCAAGACAAAACTCTGTGTTACTCTGTTTTCACAAGTAACCAATAAATTGTTCCTGGTCTCATGAGCAGTTCTATGTGTTAACTTGGGTAGGCTATAAAGGCCAATTGTTGGTTCAATACTAGCTCCAAACTTGTAAAGGAAGGTTGTTTGCTAGAAGAAATGACCATCATCACTGCCCAAAATCAAACAAAGCAAACTGCCTTCTACAAGTAAGTGGGCATCATTCTTTGTATCTGTCTCCACAGACTCATATTTTGAGCATGAGTCATTTGGCTGGTGGCACTGTTCTTGGAAGCTGTGGAACTTTTAGGAAGTATAGTCTACTGATGCTAGATGTGAGTCTTTAAAGGTAAATGTATAACTTGGTATCTGGTTCTGGCTCTTTTTTCTGTTTTCTGATTCATTGTGATATAAAGAGCCTCTCCCACATGTAGTTCTATATAGATTCCAGACCATGCCAGAGTGTTGATTCTCAGCAACTATCCGTGACCATGATGCAGTGCTCATAGCCTCTGACCATGACAGAGTAATGATATACTCTGCTTATGATGGAGTGATGGTATTCTCTGGAACCATGAACCAAAATGAATGTCTCCTTTTAATAACTGCTGTCACATGAATGCACAAATAACAAATATAATGGGTTTCTTTTAATCACACACAGATCAAGAAAAAAAAGCAAAAGAAAATAAAAAACAAACAAACAGAAAACAGCCTTAAGAATGAACTAGAGATGTTTCAGCAGTTAATAGAACTAGCTGCTGTTCTAGAAGATTCAGATTGGATTCTCAGCACTAGCTGCTATTCTAGAAGATTCAGATTGGATTCTCAGTATGCACATGTGGCTCAGAGCATGTATAACTCCAGTTTCAGAGGATCTGAAACCCTCTTCTGGCCTCAATGGGTAATGCTTGCATGTTGTTCACAGACACACAGGCATGCAAAATACCCATATACATAAAATAAAACCAACTGTAAAAAAAAACATTGCTGAGGTCTCCAAAAGAGGTCATTCTTTTCTCATATCACAATGTGGAAGCTGTCTAAGCTTGTGTTCTGCTGGTCTATCCTACTGACTTCAGAGGCCAGACAGCAACATCATCATCAATTCTGTCTACACATCCTCGAGAGTGAGTGTGTGCGCGCACATGCGTGCACACACAAACACACACACACACTAATGGAACCCTTTTATTTCTAGGTGGAGTGACTCGGTGTCACTACCCCTTTCTGGCCTTGGCACTGCAAGAGCATGAGCTAAATGAAGCTCTAATCACTCTGAGTCACCAGGTGACAGGGAACAGAGCCCTTTCTTCGGTTGACCTGACTGAGAAGTCAGTTTTTTGTTGTTCTAAATTTTGAAACAGAGCCAACTCTGTGTCTTGCAGGATCTGGTGAGTGGAAACCTCAACCTTGCCAGAGCAAACGCTAAGATTCATAGCAGGTGTTCAGTAGTGGGGTTGTGAACCAGAGGAAATTGTTCACAGAATGTAAAAGGGCAACACGGTGTTTTCAGTATCAAAATGCCTGACAGTGAAATCAGTTCTGAGAGTCTTTACTAGGCAGCATGCTTTGGATGATGCTGATTTACAATATTGTCCGTAATACTTTCTTTTCTCTCCGGATGTTAATTACCGAGAGCAAATAAATAAATAAAATTCTAATAGCATAGCAAATGAGAGGAATATTTATCTAATATTTCCTTATAACTGGTTCATTATGATGCATCCTGAGGTTTGTCTAACCTATGATGCTTTTATTAATTTCTGGTCTCCATCAGCTCACTTCTTTGTGCGTGGACAGGAGGATGCTAGAGATCAAACCCAGGGACTCATGCATACTAGGTGAAGCACTCTACCATTGAGCTACATTCCCAATCTATTTGCTGTCCTTAGTCTAATTAAAATGGTATCTCTTCAATAAAGCCTTATCAGATGCAACCAATTGTAATTAATTGCCCATTCCCACTAATACTGAATTGTACTTCAAGTATAGTATTTACCACCCTCTGACTAATGGCATGATAGCTTATGTTTGTATCCCGTCCCGTCAGATTCTAATCTCCTTTCAATTTGGAACCATAGGTTATTTTTCTTAATATCTTCCACAGGGTTTAGTACAAGATTTTAAATTTAGATTAAACTCAGTGAATTCTCACTGAATGAAATTATGCTAAAGAAGGCTAAAGGCTAAAAATCTAATTGTTTAGGTTGGGGAGATGGCTTAGTAAGAAAATGACTTCAGTACACAAGCTGGGTGGCTGGATTTTGTATTTCTAAAACCCAATTAAGAGACTAGATGCAGCAAAATTCATATCTGCAACCACAGTGCTTCTACTGTGAGATGGGAGACAGACAGGAGACTTCTCAGATGCTCAAAGGCAAGCTGGCCTGAGAAATGCAATCCAGTGTCAGAATCAAAAGAGCCTGCCTCAAAAAAAGAAGCGAGAACTGACCAATGAGCTCACTCCTGAAAAGTTATCCTCTGATCTCCTCATGTGTTCATACATACCCACTATATATAAATATATGTGTGTGTAATTATTAATAACTATATCAATAATAATAACCAAATTTTGGAACATTTACAATGAAACAAATAATAATTACTCACATGCTTCTTAAAATTTACATCTGTGTGATAGGTACTGTTATCTCTTTTATAGACAGAAATCTGCCATTGAGAGACATGCAGTACCTTGCCTGAGTTCATGCAGCTCATAACCCTATTCTGCTGGCATACATAAGCCTAGATTTTGCTTCCTTTTACAGAAAAGTAGACATTTTATTAGTCCATTCTTCCACTTCATTTTTCTGTTGTAGGGTAGTCCATCCAAAGATTGGAATATTAAATTTGAAGCACTCAAAAGATTATGTTGGTAGGATGAAGAAGGGGGTGTGGGGTGTGGGGAGAAGACTATTCAAGGTTGAGGAAGGCAAACAGCAAACATGGTGGAAACAGATAACACCGCTGTAGCAGCCGCTCTCACCCTCTCAACCATCAGTGTAGAGAAGGGACAAAGAGAGGAACATGGGGAGAGGAGGAAAGGACCAGGCCATTGTGTATGCTGCTGGGCAAGGATGAGAATGAACTGTGAGATTTCCTGCCTTTGGATCCTTAGGGATGGTGGTGGGGAAAAATATTCAAATAACATCACGGATGCTACATGTCAGGGTAGCTAAGCTAAGCTGCAGATTACTTTTTAATAAAAGTAGCTTTGGAAGTTGCCTTTGTCTTTTATCCTTCTTATTTGCTGTATTTGGTGGAAATGCTGTCATTAGCATTAATTGAAAGAAAGTGCCCGAGATGCTTAAATCTTTGTCAGGGGAAAAGAGACTCCTCCAGATCAAAGAGTCAACGTTTTGCTCTGATGAAAAGATAATCCCATTTCGATGACTCGCTGCAATTGATTTCTTGCTTGCAACCCCATCATCCATGGCAGATGGTCTTGAATGTAACCAACACCTTAACAAGTACTTCATGTGTGACTAGTATGTGCTTTCACTGAATGGTACATCACAGGGAATGAAAGGACTAAAGACAAGTTGTTCTTTCCATTGAAGAGCACATACAGGCAAAGTACATTACAGAATCCAGACACTAAAGTAGCACTGAAAGTATATGAATGTCAGAAGATAGCAGTGGGAGGTGGTCCAACATAATACAGACAAGCTAGAAAGGATACAAGAGCAAAGAGATGACTGTCAGCAAGACATTGTCAGCATGGGCAGAGGACCTAAAAGTTGTTGAAAATTAATAATAATCTATCTACATATCGTGTTACCATTGCTTTTCTCTGTGTGACTTAGTTTCTCTATGATGATAAAGCTAATAGCTATGAAAGCGAAGATGAGGAAGTAGGGTATCTACCAAGATCTCTTACCTAGCCATCTTCATATTTCCTAGTAGACAAAGGATGCCATCTAGTACTATTGGTTTGCTTCTAGTAGACATTGTTATTCTGGCCTAGGATGTCAGAGCCAGAAGATGAACATGGCATAGCTGAGATAATCAGTGGCCTATTGGTCTATCTCATTACTTGGTCTTATCTTGAGTCATGAGTGTCTGGTCCTTAAAGTCATCTGTGTAGTAGAGTGTGTCAATGTGCGAAGAATTAGGAAGATGGAAACTGCAAAATCATGTGTTCTGTAACACTCATAAATTATCTGATCAAAACCTTTATGTGGAGAAAAGATATAGATAGGAAACGAGCAGCTGAAGTAACTGTTAGAGACCCAGCTGAAGCTTACCAGGTCCCTGAGATGTGGGTGAGAGATGATTTCAATTCTCCATTGGCTCAAGCTAACATAATAGATTTAGGTTACTTTCAATGAAAAACATTTGACCAAAGAAGATGAGAGTAGATGTTACTGGCAAAAGGGGGATGCAGCTTTAAGGGGAAAAAAAATAGAACAGTCAAACTATATTTTAAAACAAGCAGCAAAAATGATGAGGAAAAGAAGCAACATGTTTTAAGACATTATAGGCTGACATGTTGACCCAGTAAGTAAAGTTGCTTGCTGCCAACCCTGATGACCTGAGTTCAATCCCTGGAACCGTCAACTCCTGCAAGTTTTGGTCGGAGTTGGTATATAGGGATGGATGTGTAACACCCACCTTCCAATATAAATAAATAAATGTAGTAAAAATAAAACTCTAAAAAGAAATTATGGTCCAAATATGGACTCAAGATTATTTTATGTTCCACTTATATGTTTACTAACTTACCAAGCAGACACAGTTACTAAAAAAAAAAACAAAACCAAACCAAAACAAAACAAAAACAATGAACTGACCAGTAGAAGGTTATTTCATACTTGTGTCTGTAAAAGTCTCCTAGGAGTTGAACAAAGGCTGGAATGGTAAAATGTCTACTGTGGCATCCAATAGCAGCCAAAATGGAAATTGAATTTCAATCATGATTGACAAAGTACAATGGAATGTGGCTGTTGATGAAAAAAACCAAAACAAACAAACAAAAAAACCAAACCAAACCAAACTAAACCAAACCAAAACAAAACAAAGCACCAGATCTTGACAGCTTTAAATTCTCAGTTGTGAGGAATGAGAGTGTGATGCTGTAATGACTTCAGAACTGATGGGTCAGATGACAGCCAGCAGACACTGGTTATTTTTGTGGTAAGTGATTTATGCTTGTGCGCGCACACATGCTATCCTGTCTGAAAAGTATGGAATCAGGAGGCAGACTGTTCAAGATCAAATCCCAAGACTACTACCTGTTGGCTTTGAAACAATAAGCTCATTATTTCAAATTTTACAAGTTGATAAAAAAAAACAAAACAAAGCTTGCATTTGTTGTTACACAATATAAGCCGCCTAACACTCATTGGCTTCAAAACAGAAAACACGAGCTGGAGAGATTGCCCAGTGGTTAAGGGCATTGACTGCTCTTCTTCATGTCCTGAGTTCAAATCCCAGCAACCACATGGTGGCTCACAACCATCTGTAATGGGATCCGATATCCTCTTCTGGTGTGTCTGAAGAGGGTGATAGCGTACACACATACATAAAATGAATAGATATTAAACAAAACAAACAAAAACGACAACAAACAAAACCAGAAGCCATTTACTTTGCAGGCTGTTGTATGATTCAATTGGAGAATTCCTTATGACCCCAACTCAACTGCACTTTTTCAAGGATCTATGTCTTATCTCAACAAGCATGATACCGTGTGTGTGTGTGTGTGTGTGTGTGTGTGTGTGTGTGTGTTGTAGAATATCACTATATAGGCCTAGCCCTGGCTTGCCCAGAACTCGCAGATATCCACTTGCCTCTGACTCTGGAGATTAAAGTGTTACCTTTTTTCTTTTGTTAATGTCATAAAGGAGTCATTCAAGACTACATGTTTGCTAGTTTCTTATCATGGAGTAAACATGGTATTTTATAGCATTGTTTTTATTCACAACACAGAGTGTATCTGTATGTTAAAAGAAAAAATTTGCCCAGCAAAAATCATGGGAGAGACACAGGTCTAATCTCTCGCTTAATTTCTGTCTTTGCCTTACGAAGAAATTGTGCTGAACACTTCACATGCCCAGTTATGAAGAGAGGGCCGTGGATTCCATGATCTTAACACTTCATCTTTAATAAGCCCTGATCAGAATGTTCTCCCCAGTTTTATCTCAATAACCAAGACGAAAGGGCACACCATATTATTCACTTATATTTTTTAACAAAGAATGCCAGGGAGAAGCTCTGCTCAGCGTCAGCAAGAGCTTGAAAAGAGCTGTCAAAATAGATTGACCTAAAACACATCCCTCAAAGTGAAATGACTGCAAAGGCTAAATTAGTAGAAATATATTATCTGATGGATATTACCCACTTTAGTAATTTTCATGTATTTAAGTAATTAAGAATTAAGTAATTAAGAAAATTTTTTAAATTTTCATCAGTGATTATACCTCTTTATCACTTTTTTTCCTGAAACATGGGAATAAACAAACCTTCCTTTTCTGCCTCATTTCTGACTTGTGGATAATTACACCTCTTTTCCTTATTTTTCTGAAAGTTAAATTTTCCAAAATCGATATTTCAAAATGCAGGCTAACCTTATTTTTTAACTCTGAAACTATAGGATAAATTTTCATCTTTTATCTGTATGTTTGTAACAATCTAACTTCTTGTTATATAATTTTGGCTTCTTAAAAGTGTTCATATTCACTTTGTATCCAGAGATATTGCCTTTGTAAAATATATACCAGGCTATCCTGGGATTGCTATGGAGCTGAGGATGACTTTTAAGTTTTAATTTAATTTTCTGATTCTCTTCCCTTCACTTCAGGAGTCCTGGGGTTACAAACGGATGGCACCTTAGCTGGTATTATGTGAAGGGATTGAACCTGGAGCTTCCTGCCTGCTAGGCAATTACTCTACCAACTCAGCTGCATTCCCGGACCCACGCTCCATTTTAGATGCACAGTTCTAGTGTATTCTCACATTTATGAAACAGTGTTTTTCCAACTCAAGGTTGCAATTGGATTGATCTTTTCAGAAAGATGTAAGGTCTCAGTGTGGCACCTCTGACAGCTTTCATCCTAGACTATGATATGCCAACCAAACAATATGCAAAATGGTGTATAAGTAAAAGTATTTTATACATGGAAGTGTGTGTGAGTGGATGTGTGTGCATGTGTAAACATATGCATGTGTATATGGAAGCCAGAGGGCACTGGGGATGTTCCTCAGATAAAGGCCACCTTTGTTTTGAGACAGGGTCTCTCACTGGTCTGAAGTTCATCAAGAACCTTGACAAACTAGCAAGCCTCAGGGTGTCACTTGACTCTTGCTTCCTGAGCTGGGAATTACTATCATGTATCGCTCTGACCCACATCTCGTAGATGGGTTCTGCACATCAAACTCATGTTCTCATGCTTACCACACAAGGATTTTACCAGCTTAGTCACCTTCTCAGCCCTGTAAGATTCAGAACATCACATGCCTTTGTGAGCCCCTAGTTACCATCCCTGAAGGAATCTAAAGAGAGAAATGTGTTCAGGTGCCCCTACTTCAGTTAGCCACTACATTAGTTTGAGAATGGAAGAACTTTGAGACTAAACTGTCAACTATGGATTATTCTAGAATGTGGTGATCCACACAGCTGCCAGGATGTCCATCAACTTCACCTTTATCATGGCCTTTTGACACCCCACGCTTCTTTTTCTCATTAATTTATTTATTTATCTCCACCTTACACTTTGAATTCTACAGGTTCCTTATGGTATGGCCTCCCTAATTACAGAAGAACAAATGACTAATTAAAACAGATTTTACAGTAATTTGTTTTGAGCAATTTGGCACGAAATCATAAAAGTACTGCTAAATAAGAAAAGCAAACCTAACAATGAAAATGCATCAGAAATTTTAAAAAGTTAAAAAAAAAAGACCATGAAAAGGGAAAAACAACAGCACATTAAAATTCCAAACACTTTCCACTGTTTTTCAACATTAATAATACATGAATAACCCATTACAAAAGAATAGTCATGTTTGATTATTTTTTACCAGTTTGGTTTTAGGCAAATTGTTTTCGACCAAATTGGACACTAACAAATAGAAGCAGTGATCTGAGCCAAGACCCTTGAAATGTGGAGAGGATTAGCTGTTGGAGCGGCTGTAAACAAGCTGGATTTGATCTGGGTTTACTGACACAATTTATCTGAAATGTCTCAGATTCTGTCCATTCGTGGTATATCTCTCCCTATCTTCTCCTTGTGTGTCTCCCAGAAAGCTCTCCTATATATAAACCGTTAATATCCTTTCATACCTGGTTTAAGCAGAATTATATAGCATTTGTCTTTTGTGACTAGTTTATTTCAATTAACATCTTCAAGGTCCTTTTGTGTTGAGGCATGTCAACTAGCTTAACGTCTGAACAGCACTGCACTGGGTGTCTGAAACACATTTTATATAACCATTCATCTGTCAATAGACACAAATTGCTTCTACCTTTTGGTTCACATGAAAAAAAAAAAACTTAATTTGGACACAGACTGACAATTAAATAGTCAGAGAAAGTGAAAACTAAAACCAGTCAACTGACTGGTATTCCTAGTGTCTTTTCCACCCCTGTTTCTCATCATCTGCAGTAGTCCATCTGTATTTCCTTCTTGAGTGATGTGGGTCACTTCTGCATCTTACAATAAATTCTGTTTTGCTTAAATTGGTTCAATCTAGGTTCTGTCATTTACAACCAAGCTGCCTGGGTTAATACATGAGCAGGAGGAGAAACTTCCAGAAACAAAGACAAGTTCAAGTCATAAGAAATATTCCTTTTCGTTCTGTGGGTGACAAATAAGATAAAAACTTCTGTATCAACCAAGAGATTAAAAGCTCACAGTGCCAGCATGGACTGAAGCACTTCTGATCTTCCAGAACGTTAGGAAACAGAGAAACAAATGGGAAATGCTACCTTTGAAAGCCACGAGGCATGATTGGGGGACATTTCTGCATTTGGTTATTAGTTTTTTCTGGGTTTTTTCTGCAAAGTCAGAATCGTCCAAAACAGATGAAATCTTATTAGAGCAGCTTGTCTTTCACGAGATTCACTGACAAAATTAAATCAGCAAGGAAGAAATCAAACAGAATTGTTTCTCCAAGTTCAAACTGTTTCACTCAAGTACCCACCTTTCTTTTCTTTCTTTTTTTTTTTCTCGGTCTCTTGACATCATCTGTGGGGAAGGGATATGTAGCAGAATGAAGACCAACGCGATACTAATGGCCATCTACTCCAATCAGAACACCATTTCTCATCCCACACCTCATAGGCACAATTGAAACGAAAACAAATGTATCCCAGCAGAGGCTCTCCTCTGTTTCCTGTGACTTTTCTACCAATCACTTGCAAGTTTTGTTGAGGATGAAAAATATTGAATGACACAAAAAGCGGCATTAACCAACACTCTCCACACAAAATGAATCCTAGCATTTTGCCCTGGTCTTTCTACTCCAAAATAATTTCAGCGTAGACCTTGCTCTCCGCCCTCACAGAGTTTCTTGTATTCCTGCCTCTTCCGTCTCCATGACGATTCTCACTTTCTCAGATGAGCTGCTTCTCTTGCTTGACACTCCTGAACCTTTACTTTCTTTAGACTGTTCTTTCCATTTTTCTTCTTTCTCTTATTCCTTTTTGATACTCTCTTGATTTTCTTATTGAACCTTAGATGTCTGGTGGATATTGGTAAAGGTAGCACCTTTGTTGGAGACAGGACAGAGTGTCCCTCCTTCTTTCAGCATTTGTAATGGTCCTGCTGCGTTGGGGTACAACAATCTGAATTTAAAGCATGCTTAGTGTTCTGTAAAGGAATAGTATAAAGGTCTATGGAAACCCTTCTCAAAAGTGTCCTGAAGAAATCTTTTCATGTGGGTATAGTAAAGAATGAGAGCCATCAATTCATTTACTAGGAGACAAATTGGGATTAAATAATCCATGCATGCAAAAAGATGGGACTTGTACAAATCTGTTTCAAATTGGAACTGTTGTTGGTTTAAATTTATATTCAAGGAAAAAATGGACCCTTTATAAGGACCAATCACTCCAGATATATAATTGTTTTCAAAACACTCACTATGAAATTAAATTTAAAAAACTGAGTCCATATTTCACTGACTCTAATTTAAAAGTCAAATGTCCTAGCTTTGCTTTTATGTATATATTTATAATCACTGAGGACAAATACAAAGACAAACGTCTATGTACATCTTTGAAAATTACATGGATCATATAAAATTTCTTTGATTTTTGAAAACTGTTGCCATATCTGCAATTGATGACACTGTCTAATTGATAGCTTCTGCTTATCAAGAAGGGGCAGATGCCACATCTCAGCTAACGTAACATCTATCAAGCAAAAGTATATAGTAAATCTATGAAATGGATTGTTTGTTCCTATTTTTATTAATAATGGCTATACGGTCCAGTGTAACAGGAAACTGACAGTATCTGTGAAAAACAGATGACTTCTCTCAAGGGATTCTTAGAACCAACAGGATAGACTGAACATATATACAAAAGGATGATTAAAAATAGAGCGTACACCTTAATAAACATAAGCATCTCAGAAGAAAGTTACAAACAAACATCCCTGCAGAAGAAGTCCAATACGATGACATGCCTGGAATCTCAGCATGTGGGGTGATGAAGCAGGTGAATCACCAGTTCCTGGGCTATAATGGCACAACCCAGTCTAAAGCAAATGGCTTGAGAGGTTCAGACAAGGGCGAAAGCCTTGAAATGGATGCACCGCAGAGCCTCCTGATAAAACTAAAGCTGAGCTGAACATGGAGAGTTTGTAGAGATCTGAGAAGTCAGAACTCTAATCTGCAATTCACAGAATCTTAGCTGCTGCAAGCTGGGACCAGGGGTGATCACAGGGGAGTGTCTTCAGCCTGTTTGGAAGAAATGTAAAAAACTAGCACAATGTGCCTAGACAGGAAGTTTCAGGGGAAAAGAAGAAATGTGTCTGGCTTCTCTGATAAGGATGGAAAACACACACACACACACACACACACAACACACACACACACACACACACCTTTTCAAGCAAGTGAAATAGGTGTATGAGATATTAAGGTTCTAATTTAACTTGATCCACCTGAAAATAAACCAGATACTACCCTGATTGAAGCAATTTTAATGACCTCCAAAAAATATTTCAGAATGTTGTGTATGGTCACATAGTGACGCAAATGTAATGAGAGAGGTGTTGAGGAAAAAATATAAATAAAAATGAATATCTTTATACTTTAATCTCTAAAATATTTTATGTAAGTAAATAAATGTGCAAATATTGGATACACATCTTTGAATGTACATTCATAAAGCACATTATATGTCAAAGTTAAATATAAGTGAAGATTGTATTGCTGCTGTTTTCTGGAAGGCCAAGATTGAGATTTGTGAGCCACAACTTTAATTTAAAAAAAGAAAATCAAGAGGCGAAATTTGATCAGTAAGAAAGTTGAAAAATACTTCTTACATACCTTCATTAAAGATTAGGCATGAGCCTGCCCTTCCCAGCATAAAGAAGAATATTCCCCTTGCTTGACGTACTTTATCCTCATAGACATCACCTCAGATTGAATTACATGTATACCTAAGGGTATGTGGTTGAGTGCCGGAGCACAATACCGGAAGATAAATGCCATGCATCTTCCTGGAGTAACAATTTTCTTCAATGATGAGGAAGTAGGGCAAGTTAAGTAATTTAATAGTAAGTAATTGAGGACATAGTTTCATATTAAAGCTCATACAGAAAAATTATAGTGCACACCATAAAAGGCTCCCTGAAATTTCATGGGAAAACATGATGCATCAAATAAATTTCCCTCATGCCTGGTTATGTAAGCTATTTGCCCATGTAGCAAGAGGAACAAGGAACAAGAAGGCTGTAGGCTGTATGAAGAAAATATATATATTTGCTTAACTTTATTACTAGGAGAGAAGAAAATTTTGCTCATGCATGAATGGTTGTTCTTTAGCATTTCAGAATGGCTTCAGTATCCCATTCTCACTTTTAGTTGCAGTCTTTATTTAGTTCTTTTTCTTGGCCTCTGGAGCTCAAGGTTAGTGACAAGACCTCCAGTCCCATCTCCATCCTGTTGAGTTGGTCTTGGGTCCCAATGTTCCCCCATCACAGTGAGTAAGGCAAGACAATCACTTCTGTCAGTACCATTAACCCCCAGGGATTAGTAGCCCTCTGTGCAATTGAATATTCCTAGATGAGTCCCTGCGGTGAACCACCTGCCAGGACACAGCACATCACAGGCTGGCTAAGAAGCTAGCAAGAGATTTACAGCCCAAACCTGAGCTGAGCAATCAAGATATTTTTCTCCCACAATTTACAGCAACTCTATGCTGACCTAATTTCTCATGCCTGCTTCCCCCCAAAAAACCCTTAAATTTTGATTCTGATTTACCCAATACAATTTGTTTCAAAAAAAAATTACCAGAGGAAACTTCCATTTCTTATGTTAGAAAACTAATATACAATATAATATTGCATAAAATATTACATACATAAGATGCAACATAATATACAAGAAAACATAATACAAGATGTTCTTTATGTTTCTGTTAAGTTCACTGTTACCATTTGATCTTTATTGGAATAGAAGTTGGGGCCACATACAAGGAAGGGCTGCCTCTCTTTGTGTGATAAAAGTAGGCTTTTAGCAAAAACATTGCCCTTAGGCAGTTCTAGGCAATGTAAAGAGTATATATAAAATTCAACATAAAACCCAGGCTTGACCTGCTAGAGTTTCATGTATATGAAGGTATAAAATTGCCAGTTTGCATGATTAAAAAGTGTCAATTATTTTGCTACCAAACAAGATGGATTGAGAGAGAGAGCAAATGCATCACACTCTGGCATGTAGAAGCCAAATTAAAACTGCTTTCCATGTACTAAATGTCAAGAAATGACTGGTCCTCATTCTGCCAGTGTCTGGCCCCAAGTGTTCAGAGGTACTACCAGTACATGGAGAGGAAACTCAGACAACTCCTTCCAGCTCAGAGTTGAGTGGCTAGAACCACAAAGTGATGGCAGGCAGTGGGGCAGAAAGAATTCCAGACATGAGACCTAGGGAAAACACTCCACAGTCCTCAGAAAGTCCTCACATAATCACTAAACTATGTGTATGGTATATGTATAACAAACTTCCCACAACTGCACAAGGATTATTTGAAAAGATTGCAAAAATCAAGGCTCAGCATTCACAGAAAATTTGGAGAGGTGCCTGATTCATCCTCTGTACTGTAAATTCCTCCGAATCGTGGCATTCAGGGAGAGTGATTCACAATGGCCTCATTTCAGGAAGTTGTTATTCCTAGTTGGAATACTAAATTGTTTCCACATTTAAATTTTTAAAAGAAGAAGAAGAAAGGAGGAGAAGGAGGAAGAGAAAGAAAGGAAAGAAGGAAGGAAGAGAGAGAGCAAGAGAAAGAAAGAGAAATCTTGACACAATTAAATATATCAAACTATTTCTTGGTAAC
This sequence comes from Tokudaia tokunoshimensis, assembly GCA_036184795.1. Lineage (NCBI taxonomy): Eukaryota > Metazoa > Chordata > Mammalia > Rodentia > Muridae > Tokudaia > Tokudaia tokunoshimensis. Next base: position 40,389,141 of record BTHU01000003.1, read on the forward strand.
CAGTGTTCCAGAATAAAATTCATGAATATTTATAGACACACAAAAATATCCAGAATTAAACAGAGTAATATTCACTACATCTTGCCTGCAATTAAGGAGCATGAAGAATACAAAGAAGCAGAAAAATGCAAACTACAATTAGAAGTTAAAATCAGCTAAATCCAGTCCAGAACTGACACAGAAAGGAGAATTAGTTAACACTGACATTAAGAGAGCAATCAGGACAGTATTGCCAACTCCTTTTTAAAAATTGTACAAACTGAGCATCTGAGGTAAAAACTGCAAACCTTTAATGAACAATACTCTGAAGGCAGGTAGGGGCAATTTAGACTTGCAAAAGGAAACATTAATGGAGTTGGATACCCAGGAGTAAACATCACCCAAGTGAGACAAGGAAGACAAGAGTGAGAGCAGAGCAGCACACCATTGTGCCCTGAAGAACCTCCGGGAGCCCAGGCAGGTGTCACTAAACTGTCTCAGGAATGCATTGAAAGCATTTGAAGAAAGGGCACTCTAAATGTGTCACCTTGATTTCAAAGAACTGTAAGCACATACATAGAAGCTCAAGATGCTCCAAACATAAGACATGTAAAGAAATTTAAAGAAAGCCACCACACTGTACTTCATAATCAAATAAGTGAAAAAGATGAATAAACAAAAATGTCTTCATATCAGCTAGAGAAGACAGATTAAGTGCAGAGGAACAAAAGTAAAAATAATGGCATCTGTCTCATTAAAAAACAAAAACAAAAAACAAACAAAAAAATGCAAAGATAAAAAAAAGAGCAGAACAGATTAGTAAAGTGTTGTTGGAAAATGGAAGGGAGAAAAACATGCCAATCAAGAATTCTATACCTTTCTAAGAAGGACCAAAGTATTCACACTTTAGACTTCTTTCTCCTTGAACTTCATGTGGTCTGTGAATTGTATCTTGGGTATTCCAAACTTCTGGGCTAATATCTACTTATCAGTGAGTGCTTACCATGTATGTTCTTTTGTGACTGGTTACCTCACTCAGGATGATAGTTTCTAGCTCCATCCATTTGCCTAAGAATTTCATGAATTCATCATTTTTAATAGCTGAGTAGTATTCCATTGTGTAAATGTACCACATTTTCTGTATCCATTCCTCTGTTGAAGGACATCTGGGTTCTTTCCAGCTTCTGGTTATTATAGATAAGGCTGCTATGAACATAGTGGCTCGTGTGACCTTGTTATATGTTGAAGAATCTTTTGGGTATATGCCCAGGAGTGGTGGAGAAAAAGTGTAGAGTAGAGACTGAGGGAAAGGCTTCCAAAGACTGTCCCACCTGGGGAATCGACACTATTGTGGATGCCAAGAAAGGCTTGCTGAAAGGAGCCTGATATAGTTGTCTTCTGAGAGGCCCAGCCAGAGCCTTACAAATACACAGCCAACCATTGGACTGAGCACAAGGTCCCCAGTGGAGGAGTTAGAGAAAGGACTGAAGGAGCTGAAGGGGTTTGCAACATCATAGGAAAAATAACAATATCAACCAACCAGACCCCCTCCAGAGCTCCCAGGGACTAAATCACCAACCAGGGAGTACACATGGCTACAGCTGCATATGTAGCAAAGGATGGCCTTGTCAGGCATCAATGGGAGGAGAGGTTCTTGGTCCTATGAAAGCAATAGATGCCCAGTGTTGGGGAATTGAGGGTGGGAAGGCAGGAGTGGGTGGGTGGATGGGTCAACACCCTCACATAAGCAGGGGGAAAGAGGATGAGATAAGGGGTTTCCAGGAAGGGGGGAAACCAGGAAAGGGGATAACATTTGAAATGAAAAGAAAGAAAATATCCATAAAAAAAAAAGAATTCTATACCTAGGAAATGTAATTCCAAAACACCAGGGATAGACATGAATCAGAACACAATATGTACAGGTATAAAATATCATAATGAAATCCATTATTATGCCTAAAACTCTTTTAAAAAAACCCAAACAAACAAAAAACAAAGAAAGGTGAAATTATTCTGTTTGGGCTTCAAAAGTCTAAGAATTCAGATTAACATTCAAATAAATTAGAAAGCACTCTAGATGGAAGGGAAATGCCAATTAAATTAATGACTATATGGGCAAGTCTATAATATTTCAGTTGCTTTAAAAGAGAAGTGGCCGTGTAAACAAAATCACCAACACTGCACTAAGAATTTATGACATTCTAAGAAAATCTAGAATGGTAATTTGGAGAAAAAAATAAATGTATTGTTGTAAAATTCTGAAACATGAAGTGATAGATTCTTACTAGCTATTGCATTCATTAAAAAGATATGCTATATAAACTTTAAAGCATGGGATAAATTAACAGTTATGGCTAATTACCAAACGAAGAAGCCAAATGAAAAATGTATTCAATTGCTTCAAAAGAAGACAAAATATTTATTTCTTCTAAGAGATAGCTTAAAATTAGTTAATATAGAATAAACTAAAACAAGCAGAAATTAAGTAAGGGTGATAAATTTAATTTTATCTATGACTATATTGATAACTTCATTAAACTTAAAGGCTTCTAATGTTAAATTGAAGAGCAGAGACTGGACTAGTAGCTGACTCAGTCAATAAGAGCATTTTTTATACAAAGTGCTAGGCTCTGCCATCCCCTGCACCCATGTAAAGTGCCTGACATGCAAACTCAGTGTGCACTGGGACAAGGTGTGATTATTCCAGCACTCTTTAGCCAGCCAGCGTAGCTTGAAAAACATTGAGCAATGGGAGACCCTGTCACAAGAGAATACAGTAGACAACAACAGTATATCTTGTATCCCCTCCTGCTTGTATGGGTGTCCACAGGTAACACTCACATGTAAATGTATGCACACTCCAGCCACACCCACACAGAGATTGACAGCTTAGAACATTGGAAAACAGTATAGTTCTCAATTATCTCCATGAAGATATTATCCTGTTACCACACTCACTCAGACAAATACATTAAGAAGGAAACCTACAAACTTTTCTTAAGGTATTATTAATAAATCAAAACTTAATATTCATAAAAAGTAACTGCAGTTGATGCCAGGAAATGATGTTTTTTTTTTAACATTCAGTCATTGATGTAATTCCACACATCCATAAATTTGAAAAGCAAATCTAACTGCAGGATCATTCAATTGGTTCAGAAAAATATGTTTGACAAAAACTGGCAATTATGCTTGGTAACTACACTTAGAAAACTAAGGACCATAGAACTTCACAAACTTTCCAAAGGGCAGAACCTTCCAGTTATCTTCACACTTAATGGTCAAAGATGAAACATCATACCTTTAAGATCAAGTTTGTCCACTTTTCTATTCAGCATTGTACTGGAGGATTTTAGCCACTTGAATCATAGAATATAGAAATAAAAGCATTGAACAGTAGGATTGGAGAAATGAGTGGAAAGTATTTGAATTATAGATGACATGATAGTTTCTTTGGAAAATATGATGTGAGATACATAAAAGCTAGAAGTAATAAGGGGGTTCAAAAAGTTTATAGGAAAGGTTCCATCACAAGATGGGAATAAAATATTAACTGTATTTCTAAGCATTCCCTTTGAATTAGAGTGTTTTTTTATAAAACCTGACAAACCGATTCTTTAATTATGTAGAACTACAAATGAGCTATCATAGCCAAAGCAGCTTTGAAAAGGAGCAGGATTTACAATAAAACAGTCATCAAACAGCCTCCTAGCAACACTGCACTAGACAAATAGGTAAACAGAGAATGGGGTTATGCACTATGGCCACTTGTTCTAAACAAAAAGATAAAGAAAATATACTGTGATGAGATACCTGGTTAACAACATGTTAGATAAATCAGAGCAGTTTCAAATCTCACATAAAAATTAATTCAAAGTGTATCACAGACATAAATATAAAACCTATAACTAAAACGTCATAAGAGAAAAATCATTGCGAATCTGAATTATGCAAAGATTTCTTTGACACTAACCGTCCCCCAACCAAACACCATCAAAGAAAAAAGTGAAATTAATAAATTAATGCATTTTGATCCAAGTTTTAAAACTTTTCTTCTTGGAAAGCATTGATAGCTGTTCCATGGGGGTGCACATTTAATCCCAGTACTCAGGAGAGAGAGGCAGATAGATCTCTGTGAGTTTAGGACCAACCTGGTCTACAGAATGAATTCTGGGGACAGCTAGGACAGCCAGAAAACCCTGTCTCAAAGAAGCAAAAACAAAATAAATGAAAGAGAGAGGGGGTGGGGGGTAGAGGGAGGAATGAGAGAGAGGGAGAGGGAGAGGGAGAGAGGAAAAGAAAAACATTGATAGTTATAGAAAGTGGCAACCTCAGATGTAGAAATGGCTGATAGTAGGTTTGCACCAAGAATACAGAAAGATATATCAAAACTAAGAAATAAGGAAATATTTTCAAATTGAGCAACATTTTGAAACATACTTGTCCAAAGATACACAAAGATACATGATACTAAAAGAACACCACAGCCTGAATCATAGGATAAAGTAAATTCAACCACTATGACAAACTGTTAGACACCTCCCAGAAAGTGTGACAACTAGACAAAATGTATTATTTTTTATTAAATATTTTCTTTATTTACATTTCAAATGTTATCCCTTTTCCTGGTTTCCCCTCCAAAAACCCCCTATCCCATTCACCGCTCCGCCTGCTCACCAACCCACCCACCTGATGCTATTGACGAAGAAACCTTGAAAGGGTCAAATAATGCCCAGGGAGAGCTTGAAGAATTTCAGGAAGAGAGGACTTTCCTAGAAAAGAGCCCTCTCAACCCTAAATTAGAAAAGTACAGAGATACTAATGGTGAGCTAACTTCAGAGGAGGAAGCTCATTCAGAAAAAGGAGCTGCCAAATATTATGGTGAGGATTAGCCTCCTTGCGCACCTTCTGCTCTGCCTATAGCCTCTACTGCACAAGATGCCGCCCAGATGGATGTGCAACTACATAAATTGGAGTTTGAAATTAAGCTGCAGAAATTGACTGATGAGCTACAGGAGCTAAAAAAAGGTATCTAGTATGGAAAAGAGCAGCGATTCTGAGATACACCAATGACTGCTAGAAAGAGCTGTGAGTCAGGTTCACAGAAAAGGGCAGGATACATCTGATGTGCTAACTTTCCCGGTAGTTGAGATAATTGACCAGCAGAACAATAGAGTCAGACAATATCAGGATTTGGAGTTCAAGGTGATAAAAGAATTAAAAACAGCTGTAGGTCTGTCCTGGCAATCCCCTCTACTGGGGCATCGAACCTTCTCAGGACCAAGGGCTTCTCCTCCTCCCTTTGATGTCCAAAAAATGTATTAATAAGAACTTGGAAGAACAAGAAATACCATATGCTTAGAGTGTATATTTCCATCATCAGTTTGGAAAGGTTGGGAAGGTTTAAAAAAATCATAAATGACCAGATGAAAAAGTCATGTTACTCCTGGGTATTTATCCAACATTGAGAAATGCATAAATCCCAATGTGTAATTGAACATTCAACAGATGATTGAACAAATGAATTGTGGTATATACACATGAAGGAATGATAGAAGCTTGACTAAAAGATTATGTGTATACGCACACACACACACACACACACACGCACACAGCTGTTGTAAAGTATGGAAAATCTAAACAAAGCCATACTTTATCTGGACCAGAGACTACCTAAGGGAAGATAAGGAGCGGGACAGGTTGGAGGGATCATGAAGCCCGTGAAGGACAAAAACCTGTGGCTGAAGGGTAGATACAAAGTGTGTTTATTTTTTTTATTGGATATTTTTATTTATATTTCTTTTTTTCCCTAGATATATTCTTTATTTACATCTCAAATGATTTCCCCTTTCCTGATTTCCCCCTCCCCAAAAGACCCATAAGTCCTCTCCCCTCTGCCTGTTTCCCTGTCAACCCCCTCCCGCTTCCCTACCCTGGTATTCCCCTACACTGCTGCATTGAGCCTTTCCAGGACCTGGGGCCTCTCCTTCCTTCTTCTTGGGCATCATTTGATATGTGAATTGTGTCTTGGGTATTCCGAGCTTCTGGGCTAATATACACTTATCAGTGACTGCATACCATGTGTGTTCCTTTGTGATTGGGTTACCTCACTCGGGATGATATTTTCCAGTTCCACCTATTTGTCTAAGAATTTCATGAATTCATTGCTTTTAATAGCTGAGTAGTATTCCATTATGTAAATGTACCACATTTTCTGTATCCATTCCTCCCTTGAGGGACATCTGGGTTCTTTCCAGCTTCTGGCTATTATAAATAAGGCTGCTGTGAACATAGTGGAGCATGTGTCCTTATTACATGCTGAGGAATCCTCTGGGTATATGCCCAGGAGTGGTATAAAGGGAAAGATATTTACTAACCCTACATCCGACAGATGGCTAATATCCAATATATAAAAAGAACTGAAGAAGTTAGACTCCAGAGAGCCAAATAACCCTATTAAAAAATGGGATACAGAGCTAAACAAAGAATTTTCACCTGAGGAATATCGAATGGCTGAGAAGCACCTAAAGAAATGTTCAACATCCTTAGTCATCAGGGAAATGCAAATCAAAACAAACCTGAGATTTCACCTCACAGCAGTCAGAATGGCTAAGACCAAAAATTCAGGATAGAGCAGGTGCTGGCGAGGATGTGGAGAAAGAGGAACACTCCTCCACTGCTGGTGAGATTGCAAGCTGGTACAATCACTCTGGAAATCAATCTGGATGTTCCTCAGAAAACTGGGCATGATACTACTGGAGGACCCCATTATACCACTCCTGGGCATATACCCAGAGGATTCTCCAGCATGTAATAAGGACATATACTCTACTATGTTCATAGCAGCCCTATTTATAAGAGTCAGAAGCTGGAAAGAACCCAGATGTCCCTCAACAGAAGAATGGATACAGAAAATGTGGTATATATATAAAGTGTGCTTATGATGAGGATCACATGAGTTTCAACATGTTTCAAAACATTCTAAATGAGTCCAGTTTTTTGTACACAAACTTCTATTTTGAAAGGGGAATTTATTCATTTTATTTGCAAGTTGTTTATAATGAAGTTTTAATAAATAACCTTTTGAAAATATAATACTTCAAAGAAAACTTCAAAAAGAAACTGAGTCCATCCTATAGAGAGAACAACTCCATATATGGAGTATAGCATCATACAGGGAGCACACGTCTCAGGCACTCACTTTATCCCTTCTTTATATCTAGCATATATATATATTCATTAATCTATCATTCTTGGCTTACTAAACCATGGACCACACATGCACTGTATACTCAATAAACTATACATATTCTTCTTTACATATTTTTTTTTGTCTTGGATTTCCATCCACTTTGTTGTTCCTGAAGATAAGTCTTGGTACTTAAATCCATCTCTGTTCTCACTTCACACCTTCAGTTCCCAGTGAGACCTTGGGTCTGCCTTCAGTACTTATGCAGGCCAGATTTCCAAAAGCACAACAGTCTTTCTACTCACACAAAGCTATACCTGGTAGTTGACTGAAAGAGAAAAAAGTCAGCCGCTTCTATCCTCCCTGCATGAACTTAAAGAGGACAGCTCAGTGACTCATGTAGGAGCAAGATGTATTAGAAAAGGACACAAATCTCCAGACTGGATTCCATCAGAAAAGGTTGATGAAAAGCACCTCTCTTGGATTTATCGAATGGATTCGTAACTAATATAAGAAATCCTAAGAGGTCTGTGAACATTCTGGGAGAAGTGTCCATACAATGAGATTTCATAACCTTAAAAAAAAGAAGACAAATCGAAGGATCAACTGTCCAGAATCCAAACTCCCCAGGATCTCCTTAGAGCCATTGTGCAAGCTACCTGAGCATGGTTGGGAGTCTGAAGTGTGAACACAACAAGCAACAGCCCGTGGTGAGACAGGATGGGCATGGCTGTTTGAGGGAGGAACTATTCTCTTGATAAATTATCATTGCCATCCAGTGTGATGTACTCATGGGCCCTGAGTATGGTGGTTTAAACGTCACACTGATACTTAGAGAGAGAGAATAGCAGGTTCCTTTCAAAAAATGTGGTGGAATCCAAAGACACTGAGTGGGGACTCAAGTGAGTTACGATACTTCTAAATTTATATACTAGCTCATCAAGTCCCCCTATAGAAGGTGTGGCCCAGTGAAAGATTTATTAAGGGCATTTGAGAACATAATATATCCCATTAGGACAGGTCAGAGCATCTTTGTAGTCCTAGCCCTTGGAAATTAAAATATATTTAACCATTCACCAAAATTGACTAGGCGTGGAGAGAATGAACTGCCCAAGAACAGATGGTGAGCCTGTGTTTGGTGTCAAAGAGAAGCCATGAAATTATTAATATTAAGATGGTTTTTCCTCTGTCACACAGAAAAAGGGTGAAACATTTGAATGTGACATAAGCTCAAGATATTATTAGAATGCCAAGAGCTGGCCAGGTTATATCTGTCAGTTTTGTTTAAGTCACTAAATCCATTGCCTTGTTTGACAATTTTATGATATGATAGTCACAAGTTATGCAAAAATTTTGATACTATATGCTAAAGTTTTCAATATTGTATTAAATATCTGAAAACTAATTTTAAATGATTATTTTTAATTTTGTGTTTTGTTCTGCAACTATGCTGAAACTAGTTAAAATATTGATTTAGAACTTCTTTTGTATGTGCTACACATGGTCTATTTTTGTTCTTGGAGGCAGAAGGGGACAAGGAGGAACAGAACAAAAGAGAAAAGATCTACTAATGGTTCTTGGCTGAATTCATGTGAAGGCATAGAAATAGAATGACCTCCCCCACACAGATACGACACAGTTCTAAGTGAAACCATAGAACGGCAGTAAGAGGAATTTCTAAGTAAAATACATTCGCTTACAGCACAATAGGAGTCACTAAGTTTCATTGGTTTCTATTTTCCAAAAGAAATTCTTTAGTAAATATGAGCAACTGTTGCCTTTGCTTAGGTGAGTTTTTGTATAGAACACATGCCATAGCTTAGGGCAATATTCACCAGCTCGGTAAAGACCGTTGGAGCAATTTCAGGACAATCCACAGTGCTGATGCCATTGACTGCCCTTTGGAGGGTGGTAAATTGGTCTTGCTCCCTTTAAAATAAGTTATCCTTAAATTGTGCACACACAATTTACAACAATTGGCAGCAGTGCTAGACAGTGGAGCCAGCATTGAACAGGCAACACACAAACTATAATTTCTAATCCAGCAGATGAAAAGGCACAAAATTTTATAGTCATCTTTATACTCTCACTTTTTGCTTCCGATGTCTGTAATAGAGAAATATCTTAACATAAAACTTGATTGGAGGCTGGAGACATGGCTAAGTACTTGCTGCTCTGTCAGAGGACTTAATTTTGTTTCTCGGCCCCTGTGTGGAGTGGCTTAGAACCTCCTGTGAGTCCATCTCCAGCGGATCCACCAACCTCTTCTGGGCCCACTCTAGTAGGCCCTCAGATATGCTCACACATGAGTTAAAGTTGCTCTTCACCTTGCTATCTCTTTTAATCATGAGTTTGGAGGGCTTCAAGGAGACGGACTATATGTGCATATATATTTGCTAGTGAATGTTGAGGTAGATGTTGATGGTGCCTTCCTGTCACCCCTCTTGGTTGCTCCAAACACAGGGTCTTTTATGGAACTTGGAGCTCACTCATTGCTCAGACTCACAGGCCAGCAAGCCTCGGGGATTTTTGTCTCCACAGCCCTCATTTGGGGATGGCAGGTCATGCCCAACTTTTTATGTGGCTGCCAGAAATCTAAGCTCAGGTCTTTTAGTTTTTGAGGCAATCACTTCAGCCACAGAGATATCTCCCAAATCCCTATACAACTTACCTCATTAACATTTCCTTACTTTCTAGCAAAATGATGATCAGTCAATTCACCCAAAGCCATAACTCCTTTCATTGTAGGGCTAAGTGTTGATGCTAAATATCAATTATTCTAGATCCTTTCAACTGGCAAAAGCAAGTTAGTTTTGCCTGTATGTCAGAACATGTAAATACACATGTATGGATTTACACATTGTTCTGTATGTGACCATCTGTATCTTCATTGTATGGTACTTGAGTTCTTTCTGATCCTTATAGTATCATCTGAACTCTTGCTTGTATGTAAATGCCCATTAAAACATTGAGCAAAGCAGTTCCTATTGCCTACTTAATTGTGTATCTGCCGTACACATGTGTATGGCTCTATAGTATGCTATAGTATTGGAGTATGCACAGTATACAAGTATAGCAGGATTAACAAGTACCAGCCTGCACCAATGTCAGGAAAGCCTTATAAACTGAGTACAATACTTGCCGTTTTCTATTGCTTTCTGCCTCACAGATGTTTCCTATCACCAGAGTTGCGTTGTCAGTTAGCACCTCCATTCCCTTCAGTGAGGTTGTTTCATATGTGAGTGATACAATTAGATTGCTTTAACACACTCTGCATTTCATTCTGGGATCCTCACATCGTGTAAATACTTCTTATGTTTTATATTGTAATGTTCCCTCTCTGTGCTGTAAAATATGGTGGGTTTTGACGAATGCAGGGTGTCATGCATTTATTGTGAAAGAATACTATAGAATCAGTTTTTTGCTGCCCTAGAAATTCCCACCCTCCCTCTTCATGAAGTCACACACAACTGCTAGTCTTTTTAACTGTCACTATAGTTTCTCCTTTTCCAGAATGTGTTTGAATCAGATTAAAATAGCATGTTATAGTGCCTTACTGGCTTGCGTGACTTAAAATATGTATTTGTGATTCATTCATGCTGTTTGTTATTTGGAAAGGCTTTTTATTGATAAGCACTATAAGATTATGTATACATTATAGTAACACATACTACATAATAATAAATCACAGTTTAAAAATTTATTTATCCAGTCAAGTTTGTCTTTTTTGCTTCCATTTTTGAAAAGTTACAAATAAAATTGCCATATACTTCTGTATAGACAAGATTTTTTTAAATTAATGGAGCTATACCTAAGACTACGATCGAAAGATTATATGATTAGATCCTTACTTTGAAAACAGATATAAACTAACTTCCAAAATTGCTATATCATTGCACCCATTCCCATGAGCTATGAATAAGTTTGTTGTTGTTTATCTTCATGGTAAACTTGTTTTGTTAGATGCCTGTTTCAGTTCCACTGTGGTCTGAAAACACAGCATATGGTTTATATCATTTTGAACACATATAGGCATGTTTTGTGATGCAGAATATTAGATACCTTCATCAGTGTGAGATTGAGAAGACATTCTCCTGTTGTTGAAAGGACTGTACTAGATGCATCAATGACACCTCACTGGTCCATGGTGTTATTCAGGTAAAATCCACCATTTCTGACATTCTGTCATGCTTGATCCATCAATTCCATGTACAATTTTGTTGTTTTAGCTATACTATTTGTGGGTATATCTCCTCTCAGTGTGATCATTTTTGCCTTTCATGTTTTGAACCTGGTGTTAGACACATGGAGTTAGGACCATCTTGTTTTTGCAAATAATCAATAATTTTCATCAGTATGTAAGTAATGTACTTGTCTATCCCTGACAAGTCTCTTGAAAAACAAAACAAAGACTCACCCTTTGTGTGCAGTTAACATTCTGACTAGAACTTGTATTTGGTTACTACTCTGATGGTTTGGTTTTTCTCACCCTCTCACATTGCTTTGATGTTATCTGTAACTTTATACTAAAGTGGATTTATAGTAGACATTATATAGCTTTGAATAAGATAGAGTCGAGTTCATTTTCATGCACTCAAAAATATGTATCTTTAATTGATGCATTTACACAATGATATTTTATGATATCATCAGATCAATAGATATTCATATTTGTAATTATGATATTGCTGTTTTATTATTTGTGTTTGTTATATGTTTTAATGTATCGGCTTTAATTGACTATGTTATTTGATATCACCTTATGTCCTCTCATGAAATACCAACTGGAACTTCTTTACAAGCTTACAAGTATCTCTAGAAGCCAAGACATACATTCCTACTTTAATTGACATCTCATTGACACAGAAATATATTAGTGATATATATGGGTTATGATATGTATATATGTGCTGTAAAATAATACCACAATACTTGTCATTTCATAAAGTTGTTCCTTTCACAGTGCAGTGAAACTGTTTGTGACTGACTCTCTGAGGAAACTAAATCACATGATGTAGAACTTAACCCACTGGGAAGACTCGGATTTGAAGTTCAAAAGCTCATATTTGGTTTCTGGCTGGCGATAAGGTTTTAGAATCTCTAATCAGAGGCCTACTTGAAGGAAACAGTCACTGAGAATGAACACTTGTGAGCTCCATATTGTCCCTGGACTTTCTTTGTTCTCTCTTCCTCCATTACCATCATGTGGGGCATGTGGACCATGCCACAAGAAGAACTGACATGGAACTAGTGAGTAGAGCATGCTCAAACCCAAACAAGACCAGCAAGAGTGGAACTAGCTCCCTCCCTCTGCCTCAGAGCGCATAACCAGGGGGTCACAAACCAACCAGGTGGTCACAGGTAATCAGTCACATAACCCAGCACCTGGACTGTCTCCAGCCTTTAAAAAAAACTAGTAGGTTTAAAGATTAGTGTTTTAATCCATTTCTTGTAACATTTATGTGCGATATGAAAATAATGGTCAAAATTCTTTAATTATGATATGACTATTTAGTTTCCCTACATTATTTTTGGGAAAAACAGTCATTTTTACAGTCATTGGGTATACTTGGTAGCTCTGCCCCAAATCAATTGAACATAAATAAGTGAACTTATTTCTGAACTATTCTATTTTGTTACATATTTGTATTTTACATATTTTTACTTATTTGTTTGGTGGTATTAGGGGCTGAACCCTGAGTTTTTAAATAATTGTCAAGTACCGCTCTGCTGCATTACCTCCCTGTCTTTATGAGTCTACATTGATGCTACTGATTTCTATCACACTCTTTCTTCTTTTTGCTCTGAACTCCTCACTTTTCTGCTTCCTTCCCTACCCCATTATTTGTTTTGTTCTTAGAGGCTCTACTGTTATCAGTTGTAATTTTAAATTTTCTTTTTGGTAATTCTTATAGCTATTGTCATATGTGTCATATGTGTCATATTTTGATTTTTCATGGCCTTTCTCTATAATCTGTAACCATAACATAGGGTTTTTAGAAATATTTCCCTCCCTAGGCCATGGGAAATCCAGTCGTAGGTTATTCAGTGTACTTCCTCATACATTATCACCACACTGATGGTCTCCAGTGTCACAGTGGGCTCTAGAAGAAGGAGCTACAAGACAGACACTTTGAAAGCATTTAATGAGGACCAGGGTTCACAAGGGAGACAAAGGCGAGGTTAACAGAACATACAGTCACAGCTGGATCAGTTTCAAATTACAGTGCACATTGATTCAAAATTTCAAGAAACTAAACCTAGATACATATGAATATAATTCATAGGTGGAGGGAGGGAGGAAGGAAGGAAGGAAGGAAGGAAGGAAGAAAGGAAGGAAGGAAGGAAGGAAGGAAAAGTCCCAGTGTTCACATGCAAGTCACATGTAGGACTGTAATTTTGCTTCTCACTCCAGATTGCAAGGCCATGATTTTCCTCAGCTGGGTCCTCTGCTGGGTCCAGGAACAATAGTCAGCATTCAGCGTGGCCAAAGTCTTACTTGGAGGGCTGAAGTAATGACTCACTTCCAAGCCCTTCTCATGCCAGAGGAATATTTTGAAAGTCAATGTTCAAAGGGAAACGATATTAAAAAATCCTTGCATATTTTATACACCATCAACAATATTATTGTTGACTACACATGGTCTGTTACTAACAAAGTATATAATATTGATATGTATATCCTGAATATATATCTTTAGCTTCAGGACCTTTCCTTTCCAACACCATGTGCTACTGCTTTCCTTTTCAGAAGGTGTGGCTCTTATCTAAATGGAAATGATTACAAAAACTACTTGATTCAGCAGAATGTGTTCAGCAAAATTAAACCGTGTTAATTACAGAAACAAGCTTTGGCACACCAGCACTCTATGCTGAGGGGAGACCTTGGGGCACCCATCAAGCCCTTTTCCTTCTTGCTTCGTCTTTAAATGAATTACAATTACACATGAAGCACTGGACCAAGATTGGGATTGTTTTTTAAATGAAATGAAAGGAGTTGAGGGGTTTTTGTTATTGTTGTTGTTTTTTGTTTTTGTTTTTGCCAAATCTGAGCAACTGGGACACTTCTTTAGAATAGATTTCAAAATCTATTTTATTTGACATTTGATAGGATAAAGATGTTGCGGTAAGTATCCAACCCCAATAAGCAAGGAAAACACAAATCAATTAATATGAATACAAGCTGGCGCCTAGATTGGGCAGATCTACAACTACACTACTATATTCCCCATCTATGAGATCCCTTGCAACTTGCAGTTTCTCTAGGCCATATGCTTCTGCTCCATCTTCCTTCCAGCTTCTCTTCTTCTGTCTTCCTCCCTCCTTCCTCTCCTCATCTCTCCTCCTTTCTCTCCCTTTCTCTATAAATCTTTCAGCTCCATTTTTCCCTTCCACTGTGCAGTCATAGGTTCTAGCCTTTATTTTATGAGTTAAAATGGGGAAAAAGTTCACATGAAGTAACCTAAGTACAGGGTTCACTCTTTGACCTAAGGCAGCCCTCTTGGTTGGGCAAGCGTAATTAGCATCAAAATACAAATAGCACCAGGGCAATCTATAACACAAAGAAATCCTTACTACCAGATGAATACCCTACCAAAACCCTCTTATGCTATAAGGCACTGTATTTCCTTCAGAAATCCAAGCCTCCTGAGACCCAGTTCTTAGATACTGATCATGGCAGTAATTAGCAATGATGTGGGTTAAGGCTCTTGAGTTCCTTCTGTATTTAGTGCAAGTAAGTAATCAGGGTGTGTCTTCCTTCTCCAACCCAGGTGGCAGCCTGACAAGTTCTTGTCTGCAACTGGATCCACAGATGCTGATTCTCAGGACTTACCACACATATTTCCAGGCATGAAAGAGGAAAACAATATTTTTTAAAATTTTTTCCAAGTGAAAAATCTTTCTTAATTTTAGCTGTTTGTCCAGGTATGCAAGGAAACTAAAATTAAGCAACAACAACAAAACAACAACAAAACAGAACAAAACAACGCCTCCCCC
The DNA here is from genome assembly GCA_036184795.1 of Tokudaia tokunoshimensis. NCBI lineage: Eukaryota > Metazoa > Chordata > Mammalia > Rodentia > Muridae > Tokudaia > Tokudaia tokunoshimensis. The sequence goes on from BTHU01000003.1 coordinate 40,404,307, forward strand.
CCCCGACTCTGACAAATTAAGTTATCAAGCTAACATCTAAATAGAATGGGAGCAAGAGACTAGCAAGATTCCTTGAAGTCATATGTCTGTCTGTTCCACTAGAATTGAGACATTCTATCACAGTGTCAGATGTCAGTGTCTTCTACACCAGAAATAGTAATGGTTTGGTTCAGTTCTGTTAACAGTAATTAATGCAAGCACTACATTTTAATTTAGCAAAAATATTCATTTGTTTTCTGCTGTGGTCGTTAAGCGCTAACCAAAACTGGTATGGAGATATAAGGTTTTATTTTTCAGCTTACAGTGATACCTCTCATTGAGGAAAGCCAAGACAGGAGCTCAGCAAAGGAGCTTGAAGCTGGAACCATGGAGGAATGATCCTGGCTTGCTCCTGGCCCACATTCAGCAACATTTCTTATACAGCTCTGGCACAAGTGCCTAAGGATGGTGCTTCCCAACATACACACACACACACACACACACACACACACACACACACACACACACACGCACGCACGCGCGCGCGCACACACACACACACACACACACACACACACACACACACACACTAAGGCTGGTGTGTTCCTGTGTGTACATATACACTATGCATCAATGGAGGGATTAAAACTCTCCAAAGATTGATTTTGTAATACTCTTGGCTACTGTATCTATTTTGACTCAACAATTTTGATTCAACTTGCCGGAAAGCAGTCATTACAGAGACCTTCTCAATGGTTGGCTGTTTTTGCAATATGACCGGCAAAGCACTGGGATAGCCCCTGCTATGATTTCAGTGAAATCTACTGACCCAACTAAACCAGGTTAGCTGAGCAAGACTCATAGGAATAAGACAAAGAATAAAAAAAAATGGATTCTGCCAGGCTGCTGAGCATGGGCTGAATACATGCTTCCAACACGGACAGTGGTGTCATTTGTGGAAAGCTAAGCCTTGAAACTTTCTTTCTTTCTTTTTTTTCTTTCTTTCTTTTTTTGGGGTTTTTTTTTTTTTTTTGGTTTTTGGAGTAACATCACGTTTTAATTGAAAAAAGTTTTTCTCATACTATATATTCCAATTACAGTTCCTCTCCCCCAACTCCTTTCAGACACCCCCCCCAACATCCTCACCTACCTTCTTTCTTTTACACACACACACACACACACACACACGGGGGGGGGGTGAGCAACTAAAATTGGAAACTATAATGTACAAGCAAAAGGCCAAGGAGACAAACACTGTCCCACTGAAGTGTCTTAGGGTTACTATTGCTACGATGTAACACCATGACCAAAATTAATTTGAGGAAGAAAGGGCTTATTTCCGTATAACAATTCATCGTCAAATGTGGTTAGGGCAGAAACTCAGGCAGGGAAGGAAATAGCTAATGCAGAGGCCATAGAGGGGTGCTGATTACTGGCTTGCTCTTTATGGCTTGCTCAGTCTGCTTTCTTATAGAACTCAGGTCCTCCAGCCCAGGCATACCCAAAATGGGCTGGTCCCTTCCCCATTGGTTACTAATTAAGAAAATACCCTATAACCAGATCTTAAGGAGTCATTTTCTCTGTTGAGGCTTCTTCTTTGATGACTCTAGCTTTTCTCTAGTTGACATAAAACTAGCCACTACAACATAAAGCTAAAAGTCTACAAATTTTATGATGATCATCTACTGCTGGGCATGGGGCCAGCCCTTAAGAGGAGTTAATATGCCTAGTAAGACTCCACTGGAGAGAACTAATTCTTTCTTTGCAAGAAGATGCCAGTTAGAGATAGCTTCGTGGGTAGGGGTCCAAGCCTGTGCCCACTTTCCTGTCTCAGTGCTAGGATGGAACCCTGTCTGATTTGAACTTACACAAGCAGCATGAGTCCTTATGTGCATCTGTCCTTGTTGGATTTGGAGACACTGTTTCCTTGGAGTCACCCATCCCCGCAACTCTTTCTTTTTTCTTTACAGTGTTTATTTATTTATTAGATATTTTCTTTATTTACATTTCAAATGGTATCCCCTTAACTCGTTACCCCTCCGAAAACCCCCTCTCCAATCCCCTGTCCCCCTGCTCACCAACCCCCCTCCCACTTTCCTGACCTGGCATTCCCCTACTCTGGGGCATCGAGCCTTCCTTGAAACTTTCTTAAGTTGCTTGCCACTCTTCATTGGCCTCTGAGTTAGTGTGGCTTCTAACATTTACCCAGATTACATTTTTAGCCTGATTAACCTCACTGTGGCTCTTTCCCTCCTTAGTGGTCACTAATCATTTACAAACCACTGTCATACGAGGTTCACAGATGATTGGAAACATCTGAGCAGTGCTAGCTCGGCGCATACTCGAGCTGATTATTGAGCATGTAAGCTCGAAGACAGAGGAAATAGGTCTCAATTCAATTCGGGGGATTATTTCCTAAGGTATGGTATTTTCCCTCCATACACATTTTCATAATTTGGGGTTTTCAAACCCATTAGATGTCCCCATGGTGTATAGGATAAAGTTCATACTGCTTGTTGTACACCCTGTGGTCTGTGACCCATCTGTGTGTCTATAATTCTCTGTTCTCCAAAGAGTTAAAGTATTTGAAATTTCTTTAACCCACATATTCATAGGCTATCTTCTAGAAATTTTTCCCTACTCCTCTTTCCCTTTTCGGCAAGATTATTTTTCTCTTCCAAAAATACCCCTGAAGGAGTGCAGCTAATTGAAGACACTAGAGTGCTCCTCTATACTCTTTCAGAATTCCATCCTTACCTCTGTCCCAGAATTCACTCCACTGCAGAAGAATTGTCAGTTTGTGATCAGGTTTTGACCAGAGGTGTGTTTCTTGAAGCTCGGAACCAGTGGGGATTTCCAGGGTCTTCCAGTGCAGCTTAGCAACCAAAAGAGAAAGACCGCAGAAAAATCATCACCATAGGGCTTGTATTGTTCAAAGAAAATCCACTGTAGTCTCCTCATGGACTTCTTGGTGAGTATTTCACTGGGATAGTGACTCTCAAGATCAGAGACCAGACAGGCCACGTATGCACTGACCTCCCTCTCAGAGCTCAATGTCCCACTGTACCTGTGAATAACTTCTAGGTAAGGAATACTTACTGCCTCATAAGGAAGACCATTCCATTCCTGAGTGTTTCTGTCACAACACTGCGTCATTGTTTAATAAGAAACCAAAATATTGTTCTCTCAATCCAAAGTATGAAGCAAATGAAAGGAAAGATTGTCAGGGACAGGTGTGCCGAAGCCTTTTGAGTTCGATGGATATCACAAGGAATGCTGAGCCCCTGTCCCCTGCCAAGATCATGCTAATAGGCTGACACCAGAGCTCCTGTAAGCCTGGGTCTGAAACTTGATGGTTTCCCTGTGAAGTTGTGGTCAAATGTTCTAGATGCTGAGATATGAAGATTTTTGCTAACTGTGCCAGATTCTACCCTGTAACCAATGAGCAAGAGCTGCTCTAATTCCCTGTGATTCTGCTGTTTAATGGACGTTACTGACCTGTCTTCTGCTTCCCTGTTTGAGGGGCATCTAAGGATCTGTGATCTGATGAACCTGTTGACTTGGGTCATCAGCCCTCGAAGGCCTCCTGACCCCAGTTTGTAATTGTCTATTTTTCTCATCTCTGGTCCTCCCCCTCAGAACCAGCATGAACCCAGGAAGAACTGCTAGTCTAGTTCATGAGGTCATGAAACAGCTACAGCAATGATGGATACTACCTCAAATTACAAACATGGAAAACTATTATACCTTAGGTCTCACACTGTAGCCCAGGCTAGCCTTGAGCTAGTCGAAAGCTTCCTCGATCACCAACCCAAGTGCTTAACGCTTTGTTTTTCTTTGAAAAATTCCTATTATAGCCCCTTCTTTTTATTCAGTCAAAGATTTCCTATTCCTTCTTGTCTTCACAGGTATGAGTGCATGGCATGTATTTGCGTGTATAGGAGTGAACATTTCTCTAGAGGTCTGCAACTAGTGTTAATATTCTTCCTCAGTCATTCTCCAATCATTCAACGGGATCATTCAGTTAAGCTCAGAGCTCACGGATAACAGCTGGCTTAGCTATCCTACCTGCCTTGATGATACACTGAGATTATTGCAGGCTGCCACACTCAGTCAGAATTAACATATACTCCAGACCTCATGCCTAGACAGCAGGTGCTTTAACCACTGAGCTATCTTTTCAGCCTTCAATCTCTACTTTTTCTAAACATTGATTGTAGAAAATGCTCATGTTATCCTACTGCTTACCTCTTGATGTAATCCAGTATGGACAAGTCCTTCTGCCAGTACAGTGTCCATAGTGTATACTACAGTACAGGAGAAAGTAGAGGCTCTGATTCCAGTAGGGCTGGGTTCATGAGAGTCCAATCTTCAATCAGAAAAACATATTAGCCTTAAAAATTAATTAACTTATTTAATAGTAGCACTGGGGGCATTCATGCAAGGTATGGATGTAGAGGTCTGAGGACCACTTCTCGGTTAATTCTCTCCTTCCACTTTGATGTGACTTTGAGGATAGAACTCTAGCCTCTAAGGCTTGATCCAAGGGCCTGTTCTCACTGAGCTGTTTTGTGTGTTTGGCAGCTCCACAATACTCCTGTTTTATAGTGAATCTCCAGTTGAAAAAACAGTCATGTCCTTTGCGAATGAAGTGCTGACAACCAGGTCTCCACCCCTCTCACCTAGGTCCAATCACCATTTGAATTAGTATGTAACTATTCTCATGTTATTCCAGATGCTTTTCCCTATTTATTCTGGATCTTTATCAACCTCCTCACAGTGCACAGACTATTTTTTAATAAAAGATAATTTTGGCATGTATTATAGAAATGATTAAATGACATTTATAGCTCTTGAAACTTTCTAGAATATGATATTTAACAAACTATTCTTAACTTTTATATAGTGTTCACTTTTGATAATTAAGATTTTATATATTCCAGAAGAAGACTAAAACAGAATGTTCTTCAGAATCAAACCTGGTTACCTTATATTCAGGATACACTATCGGCCTCTTAGGAATCTGTTTAATTTGCAATTTAGGAAATTTTTATTCATCTCATATTGATAGGATAACTACTCATAGTAAGGCATGTGTTATGGTTTTCTTGTCTTCTGTTGTCAATGTATGGTGTGTGTGTGTGTGTGTGTGTGTGTGTGCGCATGCGCATGCATGTGCATGCACACACATGCATGTATACATATGTAATGACTACCTAGGGACACAAACACAGGCATTCTAGATAAGGAAGGATCTCCTCAGCTGCTTCACTGCTCTCAGTAGGACCCATGTGTTTTCCTAGGTGTGTATTCCCCTGCCATGCTTCTATAAGACACTGCTTTAATTATGGTTACTGATTCTGCTAACATGTGCTAACATGTTGCTAAAGCAAAATCAGGTTTTAGTTCTTCTGAGGGTATTTTTAAATTTTAAATAAAACAACAATGAAAACAACGGAATCTTTCATTATTTAGAAAAATGATTATTATTTGATAGGATTCCAGATGACTTAATGTTTGCAATCTTTCTGATGGCATCTCAAATAGCACCCTAGATGAATCAAGTCCTTAATAAAGTTATGAAAGGAAATATTCTCTTACATAACTTCATGCTTTCAATAAACACTTGCTGAGATGTAACACATGTCGAGGCTGTACAGGTAGACAGTGAATATAACAGAAGGAGACATTCTTGTCCTTACAAGGTCCCAGTGGATGAAGAAAGATATAGTCCAAGCCAAGTGCTAGTGACTCTCACTTGAGTAATTTTTAAGATTCTAATTGAGTCTCTTAAAACTTTTATTTTCTCCCTTTTCTTTCCTCATTAGGGCACCAGGAGAAAACTGTGGCAGGAAAACAAACTAAAAAAAAATGACATTCTGTTTCTTTCAGGATTTTGTTTGCAAATGTCAAAAATAATTGAGCATTTTAGGGGAGGTGTGAAAGAAGGAAGTGCCCTCTGGAAAGTTAGGGGCAGTAGCTTTCCTGGTGAGTGAAAACCATTCTAGGGATGGAAGGAGGGTTGAGTACAAACCCTGGCGGAGGGTGCCCATGGCAGAACCCTATGAAGGAGATAAGTTCTCAGGAAGGAGAGGTGCCCCAATCTCCAGGGCTGCAGGATGCAGAAGCAGCAGCCATACTGCAGGGCCACCAGCCTGCTGTAGATTTGATCAGTCCACTGTCCTAAAGCAACACCCTCCAGGTGAGTTTAAATCTCTGTTTTAGAAAGATGCAGACTTTAAATTAAAAGGAGCAGTTTTAGGCACATCTAAGTTGTAAGAGTAGCACTTAGAAGTCGTAAATTTTGAGTAAAATCAGCAAGGTACTATGGTAGATGATTTGGGGCTATAATTTTGAACATAGTTTTGAAACTATTACCTAAAGCGTAGGGATAAGTTAGATGCACCTAGGGAAAGAGCTAGATACTGAGGGCTAGGGCCACCAAACTCTACAACTTACTTCTGTTCTATGATGAAAGCCATCAAAGAGAAAAGAAACATGGCCATCTAGTCCAGAGGGTCACCCAAAGATGTGACTCCTGTGTCTATTAGTGTCAAGTTTGCTGTGTGATTGCAGATAGAATTCCATGATATAATCCATGAAAAGCATGCACAAAGACCTGGTTTGATGCTCTGCAAAAATGAAAACTGGTTTAGAAAGATTATATAATCATACTATAAAGCCATTGATTGTCTGAGAAAATTCTCTAATGAAAGAAATTTAAACAAGGTGGTAAGTCTCTACATTTTCACATCCAAACTGATAGAGAATGTATGTACTTTCACATTAAGTCCTTTATCTGATCAAGGCAAAGATTTCACAAAACTTCTAAATACATGAAATAGGCAATTTGAAAATCGCTCAGCTCAAAATGTATGATAGTGATCTCAAGCAACATTTGAAGTTTTCATTATGTAAATATATTCAATGTTATAGTACTGCATAAAATCAACCAGGATGGTAATGATGAAAACAAAGATTTCTGGACTCAGACTGTTCTGTAGGAAGTTACTCATAGCTCCACAGACAACCATACTCTAAACCTAGAAAGAAAAGATAGGAATATACCAATTCATTGATATAAAATAGTGTTGGAAAATTTTCTATAGACCAAAGTTGTAAAGAAGATCTGACAAATGTATTGATGCCACTGGAAAAGAAAAGATAATATATATGCAAACATACACATAAAGCACAACATAATTACAGGGAAAGATCTTTATTATGGTTTCATAATAATCATAATAATGTAAGTAAATGATTCATATTAAAAATATAGACAATATTTATAAATCTATGCAAACTATGAGGAAGGGAGTAGAAACTCATAGATAATCAAAAGATTTGAACATACACTTCACAGAAAACATCAAAAAGGTCAATAAACAAAAAATATTCAACATTATTATCCTTAGAAAAATGCACATAAAACCCACAATGTGAGTTGGTATGCATTTTGTGACATAAAACTTTTAAAGTCAAATAACGCTCTGTTGTTGAAGAAGTAATGGAGCAATTTAGAGTCTCACATGCTAAGCTGTAAAAATGTAAAGCAGAACAACCACTTGGGAAAACTGTAATTATCTCCTAAAGTGAACATAAGCTTACCTGATAACCTAGTCATTGCCTTCTGGAAGAGGCACTCCAAAGGACTGATCTGCATGCTTAACACACGTTCCTGGCGGCAAAATTTGCATTTACCTGCAACTAGAAGTAGCTGAATTATGAACTAAGAGGAAAGAAGACACCAAAACAGTGAGCTCAGGAGTCCTGAGGGTGGTCACTCCCATAGGACATGAGGAAGACTGAGGAAGACAATTGTAGGTACACGTGATGTGTACTTATTTTTCTGATTTTAGAATTGGAGATGTGTTTTATTCAAGTCAGGTGGGAAGAGTGATGACAAAAGAGACCCAAATATGGAAGGATGAGTCTCAGAAATGAGATATGCATGCTATGTCAAAGGGGATCGTTACATCATCTGGAAAGTTCTGAGAGTACAGGGTTTGCGAATAACTATCTTGCCAGTAAAATTACGGCTTGCCTTTAATGCCTCATTTCATACCTCAAATTCAGTCAACTTCAATGTGCCAGTGGCCCCCAAATTTATATACCTCTAACCCCCAAAGTACTTCAATAGCTTTAAGCTTCCCAAGTCTGTACATGGGAGGAAATATGACATGGAAGTGGAGGGTTGAATTGAGATGAACTTCAGATCCTGCTACAATCAGTTTCATGGTTTAACCCCTTGAAGAATAACTTATTTTTCTACTAAAATATACTCATAATTTTAAAATTTTCTAAATTTTATATAGAAACACTATATTTTCACCCTCTCTACTCCTTGAGCTCTCCCAGTGTTCCCCACTTTCTGCCAAATGTGTGGCCTCTTCTTTAATTTATAAAAGTATATACACACGACCTGCAGAGTCTCCTTACTATTTCTGGTATGTTCAGGGGTTTGAGCTATATCTGTACCAACTTATCTATTTGAAATGATGGTTTCCTTCTAGGAACTAGAGTCAGAGGCATTTTTCTCAATAACACTTCATACAATATCATAAATACATGATTATTTTACCTTGTAATTATGTATCATGCAACCACTGAATTCCTTATGTCTGAGTGACTTACTCAGTAGAATTAAACAAATTTGGTCCCTTCATTTGCAACAGATACAGGCAAATGATATGAACAATTATAACAAAGCATTACAAAAATTTCATGAAAACAAATAGAAATTTTACATTTAAATCTAAATACTTTTTGTCATCATTGGCAAGATAATTTTTTATTGATTTAAAAACTATAAACATTTTTTCTCTAGTTTTACATTCCACCAAATTTCTATTACAGAGACAATTGTTTGAAAGGTTATATAGTTATAAAGTAAAATATAAATATAATGTATGAAAATGTAACAGTTATCAAATTACAGTTTGGGGTAAAGAATTGGGTTTTATCAGTGTTTCCACTTTGCAAAACAAGGTATTTAATATTTCTGTTAGAATGTAAAGCACTGTGCCAAAGATATTTCAAAACAGATGTGAAGTACATGATGATGCTAAAAATCTGGATCAAGTAATTGTCTCTCTGTAGGACTTGCAAAGAAGAGAGGTAAGATAGACTTGGTGAATTCAATTTCAAAATTATGAGTCATTTCTGCAGTTCTAAACCTGTGAACAGTCAGCCATACTCTGGACAAATACAGGGAAGAACAGGTCTGTTATTAATAAATGGGCCAAACATCAGCAAGAGAAGAAGAAATTAGTTGAATTTTTGACAAATATACAGACATTTCAATTTTCACCAAGTAGAGACTAAGCACAAAAGCAATTTTTTAGGAGGAAAAAAAAAGTGTCCCATTATCATTCCTCCCCAAAGCCTTACAGGGAATGCATTGGTGAAGAAGTTGTATAAGAGTCTGTATGTGAGCTGACTAGACTTCGGGATCCAGAATTACTCAAGTGTAAAGAAGAAACAAATATCTTGAAAATAATAGTGCAACCCTTTCCCAGCTAACACATGGAGATATCACATCAGAGCAGATATAGTGGTGGAAGTTATCAGTGTAATTGCTAAGTGCACCTACAGAGGGAACAGGGTTCAGTCAAGAGGTTGACAAGAACTATGAGTGACCACACACACACACACACACACACACACACCAGTCACAGACTCTGGTAGGACTTGCAGAGATGAAAACTAAACGCAATGTCAAAAAAGTCAACACTTTCCTTCAGATTCTATTATTTTCCACACAAAGAATGACATGAGGTTAATGAAAAGGACTGGATAATGGGGCCAGTCATCAAACTAAAGGAGAAGCATGCCTCAAATGGGAACCATTAGGCAAGAACTTCAAAGATGTTCTGAATGTGCTAAAGTGTTTACAAGAAGAGTCTGACATAATTGACAAGGAAACTTTTATAATCTGGATCTAATCATTAGAAAAAAAATTACTCAATCCTGAGTGCAACAACAATGCCCAGGCACAGAGGCTCAGTCACACCCATGCACACACACATATATATGCACACACTCTCATGCCCAGTCATACCCATGTACACACACATATGCACACACTCTCATGCCCAGTCACACACATGCACACACACATATGCACACACTCTCATGCCCAGTCACACACATGCATGCTTAATGTCAAAAAGCATATTTTATGACAAATAACATCATAAAAGACATGGAAAACTCAGGCACTATTCCAGCTTAAAGAAAGCTAAAGAAAAATGAAAATAATTACAATGGATAAGAAAAACTATTTTTCAGCTAAAAGTTTTGTATGATAATTTTAAGTATCTGAATAATAGCTTTGTGGATTAATGAAAATATTATGGCATTATTCATCTTCTGATTTTGATAATTATACTAAGACAGCATATATGTATTTAAGAAATGCAGTTATTTTTTAGTAAAGAGATCTTTAGGAAACATGTATACAATATCCACCTCAGTGTTAACAAACACACACATATATACACACACTCAAGCCCATGTGAGCACACACATAAATACACAAACACATACATATAACATTCACATATACACATATGCATACATACAACATACATATACGTACATAAACAGACACACACATACACACAAACACATACACACATGCACACAAAGACATATACAAATGCTCATATGTACACACACTCAAGCATACACAGACACAAACACACACCTCCACACACATAAGCACATGCACAAATACATACACAGATACACACAGACAACAACATATACACATATACATATGCACATATACACATATGCACATACATACATACACACCTAAATGCACACACATACACAAACATATGCATACACAAAACACATAAGTGCATATTCACATACAAAGACACATATACACATATACATGCACACATACATGCATTTACACAGGTTCATACATGTGTGTATGCACACAAATGCATACACTAGGAAGCAGAAAGCAAAAGCTCCTTCTCAGTCCTCCTCATCTGCTCACACTCAGAGTGGATTGTCCCACTTCACTTAACCTAATCAAGAAACTCCATGCAGGCATGACAAGAGACTCATTTAATCTAGGTAACTCCTCACACTCAACAGTGTATCTAGAAGCTTGTCTCATGGGGGAGTCTAGATTCTGTCAAGATGAAAATATGAACCATCACAGATACACTATAATAAAACTGCTAAACGCTCATCAAAGAAAACAAAAACATCTTCAAATTAGCAATGGATGCAAAAAAATAATCTAAAAAGAAACAATTCTACAAGAGGCCAGCACAGTAACCATACATGTCACAAGAAAAGGAAGCATGGTCAGAGGACGAATTGCCATTCACACAAAATTCTGCAAGTCTAGTTTAAGATTTAAAGACATTTTGAAACAAAATTTTACCTAATACCATAGTAAAAGAAATTGCAGTGTGATAGTTAGGAGAATTGAGAGTAATCTGAAAGTAATGGTGTGGATGTAAGAAAGAGCTGTGAGTGACACCAACTTACAAACAGATACGCTTATCCAGGAGTTAAGGACAGAAGGATCAAGAGTTCAAGGCCAGCCTTATCTATACAGCAGATTCTAAGACAATGTAGGCTATGAGATATCCTGTCACAACAAAATAAACCAAAACCAGCCATGTATACATTCCAGACAAACACTGACTGTATAAACAATGATTGATTTTTTTTTTTTATTTTGGGTCAAAATGGTCTTGGCTAAGAATGACAGACCAGCTGAAACAGGCATGACTGGAGATCAAAAGACTATAGACTTTAGATTTTAGGTGAGATATTGAATAAAAGAAATGTAGAGTCACAAGAGAAATACAAGCAGTAAAAGACAGCAAATATTCTGAGTATGTAAACATAAAGTGAATGAATTTGTCAACAAAAAAAATTTACCAGACTATATAAGAAAAAATGCATTCAGCTAAGGATATACAAGACAGCTAAACACAAAATAGTAAGAAAGAAAGAGGAGGAGGAGGAGGAGGAGGAGGAGGAGGAGGAGGAGGGGAAGGGGTATAAGAAGGGGAAGAGGAAGAACCAAGAAGTTAATACATATAAAAAGAGGAAAAAGAAAAACAATAACCAAAGAAAAGGAAAGGTAGCTAGAGAAAGGTAAATGTACTCTGTAGCTGAAAGAGAGCCATTAGGAAGAAGCATGTGACTGCATAAGAAGAGGTTAAGTCTGATGGACAGTCACAGGGGTTTGTGTGCTTTTGGCTATTGGCAACCATCTGTGAATTACCTACTAGGTGTACCCTCTGTTTGATTGTTTGTTTGTTTATTTATTTATTTCTGATTGTTGTTGAGTGTATGTATCTCTACTTTGAATCAAATCTGTAATTTCACTTTTAATATCTTCAGACTTTAGATAATGGCAGGAAAATCAAGAAACAATCCATTAATATTTTCCCTTAATTTACCAAAATGGTAATATTTAACTTTGTTTAATTACCGCTCCTCTGTTGCTCACACACACACACACACACACACACACACACACACACACACACACACTACACACACACACACACACACTATAGAACATATTGCATTACTTTTGCCTGCTTGCCCTCACTTCTGCTTGTTTGTGCATCTACTCTGCTGCTAGCGCTGCTGTTGCTGCTGCGGCTGCTGTCTTTTACTTACCAGAACAACTTTGTCCATCTCCCCTGGTGGGCTGAACAGCAGGGATGTCTCTCCAAGAATCTACAGTCCTTTAGAGTCTGATTAGGACCACTGAGATGTCTAATTCACACACCCAGCCATCCAGTTCTCTGCTTCTTTAATTTGAAGACAGGCTTTGTTGAACTACCCAGACTGTATTGTGGAAACCAGTCCAATAATTCACCTTTTGTATGTATTCTTTCAGTTGGCTCTATTTCTCTAGGGAATCCTGACTAAGACAGTACCTAAATGTGGATTTTGTTTTTGTTTTCTTCTGCCTGGGTTTATTTATGTTTCTTCAATTTGAAAAAATCTTATAGCTAAACAAAATTAAAATTTCCCTATATCCCTGGATACTTTACAGTCTTTCTTCCTATTACTTCTTTCTGAAAGTCCAATTGTATATGCTTTTGAATTATTATTTTACTTCCATGGCTCTTACTTGTTCTTTATTTCTAATCTCTTTTTTTCTGTACTTCATTTTACAATTTCAATTATTTGATCAATCTTCCATCTAAAGTTTGCTTTTAGCTATTTCTAACCTTTGATGGGAAACATTGAGTCTCCATTCAATTCCAATTATCACATAAGGGTTTCCCCTCTGCAAGCTCCATTGAACACTTTTGAAATTAATATTAACTAATCATTTCTTTGGTTTATTTGTTTTTGAACCTATATTTTGAGTTGTTATTAATTTTAATGTAATTTTTCCAATGGTTAAAAGTCTTCATTTGGTATTATATAGATTTGTTTACTAAACCTTGCCTAATTTTTCATATAACAACAATGACAAAAAAATTGTCTGCTGTTAAAAATGCCGAAACTCAGTTACAAATAACACTAGTAGTCATTGCCTGGTGAATTATTGGCCAAATTTCTTTTCTTGAAAATTTAGTTAATATACTTGATTTTAGCCTTTTTTATATTGAGTCTAGCCTTTAATAGATGAACCCTAGTATATTGGATTTTTAAGTTAATCATATTTAAGTGTTCAAGAGTAATATTTTTTCAAAATATATGGAAGGCATTAAAATTCTAACCTACCATTGTCTTAATTTAAGGATTATAATTATACTACTTAAAGAAAACTTATTCTTTTTAATTAGTCTATGATCCTCTCTGGAGTATACTATTTATTCTTTCTTTTACTTGCTAGTTTAATTTATCTTCATTTTTACTTTGCACTTCATTGTTTATCCTCTAAATGATCTCTTCCTCTGAAGTATTTATTTATTTATTTATTTATTTATTTATTTATTTATTTATTTATTTTACACTCCAGATTTTATTCCCCTCCTGGTCCACCTTCTAACTGTTCCACATTCCATACCTCCTCCGAGCCTTCCTGTATCCACGACGATGTCCCCACCCTCCCTGACCTCTAAATTTTCTGGGGCCTCCAGTCTCTTGAGGGTTAGGTGCATCTTCTCGGACTGAACCCAGATCCAGTAGTCCCCTGCTGTATATGTGTTGGGGGCCTCATATCAGCTGGTGTATGCTGCCTGGTTGGTGGTCCAGTGTCTGAAAGATCTCAGGGGTCCAGGCTAATTGAGACTGTTGGTGCTCCTACAGGATTTCTCTTCTCCTCAGTTTCTTCCAGCTTTTCCCTAATTCAACCATAGGGGTCAGGAGCTTCTGTCCGTTGATTGGGTGCAAATATCTGCATCTGACTCTTTCAGCTGCTTGTTCAGTTTTTTGAAGGGCAGTCATGAATGGTCCCCTTTTGTGAGTTCTCCATAGCCTCAGTAATAGTGTCGGGTCTTGGGGCCTCCCTTGAGCTGGATCCAAATTTGGGCCTGTCACTGGACCTTCTTTTCCTCAGGCTCCTCTCCATTTCCATCCCTGCAGTTCTTTCAGACAGGAACAATTATGGGTCAGAATTTTGACTGTGGGATGGCAACCCCCTCCCTCACTTGATGCCCCGACTTTTTGCTGGAGGTGGGCTCTACAAGTTCCCTCTCCCAACTATAGGGCATTTCATCTAAGGTCCCTCCGTTAGAGTCCTGAGTCTCTCACCTCCCAGGTCTCTGGTACATTCTGGAGGGTCCCCACAATCTCCTACCTACGGAGGTTACCCATTTCCATTCTTTCTGCTGGCCCTCAGTGCTTAAAAATATAGAATGCTTCATGAATTTGCATGTCATCCTTGTGCAGGGGCCATGTTAATCTTCTCTATATCATTCCAATTTTAGTATACTTGGTGCCAAAGCGAGCACCCTCTAAAGTCTTTGAAATCAATTCAATCTTTAGACGATTTGTGAAATATGCAATTTTATTTGCATGTATTTTTAATTAACATCAGCACAACTATTTTCAGGGTTTTTCAATCCCTCACCTCAGGCTCTGTTTCATGGCCATGACATTGGCATGTGTATATGTGTTGCTCACCTCAGGCTCTGTTTCATGTTCCATGACATTGGCATGTGTACATGTGTTGCTCCACTTTTAGTTGCTGGGTGGCATTTTACATTGCATACCTTTTATTAGTGGCTCCCAGTTTTCCATCACCACAAACAGTATTGCAGTTGATATTCTATCACATACTTTCCAGTGAACACATGTAAGAATTTTCGGACACACATACCTAGGAGAGGCATTCCTTGTTCATACTCTCTTGCATTGCCAATTGACTAACTACCGATAGAGTGTTTTTTCCAAGGCACCAGTCTGAACTAGCAACACGATATCTCTGCCTCCCCAGGAGATTTGAGAAAGCGATTGGTCTCGTTCATCTTCCTAGTACTCGTGAATTATTTGTGCAGCACCTGGCATACAGACATAGGCCCAAAATTTAAAAACATCAGGCAGAAAACATAGGCCATGGATGACTGAAAAATCAATGTATACATATTTAGGTGCTCTCATACCAATGTGATACTTTATATGAAAGAAGAAGGTGATGCAGGCATCAGGCGGTTCCGTCACACTCTTAATTGTTTTGTTTAAGTTCTTATTCTCATACGGGAAGTTCATCACCACTGCTACCTTTACACAACTGGATTTCTCAGGAGTAAATTATTGAAACGACAAAAATCTCTTTCATATTATAACCTGTTAAAAATCAGTCTGCAGCCAATAATTCTTCTCACATTTCAAATTACCCCTACCTCCTATTGATTTTTATGTTTTTTATGATGATTTGGCTCTTCCTAAAACTTGCTCTTATCTCTCAAAAGCTTCAACACTGTTAAAGAGATAAGTACAATTTTATAAGAATTATTTTAACTTCAATCTATTAAAATATAAGTTCCACATCTTTTGAAATGTCTGTTTTAGAAAGCAAATTTCTGTTGGCAAATCTGTCTCTCTCTCTTTTTTTTTCTATATTGATCCTCCATGTCTTAGCTTTAGGACAATAAACAGAAACATTAATTACATAAGGATATTATTGTGAAGAATTTATGTTTAGCAAGATTTTCTAGATTCAGAAACCTCATCGTTTAAAGTTGGAGACCAAATTCTTTTCAAGAAAGTGTGTGTGACTTGAAGGTCTAGAGAACTAACTTGTAGAAACAGCCTGTGTTGTTCACTTCTATTTCCTTAGGTTATGTTATTCATTGTTTCTGAAAGAGCTTTCCTCTTCACAGCTGCTACAGACATCTTCAGTTTTACAGACCTTATCTCAAAGTAAACATGTCATGATTTTTGCTTTTTGCACAAACACAAACCAATCTGTCCTTCTTGAGACTCAACATAACAATCGTTGGATTCAACCCTTTCCATTGAGCAAGTAATATGCGTCTGTCACTCTACTAGCCTAGGTTCATGATTTCTGGACATCACTTCCATACAACCCATGGATGAAATAAAATGCATGTAATAATACAAAAGAAAACTGTTTTAAAGCCACACAGATGATTTCCCCAGTGAGAAGAAACTTCTCCCTTCATTTCTCTTCCTCTGAGAGCCCGAATGGTGACTGGAAAATGACCCTTCACACACTTTGTTTGGAGTAACTGAAATCATGTTTCACTTCCAAGTGCACCGACAGATGGATGTATTACTTTGTGTCAGTACTGAGGAATTTCGTGGTGATTAATATTTAGTGTCGCAGAGACTGTGAAGTAGTAATCAGAGCCTGTCTGGGTCGGTGCTAGGTCTTCTGCATACTGGCTGTGGTTGTTTGGCTTCAGTTTTTGGGGGGGCTCCTAACAGTAGAAATTGGGGTGTTTCTGACTTTTTTGCCCGCTCTTAGGAGCCCTTTCCTCCTCCTGGGTTGTCTTGTTCAGCCTTGATATGAGGGTTTTCATCTGATTGTTTAGCCACTTTTGATTGATCATGGGGAAGCCTATTCTTCTCTGATGGGTAACAAAGGAGCTGGGGGCGGGGCGGGTTCAGATTGCTGGAAGAAGTGGAGGAAGCAAAGTAAGGCTGTGGTCCAGACCTATTAAATGAGAGAAGAATTTTTTTAAAAAAAAAATTCAATGTTACAGTTTTTTCAATGTAAATTTACAGTTTCCTCATTTAGTATGATGGTGATGATTATTATTATGATTTGTGTTATTGGGTCATGTTCTCTGCCATTGCACACATGTGTAGGCCTGAGAATATGTTTATGGAGTTGATTCTCTTCTTCAACCTTTAGGTTGTGAGAATTGAAATCAGATTGTCAAGCTTGCATGGCAATACCTCTACCCAGGGAGTGATCTTCCATCCCATGATGATTTTTTTTAAATATTAATTGTTTTCATTTCAATGAAGTCTAGAATAATAGCAATATATTATCTAGTATGAAAATTGTTGAGTGTGAAGTGCTAACATTATTTTATGATACTTAATTCATATTCATAGCAAAGATTATCCAAGAACTTCTTATTATGTTAATTACTGTAGGATACATATATATGTATTAATTGTCTGGATAAAGATCTTTATCATCATTTGGGAAAATTTTTACAAATGTTTGTTTGTAAACACTACATATGATTTCTTGATATTTTTTTCCTATTTTAAAAATATTCGGAAATTTTAGTGTTGAAATGTTTCACTATTTTTATGAAATCATTTAGGTGCCAATTCTTTCTGGTTTTGATTATAAACTTTATACTCTGATTGCAAAATCTATAATTGCTACATAACCCAGGCGGATTAACTTTTACATCATACTGAAATGGAGCTCTTGCCACTTTGCCCAGTGCCTTAAAGTACATGATCTCTGACATCAGCAAGGCTGAAGTTCACCTCAACTCCTTCATTGTTATGCTCTTTGATAGTTTGACTTTAGCTTTCTACGTAACTATATAGTGATATAGTTACTATATAGTAATATATACTAATATATAGCAATAATATAGCAATATAGTAATATTAATATAGTAATATTAGCAACATATATTCATAATATCAATATATGATCTAATTATATATCATATGTGCAGATGTAATATTTTAATATTGGTATATTAATATTAGTAATAAATATATTAATTATAAATCAATAACTTTTTAATATTATAATAAGATCACATCATTTCTTTTTCTCTTCAAACCCTCTCATGTACTCCCTTCTCTTTTTCAAACTTATTATTGTTACACAAATGTATGTATATATATATATATATATATACATGTTTGTGTGTGTGTGTGTATCTGTGTATGTATCTATATGTGCTTATACATAAATATCCCTAAATACATAAGCACAACCTGTTTGTATAGTGCTTGCATTTCTGTCGGCTTTAAGTGGTGTATAACTGCAAAAGTTGCACACTCTAATAATTTTTGGCTGCCTAAGAGCTTTACTCACTTATTGTAAATTAAATTAGATACTGATGTGTTTGGGTATAGATCTACCAACTTAATATTTTATACTCTTTCTCCAAAATTTACTTGGCATTTCTTTTCCATCATTTCTTATCTTCTTTGGATTCACCAAGTGTTTATATTTTTACTCTTATATTGTTCTTTCAATTAGCTTTTTTTTCATTTAAATATTTTCAGTCCAGCTCATTCTTTTCTTGCTTCTATATAGCACTCTCTCTTACTCTAGTATGAGCTAGAATTCCTTGATGATACAAGTATGTTGATTTAGTTTCATCACTCCCATTTCTCTGTATGTTATATTTGACATGTATTTTGACTAAATGTCAGAGTATATTAAAATTGCTACGTAAACAACCATTCTTTATCAATATTTACTTAACCTCATTCATGCCTTATTTGTATTTCTACCATTGCACTGTTATCTTATTTTTTGCTTTTTGTTTGTTTGTTTTTTTTTTTAATTTTGTCTATGCTCCCTTCCCTCTCCCTGAAAGAAGCATTTAGCTTAGAAGCTTCTCCTGAAAGTCAATCTTTCTCTATGAGGAAATCTTTTATGATCTAGTTTTTAAACTATATACTCCCACTGTCTTCAGGTTTCTATTACTGCAAGGACACTTCATGATCAAAAAACAACTTGGGGAGGAAAGGGTTTATTCAGCTCTCACTTCCACATCACTGTTTATCAAAGGAAGTCAGGACAGGAACTCAAGCAGGATGGGAACCTGGAGGCAGAAGCTGATACAGAGGCCATGCACGAGTGTTGCTTACTGGCTTGCTCAAGCTGCTTTCCTCTAGAACCCAGAACCATCAGCCCAGGATAATCAACCCAGGGATGGCACTGCCCACTGTGGTCTGGGTCCTCCCCACACTGATCTCTAATTAAGAATATGTCTTACAGATGGATCTCATGGAGGCATTTTCTCAATTGAGGCTTCCTCCTCCCTAATGACTCTAGCTTGTGCTAACATGACATAAAAGCAGCCAGCACACTGCCTAAGGAAAGAATACTAACCTAGCAACAATGTTTCCCAGCATTCAAATGTTGGCAGGCTGTCATGTCTGGTCTGCATTATTTTAGTTAAGAAATGAGAAAAGAATTGTAACACAGCTCCTCTGAAAGGCATCTCTACTCCCTCTCCCATTTCTCATACTTTCTCTTCAATGTCATTTTTTTTATCAATTTATCATCATCATTTGCTTTCTGTGTTCTTATTCCGTTTGAGCCCCCACAATGCTTCATACATGTGAACCTGTACATCTTTCTATGTCTTTCTTTCATCAGTCTTGGCATTTTTGTCTTTCTGTTTCTGTGTCACATAAGTCATTGCATACTGTATACATCTTACTCTGAAATACTTCAATTCTTCATAAGTATTGTTAGAAGTAATTTTTTCATAATCCTCATCCCTTCTTCTGAATCTCTTTGAGGCTCACTTAATGTAGACGTGGACGCACTCAGAGATTTCGTGGTTTATACCTCCATTGAGGTCTGACTTCACAATTTGCTCTCATTCATGGTGCACACTCTTTCAGGAGTCCAAATCAAATGCCTAGAAAGTTTATTGTGATTTTTTTTTTTTTTTGGTGACTCTTCACCTCCACACAGTCCTTCAATTCTGTGTCTCTCAGCAGCGGTCTTCTACTGACTGTCATGGTTTATCACCAACATGACGTGCCTCAACTAGTGATCTCAAAAGAAGAGAATCCAGAAAGTTTCTTACCTACCCTAAATGCAGAATAGTGCATTTATCAAGTATCCTTGCCCCCTAGAACTCTTAATATCCCAATTCACTTGCCTTGGTGCCTTTCTGGTGTTTTCTAACAATTTAAAAAATTTAAATTCTATCCATCTTTTCTTTTTGCTTGCAGTGGGAGGGTGGTCAACTGTGATTTATCTCTTCTAGGCTAGAAGCATGAGATTCTGGATGTTTTTATAAACTTATGTTAATGACAACTCCTCCAAGAAGCTCTTTTGCTATAAGATCAACACCAAACCTCAGATTCTCTCAACTAAATTCTTTCAAGTGGTGATCAGTAACGAAGACGGTGGAGCTCTTAGAATAAACTTCCTTCACCACTTTGGGCCACTTACCTAATTTCCTTTGGCCTCAGTTTTCTCATTTATGTAGTATAGATGTTGTGTGGCTTTGGTTATTGTTATAAATATTAAATAATGTCTGTGAACGTGAAGTAATCATGATAGAGGCATTAGTCACCATCAGTGGCATGATGGCAACTGTCATTGAACAACTTATTTGAAGCACATAGGCACACAACTACATCAAGCATTCATAATAACACTGTCTTCTCCATCCTTCTTTATCTCCCACTCAAAGTTTCTGTTCATTACATTACCAAGGAATGAATGAGTGCAATACTAGTGACACACTCCCTGGTCGTTCAGTTCAGAAAAGTAAAATGATAATTGGTTTCCAATTTCATGGCAGAGAATACTGTTCTTGTGAAAACTTTTATTTTATTTAGAATTTTATACAGAAGTACTGTATATATATCACTGACATCTCTTCCTCTCTCTTCCCCCTCCATCCCCTCCTACAACATTTCTTCTCTCTTTCAAATCCATGACCTCTTCTTTAATCAGTATTGTAAGCTAGTGTTGTTCCTGTGTATCTATGTTTAGGGCTGACAATTTAGGCCTGGGCAATCTAGCAGGATGCTCCTTTTCAGAGAAAACAGATTCTTTCTGTATGTCTCTCTCTGACTGTCTCTGTCTCTTTCTCTATCTCTCTGTCTCTGTCTGTCTCTGTCTCTCTCTTTCCCCCACCCTCTGCCATCTCAATCTCTCACAACAGACACTGAATACCAGTTGCTCTTCATCTGTGGATCAGGCCTTGTGAAATGCCCACCCCCAAACACACACACACACACAAACACACACACACACACATATTGGCAAATGTTAGAAAAATGTTTCAAAAAAGAACTGGATCTGATATTTTCCTTTCTTTGTGAAGATATTTTTAACAACTTGACAGGAAAATTATTTTTCATTTTGGAACTGAAATAAAAGAAAAACTAATAATATGAACACATGTGACTCCGCCATCTTTGCTCCTGGCAACAGGGCAATTGGGACCTCAAGGCACAGGGACAATCAAGCATAATATCGCTTGGGACTCAGCCAGCATGTGTGCTCCCTGCTCCCAAGAGCTGGGCAGTTCGGCAGTCACCTATATGCCAGCTCGGCTGTGGGACATCTGACCTGCAGAGGGACCCGCACTGGGAGAGAGTGCACCCACACAGGGAGGGAGCACACCAGCCTCCCCTTGGTGACCTCTGATGCTGGTTCAACTACGCTGATCCTTTGGATATGCAGGGATTCCCTAATATAACATCACTTGGGGCAAGGCACATCAGGGCTCCAAAGTCACTCAGGAGCAGGGCATGCCACAGCAATAGGTGCCAGGGAAATTCTGGTACTCCATGGGGGATAGAAATAGCCTTGCAGGCTCACAGGAGGTCCAACCAACAGCCATTGACAGCAGGATCAACTAACACCAGAGGTAACCAAATGGCAAACAGCAAACGTAGGAATGTTACTAATAGAAATCAAGGCAATATGGCACCATCTGAACCCAACTCTCCAACAGCAGCAAGTCCTGGATACCCCATCACACCCAAAAGGCAAGATCTGGATTTAAAATCACTTCTCATGATGCTATTAGAGGATTTCAAGAAGGACACAAATAAATCTCATAAAGAAATACAGGAGAATATGAATCAACGGGTAGAAGCCCTTACAAAGGAAACACAAAAAATGCTTAGAGAAATGCAGGAGAATATGGGTAAACTGATGAAGACCCATAAGGAGGCAACACAAAAATCACTTAAAGAAATGAATCAATGGGTAGATGTCCTTACAAAGGAAACACAAAAATCGCTTAAAGAAATGCAGGAGAATATGGATCAACAGATGGAAGCACATGAGGAGGAAACACAAAAATCGCTTAAAGAAATACAGGAGAACTTGGGTCAAGAGGCAGAAATCCTGAAAGAGGAAATACAAAAATATCTCAAAGAAATACAGGAAAATACAAACAAACAAGTGAAGGATCTGAACAAATTCATCCAGGAGCTAAAAAAGGAAGTAGAAACAACTAAGAAATCACAATGGGAGACAACTTTGGAGATAGAAAACCTTGGGAAGAAATCAGGAGTCATAGATGCAAACATCAACAATAGAATACAAGAGATGGAAGAAAGAATCTCAGGTGCTGAAGATACCATAGAAGGCATCGATTCAACAGTCAAAGAAAATGCAAAATGCAAAAAACGTGTAACCCAAAACATCCAGGAAATCCAGGACACAATGAGAAGACCAAACCTAAGGATTCTAGGTATAGATGAGAGTGTAGATTTGCAACTTAAAGGGCCAGGAAATATCTTCAACAAAATTATGGAGGAAAACTCCCCTAACCTAAAGGGAGATGCTGAGGAATGTACAAGAAGCCTACAGAACTCCAGACAGACTGTACAAGAACAGAAATACCTCCCATCACATAATAATCAAAACACCAAATGTACTAAACAAAGAAAGAATATTAAAAGCAGTAAGAGAAAAAGGCCAAGTAACATATAAAGGAAGAAGACCTATCCAAATCATATCAGACTTCTCACCAGACAATATGAAAGCCGGAAGATCCTGGGCAGATCTCATGCAGACACTAAGAGAACACAAATGCCAGGCTAGACTACTATACCCAGCAAAACTCTCAATCACCATAGATGGAGAGACCAAGATATTCCATGATAAAACCAAATTTACACAATACCTTTCCACAAACCAAGTCCTGCAAAGGATAATAGGTGGAAACCTCCAATACTAGGAGAGAAACTATACCCTGGAAAAAACGAGATAGTAACCATCTTTCATCAAAGCCAAAAGTAGATAACCACTCAAACATAAAGATAGTGTCAACAATAGCAGGTGGCAATAATCACTATTCCCTATTCTCTCTTAATATCAATACTCTCAATTCCCCAATAAAAAGACATAGACTAACAGACTGGATACATAAACAGGACCTAGCATTTTGCTGTGTGCAGGAAACACACCTCAGTGTCAAAGACAAACACTACCCCAGAGTAAAAGGCTGGAAAACAATTTTACAAGCAAATGGTCCCAGGAAACGAGCGGGAGTAGCCATCCTAATATCAGATAAAATTGACTTTCAACCTAAAGTCACCAAAAAGACACAGAAGGACACTACATACTGGTCAAAGGAAAAATCCACCAACAAGAACTCTCAATTCTGAATAACTATGCTCCAAATACAAGGGCAACCTCATTTGAAAAAGAAACTTTACTAAAGCTGAAAGCTCACATTGTACCTCACAGAATAATAGTGGGTGACTTCAACACCCCGCTCTCTGAAATGGATCGTTCAGGAAAGCAGAAACTAAACAGGGACACAGTGAAAGTAATTGAAGCCTTGGACCAAATGGAACTATCAGATATATATAGAACATTTCATCCTAAAGAAAAGAATATACCTTCTTCTCAGCACCTCATGGTACCTTCTGCAAAATCAACCATATAATTGGTCACAAAACAGACCTTAACAGATATAAGAAGATAGAACTAATCCCCTGCCTCCTATCAGATCACTATGGAATAAGGGTGGTCTTAAATAGCAACAAAAACAACAGAAAGCCCACATACACATGGAGGCTGAACAATGCTCTACTGAATGATAACTTGATCAAGGAGGAAATAAAGAAAGGAATCAAAGAATTTTTAAAATTTAATGAAAATGAAGGCACAACATACCCTAATTTATGAGAAACAATGAAAGCAATGCTAAGAGGAAAATTCATAGCCCTGAGTGCCTCCAAAAAGAAACAGGAGACAGCATACACTAGCAGCTTAACGGCACAACTGAAAGCCCTGGAACAAAAAGAAGCAAATACACCCAAGAGGAGTAGAAGGCAGGAAATCATCAAACTCAGAGCTGAAATCAATCAAGTAGAAACGAATAAAACCATATAAAGAATCAACAAAACGAGGAGTTGGTTCTTTGAGAAAATCAACAAGATAGATAAGCCCTTAGCCAGACTAGCCAGAGGGCACAGAGACAGTATCCAAATTAACAAAATCAGAAACGAAAAGGGAGAGATAACAACAGAAACTGAGGAAATTCAAAAAATCATCAGATCCTACTACAAAAGCCTGTATTCAACATAACTAGAAAATCTTGAGGAAATGTACAATTTCCTTGACAGATACCAAATACCAAAATTAAATCAGGATCAAATTGACCATCTAAACCATTCTATAACACCTGAAGAAATAGAAGTGGTCATTGGAAGACTTCCAACCAAAAAAAGCACAGGTCCAGACAGTTTTAGTGCAGAATTCTATCAGACCTTCAAAGAAGACCTGACACCAATACTCTTCAAACTGTTCCACAAAATAGAAACAGAAGGAACAGTACCCAACTCGTTCTATGAAGCCACAATTACACTAATACCAAAAGCACACAAAGATCCGACAAAGAAAGAGAATCTCAGGCCAATCTCTCTTATGAATATCGATGCAAAAATACTCAATAAAATTCTTGCCAACCGAATCCAATAACACATCAAAACGATCATTCACCACGATCAAGTAGGCTTCATACTAGGGATGCAGGGATGGTTCAATATAAGGAAATCCATCAATGTAATCCACTACATAAACAATCTCAAAGAAAAAAACCACATGGTCATTTCATTAGATGCTGAGAAAGCATTTGACAAAATTGAACATTCTTTCATGTTAAAGGTCTTGGAAAGATCAGGAATTCGAGGCCCATATCTAAACATAGTAAAAGCAATTTACAGCAAACCGGTAGCAAACATCAATCTAACTGGAGACAAATTTGAAACAATCCCACTAAAATCAGGGACTAGACAAGGCTGCCCTCTCTCTCCATATCTTTTCAATATAGTACTTGAAGTTCTAGCTAGAGCAATTAGACAACAAAAGGAGGTCAAAAGGATACAAATTGGAAAGGAAGAATTCAAACTATCGCTATTTGCAAACGATATGATAGTATACTTAAGCGACCCAAAGAACTCCACCAGAGAACTCCTACAGCTGATAAACAACTTCAGCAAAATGGCCAGATATAAAATCAACTCAAGCAAGTCAGTAGCCTTCCTATACTCAAAGGATAAGCAGGCTGAGAAAGAAATAAGAGAAATGATACCCTTCAAAATAGCCACAAACAATATAACGTATCTTGGTGTGACTCTAACCAAACAAGTGAAAGATCTGTATGACAAGAACTTCAAGTCTCTGAAGAAAGAAATTGAAGAAGACCTCAGAAGATGGAAAAATCCATGCTCATGGATTGGCAGGATTAATATAGTCAAAATGACCATCTTGCCAAAAGCAATATACAGGTTCAATGCAATCCCCATCAAAATCCCAACTCAATTCTTCATAGAGTTAGAAAGAGCAATTCAAAATTCATGTGGAATAACAGAAAACCAAGGATAGCTAAAACTATTCTCAAGAGGAAAAGAACTTCTGGAGGAATCAGTATCCCCAACCTCAAGCTGTACTACAGAGCAATAGTGTTAAAAACTGCATGGCATTGGTATTGTGACAGGCATGTAGATCAATGGAACAGAATTGAAGACCCAGAAATGAATCCACACTCCTATGGTCACTTGATCTTTGACAAAGGAGCTAAAACCATCCAGTGGAAAAAAGATAGCCTTTTCAACAAATGGTGCTGGTTCAACTGGAGGTCAACATGCAGAAGAATGCAAATTGATCCATTATCTCCTTGCACTAAGCTCAATTCTAAGTGGATCAAGGACCTCCACATAAAACCAGACACATTGAAACTAATAGAAAGGAAACTAGGGAATAACTTTGAACATATGGGCACAAGGGAGAATTTCCTGAATAGAACTCTAATAGCTTATGCTCTAAGATCAAGAATTGACAAATAGGACCTCATAAAATTACAAATTTTCTGTAAGGCAAAAGACACTGTCAAAAGGAGAAAGCGGCAACCAACAAACTGGGAAGTGATCTGTACCAACCCTACATCCGACAGAGGGCTAATATCCAATATATACAAGGAACTCAAGAAGTTAGACTCCAGAGAGCCAAATAACCCTATTAAAAAATGGGGTACGGAGCTAAACAAAGAGTTCTCACCTGAAGAATATCTAATGGCTGAGAAGCACCTAAAGAAATGTTCAACATCCTTAGTCATTAGGGAAATGCAAATCAAAACAACACTGAGATTCCACCTCACACCAGTCAGAATGGCTAAGATCAAAAACACAGGAGACAGCAGTTGTTGGCGAGGATGTGGAGAAAGAGAAATACTCCTCCACTGCTGGTGGAATTGCAAGCTGGTACAACCACTCTGGAAAGCAGTCTGGCGGTTCCTCAGAAAACTGGGCATGACACTCCCGGAGGATCCTTCTATACCACTCCTGGGTATATACCTAGAGGCTTTACCTGCATGCAATAAGGGCACATGCTCTACTATGTTCATAGCAGCCTAATTTATAATAGCCAGAAGCTGGAAGGAACCCAGATGTCCCTCAATGGAGGAATGGATTCAGAAGATGTGGTATATTTACACAATGGAATACTACTCTGTAATTAAAAACAATGAATTCACGAAATCCCTAGGCAAATGGTCAGAACTTGAAAATATCATCCTTAGTGTGGTAACCCAATCATAAAAGAACACACATGGTATGCAGTCACTGATAAGGGGATATTAACCCAGAATCTTGGAATACCCAAGACACAATTCACATATCAATAGATTTCCAAGAATATGGAAGGAGAGACCCCTGGTCCTGGAAAGACTGGATGTAGGGGAATACCAGGACAGAGAAGTGAGAGCGGGTTGAATGGGGAACAGAGGGAGGGAAGGGGGCTTATGGGACTTTCCGGGAGGGAGAAAACAGGAAAGGGGAAATCATTTGGAATGTAAATAAAAAACTTAGAAAATAATAACATTTTATATATATATATATATATATAAATGTTTAAAAAAAACTAAAAAAGAAAACACATGCGAGAGTAAAGGTAAGTTAGCAGTCAGATTGGAGTAAGCTTATATTGTAATGCCAAACAATTACTTTTGTTTCTAACATAAAAACATCAAAAGACAGAATAATTAAGTCGCTGTAGCTACAGTTATTTGCTAATGGACACATAAGGCACATTTTAGAGGAGCTAATATCAACAACATGAAATGCAGAGAGAGGAGACTTTGAAAGCATGGAGTTATGCTGGAAGTAAGTCGCTCTCACAAGCAAACAGATTATCGAAATATAATTATTTTAGGTTGTGCTAATCTTTACATCAACCACAGAAAAGTATGCCTGTACTAGATTTCTAAATAATGTGAGGGACAAATCAAAGCAAACCAGTACAAAAATACTAGGCCAGAAGCAGGTAGTTGATCTTCATATTTTCTCTTTCCCTCCTGTTCTCCAAATCCAAACCCCCAGTTTCAACCCCAGCTCTGTACAAACTGTGGCTTCTACTCCCTTTCTCCCCTCACCCTCCTGGTGGCATGCCATGTTTTCCTTCCTTCTGTGGAGTCCCTCAGCCCCAGCTTCTAGCTCATCCCCATTCCTATGTCTCAGCTTCCAATACTAAAAAAGAAGTTCTTGTTGGGACCTGCAGAGGTCACACTTGGCAGGATCTCAGAAACATTCCTTACCAGTCAACACGTGGCCACTGTTCTCCTGAGAACCAGAAAGAGCAACAAAAAAAACCAAGGAATGAATACCAACCCAACAAACACAACGCGAGGAAGAGAGGAAGATCTGCAGTTAGGCTACCTGCTTCCCTGAGACTTCCAATGTTCTCAGGCTGTTTTTTTTTCTTAGATAGGATCATAGATAGATGATATGTAGGTATGTAGATAGACAGATAAAAGATAGATGATCTCCTGGTGAATAAGAGATGGATAGATAGAGAATGATAGATTGGTTGATTGATAGATGATGATGATGATAGATGGATGGATAGATAGATAGATAGACAGACAGACAGACAGACAGATAGATAGATAGATAGAGATATAAATAACTAGATAATGGATGATATAAATTTCCCCCTAAGTTGCTGAAACATTCAGTTAAAGTTTCAGGAAACAAAATCACCATGGAAAAACTGTTAGCATTTCTCAACAGTAGCAAAAAACTATTCAAAACAAATCAAGAAGATAATCCACTTAAAATAATGTAATCTATAACCAAAATTCCTTAGGAATAAATTTAAGTAAATCTCTGCCAAAAACTCTGTAACAATAATGAAAAATATTTAATAAGACAGAAGTGAAATTTAAATTTTTTTATGAATAGGTTTAAGAAGTCAATGTTCTTTAAATATACATAGTGCCCAAAGTAACCTACAGAGTCAAAAAAAATTCTCAAATTCCTATGGCATATTGTACATAAAGGAAAATGAAATTTCAAATGCACAAAAGATCATAAAAATATTTGTCATCACAGCTATCTTAATAAGAAGGAACAAAGATAATATACTCATAGTTTTTATTCTCAAATTATAGATAGGTAAGAAACAGACAGACAGAAAGCTATAGCATTCCAAACAGCACTGGCTTAAACAAAAACAGACAGGATTGAAAACCTAAAAATATATTTATGGTCACTTGACCTCTGAAAAAGGCCTCAATCATTCACTGTTATTGATAAATTGTATATTCACAGGCAGAAGAATAATATTGGGCCTTTACCTCACATTATATACAATACAAAGTTCAACTCAAAACATGTTAAAGATTTAGAAATAAAACTGGAAACTATAAATCTCCTAGGTGACTATGAGAGGGACACTGTAAGGCATTGGGGCTGGTGATGAATTTTGTGCATAATTCCCAACCCACTGATAACAAAAGCAAAAATTGACAAATGCGATTACAGCAAATGAGAATCTGCACAGCATGAGAAACAACTAAAAGAGAAAAAAACTGCAGACCTGATGATTATTTGCAAGCCATATACATGTCAGAGGGGTAATATCCAAATACACAAAGAGCTCAACTCAGTAACAGTACAACACTACTTTTTAAAAAGTAGGTGAAGTACCTGAGTAGCTGACGCATGTTCCAAAAAGAATGGTAAGTGTAACAATCCAGGTAATCTGATTACAAGCCAGAGGAAGTAGACTTCTCACTATGACTAAATAGCAATAAAAAGACAAGAGATGGCAAGTTTGTTGAAAACACAGAAGAAAAGTAAACCCTGTTTTCTGTTGGTGAGAAGGAATATTCTATAGCTGTGTGGCAGAGTGAAACAGGCAGTTCCTCAGAAAATCAAAAAGTAGAACTATGGGATGACACAGAAATCCTACCTGTAAGAATACATACAAAGTAAATGAAATTTAATATGGAAAAGAGATATCTTCATTTTTCTGGTTTCTGTATTTTAGACAAAGAATTCATCTAACTATCTAAACACACATACACAGACACATAATTGTAGAGTTTTTGTCTTTCATGTTTATAACAGATAAAACCTGAAAATGGAAGAATTTCTATCATTTGTGACAACAAGAATTAATGTGAAGGACATGCTATTAAATGAAATAAGCCAGGCACAGAAACGCAAATGCTTCACAATCTCTTGTACATGTGGTATCAGGGAACACTGGACCCACAGAGCAGTGGAAAATAGCCAATACCAGAGACTGACTATATAGAGAAATGCTGATTTAAATACCAAGCTTCATTTTGACAAAAGGGATATTTTCCATTAATTAATGATAGTTAATTAATTAATAAAGTGTATCATATTATTTTAAATGTTATAAAACATTTGATCTTAAATGTTTTTAGTGTGTACACAAAGGATAACTTTGTGAAGTGGTGGGCATGCTAGTTAGCTTGATTGTGGTAATTACCCATAATGCAAATATGTCATCTACCGTAAATATTGACACTTTATCAGGAAATGAGATGTGTCAAGGCTTAAAGTGCCTTGATTAGAAGATCTCAAATGAGGAATAAATTCAATAATAATATATCTTCACATCTCACATCATCAACATTATATGTGTGTGTGCATATGTATGTATGTGTATGCATGCATGTCTGTGGTATTTGTGATGTGTATGTGTATGTATATGTGTGTATGTGTAGTTTTTATACTTTATATATATATGTATGTTATGTGTGTTATGTGTGTTATGTATGTATGTATGTATGTATATGAGTATTTTTATTACTGCCCTTTGCCATTTAAGAGAAGAATTTCTAGTGAGTCTTCCTGAAAGGTCCTTCAGGCTTGATATTACAGCAATTTTAAAATTGTGTTCAAGGTCAAAGTGATTCAATTATTTTTATTTGAATCAAAGGAACAAATACCTTTGAAAGTCTACAATGTTTGGTCTTAATCTAAGTTAGTCATTAGATACACCAGAAAATTTTTGATGCATATTTCTAGAGCATTTGAAATCCCCTTCCCCATCCTTGTGAATCTGACACATCTTTTAAGTGCTGAGGCTTGAGGCCTGGGCCTTATGTGTGATAGATACATCAAGGCCCTGACGGATATCTAGGGAAGCAATTAAGATCTTGGGCTCTGGAACAGACCTCATTCAAATCCTGTTTGAGTACAAATGAGCCTAGTAAGTCTGAGCAAATTAGATAACATCACTATGCCTCCACTTCTTCAGCTACAAAACAATGGCAGTGTGCAGGTGTGCCTTCTACGTGGTTTTCATTCATCACTGCACACTACGTAATGGCTGACTTTAAGTATTCAGGAAAACTTATTGGAATGAGCATTATTTGTAATAAGTATATGAAGAAACTACGATCTAGAGATAAAAGCATAGGTTCCAGTGCTACCTAATTTCCAGTAAACCAAGACTTGGTAAATTGCCAATAATAGATGGAGTGCTTCATAGTCAAAACAGCTAAGGTGTCTCAGTCTTGATAGCATTCCACAAATTAGAATTACCTGAATTAGCAATTCTCAGCTGAACAGTTGCCCTGATTACCTTCCCCCATGTGGGAAGGCCCATCCCAAGTGTGGGTGACATATCCTGGTAGAAGTCTGTATTAGTTTGGGTTTTACTGCTGTGAACAGACACCAGTGACCAATGCAAGTTTTATAAAAGACATTTACTTGGGGCTGGCTTACAGGTTCAGAGGTTTAGTCCATTGTCATCAAGGCAGAAACATGGCAACATCCAGGCAGGCATGGTGCAGAAGGAGCTGAGGGTTCTACACCTTTATCCAAAGGAAACCAGGAACAGACTAGGCA
The DNA here is from genome assembly GCA_036184795.1 of Tokudaia tokunoshimensis. Classification (NCBI taxonomy): domain Eukaryota; kingdom Metazoa; phylum Chordata; class Mammalia; order Rodentia; family Muridae; genus Tokudaia; species Tokudaia tokunoshimensis. The sequence continues at coordinate 40,436,020 of BTHU01000003.1, forward strand.
TCCTCAGACATCCAGGAGGAAGATCTCTAAGCCCAACCCCACAGTGACACACTTCCTTCAACAAGGCCACACCTTCTAATAGTGCCACTCCCTGGGACAAACATATACAAACCACCACATTCCACTCCCTGGCCCCCATAGGCTTGTTCAAACATGAGTCTATGGGGACCATACCTAAACATAGCATAATGCAAAATACATTTAGTCCAACTTCAAAAGTCCCCACAGTCTATAGCAGTCTCAACAGTGTTAAAAGTCCAAGGTTCAAAGTCTCTTCTGAGATTCATCCAATCACTTAACTGTAATCCCAAAAGCAAGACAGGAAACCAGCTGGGCAGTCTCCAAACTCTGCATCTCCATGTCTGACGGCAAAGCAGTCTTCAGATCTTCAACTCCCTTTTCATCTTTGTTGACTGCAACAAGGTTCTTTCTCCTGGGTTAGTTCCACTCCCTGTTAGCAGCCTTCCTGGTAGGCATCCTGTGACTCTGGCATCTTTAACATCTTGTGGTCCCCAAGTCAACTTCAGCTTCACAGCTTCTTGTTCCAATGTCTGAGTTCCACACATGATCTTCTGTGCATCTTCAAAGGGCTGGAGTCACTTCTCCAGCTCTGCCCTCTGTAGCACTCTAAGTTCAAGTTGATCCATTCCGCTGCCACTGCTGTTCTTGGTGGTCATCCCATGGTACTGGCATCTCCAATATGCTAGGGTCTTCTACTGCAACTACACTTCACCAAAGCCTCTCATAGGCTCTCTTCATGGTACCAAGCCTCTACTCCTTGGCTGTCAACTACAACTGAGGCTACACTTTCACCAATGGCCTTTCATGGCCTCTCACAGTGCCAAACCTCAGCTGTTCTTCATGATGCCTTTATGCCTTCAAAACTAGTACCACCTGGATGATTCTTGCACATTACCAAGTACAGCTGCAGCATGTGGTACAACCTTGGCTACCTCTGGAACACAGCTTCTTTGTGCTCTCAGGAAACACTTCCCAGAAGATATCACCTAAGCGATGCTGGTCTTTTCTTAATCACCACTAATTTCTTATCTCCAGCTAACCAGCATCAATTGTCCTAGTAGTCTCCTTCTTCTCTTGAATATAAAGTCAGAGACACATGGCCAAAGCTGCTGAGTTCTGCTGTTTACAGTTGCTGGAACATTGCCCCCCTTGTTCTATTACACTATCACTAGCTTCCTTTATTCCAACTCCTTCACTGCCTAAGCTTGGCTGTCCTGGATCTTGCTTCATAGACTGACTTTAAATTCAGAGATCTGCATGCCTGTCTCCTAGTCACTGGGATTAAAGGTGTGGTCCACCAAGTATGGATTTAAATTTTTCTTCACCTAGAATTTGCTCTGTTCTAGGCTGGCCTTGAACTCAGAGATCTGCTTATCTTTGTCTCCTGAGATTAAAGGCTTGTACTACCAGGCCTGAATCTAAATTTAGCTGGGAGGAATCTTGCCTCAAAATCACTACTTCCTTAATTCAATTTAATATCCTTGAATTCAGCTCCATTTCACTTCCTGATGTCCCTTTAATACTCAAACTATATATTTTATATGTTTCCTTTCTCAGTTTGCTATGCTTGTTCAAAATGCTCTTTATCAGACTTAACCAGAGAACAAAGTCTCTGTTGGGCTTTATTGAGACTTCCTTTGTCAATACAATTAACATACATCTCTTTTCCTTAGCCTTAGGCAGTCTCTTCAAACAATGGCAAAAAGCAGCCATGTTCTTCAACAAAACATCACAAAAACAGTCTCTCAGCCACATATGAAAGTTCTTCTCCACTGAAACCTCTTGGGCCATCAGGCCTACACAGTTCAAATGACCCTCAGCACCACTGTCTTCCATATTCCTACTGGGGTGGCCTATTAAGCCCCACTTAAAGCATTCCATGGCTTTCCAAATCCAAAGTCCCCAAATCCATATTCTTCCAAACAAAAGCATGGTCAGACCTATTACAGCAATACCCCAGTCCCTGGTACCAACTTCTGTATTAGTTTGGGTTTTACTGCTGTGAACAGATGCCAATGACCAATGCAAGTTTTATAAAAGACATTTACTTGGGGCTGGCTTACAGGTTCAGAGGTTTAGTCCATTGTCATCAAGGCAGAAACATGGCAATATCCAGGCAGGCATGGTGCAGAAGGAGCTGAGGGTTCTACACCTTTATCCAAAGGAAACCAGGAACAGACTAGGCATCCTCAGACATCCAGGAGGAAGATCTCTAAGCCCAACCCCACAGTGACACACTTCCTTCAACAAGGCCACACCTTCTAATAGTGCCACTCCCTGGGACGAACATATACAAACCATCACAAAGTCCAAATGAAAGAAGGAAATGGCAGAAGGAAGATTCTAAACTCTTTGCTCACTTGGTCTTCCATCTAGCCCACTCAGTTTTTCTTCTTACCTCTGGATGCACTGTTGGTTTACACCACTGTGTGTGTGTGTGTGTGTGTGTGTGTGTGTGTGTGTGTGTGTGTGTGTGTCTTATTACTTCTCATATTCCCTTGCATTTGCCTTTGGTTATTAATTAATGTTGACGTTTTCATAATTTTTCAAAGGTAAAGACTTTTATGTATCTCTTACAAATTCAGCTCCCTCTGTTCCCTGATTAAATATTGAATATGCATATAGAATTCTCAATATTTACATAGTAGGTAAATAGATTATGCAGTCTCTATCTGTGAATGAAGTTTCTGCTTGCACTGTCACATGCTTTATGTGCTACCAGTTGGTGTCTACCTACTGAAACAGAGTGCCTGGACCTCACCACAGTGTGAAGTCATCATTTGCTATTAAGATCTACTTGCATTGTGACAGATTGCACTCATTTCAGTAATATATTAATAACAATTTTAAACAGCTGAAAATTCTAAATGTTACCAGTTACATAAGGGATAAGCAAACATACACACACACACACACACACACACACACGTATGTATGTGTGTGTGTTTATATTGATGTTAATCGACAACAACTCAGTTTGCTCATTCATTTGAATCTAGCCTTATGAAAACACTTGCTAAAATGTAAAAGTATGTTGCATTGTTGTGGGGAGATAAAGAAAAACAAAATGGAAAGCCATGTTCATCTGTCCCATCAACACTAAGAGAAATGGTCTGTTGTACACAAAAGCTGCTGTTTTTGTAGTGAAAGAAATGTCCTGCTTCATAAAATAGAAATAATTTTTGAATGCAATACATGTAGCTTCATGATTGGTGCTGTGTTTTACCTCCTTACTGTGCAAACATAGATCAATCTTCACCCCTAGATGTGATGGATAGGACTTGTCCAAAATGAGAAGGCTAGTTACTCCTAAGCTCCCACACAGGGTTAAAGCGTGGAATCTCTGATGCTTTGATGTATATATTTTGGAATTTATCCACAGTTCCAAGGTCATAACTCATTTCTCAAGGCAGGTCATCCAGACTCTAATCTTCCCTTGCTCCACCCCTTGCTATGAAACTGTTGGACCATAAAAAAATTCTCTGACCTATCTCATTTGGTAGGAACTAGAAAGACTCCATTTCAGCAAGCATTCTCTCTCCTACCCATGAGGATCATTGTTTAAGAGACTAAGCAGATGGTCTTACCAGGATTTCTAATCCATCCTATGGGCATTATACTTTAGTTTGCCCAAACGCATGTTGGCATAGTTTTCCATTGAAAAGTCATACCTATGCAATGATGTCTCCATAAAACCCAAAAGAACCATGTTCAGAGAACCTCTAAACAGTTGGGCATACAGACAATGAGCAAGACCTAACCTATGTGCTCCAATTCAGCAGGAGAGCCTGTGCCTGGAATCTGTTTTTGTCTCTCTTCCTATTTTTTCATCTAGCTGGCTTACTTATACCCTTTAAAAATATTCCGTTTGACAGGCAAATTAATTAGTGCTTAAGTTACTTTTGCAAATTACCGTAATCTAAGGAGGGATCATGGGAATCCCCCAGTATACAGTGTATCAAAACTTCCTGAGGCCTAGACTTATGACTGGATTTGAAATAGAGGTAAATTTTGTGCTCTGATTTTATTTCTTGTTGATGTGATAAAATACCCCAAACAAAGTAGCTTCGGGGAGAAAGGGCTTATTTTTGCTTAAACGTCAAGATATTGCTCAGCATTGTGGTGATGTCCAAGTGGCATGAACTTGCAGTGGCTAGTCAGATCCAGAATCAAGAGAATGGGAAGAATGTATATTACAAACATCTTTGCTACTCTGCATACTTTATGCACTCTGTTATACACTCCAGGACCCAAACTCAGGAAATAGCCACTTACAGAATGAGTCTTCTCTAATCCATTAATGTAATGAGGACAAGACACATTACATTGTGTCTCCACAGACATGCTCCCAGACCAAGCTGATCTAGACAATCTCCCTTTGAGAGTCTTTTCTCAGGTAGCTCTAAACTATGTTGAGTTGATAATAAAATTGTCATACCCTGGGACTGAACTCTCAACCTTTGAGATCTGATGCTATTACTAAGGAAATTCATAGAGGAACTGACTTAGAGAACACTAAGCAGGGTCTTCTGTAGATGAATTTTTAACTATTAGGAAGAAATCTTCAGACCTTTAGTGATCACGTAAGAATCTGCCCAGTTGCTACATAGTAGGAGAATCTGAGTTTGGATTGTTTTCTTCTTCTTTATGTTTTTCTTTTTATTTCATTAATTGATTGATTGATTTACTTTACATCACAATCAGAGCTTCCCCTCCACTTCCATATACCCAAAGATTCTCCAACATATAACAAGGACACATGCTCCACTATGTTCATAGCAGCCTTATTTGTAAGCCAGAAGCTGTAAAGAACCCAGATGTCCCTCAACAGAGGAATGGATACAGAAAATGTGGTACATTTATACAATGAAATACTACTCAATATCAAAAACAATGAATTCTTAGCAAATGGATGGAACTAGAAAATACCATCCCGAGTGAGGTAACCCAATCACAAAAGAACACATATGGTATGCACTCACTGATCAGTGGATAATAGCCCAGAAGCTCAGAATACCCAAGATACAATTCACAGAACACATGAAGCTCAAGAAGAAGGAAGACCAAACTGTGGATACTTCTTCTGAGAAGGAGGAACAAAATACCAATAGGAGGAGATATAGAAACAAAGTGTGGAGCAGATATGGACGGAAAGGCCATCCAGAGACTGCCTCACCTGAGGATCCTTCCCATATACAGTTATCAAACCCAGACACTATTAGGGATGCCAACAAGTGCTTGCTGACAGGAGCCTGATACAGCTGTCTCCTGAGAGGCTCTGCCAGTGCCTGACAAATACAGAGGTGGATGCTCGCAGTCAACCACTGGACTGAGCACAGGGTCCCCAATGGAGGAGCTAGAAAAAGGACTGAAGGAGCTGAAGGGATTTGCTGCCCCATAGGAGGAACAACAATATCAACCAACCAGTACCACCAGAGCTCCAAGGAACTAACACACCCAACCAAAGAGCACACATGGAGGAATCCATGGTTCCAGCTGCATAGGTAGCAGAGGATGGCCTTGTCAGACACCAATAGGAGGAGAGGCCCTTGGTCCTGTGAAGGCTTGATGCCCCAGTGTAGAAGAATGCCAAGAGTGGGTGAGTTGGTGAGCATGGGGAGGGAGGAAAGAAAATATTTCCTTTTTTTTAACTGCTTTATGTTTTTTGCCTTCTTTGTCATAAATCAAGTGTCTATAGGTATGTAGATAATACAGGGCCTTCAATGCGATTCAGGTGATCATCCTGTCTGTTGCTTTATCAGTCCCATGCATTTTTGATCACTATTGCTCTGTAGTATGTCTTGAGGTCAGGGATGGTGATACCTCCAGAAGTTCTTTCATTGTTGAGGACTGTTTTAGCTAGACTGGGTTTGTGTTTCTCCATATGAAGTTGTGAATTGCTCTGTCAAGGTATGTAAAGACTTTTTGTTGGAATTTTGGGGATTGCATTGAATCCATTAACTGCTTTTGGTAAGATGGCCATTTTCACTGTCAGTTCTATATATCCTTGAGCATGGGAGATCTTTCCATCTTCTGATATCATCTTCAATTTTTTTCTTCAAAGACTTGAAGCTCTTGTCACACAAGTCTTTCCCTTACTTGGTTAGAGTTACACCAAGATATTTCATATTATTTGTGACTGTCATAAAGGTTGTTATTTTCATAATTTCTTCTTCAGCCTGTTTATTGTTTGTATAAAGTAGGGCTACTGATGTTTTTAGCTAATTTTAATTCCAGCCACTTTGCTGAAGGTGTTTACCATCTGTAAGTATTCTCTAATAGAATTTTTAGGGTCACTTAGGTATACTATCATATCATCTGAAAATAGCAATATTTTGAACTTCTTTCTTTCCAATTTATATCCCTTTGATCTCCTTTAGTTGTTTTACTGTTCTAGGTAAACCTTCAATACTATATTGAATATATATGGAGAATTTGAGCAGCCTTGTCTTGTTGCTGATTTTCATGGAATTGCTTTAAATTTCTCTCAATTTAATTTCATGCTGGCTATCAGTTTGTTGTATATAGTCTTCCTTGTGTTTATGCATGCATCTTATAGTCCAGATCTCTCCAGGACTTTTATCCTGAAGGAGAGATGGATCTTCTCAAAGGATTTTTCAGCATCTAATGAGATTATCATGTGATTTTTATTCAATTTGTTTATATGGTGGATTGCATTGATGTATTTGTATACGTATCCTTAGGTTGAAGTCTATTTGATCATGGTATTTTTGATGTGTTCTTGGATTTTGTTTGAATTTTATTGAGTATTTTTGTATCAATATTCATAAATGAAGTAGGTCTGATATTTTCTTTGTTGAACTTTTGTGTGGTTTAAGTATCATGGTGATTGTGGCCTCATTGAATGAGTTCAGCAGTGTTCCTTCTGTTTCTATTTTATGGAATAGTTTAATGAGTATTGGTATTAGCTCTTGTTTGAAGGCAGAATTCTCCACCTAACCCATCTGTCCCTGGGTTGTTTGTTGTTGAAAGACTTTTAAGGACTGCTTCTGTATGCTTGGGGTTTATAGCTTAATTTAAATTATTTAACAAATCCTGGTTTAACTTTGGTAAATAGTATCTATCAAGAAAATCGTCCATTTTACTTAGATTTTCCAACTTTTTAGCATATAGGTTTTTGATGTAAGACCTAATGATTCTTTGGATTTCCTCAGTATCTGTTGTTATGTCTCCCTTTTCATTTCTGATTTTGTTGATTTGAATACTGTCTCTCTGCATTTTACTTTGACTAAGAGTTTGTCTATCTTGAGTTTCTCAAAGATCCTGATGGTTTCATTGATTTTTTTTTATTGTGCTCTTTGTTTCTTTTTATTGGTTTCAGCCTTGAATTTAATTATTTCCTGTCTTCTACTCTTCTTGAATGTGTTTGCTTCTTTTTGTTCTATAGCTTTCTTAAACGTATTGTTAAATTACTAGTATGGGATCTCTCCAAGTTCTTTATAAAGGCACTTAGTGCTATGGACTTTCCTTTTAGCACTGCTTTCATAGTGTCCCCTAAGTTTGAGAATATTATGCATTCATTTTCATTGAATTCCAGAATTTTCTTCCCTGATTAGTGGCCATTTAGTGGAGAGTTGTTCAGTTGTTCAGTTTTCATGAGTTTGTAGGCTTTCTGTTTTTTCCATTGTTGTTGAAGTCCAGCTTTAATCAATCGTGGTCTAATAAGAAATAGGAGTTTTTTTTTTAATTTTTTCATGTTTATGGAGACTTGCTTTGTGGTCAAGTATATGGTCAATTTTGGAGAAGGTTCCTTGGGGTGCTGAGAAGGTATTTTTCTTTGTGTTTGAGTGAAATGTTCTGTAAATATCTGCTAGGTTCATTCTGTTTCAGTTACATGTCCATTGTTGAGAGTTGGATGTTGAAGTTTCTCCCACTACTGTTGTGTGATTTAAGCTTTAGTAATGTTTCTTTTATGAATGTGAGTGTCTTTGCATTTAGGGTATAGATAGTCAATATGATATATCATCTTGGTACATTTTCCTTTGATGAGTATGAACTGTCCTTTCCCATCTCTTTTGATTAGTTGTGGTTGAAAGTGTATTTTGTTAGATATTAGAATGGCTACTCCAATTTTCTTCTTGGGTCTGTTTGCCTAAAAAACCTTCTTTCCCCCTTTACTCTGAGGTAATGTTTATCTTTGTTGCTGTGGTGTGAGGTATGTTTCTTGTACACAGCAGAATGATGGATTCTGATTTCCCATCCATTTTGTTAATCTGTGTCCTTTATTGGGGAATTGAGTCTATTGATGTTAAGAGATGTTAATGACCAATACTTGTTAATTCCTGTTATTTTGATATTGTTGTTGTTGGTGGTGGTGGTGGTAGTGGTGGTGAGATGTCTGTGTGTGTGTGTGTGTGTGTGTGTGTGTGTGTGTGTGTGCTGTACCCTTGTTTTGGTATTGCTCTTGTAAAATTATTTATTTTGTATGTTTTCTTGAGAGTAGTTAACCTCCATGTCTTGAAGTTTTCCTTCAAGTATGCTCTGTAGAGCTGGATTTGCTGATAGATGTTGTTTAAATTTAGATTTGCCATGGAATATGTTGTTTTCTCCATCTCTAGTGATTGAGAGTTTGGCTGGGTATAGTAGTCTTGGTTGGCATCTTTGATATCTTAGAGCCTTCAAAACATTGCCTAGGCTCTTCTGGCTTTTAAAGTCTCTGTTGATAAGTTTCGTGCAACTCTAATAGGTCTGCCTTTATGTGATACTTGGGTCTTTTCCCTTGCAGCTTTTAGTTCTCTTTCTTTGTTCTTTACATTTAATATTTTGATTATTATGTGTGATTATTCTTGTACACTTATAAGAATAAGGTATCTCTTTCTTTAGGTTGGAGAAATTTTCTTCTAGGATTTTGTTGAAAAATAACTTCTGATCTTTTGAGCTGAGAATCTTCTATTCCTATTATTATTTTTTTTTTTGGTTTTATCTTTTCATAGTGTCCCACATTTTCTGGTTTCTTTGCATTACACACTTTTCAGATTTAACATTTTCTTTGACCAATGTATCAATTTCTTCTATTTTGTCTTTTTTACCTGAGAGTCTCTCATCCATATCTTGTAATCTGTTGGTGATGTTTGTGTCTGTACTTTCTGTTGTCTTACCTCGGTTTTCCATCTCCAGCTGATTTCTTTATTTATATGTTGTGTATTTTCTTTACTGCTTCTATTTCAATTTTCAGGTCTTGAACAGCTTTATTCATTTTTTAACCTGTTTAGTTGTCTTTTCCTGTACTTCTTTAAGGTATTTATTTATTTCCTCCTTAAAGACGTCTATCATCTTCATAATATTAGATTTAAGGTCATTTTCTTTTGCATCAGCTGTATTAGGAAACCCAGGACTCACTGCAATAAGATAGCTGGGTAATACAGGCACAGTTGTGGGTGATAAAATGGAACTCAGAGGAGAAAGTGCAGTTTACCACTGTTGGGAGTGCTACCAGCAGGTAGGAGATAGTTGGGGAGGAGTCCACTTTGTTGTCACTGATAGCAGCAGGCTTCTGGGAATTCTGACAGAGCTATGGGCTGGGGAAATGGAGAACACAAGGGACAGGGCAGAGCTCACCACTGCTGGACTTCAGAGGCAGATGACCCATCAGGCAGAGAATTGGGGTGTAAGAATCTTATCTTGTTTTCCTGGGTGGCAGCAGGCCTCTGGGGGGGTGGCTGAAGACCTATGGGCCAGGGAGTGAGTACACAGAGGGCCATGTTGTTCTTTTCTTACTGTCTTTGAGAGATTCAAACCTTCCTCCTGGCTCTGCTCGCCATGTCTTGCCCATTGAGCCTCCCCTATTTCCTCATGCTCATTCCCTTTCTCCCCCTTGTCTTAACTCTTCTCAGGGACTCTGGTTTATATACTCGTGCTACATGCTTTTTCTGTTGCTACTTGTCTTACCAAAGAATTTGAGTTTTTCCATTCTGGATGTATGTGAGATCATACCGTAATTTTTCTTCCTTCATCTAGCCTCTTTCCTTAACTCTGTCTTCCACATACATATGGCAAAAATGATGGAAATGTTTTTTAAAAACAAAGAGATCACAAGTATCCTATCAAGTATAAATAGCACACTTGTTTTTATCTGCTCATCTGTTGATGACACACCATGGCTATGGTGACTAATGCCGGCACAAATGTGGGAAGGCAGATATCTCTTTGACAAAATTGATGTTCATTTCGTTGGATATATACTATTATAATGTTGTGTTTAATGCTGCCATTTGGCATAATGATTATGCAAATTTACAATTCCTCCAGTAAGTATATGAGTTTCTTTTCCCAACATGTTATCTTTCATTTTTTGATAATAGTCATTCTGAGAAGTGTGAGGCGATATATCCTTATTGTTTTAGTTTGCTTTCTCTTTGTGATTATTTATTAAAAAAAGGTTTGATAACTTAGTCCACACTAGATACCATGCTTGGATAACAGACAACAACAAAAAGAGCATTGTTCACCCTCCACCCCCCACCCAACTAAACCTCTGAACTCCCTGGGGCCTCCAGTCTCTTGAGGGTTAGGTGTATCTTTTCTGACTGAACCCAGACCCAGAAGTCCTCTGCTGTATGTGTGTTGGGGGCCTCATATCAGCTGTGACTCTGTAGGAGGACCAGCAGTCTCAGTTAACCTGGACCTCTAAGATCTCTCGATCCATATATTTTTAATTATAATTTAATTACAGTATTTATTCTTTCCCCCTTCTTCCTCCAAACCACACCATATATCTCTCCCCATTCTCCTTCAAATCAATGGCCTTTTTTTCACTTATTGTTATTTCATTCATATATGGTTATATATTCACAAATATAACCTGTTCAGTCTGAAAATAATGTTCAGTCTGAAAATAATGTTCTGTTCAAATTGCATGTATGTTTTCAGAGCTGATCATTTGGTACTGAACAGGTGACTGTGCTCTTCCCAGGGGGAGGTCGTCTCCCCAACTCTCAGTTTTCCTTCGTTTCCCAAACTTCTTTGAGTGCTGATAGTTACTGCCAACATATGAGTCCTACTACCACACACTTAAGGTTATTGAGCCATGATGGTTATTGTTATAGTTCATTGTTGTCGTAGCTGGATAAGACTGCTGGCTGCCTTACTCCTTTGTAATTTGTATGGTACCTTCTGACGTCATGAACACTAGTCCTCAGTGCACTTCCATCCCAAGAAGTGATGATAAAACAAGAGCTGAAGCAAATTACAAAGTTGATGAGAGAAAGCCTTTTCAGAGTCAGCAAAAGAACAACACTCTGAGATTCAGGAAAGAACAGGACAGTGAGTCTAAAGGGCAAGGAGAAGAGCCTCAATATAGACATGAGCATGAAGAAGAAAATGTAAACTAACTGAGTTCATTGAGATTTATTGAAAGTTAAATGACTAAAATTGACAGAAGTTCATGGCATTGCCAAATTTCTCAGTACTGTTTGCAAATGGCAGCAGCCTGACTATAATAGAAGACAGAAAATATAGTCTTCACTTTTAATAAAATATGCATAATATACATGTTGGGCACAGTAATTACAGGGCTATTAGCTTGTGTTGTGCTCAAGGTAGTGACACATGAATTCCATTGCTTCCTTGTCTTCAAATCAACTTATTTCTCACAAAGCATTTTAGTTTAGGTGTCTTGGTCTGTAAGTATCTTTCTTTAGTTCATAGATTCAAGGCAAGATATTCAAGGTTTCTCTCTTTCCATTTGCCCTCCTGTGTCCATCTTTCTTTAATGTCAATACTTTAAGAAATCCTCTCACTTAGAAGCACTCTAGCAACAAATGGAATGTGTTAGTCAACCCTTTTCCCCCTCAAAACTCATGGATCTATGCAGAAGAGGTTGCAGAAAATTTGTAAGAGCCAGAGGTGATGGATGATTCCAAGGAAATAGCTATCTTCCAGACATAACAGAACATATACACATATGAACTCACAGTATTGGCAACAGCATGCAAAAGACCTGCACAGATTCCAACCAGACAAATCCCGGCACTGAGAGAGGAAAGTGGACACAGAAGTCAACCTCCAACCATGAAACTATTTTCTACTTGCTGGAAATAGGACATCAGATTTTTTTTTCCAGTTGAACATGACTCAGTATATCAACCATACTTCAGGGCAAGCCTCATGCACAGGAATAGTTGGTTAACACAAACTTTTCAAATTTTGTTTTGTTTTGGCATTTTCCTTTATCCTGTTGGCCTTTCTTTGTTTTGCTTTTTGTTTTGCTTTTTTTTTTTTAATTAAGAGGGAGAAATAACACGAAGTTGTGTGAATGAGGAGGTGGGGGTGGAAAAAATGATCAAAATATATTGTACGAAAGAACATGATTCCCTCTCAGCTTGGCAGAAAGTATGTCCAGCACAGAGAATTCGCAGCTGCCAGTCTAGTATCTTGGCCTAAAAGTGTCTTCACTTCCACTGTCTTCCCTTAGATGAAAACCTGTTGAGAGGTGAAACGGTTTATATTTACTGTCAATTTGATAGAATTTACAGATTACCTAGGAGACCAACTCCTAGACATGTATGTCAAGGACTATCCAGAAAAAGTTAACATGCTGAAATACTTGTGAGAGACTATCTAGATTAGATTAACCAAGGTGAGAAAAGTCTACCGGTTTGTGGAGGTACCATTCCACAGTTTGTGACTAGAGCTGTATAAAAAGGAGACGTTTAGCTGAGCTGGAGCACTCATCCCATTTTCTCTCTGGGGCTGCAATATGGGCTGCTGCCTTAAGTTCTTGCTAGGACGCCCTCCGCACAATGAAGGACTGTATCCTCGGACTGTGATCTGTCATTAAGTTGCTTTCCCTGGGACTGGGGTTAAGCATGGACACCGCACTTACAGAGAACTGGAGTTCCATTGCTAGTGCCTGTGTAGGGCAGCTCCCAACTGCCTTTAACTTCAATTTCAGGAGATCTATCTTCATCCTCTGTCTTCTGTGGCATTGCATTCATTTGCACAAACCCACACTCAGACCCACTCATATACACTTAAAAGTAAAAGACAAACCTAAAAGGAAAGGAAATAAGTAAAAATTGCTTTTGTCACAATATTTTATCACAATGCAAAATAAAAATAATAGATGAAGGGCAGAAAATGAGATTTAGTTTCACGTAGTATCACCAGTCTAGCTAAATATATTTGTCAGAACTGTTTATCACCTGGCTATCAAAGAGGGAAAATCCAACTGTTTAGATGAAGAGATTCCCAAGCTATTCGTGAGTCAAATATGAATCCCTATTTGATTTTATATAGCACATCAACCAAGAACATATTTTTAAAGATTTAAAGTTGATTAATAAAGGACAAGAATATTTGATGGCATATTGAAAGTATATAAAATTCCAATATCATTTTCACAAAGTTTTATACAGATAAAATCCTAAATTTATTCCTATATTGCTTATGACTATTGTCCCACTACAATGATACATTGAATAGTTGTGATAGGAAAGACTGGATGTAGGGGAACGCCAGGACAGAGTAACGAGAGGGGGTTGAATGGAGAAAAGAGGGAGGGAAGGGGGCTTATGGGACTTTCGGGGAGGGAGGAAACGGGAAAGGGGAAGTGATTTGGAATGTAAATTAAAAAAATAAAATAAAATAAATAATAAAAAAAAAAGAAGACATAGAACTTGAATAGTCTGTCATAGAAAAAATGCTGGACTTTGCTGTAAAGAAATGCCCTAGGGCTAAATAATTGTTTCACTCAGCAAATATTATCACTATTTTGAAACATTAAAAATGTATTTAATTACAGCACTATAGGACTGTGAAAGGTAGCCTTGTTCCCGGTTGAGCTAAGGCTTGAAACCCTGGTGATTCTGAAGGGACTACAGGCATTTCGTCTGTTCCAGGGCACTAGGCTCCTATCACTAGACGAAGCCCTCCATAGATTTGTGGCCATCAGTCACATAAGAGCAACATCCAAAACCCCTCCACAGGTAGAGGATGTGACCTATAGTCACCTAGGCTCAAGACAGATCTCCATTTTAATGAGGAACCTAAAGGACTGGAGGACTTAGCCAATAAACTTTCCTTCCTAGACATTCCTCCCTGCAAAAGGTATTTAACCTCAGGCCTGCCCTGAGAAGTGATGTACAGTTTTACTTATCCACTTTCCGCCATGACAATAAATGCCTTAAAACTGTGGACTGCCTCTTTTCATCGGGATCCGGAGTAGGGAGCCATGGAGAAGGCCTTCACCTACAGAGCCTCCATCTAATCTCAGGTAGAAGGCCTCTCTGTGCTCTGGGCCATGGCCTCCACCAAGCCAAGCCAAGTCCACCAACCATAAGCCAAGGACTATCCCAGTGGGACCAGCAGGAGTTCTCCCCTCTTTTCCCTCTTGGCCCTGGGCTAGATCCAGCCTGCTGGTCTCTACTCCGTTCTCAGCTCTTCTATGGCTCCCAGTGGTGCCTGGGTGTCTGAGAGCCTGAGAACAAGATGGTCCCTGGCCTCCTCTCAGGCCCCAGGCCTGGTACCCCTGGGGCCTCAGACTGCACTTCCCCACCCCCAGAGCAGTGTTCCTAGGGCTGCCATACAGCCCAGCACCACTGTGGGGTAAGCATGGTCGACTCCCTGCATCCCTCCTCCCCAGTTCTCAGGCCCTGTAGCAAAGTGCACAATGGACTCATAACCCTACATAACACCTTTCCTTCCTTCCTTCCTTCCTTCCTTCCTTCCTTCCTTCCCTCCCTCCCTCCCTCCCCCCCCTCTCTCTTTTGAAAAGGAGCTTCTCTCTGTAGCCTTGGAACTCACTCTTTAGACCAGGTTGGCCTCCAACTTAGCCTCCCAAATGCTAGGATTAAAGGTGTGAGTCATTGCCATCCAGTCCTGATTATAGCACCTTTCACAAACATCTTTATTGACCTATCTTATTCTCTCCTTAATCATACTATACTGGACATTGTCATGTGGTATTAATGACATCTTTGGAGTTATGAAGCTATTCAGTTATCTACAGAAAATATTCAAACATTGATGAAGACTGACCATCTATGTAGAGCTTCACTGTTTGCATAATAACATACTGTTAATCTTTCTGAAATATTGCCAAAATCATGGAAGAGAACTGCTTTGGGAGAGTTCTTTGTGAACTTGACATGACAGATGATACAGGCATCGTTTCCTAATTCAAGGTCTCCTATTAGATAACTGCCATTGAGGAAGCTACACTCAACACCATCATCAGCAGGTGCTGAGGGGTTGCAATAACAACAGTCTTTTAGTTCTGGGAGATTTTGATCAGGCCCATTCATACCTGCTACAGTAACTCACCAACAGTTTGACACTACCAAGCTGCTTTTGTACCAAGCTGGGCAAATTATCTTTACGTTTTAAAAGACATATATCATTTACTGATAAAGCAGATAAAATGGATTAATTGGATGACATAGAATTTTCTTGGCATGCTGCCAATCTTTTAAAATTACAAAAATATATCGTTCCTTGCTTTATACAAAAGTGAGCAATTCTTCCCAAATAAGGAGAAAAACAAATGATTTCCTTTAAAAAAAATTATGTTTAACTCTAAAATCTTCCTCCCATGAAGTTCTGGGTCTTTTTTTTGAAATTCATACATGTTAATTATATATGTCGTGGTCCTAAATCAAGTAAAGCATCCTACACCCAGCCTGCACATACTAGTACATGTTAGTTTCCTTCATCGTCCACATGTCTTTCTAGCTTACTCATGATCAGTTAGATGCCTTTCAAAATTCCAGAAACATATATTAATTCATTCATTAGTGCTCCCAAACTACAACTCCCACAAGAACTGAGAAACTAATGTGAATATAGAAATTGCTAGCAGACCCCGCGCAGGGAGGGAGCCCGCCAGCTTCCCTTCCGCGACCTCTGTTCCCGCGGACTGCGCTGGAGAGACCGGTACCCAGGCTCTCCCCCCGATATAACATCACTTGGGACACGGCCTGTTGGGGCTTCCATCTGTGCCCGAGGGCGGGTTGGCGCTGTAGTCGTCTGGGCGCCAGATCGGCGGGCCATCGTGACCACAGGGTGAGCGGCGCCACGGAGACTGCCCTCCGCCATCTTTGCTCCAGTGACCAGGTAGTTGGGACCGCCAGGCTCAGAGACAGACAGGCATAATATCGCTTCGGGTTCAGGCAGCTTGGGTGTAACCTGCTCCCAGGTGCTGGGCTGATCTGCAGTAACCAGCGCGCCAGTTCCGCGGTGGGACCTTCTGCCTGGTGGAGGGACCCCGCGCAGGGAGGGAGCCCGCCAGCTTCCCTTCCGCGACCTCTGTTCCCGCGGACTGCGCTGGAGAGACCGGTACCCAGGCTCTCCCCCCAATATAACATCACTTGGGACACGGCCTGTTGGGGCTTCCTTCTGTGCCCGAGGGCGGGTTGGCGCTGTGGTCGTCTGGGTGCCAGATCGGCGGGCCATCGTGACCACAGGGTGAGCAGCGCCACGGAGAGTGCCCTCCGCCATCTTTGCTCCAGTGACCAGGTAGTTGGGACCACCAGGCTCAGAGACGGACAGGCATAATATCGCTTCGGGTTCAGGCAGCTTGTGTGTAACCTGCTCCCAGGTGCTGGGCTGATCTGCAGTGACCAGCGCGCCAGATCTGCTGTGGGACTTCTGCCTGGCAGAGGGACGCCCCCTCCCCCCCCCAGGAGAGATCACACACCCCTGCACAGGGCAGGAGCCTGCCAGCCTCCCTTTGGCGACCTCTGCTCCAGGAATCCACTAGGCTGAGCCTTTAGATGTGCAAGGCCTCCCCAATATAAGATCACTTGGGGCAAAGCACATTAGGGCTCCAAAGTCACTCAGGAGCAGGCAGGCCCCAGAAATCGGTGCCAGGGGAATCCTGGTAATCCAGGGGGGGCAGAAATAGCTTTGCAGGCTCACAGGAGGTCCAACCAACAGCCAGTGGCAGCAGGACCAACTAACACCAGAGGTATCCAGATGGCAAAAGGCAAACGTAGGAATGTTACTAACAGTAATCAAAGTAATGTGGGACCATCCGAACCCAACTCTCCAACAGCAGCAAGTCCTGGATACCCCACCACACCCGAAAGACAAGATCTGGATTTAAAATCACTTCTCATGATGCTATTAGAGGATCACAAGAAGGACACAAATAAATCTCATAAAGAGTTACAGGAGACCATGAATCAACGGTTAGAAGCCCTTACAAAGGAAACACAAAAATCGCTTAGAGAAATGCGGGAGAACATGGATCAAAAGATGGAGGCGCACAAGGAGACAACACAAAAATCGCTTAACGAGATGAATCAACGGGTAGATGCACTCACAAAGGAATCACAAAATTTGCATAAAGAAATGCAGAAGAATATGGGTCAACAGACGGATGCCCATAAGGAGGCAACACAAAAATTGCTTAAAGAAATGAATCAACGGTTAGATGCCCTTACAAAGGAAACACGAGAACTGCTTAAAGAAATGCAGGAGACGATGGATCAACAGATGGAATCCCATGAGGAGGAAACACAAAAATCGCTCAGAGAAATGCAGGAGAACGTGGGTCATCAGGAAGAAATCCTGAAAGAGGTAATGCAAAAATACCTTAAAGAAATACAGGAAAATACAAACAAACAAGTGAAGGATCTCAGCAAATCCATCCAGGAACTAAAAAAGGAAGTAGAAACAACTAAGAAATCACAAAGGGAGACAACTTTGGAGATAGAAAACCTTGGGAAGAAATCAGGAGTCATAGATGCAAACATCAACAATAGAATACAAGAGATGGAAGAAAGAATCTCAGGTGCTGAAGATTCCATAGAAAGCATCGACTCAACAGTCAAAGAAAATGCAAAATGCAAAAAACGCGTAACCCAAAACATCCAGGAAATCCAGGACACAATGAGAAGACCAAACCTAAGGATTATAGGTATAGATGAGAGTGAAGATTTGCAACTTAAAGGGCCAGTAAACATCTTCAACAAAATTATGGAGGAAAACTTCCCTAACTTAAAGAGAGAGATGCCGATGAACATACAAGAAGCCTACAGAACTCCAAACAGACTGGACCAGAACAGAAATACCTCCCGTCACATAATAATCAAAACACCGAATGTTCTAAACAAAGAAAGAATACTAAATGCAGTAAGAGAAAAGGGCCAAGTAACATACAAAGGAAGACCTATCCGAATCACATCAGACTTCTCACCAGAGACTATGAAAGCCAGAAGATCCTGGGCAGATCTCATGCAGACACTAAGACAGCACAAATGCCAGCCTAGACTACTATACCCAGCAAAACTCTCAATCACCATAGATGGAGAGACCAAGATATTCCATGATAAAACCAAATTTTCACAATATCTTTCCACAAATCCAGCCCTGCAACGGATAATAGGTGGAAACCTCCAATACAGGGAGAGAAACAACACCCTGGAAAAAATGAGATAATAACCTTCTTGAATCAAACCCAAAAGTAGATAACCACTCAAACATAAAGATAGCGTCAAGAATGGCAGATGGCAATAATCACTATGCCTTAATCTCTCTTAATATCAATGGTCTCAATTCCCCAATTAAAAGACATAGACTAGCAGACTGGATACGTAAACAGGACCCAGCTTTTTGCTGCATGCAGGAAACGCACCTCAGTGTCAAAGACAAACACTACCTCAGAGTAAAAGGCTGGAAAACAATTTTACAAGCAAATGGCCCCAAGAAACGAGGTGGAGTAGCCATCCTAATATCGGATAAAATTGATTTTCAACCCAAAGTCATCAAAAAAGACACAGAAGGACACTACATACTGATCAAGGGAAAAATCCACCATCAAGAACTCTCAATCCTGAATATCTATGCTCCAAATGCAAGGGCACCCTCATTCGTAAAAGAAACTTTACTAAAACTCAAAGCACACATCGCACCGCACACAATAATAGTGGGTGACTTCAACACCCCGCTCTCTGAAATGGATCGTTCAGGAAAGCAGAAACTAAACAGGGACACAGTGAATCTAATTGAAGCCTTGGACCAAATGGAACTAACTGATATATATAGAACATTTCATCCTAGAGCTAAAGAATACACCTTCTTCTCAGCTCCTCATGGTACCTTCTCCAAAATTGACCATATAATTGGTCACAAATCAGACCTCAACAGATACAAGAAGATAGAAATAATCCCATGCCTCCTATCAGATCACTATGGAATAAGGGTGGTCTTCAATGGCAACAAAAACAAAAGAAAACCCACGTACACATGGAGGCTGAACAATGCTCTACTCAATGATAACTTGGTCAAGGTGGAAATAAAGAAAGAAATCAAAGACTTTTTGAAAGTTAATGAAAATGAAGGCACAACATACCCTAACTTATGGGACACAATGAAAGCAGTGCTAAGAGGAAAATTCATAGCCCTGAGTGCCGCCAAAAAGAAACGGGAGACAGCATACACTAACAGCTTAATGGCACACCTGAAAGCCCTGGAACAAAAAGAAGCAAATACACCAAAGAGGAGTAGAAGGCAGGAAATCATCAAACTCAGGGCTGAAATCAATCAAGTAGAAACAAATAAAACCATACAAAGAATCAACAAAACGAGGAGTTGGTTCTTTGAGAAAATCAACAAGATAGATAAGCCCTTAGCCAGACTAACCAGAGGGCACAGAGATAGTATCCAAATTAATAAAATCAGAAACGAAAAGGGAGCGATAACAACAGAAACTGAGGAAATTCAAAAAATCATCAGATCCTACTACAAAAACCTGTATTCAACACAACTAGAAAATCTTGAGGAAATGGACAATTTCCTTGACAGATACCAAGTACCAAAATTAAATCAGGATCAAATAGACCATCTAAACCGTCCTATAAGCCCTGAAGAAATAGAAGTTGTCATTGGAAGTCTTCCAACCAAAAAAAGCACAGGTCCAGATGGTTTTAGTGCAGAATTCTATCAGACCTTCAAAGAAGACCTAACACCAATACTCTTCAAACTGTTCCACAAAATAGAAACAGAAGGAACACTACCCAACTCGTTCTATGAAGCCACAATTACACTAATACCAAAAGCACACAAAGATCCGACAAAGAAAGAGAATCTCAGGCCAATCTCTCTTATGAATATCGATGCAAAAATACTCAATAAAATTCTTGCCAACCGAATCCAAGAACACATCAAAACGATCATTCACCACGATCAAGTAGGCTTCATCCCAGGGATGCAGGGATGGTTCAATATAAGGAAATCCATCAATGTAATCCACTACATAAACAATCTCAAAGAAAAAAACCACATGGTCATCTCATTAGATGCTGAGAAAGCATTTGACAAAATTCAGCATCCTTTCATGCTAAAGGTCTTGGAAAGATCAGGAATTCAAGGCCCATATCTAAACATAGTAAAAGCAATTTACAGCAAACCAGTAGCCAGCATCAATCTAAACGGAGAGAAACTTGAAGCAATCCCACTAAAATCAGGGACTAGACAAGGCTGCCCTCTCTCTCCATATCTTTTCAATATAGTACTTGAAGTTCTAGCTAGAGCAATTAGACAAGAAAAAGAGGTCAAAGGGATACAAATTGGAAAGGAAGAAGTCAAACTATCACTATTTGCAGACGATATGATAGTATACATAAGCGACCCAAAGAACTCCACCAGAGAACTCCTACAGCTGATAAACGACTTCAGCAAAGTGGCCGGATATAAAATCAACTCAAGCAAGTCAGAAGCCTTCCTATACTCAAAGGATAAGCAGGCTGAGAAAGAAGTAAGAGAAATAATACCCTTTACGATAGCCACAAACCATATTAAGTATCTTGGCGTGACGCTAACCAAACAAGTGAAAGATCTGTATGACAAGAACTTCAAGTCTCTGAAGAAAGAAATTGAAGAAGACCTCGGAAGATGGAAAAATCTGCCATGCTCATGGATTGGCAGGATTAATATAGTAAAAATGAGCATCTTACCAAAAGTAATACACAGATTCAATGCAATCCCCATCAAAATCCCAACTCAATTCTTCATAGAGTTAGAAAGAGCAATTCAAAAATTCATCTGGAATAACAGAAAACCCAGAATAGCTAAAACTATTCTCAAGAGTAAAAGAACCTCTGGGGGAATCAGTATCCCGGACCTCAAGCTGTACTACAGAGCAATAGTGTTAAAAACTGCATGGTATTGGTACAGTAACAGACATGTAGATCAATGGAACAGAATTGAAGACCCAGAAATGAATCCACACTCCTATGGTCACTTGATCTTTGACAAAGGAGCTAAAACCATCCAGTGGAAAAAAGATAGCCTTTTCAACAAATGGTGCTGGCTCAGCTGGAGGTCAACATGCAGAAGAATGCAAATTGACCCATCCTTATCTCCTTGCACTAAGCTCAATTCTAAGTGGATCAAAGATCTCCACATAAAACCAGACACACTGAAACTAATAGAAGGGAAACTAGGGAAGAACCTTGAACATATGGGCACAGGGGAGAATTTCCTGAACAGAACTCCAATAGCTTATACTCTAAGATCAAGAATAGACAAATGGGACCTCATTAAATTACAAAGTTTTTGCAAGGCAAAAGACACCGTCAAAAAGACAAAGCGGCAACCAACTAACTGGGAAATGATCTTTACCAACCTTACATCCGACAGAGGGCTAATATCCAAGATATACAAAGAACTCAAGAAGTTAAACTCCAGAGAGGCAAGTAACCCTATTAAAAAATGGGGTACAGAGCTCCACAAAGAGTTCTCACCTGAAGAATATCTAATGGCTGAGAAGCACCTAAAGAGATGTTCATCATCCTTAGTCATTAGGGAAATGCAAATCAAAACAACCCTGAGATTCCATCTCACACCAGTCAGGATGGCTAAGATCAAAAACACAGGAGACAGCAGTTGTTGGCGAGGATGTGGAGAAAGAGGAACACTCCTCCACTGCTGGTGGAATTGCAGGCTGGTACAACCACTCTGGAAAGCAGTCTGGCGGCTCCTCAGAAAACTGGGCATGACACTTCCGGAGGATCCGGCTATACCACTCCTGGGCATATACCCAGAGACTTTACCTGCATGCAATAAGGACACATGCTCCACTATATTCATAGCAGCCTTATTTATAATAGCCAGAAGCTGGAAAGAACCCAGATGTCCCTCAACGGAGGAATGGATTCAGAAGATGTGGTATATTTACACAATGGAATACTACTCTGCAATTAAAAACAATGAATTCACGAAATTCCTAGGCAAATGGTCAGAACTTGAAAATATCATCCTTAGTGAGGTAACCCAATCACAAAAGATCACACATGGTATGAAGTCACTGATAAGGGGATATTGACCCAGAATCTCAGAATACCCTAGACACAATCAGCATATCAATAGATTTCTAAAAAGATGGAAGGAGAGACCCCTGGTCCTGGAAAGACTGGATGTAGGGGAACGCCAGGACAGAGTAATGAGAGGGGGTTGAACGGAGAAAAGAGGGAGGGAAGGGGGCTTATGGGACTTTCGGGGAGGGAGGAAACGGGAAAGGGGAAGTGATTTGGAATGTAAATTTAAAAAATAAAATAAAATTAAATTAAAAAAAAAATAAAAAAAAAAAAATAAAATAAAATAAAAAAAAAAAAAAAAAAAAAGAAATTGCTAGCAAATAGTCTTATCTAGTATTTGAGATTAAAATATATCATGCATACAGGTTGGTCATGATTTATAAGTGTCGAGATTCATAAATGTCATGGCTATAACAATGATTTCTATTTGAGGACTTATGTTTTAATACAACACTAATATTTATGGAGTTTTAGTCCATAACAGGCCATATAGTTCCAATATTTCATTTATGTTTGGTTTTATCAAATACCTGATAAGTACTGTATGGGATAAGTAGTAGCACAATGAAACTGTACATGGGTTATATAAAAATAATTATAGAGTTGGGGAGATGACTTGGTGGCTCTTTGCTTGCCACACAAGCACAAGAACTTAAGTCTGGATCCCATTTAAAAGACAGGGATGTTGACACACATCCATAACCCCAGCACAGTAGCAGAGATAGGCCACCCCCGGAGGTCACAGCTCAGCTATTCTAGCCAAAATCAGTGAGTTCCAGTTTCAGCAAGAGATCCTGTCACAAAAACAAAGGACACCTAATATCAACCCTCGACCTCTAGAGGTACAGATATAAAGCTTGCATACATTACAATATAATACATATAGGTTATACACATATGCAAAACAATTATGAAGCAATATGAAAAATAGCCTGAATTCCCTATAGAAGCAAATAATTCATATATAGTTGTATAGAGAAATAAAAGGTAGGAAGAGAACAGCCTTGTTCTAAGAGAACACAATGGATAATTTAGTATTTGGAGTTTTAAGAAAACTACCGTAATTTATATGTGAACTGGGAAGCAAAAGATAGTAGATCCTATCCAATTAAAAGAGTTTGGGGATTTACTTGGGGATTTATGTTTACTCTGCCTGTTCTTTATATATAATATAAAATCATTCCTGTCATTTACATCTCAAATGATATTCCCCTTCTACGTTACCCCTCCACAATCCCCCAATCCCGTCCACCATTTCCCCCCTCCCTTCCGCCTCTATGAGGGTGCTCCCCCATCCACCCATTCCTACCCCACTGCTCCAGCATCCCCCAGCACTGGGGCATCAAACCTCCACAGGACCAGGTGATCCCCTCCCATTAATGTCAGACAAGGCCATCCTCTGCTACATATGTGTCTGGAGCCATGGGTCCCTCCCTGTACACTCCTTGGTTGGTGTTTCTCTTCTGGGTGCAGCATAAGACTAGCCCATGTAGGCTGCATTTGCAGGGTCCCTAACCATTTATCTTCTGCTTTGATTTCACTAATGAAACTTGGATATCATAGGCTAGAAGAAGAATAAGTGTAGGTGTTTATTATCCCAATTCTCTCGTTTTTAATCAATGTGGGTCATTGGGTTACCTCCAATAAGGGCATAGCTCATGCTTGCAATCCTCTATACAATTATCTTTTCTAATTCTACCCTATTAAGCCTGGGAGTGTTAACAACCTGCTGCTTTAAGTAGCTGGAAAGTAGTTTACTGACAACATGGGGAAAGGATCAGAGAAGGAGCCATTGGGAGAAAAAAATGACTGTGTTAACTGACCACTATAATAATGATAATTGGCATATTGATGAGAACTGCTGGATGTTTCAGATGACCCCATAGAGATTGTCCTTGGAGAAATAGGTAAGTGTAAATTTCTACTTCAGAATCTTAGCTGAAAATCGAGAGGCCTCAGTGGCATCACTGAGAAACTTCTTTTCCACTGTGGTCACGTGCAATGCAGATGCAGGTTAAGCTCACACCATGACCATAAATGAAACAGATTGGCAGAACAATATAAATGCCTTTAGCACCTGTGCTCAGGATATTAGTAGAAGGAAAAAGAGTGGATGCATTGAGTATAGAGGGAACTCTGTCATGGCAATGCATTAGTCTATTGAGGGTGCTATGACAAATTACCTCCTGAGGTCATTTTTGAGTAATGGAAACCTATTGCTCGTATTTCAGTTAGAAGAGGAATCACAGATTAAGTCACAAGTGAGTTCAGTGAGTTCTAAAATGATGTCTTCTACCTTTATCTTCATGGTGGGAAGACAAAGGAGCTTCATCGACTTTTTTTTTTTTTTTATTTTCTAAGATTTTTTTTATTTACATTCCAAATCATTTCCCCTTTCCCGTTTCCTCCCTCCCCGAAAGTCCCATAAGCCCCCTTCCCTCCCTCTTTTCTCCATTCAACCCCCTCTCGTTTGTCTGTTCTGGTGTTCCCCTACATCCAGTCTTTCCAGGACCAGGGGACTCTCCTCCCAACTTCATAGAAATCTATTGATATGCGAATTGTGTCTAGGGTATTCTGAGATTCTGGGTTAATATCCCCTTATCAGTGACTGCATACCATGTGTGTTCTTTTGTGATTGGGTTACCTCACTAAGGATGATATTTTCAAATTCTGATCATTTGCCTAGGAATTTCATGAATTCATTGTTTTTAATTGCAGAGTAATATTCCATTGTGTAGATATACCACATCTTCTGAATCCATTCCTCCGTTGAGGGACATCTGGGTTCTTTCCAGCTTCTGGCTATTATAAATAAGGCTGTTATGAACATAGTGGAGCATGTGTCCTTATTGCATGCAGGTAGAGCCTCTGGGTATATGTCCAGGAGTGGTATAGCCAGATCCTCCGGGAGTGTCATGCCCAGTTTTCTGAGGAACCGCCAGACTGCTTTCCAGAGTGGTTGTACCAGCTTGCAATTCCACCAGCAGTGGAGGAGTGTTCCTCTTTCTCCACATCCTCGCCCACAACTGCTGTCTCCTGTGTTTTTGATCTTAGCCATCCTGACTGATGTGAGATGGAATCTCAGGGTTGTTTTGATTTGCATTTCCCTAATGACTAAGGATGATGAACATCTCTTTAGGTGCTTCTCAGCCATTAGATATTCTTCAGGTGAGAACTCTTTGTTTAGCTCTGTACCCCATTTTTAATAGGGTTACTTGCCTCTCTGGAGTTTAACTTCTTGAGTTCTTTGTATATATTGGATATTAGCCCTCTGTCAGATGTAGGGTTGGTAAAGATCATTTCCCAGTTAGTTGGTTGCCGCTTTGTCTTTTTGACAGTGTCTTTTGCCTTGCAAAAACTTTGTAATTTAATGAGGTCCCATTTGTCTTTCTTGATCTTAGAGCATAAGCTATTGGAGTTCTGTTCAGGAAATTCTCCCCTGTGCCCATATGTTCAAGGTTCTTCCCTAGTTTCCTTTCTATTAGTTTCAGTGTGTCTGGTTTTATGTGGAGATCCTTGATCCACTTGGAATTGAGCTTAGTGCAAGGAGATAAGAATGGGTCAGTTTGCATTCTTCTGCATGTTAACCTCCAGTTGAGCCAGCACCATTTGTTGAAAAGGCTATCTTTTTTCCACTGGATGGTTTTAGCTCCTTTGTCAAAGATCAAGTGACCATAGGAGTGTGGATTCATTTCTGGGTCTTCAATTCTGTTCCATTGATCTACATGCCTGTCACTGTACCAATACCATGCGGTTTTTAACACTATTGTTCTGTAGTACAGCTTGAGGTCCGGGATACTGATTCCCCCAGAGGTTCTTTTACTCTTGAGAATAGTTTTAGCTATTCTGGGTTTTCTGTTATTCCAGATGAATTTTTGAATTGCTCTTTCTAACTCTATGAAGAATTGAGTTGGGATTTTGATGGGGATTGCATTGAATCTGTATATTACTTTTGGTAAGATGGTCATTTTTACTATATTAATCCTGCCAATCCATGAGCATGGCAGATTTTTCCATCTTCTGAGGTCTTCTTCAATTTCTTTCTTCAGAGACTTGAAGTTCTTGTCATACAGATCTTTCACTTGTTTAGTTAGAGTCACGCCAAGATACTTTATATGGTTTGTGGCTATCGTGAAGGGTATCATTTCTCTTACTTCTTTCTCAGCCTGCTTATCCTTTGAGTATAGGAAGGCTACTGACTTGCTTGAGTTGATTTTATATCCGGCCAATTTGCTGAAGTTGTTTATCAGCTGTATGAGTTCTCTGGTGGAGTTCTTTGTGTCACTTAAGTATACTATCATATCCTCTGCAAATAGTGATAGTTTGACTTCTTCCTTTCCAATTTGTATCCCTTTGACCTCTTTTTGTTGTCTAATTGCTCTAGCTAGAACTTCAAGTACTATATTAAAAAGATATGGAGAGAGAGGGCAGCCTTGTCTAGTCCCTGATTTTAGTGGGATTGCTTCAAGTTTCTCTCCATTTAGATTGCCGGTTTGCTGTAAATTGCTTTTACTATGTTTAGATATGGGCCTCGAATTCCTGATCTTTCCAAGACCTTTAGCATGAAAGGATGCTGAATTTTGTCAAATGCTTTCTCAGCATCTAATGAGATGACCATGTGATTTTTTTTGAGATTGTTTATATAGTGGATTACATTGATGGATTTCCTTATATTGAACCATCCCTGCATCCCTGGGATGAAGCCTACTTGATCGTAGTGAATGGTCATTTTGATGTGTTCTTGGATTCGGTTGGCAAGAATTTTATTGAGTATTTTTGCATCGATATTCATAAGAGAGATTGGCCTGAGATTCTCTTTCTTTGTCGGATCTTTGTGTGCTTTTGGTATTAGTGTAATTGTGGCTTCATAGAACGAGTTGGGTACTGTTTCTTCTGTTTCTATTTTGTGGAACTGTTCGAAGAGTATTGGTGTTAGGTCTTCTTTGAAGGTCTGATAGAATTCTGCACTAAAGCCATCTGGACCTGTGCTTTTTTTGGTTGGAAGACTTCCAATGACAACTTCTATTTCTTCAGGGGTTATAGGACAGTTTAGATGGTCTATTTGATCCTGATTTAATTTTGGTATTTGGTATCTGTCAAGGAAATTGTCCATTTCCTCAAGATTTTCTAGTTGTGTTGAATACAGGCTTTTGTAGTAGGATCTGATGATTTTTTGAATTTCCTCAGTTTCTGTTGTTATCTCTCCCTTTTCGTTTCTGATTTTATTAATTTGGATACTATCTCTGTGCCCTCTGGTTAGTCTGGCTAAGGGCTTATCTATCTTTTTGATTTTCTCAAAGAACCAACTCCTCGTTTTGTTGATTCTTTGTATGGTTTATTTGTTTCTACTTGATTGATTTCAGCCCTGAGTTTGATGATTTCCTGCCTGCTACTCCTCTTTGGTGTATTTGCTTCTTTTTGTTCCAGGGCTTTCAGGTGTGCCATTAAGCTGTTAGTGTATGCTGTATCCGTTTCTTTTTGGCGGCACTCAGGGCTATGAATTTTCCTCTTAGCACTGCTTTCATTGTGTCCCATAAATTAGGGTATGTTGTGCCTTCATTTTCATTAACTTTCAAAAAGTCTTTGATTTCTTTCTTTATTTCCACCTTGACCAAGTTATCATTGAGTAGAGCATTGTTCAGCCTCCATGTGTATGTGGGTTTTCTTTTGTTTTTGTTGCCATTGAAGACCACCCTTATTCCATAGTGATCTGATAGGAGGCATGGGATTAGTTCTATGTTCTTATATCTGTTGAAGTCTGATTTGTGACCAATTATATGATCAATTTTGGAGAAGGTACCATGAGGTGCTGAGAAGAAGGTGTATTCTTTAGCTCTAGGATGAAATGTTCTATATATATCTGTTAGTTTCAGTTGGTCCAAGGCTTCAATTAGATTCACTGTGTCCCTGTTTAGTTTCTGCTTTCCTGAACGATCCATTTCAGAGAGCGGGGTGTTGAAGTCACCCACTATTATTGTGTGCGGTGCGATGTGTGCTTTGAGCTTTAGTAAAGTTTCTTTAACGAATGAGGGTGCCCTTGCGTTTGGAGCATAGATATTCAGAATTGAGAGTTCTTGTTGGTGGATTTTTCCCTTGATCAGTATGTAGTGTCCTTCTGTGTCTTTTTTGATGACTTTAAGTTGAAAATCAATTTTATCTGATATTAGGATGGCTACTCTACCTCGTTTCTTGGGGCCATTTGCTTGTAAAATTGTTTTCCAGCCTTTTACTCTGAGGTAGTGTTTGTCTTTGTCACTGAGGTGCGTTTCCTGCATGCAGCACAATGCTGGGTCCTGTTTATGTATCAAGTCTTCTAGTCTATGTCTTTTTATTGGGGACTTGAGACCATTGATATTAAGAGAGATTAAGGCATAGTGATTATTGCCATCTGCCATTCTTGACGCTATCTTTTTGTTTGAGTGGTTATCTACTTTTGGGTTTGATTCTAGAAGGTTATTATCTCATTTTTTCCAGGGTGGTGTTTCTCTCCCTGTATTGGAGGTTTCCACCTATTATCTGTTGCAGGGCTGGATTTGTGGAAAGATATTGTGAAAATTTGGTTTTATCATGGAATATCTTGGTCTCTCCATCTATGGTGATTGAGAGTTTTGCTGGGTATAGTAGTCTAGGCTGGCATTTGTGTTCTCTTAGTGTCTGCATGAGATCTGCCCAGGATCTGGCTTTCATAGTCTCTGGTGAGAAGTCTGATGTGATTCGGATAGGTCTTCCTTTGTATGTTACTTGGCCCTTTTCTCTTACTGCTTTTAATATTCTCTCTTTGTTTAGAACATTTGGTGTTTTGATTATTATGTGACGGGAGGTATTTCTGTTCTGGTCCAGTCTGTTTGGAGTTCTGTAGGCTTCTTGTACGTTCATCGGCATCTCTCTCTTTAGGTTCGGGAAGTTTTCCTCCATAATTTTGTTGAAGATGTTTACTGGCCCTTTAAGTTGCAAATCTTCACTCTCATCTATACCTATAATCCTTAGGTTTGGTCTTCTCATTGTGTCCTGGATTTCCTGGATGTTTTGGGTTACACGTTTTTTGAATTTTGCATTTTCTTTGACTGTTGAGTCGATGCTTTCTATGGAATCTTCAGCACCTGAGATTCTTTCTTCCATCTCTTGTATTCTATTGTTTATGTTTGCATCTATGACTCCTGATTTCTTCCCAAGGTTTTCTATCTCCAAAGTTGTCTCCCTTTGTGATTTCTTAGCTGTTTCTACTTCCTTTTTTAGTTCCTGGATGGATTTGCTGAGATCCTTCACTTGTTTGTTTGTATTTTCCTGTATTTCTTTAAGGTATTTTTGCATTACCTCTTTCAGGATTTCTGCCTGTTGGCCCACGTTCTCCTGCATTTCTCTGAGCGATTTTTGTGTTTCCTCCTCATGGGAATCCATCTGTTGATCCATTGTCTCCTGCATTTTTTAAGCAGTTCTCGTGTTTCCTTTGTAAGGGCATCTATCTGTTGATTCAGTTCTTTAAGCAATTTTTGTGTTGCCTCCTTATGGGCATCCGTCTGTTGACCCGTATTCTTCTGCATTTCTTTATGCAATTTTTGTGATTCCTTTGTGAGTGCATCTACCCGTTGATTCATCTCGTTAAACGATTTTTCTGTTGTCTCCTTGTGCGCCTCCGTCTTTTGATCCATGTTCTCCTGCATTTCTCTAAGCGATTTTTGTGTTTCCTTTGTAAGGGCTTCTAACTGTTGATTCATGGTCTCCTGTAATTCTTTATTAGATTTATTTGTGTCCTTCTTGTGATCCTCTAATAGCATCATGAGAAGTGATTATAAATCCAGATCTTGTCTTTTGGGTGTGGTGGGGTATCTAGGACTTGCTGCTGTTGGAGAGTTGGGTTCAGATGGTGCCATATTACTTTGATTTCTGTTAGTAACATTCCTCCATTTGCCTTTTGCCATCTGGTTACCTCTGATGTTAGTTGGTCCTGCTGTCACTGGCTGTTGGTTGGACCTCCTGTGAGCCTGCAAAGCTATTTCTGCCCCCCATGGTTTACCAGGATTACCCCTGGCACAGATTTCTGGGGCCTGCCCTGCTCCTCAGTTACTTTGGAGCCCTGATGTGCCTTGCTCCAAGTGATGTTATATTGGGGAGTCCTTGCACATCCAAAGGCTCAGCCTAGTGGATTCCTGGAGCAGAGGTCGCCAAAGGGAGGCAGGTAGGCTACTGTCCTGTGCAGGGGTGTGTGATCTCTCCTGGGGGGGGGGAGGGGGCATCCCTCTGCCAGGCAGAAGTCCCACAGCAGAGTTGGCGCGCTGGTTACTGCAGATCTGCCCAGCACTTGGGAGCCGCGTACACACAAGCCGCCCCGAGACCCAAGCGATATTATGCCTGTCTGTCTCCGAGCCTGGCAGTCCCAACTTCCCAGCCACTGGAGCAAAGATGGCGGAGTGCACTCTGCACTCTCTCCGTGGCACTGGTCACCCTGCAGAGGCGATGCCTGCAGATCTGGCACCCAGACGACCACAGCGCTGACCCGTTCTTGGGAGCAGGCAGAAGCCCCAACAGGCCGTGTCCCAAGCGATGTTACATTGGGAAGAACCTGGGTACCTGTCTCTTCAGGGCAGTCTACCGGAACAGAGGTCACGGAAGTGGGCTTTTATTTTTTTAACAAGGTCATTAACTGATTCTGTGTTCACTCTATCATTAAGTTCTGAGCATGTCCTAAGCGCCCTAACTATTGACATCAGCTAAGTAATATTTAAACATAATGAATTTAGAGAGGCTACATGCATTCAAACCACAACAGGTAGGAAACCCCAAGTAAAAATCCCCCCTCACTCCACATCTGTCATGAAATGTAAACCAGGAGCCAGTGTTATGATTCCAGAGTCATTAAGTAAGGCTTGTAAAACCATCAGGGTTTAAATATTTCTATAATATCCATAATAGTTCCATTTCTTGTAAGTTTAAGTCTGATTCAGTAGTCAAATGAGTCATAGACAATGAGAGTAGATTATTACAGATCAAATTATATGGGTATATGGAGAAACTGATTATAAGGGAATTTCTGATATCTTACCTGTAATGAAACAAGCGAATTCTACCCCTAGCAATTAGAATTCAGCTATTGGCCTAGTTGGCCTGAAATGTTTTTGTATATATTTTTAGCAAATTATGCCAGAATATTTTCTTAACAAGGTATAGTAGTCTGGTAAGCCTACATATATTTGTGGGAGATGCATTCTAAGACTTCCAGTGGGTTCTGAAAGTCCTGTCCTACCTTCATTTCAGTTGCTTTGGTAAAACATCCTGACTTAGCTGCTAGGGAGAAAAGGTTTAGTTACGCTCACATTTCCATGTTGTAATCCATTCTGGGAAAGTTACATCAGCAGACAATTGAAGCAGATCATTTTATGACATCCACAGTCAAGGGCAGAGGGAAATAGATACATGTATGCTTTGTGTTCAGCTATATTTCTTTGCTCTTGCATAGTCCAGAGTCCAAAACTCTGGAATTTTTCCAACCAGTTTCAAGCTGGGTTTTCTCATATCACTTGAGGTAATCAAGAAAAATCCCCCACAGACATGCCCAGACAGGCCAACCTGTTCTAGACCATCCCTCATTGAGATTCTTCCTATGTGATTCTAAGTTGTATCAAGTTGGTAATTAGAACTGTTCATCACAACTACTAAATGTGTATATTTTATTTTAATCTTATACAAATATGCACATAGGCACATAATGAAGTTTAATTTATATACTATGAGATTAATAATTTATATAATATTTATATAATAGGAGATTAATAATTTATATAATAGGAGATTAATAATAACATGGTAAAAGAATAATTATAAAAATATGATGTATGAGAATTCATGTGAATTTAGTTTCTCTGTTATCATATGTGCTTTGTTCAGTGTTGCGATGATATGACCCTGTGGTATTAGAGGTTATTGACCATGGGGAATGGAAATCACTGAAACCATAGATAAGGAAATCTATATGTATCTTTATCATTTTGTTTTGGGACTATCAATACTCTCTTGATTCCATAGCATACACTTCAAGCCCCTTTATCCTCTTGACTATGTCCCCAGCTTACTATATTTGTGACACTTTTCTAAATGAATATAATAAAAAGGAATGCACTTTAATAAGTGAACCATGGAGTAGGACACAAGACTTATAAGAATTCATTAGAGTGAACATGGTTCATTCTAAAGGTTCAATAGTTGAGGGATCATTGGAATAGTCTCTCTACAGTAAATACATATTGTTATATATTTTGTCTGCTACTATACACACAGAGGAGACTCAGGACTTGTTGGGCTTTCTTTGATTTTGAGAAGCAACATTAAAGACATTTGGAAACTTATGAGACATCCCAATTACTTCTATGCACAAACTTCCTTTCTAATTGGTGGTATCCTAGTGTATTCCAAGGGTATTAGTAGTATCTATTGAAGACAGAGATGTTATATGGAGTCTTAGAAAATGCCAATATTAATCATAGCTCAGAGTAACAAAATTTTGGAGAAAGTTATGCTTTGATACATCCTTGAGTATTTAGAATCTGAAAATGAGCTCTTGGCTGGCTTTTGGGCCGTGGTGTTTCCTAAATCTTTGAATCTAAGACCTCTAGTGGTATGTTGTCTATAAGATATTTGGTGTCTTATTCATCAAATTTTCCACTTGTTAGTACGAGATGCCTGGAGTCCTTTTTCTCTAGTGATTAAAATCATGAGTAAGCAAAGAGAAGCTCTTGAAGAGCCAACAGTCTTAGAGCACTGAGTGCCCAAGGCATAGGTTCTGGACTTGTAGACAGAAAGTATCACAGTCCTAAATCTTGATAGCTGGGAGCTTATATCTTGAGCCTCTAAAATTATGGATCTAAATACTCAGGTAAAAGATTTATTTCCCCCTTGCTTTAGCCAATGGTCGCCCCATACCCCTTGGTAATTATTGTAACTGGGCCTCCAAGAGAAGAGAGTGGTGGCAGTGGCCAACAGCAGACAGTAGCAGACATCAGCAGGCAGTGTTTGTTAATGCTGCAGCTCCCAAATAGACATTGAGATCCTCAACCCCAGGAGTTACTAATGGTGTAGCCTATGTTCTTTACAGTAGCTTTGGAGCTGTGCTGCCTGGAATCCTTTGTACTTAATGACTGAGAGCCTACTAAAAATCAGAGTTCCTTCCCCCAACTTTGGCTCTTCACAGGCTGTATTGTCTCTGCTACTCCACCTTCCTGGCCATTCTTTGGAGCTTTTTGAAGATACATTTATTGCTATCCCTGTCTTTATCTCTGCCATTGCCCTGCTATTGCTTCACGTACCACCTCTCCGTGTTACCAGCTCACCCTGCCCTACTAATTAGAAAGCCCCAAAGTAGGTAAGAAACGATCATCTCAGAAGTTTCTATTAAGCCTAATATCACATGAGGGAACAACACAGGAAGACGCACCCTGGCTGACTTGAAACCAAAGCCCAACATTCTGATTACATAACTAGATATGACCTTGTGATCAAGGAGCGTATGGTGGTCATTCATGTAGGTCTAAGATTATATTTGCACCAAGCACAGCACAGTCCTTCTGTAGGAACATAGAGAGAGAACTCCAACTCTGGTCAGAGGAGAAAAATGGATGCAGGGTTATCTAAAGTTCACCGAGGCATCTGATGACAGAGAGATCCTGTCTTAGGTGTTTGACATAGTAGTGACTTAATAAGGTAGTTTCCGAAGACAGAATTGTGCTTTGCCGACAGCAGCTGCAGTTACAGTACAGCTTCCTCTAATTCTATAAATGTTCTAGGAGCTGGACCAGTGTGAGAGCAGTCTCCCTGGCTGCTGGCATGGTAATGCTCTTCACAAGTGAGCCAGGGTTTCAGAACCTGGGTGTAAACTAAAAAGTCAAATCATCCTGGGTCCCAGTGTTTTATTTTATTTGAGGAAGATAAAATAAACATTAAACTTGGTGCTAATAATAAAGGCCTTTTCTACACATTAACGGTCTTTTTTACAGTATTTAGTAATACTTTAACAAGTACTTAAATATCCTTGGGGACAACTGAGGCTTTTTATCTAGCTCAAATGTAGTTGTACCCTGTAGCATTATATTGTAAAAATGAACTATCTGAATGAAACATATCTGAAAAGCATAAGATAACTTCATTGGCTCGTGGCTTAGGTTCTGAAGGTCCCTGGTCCTACAGCTTTAACAACACTTCCAAAACCTGCCTATGAACCTCTTGATTGCTTATCCATGGAAGAAGAAAACCAACACTATATTTTTCAGGTAGTGTTTATAATATACTGATTTAGGTCCAAGTTGATAGCCATTTCCGTTTCGTTCAACTAAGAGATACCACTGAAAGATACTTGTAGATTGAAGAAATTTTTACTTTAAGCAGAAATTATCTAGTTTTCTATCTTGTGAAGAAAGAAATCATAACTGTAGATCTGTATTTATATGGATTCACAAACAACAGCCTACAAGTGTCAGTGGTTGGAACAGGGGAAGAATAAAATCTAAGATATATATATATAGATAGATATATATATATAGATATATATATGATTTATTTGTTTGTTTTTAAAATGTAAGTTTATTGTTTGTTGATCTTGCTGGTCAAATATTTATGAAAATCCAGCCTTGATGTTTTTCGGGTATGAAGGTGTATTTTGTCTATTTCTTTCCTCAGGTCAGTTTTGCCTCAGGCGTTGCCTAGTGTTGCTTTGATTTCAAATTCACTTTGAATACCTTCCTTATCCCTGGTCATATTCTCAGTACTAAAATCTCCTTTATTGTGCTAATAATAGAGCTACTTGAACCTCCAAATGATGTGTGTGTTGATGCAGTTTGTACAGGAGTATATTTGCATGGCATTTCTTTTTCTTTCTTTCTTTCTTTCTTTCTTTCTTTCTTTCTTTCTTTCTTTCTTTCTTTCTTTCTTTCTTTTTATTTCATGTTTTAACACCATGGTATTAAATGTGCTTCTACTGAAAAAGAAATAAACTTCAGAGACTGGGTCTGTGTGGCTCATTTTAGGACAATTTGTATGCATTAGCCCACTGAACAGCCACAGACATATTAGGTGGAACAGATTCCAAGAGAGAAGCCAAGAAGGCAAGAGCATCACCAGAATGGCTCCAATCTATTCTGATGCTCACAGCTCTTGAGTTTCAACCTCATTGTTCAAACAACCCAGTCACTTTTCTTCCCCTAGAGTCAGAGAACTTTTCTGACCTTTAAACCGAAACCAGGTTAATTGACCATAGAGAACACCAGAGGCTTTGAAACAAGTTTCATTCATTTATGAATACTTCTTCATAACCATCCACACAGGAATAACATTCTCATAGACTTCTGCAGCCAGGATCCACTTCTAGAAATGCTGATCCCTGGAGACAAGTCACCAATGTACCCCTGTTCCCCATAGCAATATTCTCTATCATTCATTTTGCCCTGCTGAATCAACTTTTTCTTTCAATTACAGTGAGCAGCAGGATGTAGTCCCTGGTCAGAGTTCCATGATGAAATAACTATGCCTTTGTTTGCATACACCCCAACACCCAGAAGCATACTCCAATCAGACAGACATTCAAAAGAGATATAGACTGGTCATTTGGTTAGAGATGCAACATTTGCTGTATTGAAGGCAGGAGGCGGTGTGAAACAATTGCAACTTTAAGATTCTCAGTGATTCTGAGTTCACCACAAGGCTGGGCAAGTTTTCCATCTAAGAACAACACCTGACTGTCTTAGATTTCCAGAGGAGCAGGACTAATTAAATGGCTCACTCAGGCCAAGTAGCACAGCAAGACAGACCTGGAAAGGTTTTCATAGAAACTGAACATGCTGATCTTGCTATATAAAGGAGAGAGAGTAAACTCTTCCCCAAAATACAAACATACTCTTGATTTAAGCAAAACAAAACAAGCAAAATCCATCAGAAACAATAAGAGAATAGACAGTAGGAAGATGACAAAAATTATCCTTTAATATGGTTTTCAAACGCTATTGATGACATGACATCAAAATCACGTCATAAAAGCCAGATGTCTTGTAAATTGCTTTAGATGAGTGTCCGCTTTGAATCACAAAGTTCACAGCAGAAAGTTATTTTACAAGCCTACCCTGCACCCTAGGACAAAGCATGGAAATTATATCGAAGAACATTACCATGCAAACCCTGTGCACCAAATATATTCTCTACTCCCATGTCTCATTCAAATTCCTTGCAAATATTAGCAAGGGTCACTCAGAAATACCCATGCTAATAAGAAAAACTATGATACTGAATGCTACATATAGCCTCTTCTCCTGGATGATTAAATAACATTTGGTGTCGCCAGCCTTCCTTATTGTCTCCAACATCGTGAAGGTGTAGAGGGAATTGTGGTCCTAACTGATAAAAAAAAATAAGTGAGAGAATGGTTATTCATCAAGCAATCGAATGAAAGCAAATAGGATTTTCATTTCCTCCCCAGTAGAATATTTAAGGGCACCTGCAAACAGGCACGTTAATGGAACTACTTTGTCACCTAAAGTAAAAGAGGCAAGGGGACACAACAAGGATTACAGCTCTATCACAGTTTTGACTCGTCAAAGGTACAAACATATGGTAAAATTCAACCACACACTTGGATCTATAGAACCACTGACTATATATAAATAGGTTTAACTTTTATGTGATATTACAGAATACATTGTAATCAGTGGTTGTAATTTTAAAAAAAAACTATTTTCTTTGTCAGAAGTATGACACATGTGTGAATTTTGAAATGTTTTTGGTGTGCTGCACTGGTCCAAAAAGAATAGACATTGAACTATACTACTATTAATATGCAATAATTCTTTGCTCCAAATAATTTATTATTAATATATATGACTTATAAGTATGTTGAATAACCATTTATATAATCATCTCAAGAAAAATTTTCAACATAGATTTATAAAGATCACATATTAGTTAAAATTAAATGCTTCAACTTCTTTTTTCCCTATTCAGTAAATGTGTATTTCTGATTTATTTTTTCTATTCTCCATAGAAAAAGTACAATTCCTGAAGCTTGAAAGCGATATTAATTTAAATTATACTTTTAAACTATTTGAGTTAAATATGAAAAAATTATTAATTCTTTTAAACTGAAATAATCTACTTATACACAGTAGACAAAACATTTGCCACACAAGGGTGAGAAGCCAAGTTTGAGTCCCCGGAGCCCGTGTAAAGCTGGCTATGATAGTGCATGGCTTGTTTGTCATCTCAGAGATCCTCCAGTGACTCTTAAGGCAGAGGCAGAATGCATGGCAGCCCTTGGGCCAGCTAGCCTGGCATACTCAGTGCAGCTCCAAACAACAAAGAGATTCCCACTCAAACCAAATAGAGGGTGAGAACTACACTTGAGACTGTCCTCTGACCTTCAAACCCCCTCTCTTGCTAGGAAATGCATTTGCTCATGCTGGTATGCACACATGAACATATCACACATACACACACACACACACACACATATACATACACATACATACACACATACACATACAAACATATACATACATACACACATACACACACATATATACACACATACATACACATACATACACACATATACATACACACACATATACACATACACACACATACTTACATACACACATACACACACGTATACACACATACACACACATACATACATACACACATATATACACACATACACACACACACACAGATACACCAAAGATTTCTACTTAAGACCAAATATGACACATCAATACTGTGTAACTTATAATATAAAAAAAGCTCAGAAATAATAATATTATAAAAATACTGGACTAGGATAAATTATTAGGCAATCTTAATATCTAAGTTCATATCAATAAGTAAAGAAATGGCTGAGGTCATAACAAGGGTCTCCTCTCAGTCTTCCAAAGTCTTCTATAGCTTGAATGTGTCCTAAACTGTAGAGTTGAGATCAGGGGATTTCATGGAAACAGAGTTCACAATTTTTAATTTGTGTTCATAAGCAATGGTTGACCACTCTCTGAGCAGTGGACCAGCCTTCACCAGTGGGCAGGACATCCACATGATCCTCTGTTTCAATAGCTTCTCTCCTGTCACCTTTCCTACAGTGCCACAGATAGGATTCATTGTTTGTGTGTCCTCTTATTGGTGGATTACAATTCTCTGCGTGAGGGAAGGTAGTCTCCTTATCCTGTATTTTCTTCTACAACATTATATTAGCTATTTTATTTTCATTAATTAATTAATTAACATCCCAATCGCTGCCCGCTCCAGGCCTCCCTTACAAAGACCCTTCCCTTTGTTAACTACTTTAACCCTCTGTACTTTCATACGTTTTACAATCATTTTGCCAAATTCCAAAAAGAAGAAAAGTGCGCTGACATTTTTACTGAAATTTGTTTTTATTTCACTGGTTCAGAATGAGGTGAGTAGCAGCTACCTTTTTAACCTATAAAAAATTTTTTCTTTTTAAAAAGTTAATTAAGATAGAATTATATCACTCCAATCACCTCCTTCAGCCTGTCTCATCTCATCTACCCTCCATCCTCCATCCCTGGCTCTCTCTCTCTCTCTCTCTCTCTCTCTCTCTCTCTCTCTCTCTCTCTCTCTCTTTCAAATTTATGGCATTTATTATTATTATTATTATTATTATTATTATTATTATTATTATTATTATTATTATTATAAACATGCAACCTACTAAACCTATCCTCTTGTAAGAATGTTTTCAGGGTTAACTTTTTTTTTTAATTTTTTCTTAGATATTTTCTTTATTTACTTTTATTTCAAATGTTATCCCCTTTCCTGGTTTCCCCTCTGAAAACACCCTATCCAACCCTCCTCCCCCTGCTCACCAACCCACCCACTCCTGATTCCCTGTCCTGGCATTCCCCTATACTGGGGCATCAAACCTTTTCAGGACCAAAGGCCTCTCCTCCCATTGATGTCCAACAAGGCCCTCCTCTGCTACATATGCAGCTGGAGCCATGGATCCCTCCACGTGTACTCTTTGGTTGGTGGTTTAGTCCCTGGGAGCTCTGGGGGTACTGATATGGCCCTACCTGGGGACCCATTCCATATACAATCACCAAACTCAGACACTATTGTAGTTGTGAACAAGGGCTTGCTGGCAGGAGCCTGATATAGCTGTCTCCTGAGAGGCTCTACCAATACCTGACAAATACAGAGGTGGGTGCTCTCAGCCAATCCTTGGATTGAGCACAGGATCTCCAGTGGAGGAGCTAGAGAAAGGACCCAAGGAGCTGAAGGGGGTTGCAGCCCTATAAGAAGAACAACAATATGAACCAACCAGTACCCCCTGAGCACCCACAAAGCACAAACCACAGAGTACACATGGAAGGACCCATGGCTCCAGCTGCATATGTAACAGAGGATGGCCTTGTTGGACATCAATGGGAGGAGAGGCCCTTGGTCATGAGAAGGCTTGATGCCCCAGTATAGGGGAATGCCAAGACAGGGAAGCAGTAGTGGGTGGGTTGGTGAGCAGGGGGAGAGGGGATGGGATAGGGAGTTTTCGGAGGGGAAACCAGGAAAGGGGAAAACATTTGGAATGTAAATAAAGAAAATATCTAAAAATAAATAAATAAATAAATAAATAAATAAATATTCCGTGTATATTTGTGAAGCATGCATGATGTCTATTTAAGTGAAACATATGAGATACTTTGATAAACATCTCACCTTGTCCCCTTAATCTTCTGTATTCTTACTTATGTTTAAATAAAGTTTCCTGTTGTGATTTTGTCATTTTCCCCATATATAAAAATGTAATAAAATTACACACGTAAAGACATATGCATTCAGATTTTATATACTCTTATGAGACCTATAATTTTATCATTAAATATTGACCTTCCTTACTCTTTAAAATTGGGCTTTTGTAAAGATAATTCTGTCTACTAGCTGTCTACAGAGCTATGTTTCTAACTTCACAGCTATATCCCACGATTTGGTTTAGTATTTTCTGAATACATCAGTCTTTAACGTCTTGTTTTTATATACCTAATGAATGAAGGCATTTGAAAATATCATACCCCTCAGTTTGCTTATCTATCTTCATTGAGAAAACTTTTATTTTTTGACTTGCATCTCTATTCCATTAACATTTATTGTGATCACTACCACATTTGGGGTTAGTTACACTATTTACCACATTCTTTATCATAATCCTGTCTCGTTTCTGCTTCTTTATAATTTTCCTCCCCTGTCTCTTTGAATTCACCAGGCACCCTATGTTTTATTTTACTTCCACAATGTCTACAGAATCATATATATATTCAGTCAGGGAGAATCTTGCTTTTATAACAAGTTGTAGTGACTTGATACAACATAATCATTTTGTTAGACACCTGCCAGTACGGTCCAAGTTTATTTTGCCTAGTTTATCTATCTTTACAAGACTTAGTTTGTATATTTATCCCAGGTGCTCTTTAAAAATGTGTGTCTTTTTTTTTTTTTTTTTTTATCTACCTGGCTTACCAGCGTGTTATGAAGCAATGGAGTTGAATCATGAACACTTTTCAACTGGAATTTCCCCTAGCAGTAAATTGGTACTTTTTCTGTATTTAGAAAAGTTAGGTCTCTATGGGATACAATTAAGATGAGTGTCATTCCAGGACCACTCCCACCCCCATGGCAAGGATTGAAAGGCTACCAGATGTTAGCAGATGAAACAGTGGCAGCAGTGGATGATCCAACAGAGGAAGCAGCAGAGGGCTCCATAAGGAGACCACCAGATTGACTGAGCACAGGGTCCCCAATGGAGGAGCTAGAGAAAGGACCCAAGGAGCTGGAGGGGTTTGCAACCCCATAGGAGGAACAACAACAGGAATCAACCAGTACCCCAGAGCTCCCAGGGACTAAACAACCAACCAAAGAGTACACATGGAGGGACCCATGGCTCCAGCTGCATATGTAGCAGAGGATGGCCTTGTGGGACATCAATGAGAGGAAAGGCCATTGATCCTGTGAAGGCTAGATGCCCCAGTGTAGGGGAATGCCAGGACAGGGAAGAGGGAGTAGGTGGGGTAGTGAGCAGGGGGAGAGGTGATAGGATAGGGGGTTTTGGAGGGGAAAAGAGGAAAGGGGATAACATTTGAAATGTAAATAAAGCAAATATCTAATTACAAAAAGAAAAAGAAAAGAAAACACCAGAGCTGCAGAGACGGGAGAGGCAAAGCAAAAGCACATCTGAGACTACACATAAATGTGTCTAGTACATTGCACATTGCCTATACACAGTTAGATCAACTTCCTTCAGCCTTATTGTAGACCTTTCTCTATCCCACTTGTGATATACGAAAGGAGCAGAGATTTCTATATAGTTTAAAGCTTTAGGCCTTTTGCTGAGAAAGACTCTCAGCTAGCTTCTAACTTAACCCGGCTTCCAGGTTTCCAGGCTTTCATCCCTGCCGTGTGACCCAGCTCTGACCTTGTCTGCCTCAGATCTACCTCCTCTGATTGCATCTCTCCTGTCTCTGTCTACCTGAAAGTTCTGCCCCCTTACTTCCTACCCCAGCAATTGGCTGTCAGCTCTTTTTTATAACCAATCTGCACTAAGGCAATGCCTGGTCCATCTCTTAGAGTTGCCTTTAGGCAATGAAGGGTGCTTGACCTTCATCTTGTGGGGAGGTATGGAAGGACAAGAGTTTAAAAATTGAAGAACCTCTGGGGGAATTAGTCCCGGATCTCAAGCTGTACTACAGAGCAATAGTGTTAAAAACCGCATGGTATTGGTACAGTGACAGGCATATAGATCAATGGAACAGAATTGAAGACCCAGAAATGAATCCACACTCCTATGGTCACTTGATCTTTGACAAAGGAGCTAAAACCATCCAGTGGAAAAAAGATAGCCTTTTCAACAAATGGTGCTGGTTCAACTGGAGGTCAACATGCAGAAGAATGCAAACTGACCCATTCTTATCTCCTTGCACTAAGCTCAATTCCAAGTGGATCAAGGACCTCCACATAGAACCAGACACACTGAAACTAATAGAAAGGAAGCTAGGGAAGAACCTTGAACATATGGGCACAGGGGAGAATTTCCTGAACAGAACTCCAATAGCTTATGCGCTAAGATCAAGAATTGACAAACGGGACCTCATTAAATTACAAAGTTTCTGTAAGGCAAAAAACACTGTCAAAAAGACAAAGCAGCAACCAACTAACTGGGAAATGATCTTTACCAACCCTACATCCGACAGAGGGCTAATATCCAATATATACAAAGAACTCAAGAACTTAAACTCCAGAGAGGCAAGTAATCCTACTCAAAAATGGTGTACAGAGCTAAACAAAGAGTTCTCACCTGAAGAATATCTAATGGCTGAGAAGCACCTAAAAAGATGTTCATCATCCTTAGTCATTAGGGAAATGCAAATCAAAACAACCCTGAGATTCCATCTCAAACCAGTCAGAACGGCTAAGATCAAAAACACAGGAGGCAGCAGTTGTTGGCGAGAATGTGGAGAAAGAGGAACACTCCTCCACTGCTGGTGGAATTATAAGCTGGTACAACCACCCTGGAAAGCAGTCTGGTGGTTTCTCAGAAAACTGGGCATGACACTCCAGGAGGATCCAGCTATACCACTCCTGGGCATATACCCAGAGGCTTTACCTGCATACAATAAGGACACATGCTCCACTATGTTCATAGCAGCCTTATTATAATAGCCAGAAGCTGGAAAGAACCCAGATGTCCCTCAACAGAGGAATGGATTCAGAAGATGTGGTATATTTACACAATGGAATACTACTCTGCAATTAAAAACAATGAATTCACGAAATTCCTAGGCAAATGGTCAGACTTGAAAATATCATCCTTAGTGAGTTAACCCAATCACAAAAGAACACACATGGTATGCAGTCACTGATAAGGGGATATTAACCCAGAATCTCGGAATACCCTAGACACAATTCGCATATCAATAGATTTCCAAGAAGATGGAAGGAGAGACCCCTGGTCCTAGAAAGACTGGATGTAGGGGAATGCCAGGACAGAGAAGCGAGAGGGGGTTGAAGGGGAAAAGAGGGAGGAAAGGGGGCTTATGAGACTTTCGGGGAGGGAGGAAAAGGGAAAGGGGAAATGATTTTGAATGTAAATAAAAAAAAACTTAGATAATAAAATAAAATTAAAGAAAAAAGAAAGAAAATCCAGTGAAGGGCCATAAAAATGACAATACCAAATCCTGCCAGCACTTAGCTCTCTGACAGTACAATTTACAGTATCCAAATTAACAAAATCAGAAACGAAAAGGGAGAGATAACAACAGAAACTGAGGAAATTCAAAAATCATCATATCCTACTACAAAGCCTGTATTCAACACAACTAGAAAATCTGGAGGAAATGGACAATTTCCAAGACAGATACCAAATACCAAAATTAAATCAGAATCAAATAGACAATCTAAACTGTCCTATAACCCCTGAAGAAACAGAAGTGCTCATTGGAAGACTTACAACCAAAAAAAGCACAGGTCCAGATGGTTTTAGTGCAGAATTCTATCAGACCTTCAAAGAAGACCTAACACCAATACTCTTCAAACTATTCCACAAAATAGAAGCAGAAGGAACACTACCCAACTCGTTCTATGAAGCCACAATTATGCTAATACCAAAAGCACATAAAGATCCGACAAAGAAAGAGAATCTCAGGCCAATCTCTCTTATGAATATCGATGCAAAAATACTCAATAAAATTCTTGCCAACCGAATCCAAGAGCACATCAAAACGATCATTCATTTCAATCAAGTTGGCTTCATCCCAGGGATGCAGGGATGGTTCAATATAAGGAAGTCCATCAACGTAATCCACTACATAAACAATCTCAAAGGAAAAAACCCACATGGTCATTTCATTAGATGCTGAGAAAGCATTGGACAAAATTCAGCATCCTTTCATGTTAAAGTTCTTGGAAAGATCAGGAATTCGAGGCCCATATCTAAATAAAAGCAATTTACAGTAAACCGGTAGCCAACATCAAAATAAATGGAGAGAAACTTGAAGCAATCCCACTAAAATCAGGAACTAGACAAGGCTGCCCTCTCTCTCCATATCTTTTCAATATAGTACTTGAACTTCTAGCTAGAGC
Organism: Tokudaia tokunoshimensis; assembly: GCA_036184795.1. Taxonomy (NCBI): domain Eukaryota; kingdom Metazoa; phylum Chordata; class Mammalia; order Rodentia; family Muridae; genus Tokudaia; species Tokudaia tokunoshimensis. The sequence goes on from BTHU01000003.1 coordinate 40,480,428, forward strand.
AATTAGACAACAAAAGGAGGTCAAAAGGATACAAATTGGAAAGGAAGACGTCAAACTCTCACTATTTGCAAACGATATGATAGTATACTTAAGCGACCCAAAGAACTCCACTAGAGAACTCCTACAGCTGATAAGTAACTTCAGCAAAGTGACTGGATATAAAATCAACTCAAGCAAGTCAGTAGCCTTCCTATACTCAAAGGATAAACAGGCTGAGAAAGAAATAATAGATGATACCCTTCACGATAGCCACAAACAATATAAAGTATCTTGGTGTGACTCTAACCAAACAAGTGAAAGATCTGTATGACAAGAACTTCAAGTCTCTGAAGAAAGAAATTGAAGAAGACCTCAGAAGATGGAAAAAATCTTCCATGCTCATTGATTGGCAGGATTAATATAGTAAAGATGACCATCTTGCCAAAAGCAATATACAGGTTCAATGCAATCCCCATAAAAATCCCAACTCAATTCTTCATAGAGTTAGGAAGAGCAATTCAAAAATTCATCTGGAATAACAGAAAACCCAGGATAGCTAAAACTATTCTCAAGAGTAAAAGAACTTCTCGTGGAATCAATATCCCGGATCTCAAGCTGTACTACAGAGCAATAGTGTTAAAAACTGCATGGTATTGGTACAGTGACAGGCATGTAGATCAATAGAACAGAATTGAAGACCTAGAAATGAATCCACACTCCTATGGTCACTTGATCTTTGACAAAGGAGCTAAAACCATCCAGTGGAAAAAACATAGTCTTTTCAACAAATTGTGCTGGCTCAACTGGAGGACAACATGCAGAAGAATGCAAATTGACCCATTCTTATCTCCTTGCACTAAGCTCAAGTGGATTGAGGACCTTCACATAAAACCAGACACACTGAAACTAATAGAAAGGAAACTAGGGAAGAACCTTGAACGTATGGGCACAGGGGAGAATTTCCTGAACAGAACTCCAATAGCTTATGCGCTAAGATCAAGAATTGACAAATGGGACTTCATAAAATTACAAAGTTTCTGTAAGGCAAAAGACACTATCAAAAGGACATAAGCGGCAACCAACTAACTGGGAAATGATCTTTACCAACCCTACATCTGACAGAGGGTTAATATTAAATATATACAAAGAACTCAACAAGTTAGACTCCAGAGAGCCAAGTAACCCTATTAAAAATGGGGTACAGAGCTAAACAGAGTTCTCACCTGAAGAATATCTAATGGCTGTGAATCATCTAAAGAGATGTTCAACATCCTTAGTCATTAGGGAAATGCAAATCAAAACAACCCTGAGATTCCATCTCACACCAGTCAGAATGGCTAAGATCAAAAACACAGGAGACAACAGTTGTTGGCGAGGATGTGGAGAAAGAGGAACACTCCTCCACTGCTGGTGGAATTGCAAGCTGGTACAACCACTCTGGAAAGCAGTCTGGCGGTTTCTCAGAAAACTGGGCATGACACTCCCGGAGGATCCAGCTATACCACTCCTGGGCATATTACCAGAGGCTTCCCCTGCATACAATAAGGACACATGCTCCACTATGTTCATAGCAGCCTTATTATAATAGCCAGAAGCTGGAAAGAACCCAGATGTCCCTCAACAGAGGAATGGATTCAGAAGATGTGGTATATTTACACAATGGAATACTACTCTGCAATTAAAAACAATGAATTCACGAAATTCCTAGGCAAATGGTCAGAACTTGAAAATATCATCCTTAGTGAGGTAACCCAATCACAAAAGAACACACATGGTATGCAGTCACTGATAAGGGAATATTAACCCAGAATCTCGGAATACCCTAGACACAATTCACATATCAATAGATTTCCAAGAAAATGGAAGGAGAGACCCCTGGTCCTGGAAAGACTGGATGTAGGGGAATGCCAGGATGGAGAAATGAAAGGGGGTTGAATGGGGAAAAGAGGGAGGGAAGGGGGCTTATGGGACTTTCGGGGAGGGAGGAAACGGGAAAGGGGAAATTATTTGAAATGTAAATAAAAAAACTTAGAAAATAAAAAAAATAAAAAATAAAAAAATATAAATCAAAAAAAAAAAACCAGTTGAAAACAGAGAAACACCATAGGAAGATCCCCCCACAGAGTCTACTAAAGGCAACTCATCTTCTGCACTGCAACCTTCTTTTACTGAGACTACATGACACACTAGAGGATTTGGTTGAAATCCTGCCTTCACCAGAGGATCAGACCCTTACCTGCATTAGAGGCTATGTATTAAAGCCCGTTCCTGTCCCCAGCATAGAAGCAAATGACCACTCCTACAAAGGTGTTTTAGCTCTTGTTCCAGCTTTGATTTAGGCAATTCAAACTAATTTCTCGAACTTTTCCTACACATTTCTCTACACATTCAAAAAGGGCCTTTAACTATCACAAGTAGATGCTGTGTTGTGTCAGGTTTTTATCACATTGTCAGAAAATGATAACTCTTCCATCCAATAAGTGTTTATTTGCAAGTTTACAAAATGTGTTCAATTGAACTAACATGAAATCCAATGTATGTTGGTAAATGGACATTAGTTATCATTGGTTACCCTAAAGTACAAAGAGTATTCAGATAGTTCTAGTTTGTGTCAAGTTAACATAAACACAGTCCATCTAAATACTGTTTCATCATGCCTGCCCGTCTACCCTCCTATACACACACACACACACACACACACACAGACACACAGACACACACACACACACACACATTCCCATTTTCTTTGTTACTCAGCTCTTATATGATAGTCTTATATTGGTGAAAATGTCTGTCCTCTATTCTACCCTTTCCTAGGCCATAGATATATATATATATGAGCATAATTTATAATTATAATTATATTATAGTATATAATATATGCTATATTATATTATATAGTATATATAGAATATAATATAACTATATTATATATTATAAATTATAGTATATTATATATTATAAATTATAGTATATTATAATTTATAATTATCTAGTAGTATAATTATCTAGTAAATGGAGTACATCTTGTTTCTCTCCAAACTTATTATGTTTGTTATATTCTTTACCTCATTTAATTCCATAGCTACTTACTCAGTTATTCTAGCCAGATATTGGGTGACTTTGAATCTTCCATCCTCTTCTGTGGTGGTTTCCACAAGAATGATCTCCATAGACTCATATGTTTGATACTCGGTCCTAAGTTGGCAGAACTGTTACAAAAGATTGGGCTTGTGGCCTTATAGGAGCAGGTATGCCACTTGGGGCTGACTTCAATATTTCATAAGTCCAGGTTTTTCCCAGTTAACCCTGTGTCATATAATTGTGGATCAAGATAGAAGCTCTCAGTTACCTCTCCAGAGTTTTGCCTGCTACCGTGTTACCCACTGTAATGGTTAGACACTATAACCTGGTTAAAGTGTAATCCAAATACACTCTTTTTTCTATCAGTGGTCACAGTGTCTTGTCAGAGCAATAACCATGTTAAGGCCTAAGATTCTAGACATATGGCACGCAGAATATCAGACATGCTCACATATACCATATTATATAAAGAGCATATAACACAGTAACTTTATATAAGTTGGGCTAAATTGTGTCTGGAATTGAAGTCGTGTGCTTAGGTGTCTATCCTCAAAATAACTTAAAAATCCCATACTCCCTTGATGCCTTCCAGGGTGATTAATTTTTGTGTAACCTTGGCACAGGCTTGAGCTATTTGGGAAGAGGGATCCTCAATTGAGACAATTTCCCCATCAGACAAGCCTGGTGGTCAAGTATCTATCTATCTATCTATCTATCTATCTATCTATCTATCTATCTATCTATCTATCTATCTCTATCTCTCACTCTTTGTGTGTGGGGGGAGGGGTGTTGGTTGGTCGCTTGGTTTGGTTTGGTTTGGTTTGGTTTGGTTTGGTTTTTTTTTTTTTTTCATTGAAGGATTGATGGGGTTGGGCCCATCTCACAGGGGGCAGTACCAACACTGGGTATATGGTACTGGGTGCTGTGAGAAAACAAATGAACAAGCCATGAGGAGTAAGTCAATTAGCAGCATTCTTCCATGGCCTCTGCACCAGCTTCTGCATCCAGCTCTGACTTCTCTCAGTGATAAACTGTGACCTGAAAGTTGCCAGGTGAACTAAATCCTTCCCTCTTCATGTTACTTTTGATTGTGGTCTTTAATCACAGAAATAAAGAACCTAACAAAACATCTTCCCTATCAAATTTCGTCCATGACACTCAACCTCACCAGCATCCTAGTTTTGTTCTGACTAGGATCTCTGATAAGTAGGACAAAGAAGAAACCAGAAGTTCATAGAGAAATTAGGAAGACGTGAATTGTTCTGTCTTTGCAGTTTTCCCCAGTGTTCTGCTAATAATTAATACTGGATGCTTCCATGAGAAATAATTCTACAGCATCAGGAGAGCCTATATTTCCTTTATATAGTCCAGTGTAGTAGCAAATATTTGATATGATGCTTGATTTTGGCTTAGTAGTATTTACTTGCTTTGATTTCCTACTTTCTATTTATAAATGAAGTATAATTAATCTTTTATTCTTCATTCTATAGCCATCTTGCCCACTAATGCACAGCATCATACCAGCACATGCATGCACTTTCAGAGGAGAAATCCTCCCTTCTAGCTTCCAGACCACAGCCCTACAATGCAAGTGTCAGCAGGTGCTCAGCCTCACACTCTACCTGTTTAGTGCAAGAAGAATCTTTTGCTGGTGCCCTTCATGCTATAGTGACAAAACGAGAACCGGGCTCTCCAATCCCATTTCAAATCTGTACTACATCAAGGTCACTATCTGTCTTCCACCGAAGTCATAAATGCATTCTGCGGTTTTAAACCAAATAATAGCCCTCCCATACACACAGGGTATGGCTTCAACATTATTGCTTTTCTTCTTCTTTTTTTTCCTGGGTCCATAACTATCTTCAATTACTGCTCCCTCCAGCATCAGCAGCACTGTAAGGGTTTCAGGGACAAGGCTTTACTGCCTACTGTCGCTTCTGGCTTTATTGTCAGCAGCAATTTTAATTCATTTCATTTCTGTGCCGCAGTCACTCCAACTTCTATCTTCGACACTATGCAGTGTCCTGAAGTTCAGAGTTAATGTAGAAACCTTTGCTTTAATAGAAAAAAAATATGTTCTTTGGCTCCTTCCTCTCACATTAATAGAGAGCAAGCTATAGCCAGCTCCAAAATTCAGCAAAATAAAATTTCTTCCAAATGCCAAGGGACTCTTCACTGTCTTTTCAGAGAGACAGCAAGACAAGGATTATCATTTATGGAAAACAAATAAAAGAAGTTTTTTTTAGGAAATAAGGAGTTAAGGCCTGGCTGGGGTTTTCTGTTTTGTCACAGATTGGTGAGGCGGGTAACTTCAGGGGAAGGTTTTAGTCTGACTCTCCCTTGCCTCTCTCCTGTCCCTTTGGAAAAATTGAGATAGAGCTATTGGCATTTTTTTCCACTTGGTGATGCTTTAAGTTCAAGCCCAGTGGGGAGGCTGGGGGACTAGTACAAATTGTTCCTGCCGACAATGGATCTGATCTTGTATTGAGCTGAGATGTACAAAACGGTCTCTGGGGAAGAGAAGGATTCACCTTTGTAAGGTAAATGAATTCCTCCACAGCTCTAGGGAACAGTGAGCTTGCTGTATTGTATACAGATGCCCCAAAGAGTTTATTATCTTTCACCATTTGTGGATCATTTGCCATGACTTGATATAGGATGCAGTCAATAATGATGTCTTCTTGGATTTACACAGAAAAATTGGATAATATGTGCAGTACTCTGTTTTCATTTTGACATCGATAAAGATCTTGTATCAAAGGCATAGAAGAAAGAATAGGCATTTCTTAAGGACCACCGTTTGTCCCTGCTCTCTTCCTTTCCTTGATGGAAGACAGTTATCAGAGTTGGCTGGCCAAAGTGAAGGAACATGAAGCAGAAGAGGGGGAACTAATGAGCATAGCACTTTCCTATCCCTGGTATCTGCTTCCTGTTCCCTCTTGATACAGAACCAGGATGGAAGGGGGAATCATACAACTGTAATTATTTCTGGGCAAATGACAGTTTGGGGTGTGGTAAAAATGTGGATGAATCATTTAACATGATCTTTTCATTCTGTGATATATGAGTCAGTAAAGAACTGAGTGAATCTGTCCTCCCAGAAATAGGGTCTTTCCTGGTAAGGCCAGCACTGTGACTCCATTCCTTCTGGCCTGTATCTGAGGATAACAATGGTGGTCCTTGTCTTCCATGTAATTTTTTTCCAGTCAATGTATTGAACAAACATTTTATGATGATAATAGGTCAGGCAGTTTTCTAAGCATTTTCACAAATTGTAAATTAGTTACTGGTAGAATTATTGTTGCTGAAGGTTTCCAGAGTTTCCAGGATTGAGTATTCTTTAGCTGGTGCAAACTCTCTCTAATAAATTCTGTAATTCTCACAGTAAAAATGAAATTCTAAGAAAAGTTCAGTTTCATTTCTTTTCTTCCTTTCTTTCTTCCTTCTTTCCTTTCTTTCTTTTTTTTTGGGGAGGGGATTGGATATTTTCTTTATTTACATTTCTAATGTTTTCCACTTTCCAGGTATCCCCTTTAGAAATCCCATATCCCATCTCCCCTCCCCCTGCTTCTATAAGGATGCTTCCCCACCCACCAACTCCCGTCCTCCCACCCTGGCGTTCCCCTACACTGGGGCATTGAACACTCTCAGGCTCAAGGGCCTCTCCTCCCACTGATGTCCAACAAGGCCATCGTATATTTCACCAGGACCATGGGTTGCTCCATGTGTACTCTTTGGTTGGTGGTCCAGTCCCCGCGAGCTCCAGAGGGGTCTGATCAGTTGACACTGTTGCTTCCTCCATGGGGCTGCAGACCCCATCAGCTCCTTCAGTCCCTTCTCCAACTCTTGCATCTGGGACTCCCAAGCTCAGTCCAATTGTTGACTGTAAGCTTCTGCTTCTGAATTTGTCAGGCTCTGACAGAGCCTCTCTGTGATTTTATCATATTTATTTTCTCCAGAAAAGTTAACCCCCCTCATGGCCAATGTTGAAACTGTAGATTTCTCAGTTCCTGTCACACTCATTTCAGAAGGGTGCCATTCACTGAGTGAGACTCATGAACACTATTTATGTTACTGTGGTCTTCACTCCAAAATGCAGTGGCAACCCAAGAAGCATCATAGCTACTGAATACATTTAATTTTTACAAGCAATCCTATTTGGAATAAAAGGAATCAGATGTAAAGAGCAGTTGGCATTAATCAGTCAAGATATTTTGGGTCATAAATAACATAAAACTCTAAAGGTCTGGGATGAGAATTCAGTCTGTAAAATGTTTTCTGCATAGGTGTGAGGAACCAAGATCAATCCCCAGTACTAATGTAAAAAGCTCAACACAGCAGCTTGTGCCTTACATCCCAGTACTGTGAGGTGGCGACACTGGTCACTCAGTTAGCAAAGAGACAATAATGTTGTTTGCAAAGGCCATGTGGGCAAATGATGAGGAAAGTTCACCAGAATGAGCAGAGGAGACTAAGTATAGAGAGGCTAAACAGTCTAGAATGCAAACATCCCCAGATGTGGTAAAGGCATGTACATTTTGATTGAGTTTACCACTAGCAGAGAAAGACAATCATTCTCGTTTCTTACTCTCCTAGAAGATTCACAGTGTTGAAGTGGAAAAGTAGTATTCAGTATATACAAAGAGACATAGCTGCCCAAGTTCAGCCTTAGCAAAAAAGCACACACCAGAATTGACACAAAGTAGCCTGAAATAGACGGTGAAGATTCCAACCATGAACAAATATCTATATATGAACTAAAGTGGGCTGAGCAGTGGAACCACAGTGTTCATTTCCCAGTGTGAGATTCATGGGCAGCCTTTACAAGTAGCTGAAAGACAGAAGGTCAAGTATGTGTGATTAGAAACTGTCTCTCCAGCCTTGTGAATAACTGCTCAAATCTATATTTACATTTTAGAATGTTTACTGCATTGTGTTGAATACAATGAATTTTGAGAGAATAGGAATGTGTGTGGGTGTGTCACTGTGCATGTGGGCACATAAAAGTACCTACATGGGTTTATAGGGCAGAGGACAATGTCAGGTGTTGTTCCTTAAGGGCACCATCCACTTTGCATTTCTGAGATGGGATCTCAGCAGCCTGGGGTCCATTGAGTAAGCTAGACTATCTGGTGAGTTAGGCACAGGCATCCTTCCATCTCTCTCTCCCAGGCACAGGGGTTACAAATGTATACCTATCTGTCCAGTTAAATTTTCATAAGGGGTTCTGGAGATCCAACTCAGCTCTTTATGTTTGTAAGGTAGACACTTTGACCATCCTCCCAGTCCAACAGAGATTCAATTTTAACTAAAAAGTTTCATAACTTATAACCCAGTGTGATAAAATGTAGTTAGTAAGTAGCCTTGTTATTTGTATCATCTGCTGTGTTATTTTTTAAACTCTAAGATAAGAACTGCTCTCACTGTTTTATTGGTCATGAAGATTAGGTACAAAGAGTTCAAGTACCTTGTGTATTATCATTCCCCATGAGTGACTGGACTGTGTTAGCACCAGGGACTATTGCACCACTCCCAATTCCCTCCCTGGCCATTGGCTGAGATGGAAATTGTTGTTCTTCTGCAGGCACAGTGGAGCAGATCATCCCATTAGACAGTATTGCCGCTGCTATGCCCTAAGTCAACAGCAACACAGTGAGCTGCACGGAATCTTTATAGAGAGGATTCCATTTGATGTTTACACATAACTCCTGCAAGATGTCACTACACAACAAAGGATACCACCATCTATCACCATCCTACAGAAAACAAAACCAAAGTATTAAAAGGAGAGGGCTAAGGAGATAAACTAGTAGGTATGGGTCTTGCCACCAAGCCTGGGCACCTCAGCTGGAACCCCAGGTCCCACTTAGTGAAAGAAGAGAACCAATTACCAGGAGTTTTCCTTTGATCTCCAAAGAAAATACCTGCAAACATGTACTAAAAAAAAAAAGTAATTTAAAAAGTTTAAGATGGAATAAAGAAAGGGATGAAGTCAGGGAAGGAAAAGGAAGGGGTACCTAATTTGATGGGAATCTAAGCCTTTTGACTTTTCTTTCCGCGTTCTGTTTTTAACATAACTAAATTGCAAAAGAAAAATATAAAAACCTTAATTGCCCCTTCCTAGAGCTCAGACAGTGATTCAGTGTTTGCGCAGTGGGACTGAAAAGGCAAAGAGCGTTGTATGTCTCCTCAGAATGCCAGCAGACTATAATGGAAGCGGGGGCGAATGGGTAAATGTCAGCCAAGGATCAGTAGCTCTGTGAGGATCACTTACCTTTTCAATCCATATCAAAATCCTCCATCCAAACTGTTAATATGCCACATGCTCAGATCAGTCCCCAGTTAACATCAACAGCATCAGTGAGGTGGTGGCGGGTATTCATGCCCCATGAAAATGACAACCCGAGACTTTAATATTCTATATCCTGGCTGCTACCACAGCATGAGGGAGATGTTTCTCTCTTCTCTTTCTTCCTCTTCTCACATCGATGATCTCAACAGATACCTGGGATACCCAAAGGTAAAACAGTAACTTACCATTGGAACCAATTTTGTGGTGACCCTAAGGGTCAATCAGGTCAAAACCACCTGATACTTCAAAGAATACGAACTGTTCTCTAAAGTGCAACCCACTCATCTTTCTCCACAGCCATCATTGCTCTTCCCTTAGTTTTCATTTATGGTTTTCTTTTACTCACCCTTGACCTACACATACTCATTTGTGTCTGTTATGTAAGACTGTTCTTACAAAAGTTCCTACCAGTAGAAAACGTTAATCACACCATCTATCCCTTGCTTTAAAATAAATTCAGTGCTGTTATAACAGTTCCTTAGCAGGACGTCCAAGGGCTTTACAACATGGCTCCAGTTTCCTTCCGCAGCCCCATTCTCACGCCCTTGTGCTTCTGCCCCATTGATCAGTGTGTCTTTCATCCTGACTGTATAATCTAGTCCCTTTTCATACCCTCTTTCTCTCCTTCTTGTCTAAGTTCTCCAGCTTATCCCTGGGAAATAATCAGGTGTATCATGGCACGAGGCATCCTTACCTAACTCCTTAAGCACGGTGAGCCAGTTACACATCAGAATTACACCAACATTTTGGCAAGAAAACTCAAAGCAGGAGCTTAGACTGTGTTCATGACTGTATCTAGGGATGACTGACTGCCTATAATGGAAGGATCTGTAGTTCTGTGTCATAGGGGCCAGGTCCTTTCAAAGGTCAAGTCCAGACACCAAGGAGATCTCATTTTAGGAGAAGCAATGTTGAACAGATGACACTGCGTTCTGAAATATTTTTTCCTAGTCCAGAGCAACCTTGAGCTCTGATTGGAATGCTTGGGAATGAAGTCAGTTAAAAACAAATTAGTGAAAGTTTTTGCATTGACAGCTTTAAAACAGAATCACTAAAAACAAGCTCATGGATTATTTGGACAAAACCATGTGAAGAAAACAGTACTTATCTCAGCACTTGAGAGTCAAATTAGCTGAATCTGTGAGTTTGAGGCCAGCCTGGACTGCATAGAGAGTTCTAAGGTAGCCATGGCTACACAGTGAAACCCTGTTTCAAAAAAAAATTATTATTTAACATAGAGCACTTCATAAACTGTATGGATATATTGAACTAGTTCCCATATTCCAGATATGTTTTTGAAAGACTGATGTTAAAATATCTATTATGTGTCCTTCTGTGGGAAAGAGAGAAGGAAAGAAGGAAAGGGTTGCAGAATCGCATTCACTGTAGCTAAGAATCAGTACAAGGTTTTGGTAGCAGTCATCCCTATAAAGCACTAAGGCAAGGAAACAGAAATGTAGACATTACCACCTGATGCTTCAAAAGATACTGAAGACTCCAAATGAGGGCTTTCTTTCAGCCTCTTAATACTTATTCATGAGGTCTGCTGTGTTACATGCCATGCTAGGTGCCAAAATAATAGAAGAGAGAAAGACAGGAATGAGGAAGAGAGGGTAGATTATAAGCCAGTACACAAACAAGAGGAAAAGGTCATTCCAGATATCAATCAATGCAGTGGAAAATAAACCAGGCTAATGTGATGGAGAGCTGGGGGTCAGGAGAGGTCCCACTGAGGCCACTTGAGCTGAGTTATGGAAATCATAAAGGAAGTAGCCTCATGAGAGTGTTAAGAGAACCATCTGGTAGAGAGAAAAATAAGTCTCCAGACCTTAAATAGTAATGAATTTGTGCATGTCAAGGTCCAAAGAAAGTCAAAGTAGGAACTATGGTGGGTGAGCAAGCGAGAGCTGGACAATGGGTGTTTCACAAAAAGGCTCTGAATCATCGTTGAGCTTAGAGACCATATTCATGAAGTTGAATCTCCTCTGTGCAATAGGAGGCTATGGGAAGCCTTGGCAAATAATCTATGTGATCTGAAACGTGTCTGCATGTTTAACTATGTCCGGGCTTCAGAAAATAGAATGTGTAGAGGAACCAAATAGGGTCCATCTAAAAACTGTGGTAGAATCTATATTCCCGAAAAACTTCCTAAAAGATGACAATGGGTGCTCAGACAGCAGTGACAGTGAAAAGACTAAAATATTTGGTCAAGGTGGGAAATATGTTGCAGATATAGTGAGAAACATTTGCTAATGTGTGGAAGCTTGAAATGGAAAGAGTGCAGAATAAAAAGTTGTTCCAAGGACTCCAGCTAAAGACATGACTGACTATCGGGAGGCAGGGAACAGAAAACAAATGGAGAGACAAGTAGGAATTGAAGAGAGATATCCTTAGATAACTGAAAAAAATTTAAATACATCCAAGAGTCAGAAAGAACATGGTTGAAATTTAGACTGTAGTTAAGTAGAAAAGGTCCCAGAAAAAAAAAAGAGGAAAGAGATTAAGAGAACATGGTTGAAGTTTAGACTGTAGTTAAGAGAAAAGGTCCCAGAAAAAAAAGGGAAAGAAAAATATATTCCACAACCAGATGGGAGGTTCCAAGTTGTAGTCGTTAGACACTATTAATGTTTCCTGGGGAAGCCAACCGAGGAACAGGTATCAAGAATGAAGGACGAGCAAAAAAGATGGCTCAGCAGTTAAGAGCCCTAGTTACTCTTCCAGGGAACCAGAGCTGGGTTGCCAGCATCTACATAGTTCACAACCAATTCCATTTCCAGGAGTTCTAATACCTTCTTCATGCCTCCTTGGGCAGTACATTCATGTGATGTACATACATGCAGACAGAACTCTCATATACATAAAAGAAAATAAATCTAAATTCGATTTCTTTAACAACAACAACAAAAAGAAAGAAGGGAATTACATGAAGACTGTGCTGAAATCATGAAATTCTGGAGCCTGAAAGAACTGTCAAATCTACATGGACTTTTTTCTCTCTTCCTGACATTTCCATGACCGGTGATTTTATAGCTCCACAGTCATTAATGTGCCTTTCCTTAAAAGGGGCATTATTGCCTAGGATCCCTTTCATTTTGGACTTCTGTGGCACATTCCTTTTGTAATTCCAGAAATACTCTTGGGGTGGTTTATGGTTTGAGTCTGAAGTCTGAAGTATCCCCTACTGGCTTTCGTTTTGATCAATGGTCTTTAGTTAGTATGCTATCTTAAAGGCTAGAGAACCATTAAGAGGAAGAGTATGGCTAAAGGAATTAGTTCACTAGGGTAAGCCTTTGAAGGTCAGAAGGCTGGCCTTGATTCCACTCTACTTACTTCTGCCTTAAGGTCTACACCACATAAATAAGCATAATGCTGCAGCCATGATTAAAGCTGCTAGCTTACTTTCTAGTCATGATGGGCTGCGATGTTCTGAAACCATAAGCCTAAACAAACCTTTCCCTTCTTAAATTATTGCCATCAGATATTATCTCAAAGTGACAATAAAGTAATACTAGGTAGACTTAAAAATCTTCAGCATTTCTTTACTCGATTTGTAATATCTGTGAATTTTGAAAAAGAATAGTCAAGCATTTTAGTACAGAGCTTGTTTCAAAGTCTAAGTAAATACACAAATAGAGTAACTTTTCAATTATAAAAACAATCTGTTAAAGTCTCCTAGTTATGCATATAAGGTACAGTGCATAGCCTTCTGTGACAGGTATGTCAACGCTACACAAACACAACTTTCTCTCCATCCAAAGCAACCTGGTCTTGCATCAGCATTAATAAAATCTGCTGCTTAATAAAACCTGTGGCTAAGTCAGGTGAAGGTGTAGGTTGTATCAAAATAATTCTAGCAGGTAGAATTGAATCTGTGAATGGCCAAAAGGTATATAAAGTGGCTCTATATTACAACTGATGCTAATCTAAGAACTCTGAAGCTGTAAGATGACAAAGATGATGTTTCCATTGGTAACGGAGGAAGGACTTGTGCACTAACTTGTGAAACGCCCAAGGAACAGATAAGATATTGCTGATGTCTCTGATTTAAAGGCTGACATCATGAATTTCTACACGTGGGGCAGGTAATGTGTATGAATCAGTAAACCGCCACCTAGTGATAATGTCGCATTTAAATAGGACTCTGAACCAAACTCTGCTTGGAATAAATGGACACTAAAGTTAATCTTTGTTATCACTAAGGCTGTCACACAGAGATTCCAAGATCCACATGGCTTGGTCATGAGCTCTTAAATGCTCTGAGGTTTCCTGATGATGAAGTTCACTTCTACATGTTCATTGTGAAAGCCAGGAGCATCCAAGATCTCTATCTGCCACAACTCTCAGTTATTACAGCCCCCTCAGTCAGATACAGTAAACAATTGTTTAGAAATGGCAAAGCCCTATCTTAGCCTCCCACTTCCCCATCATCTTTAACATAATGTCTCTGCCTCTAAGGCCAGCTCTAAACTTCACCTTCTTTTAGCCCATTCCAGTGAAGATATAGCACAGTCTTAACTGTGAACATCTATAAACAAAGCTCATTTGTCTTCTTGCCCCTCAAAGCAAAGAACCCATAGACAGAGAATTTCATTGTCTACATCTGTAGGAAAAAAAATACATTGAATGCACAAACTAATGGCTTTATAGATCATCCTCATACCAGGTTTGGGATGGAGGGGAACAGCTTTTCTAGGTAAAGGCTGGAAAATGGTAAGATTACTGAGACCGCAAGCATTCTAACGGAATGTCTTACTTCTAATGTTCACTAGGCCAAAGAGTTTCCTTAGCGAAGCTATCACAGCTCTATTCTTATACCATCCTGGAAACATAAGAGGTCAACATCACAAAAATGAAGTTTAGGTCCTGCCTACTTTAAACATGTTCAAAAGCTGCGTTTGTTAAGAACTATATGTATGCTAATTCAATGAGGTCTAGGAGAAGAGACAGCTGTGCCAATCCCACATTCAGCATCTGATGTTAGTTTCTCTGTTTACAATTCTACCTGTCCCAGTAGTCTATTCCTTGCAAGAGGAATTCTGACTCACTTATCTTTATAAACTCAGACATAGTTACAGCCTGGCATCAAAAGGACACTCAGCAAGTAAAACCCACTGTCCTGAATGAAAAAAAAAAAAGCCTTTCCCATTTAGTTTTCTATTTATTTATCTATCATTCTTGCTACAAGGAAAGGTCTTCACTTTCTACTTGTTCTCTGTGATCCACTTACTCGCTGGTCTGGTGAGCAGACTTCTTTGGTGCTTTCCAGGGAAAGTCAGTGCTACACTCAGTACCGTTGCCTTCTTTCCTTCAGGGTTACAACAGATTGAAGATCACTTTCTATCTTAGTGTATAGTACTTACTGGTCTTAGACTCTGGTTAAGAATGCTCTTTTCTGTTTTTGTTTTCGTTGTTGCTGCTGCTGCTGCTGCTGCTGTTTGAGACTGAGTCTCATTATGTAGCTTTGACTGACCTGGAACACACTTTGTAAACTACTAAGCTGAATTCAGCTGCCTCTGCCTCCCAAATTCTGGGATTAAAAGTGTATGCCACCACACCCTGCTACAGATTGTTATTATAATCCCATTAGGATCAACTTCTAACCATCTGTTGTTGCTTTTTTTTTCTTTTAATTACAAATCATGATTAGATAAAAGGCAAGCAATGCCATTACTTTGGTTAACTGGGTCAAAGAGATCTCTACCATCTTATGTTCCAAAAACACAATTAAAGCCCTGACTAATTAGTATTAAAGTAACCTTAATTAACTAACCTAACTTACCACTAATCAAGGGAATGAGTCTTCTGAGAGATCCTGGATCATTTTCTAGTCAGTAAACAATATAAGTTAATATATACACACACCCCTATGGACACATTCATTTTTAAAAAATTAAAACTCTTCATTGTTGGGAGTGCAAGTCGGAGGTTACTTGCTTATTTATTTGTCCTCTGCTTCTTCTCACAAAGGATTGGGCTCAGAGGACATTATCTTGCATTTGTATTACACAGCTCTTGCCATGATTATGAAAGAAGACAGTATTTAGCTTGCTCTTAACTGGCTCTGGGTCATTAGTAAGCCCTTGATAATTATCCTGCCCAGAAAGGCAGAGGCTTCCATCTCTGATTTGCACGTTACATCCAGTGACTTAGCAAGAGCTGGCTTATTTTGTGGACTCCAGCTTCCTTGTTTAAAAGATGAATCCGTCTCTCTTACCATCTTCCAATCTTAGCATGTTTTGTTCTTTTAGGAAAAAAAAAATGTTCTCTGGACTCCTAAATCATCTATGTGGCATCTGCTCTATAATTTAGGGAGTAATTGTTCTGACTGTTCACAATTATTTGGTCCTTTGGAGAGTTTGTATCAGATAGTCTTCAAGGCTTCCGAATGAAGAGGGAGCAAAACAAACTGCCTCCTGCGACGTATGCCAGGAGCATTGTCCTTACTGAACGATGACATCTGAGTCTCACACTCCAGGTCTGCACAATGAGGGTTAGTGCCATCTGCTGTCTGCCATTTGTCACCAGTATGCATTCATTTTCAAGTCTACTTCCTGAGTACAGATTTGCAGTTAGAAGATCTCAAAGAGAAACATTATGAAGCAGATAAGTAAGCACATACCCCTGAGGACACCAAAGTGAAACACCAAAGGATCCAGTTTCTTCTGCTTCCTAAATTTTCTCAAGTGAGCTCTGATAGAAATGACCCAGGCCATTTGTGATTTTTTTTTTCCAGAATAAAGAATTTGTATATGTGGAAACCTTGGAACTTACAGTGGGAACGGCACAACAAGGCACCAGAACCAATGTCTGGAGGAAGTTATAAACTCTTCTGTCCTGAACAGGCTTAGAGAAAGTTCTTTTTCTTTCAGACTGAGATTCTTTTTTTTTTTTTTTTTTTTTTTATTGGGAGATTATATTTATTTTTTTTTTTTTAATTTAATTTTATTTTATTTTTTTAATTTACATTCCAAATCACTTCCCCTTTCCCGTTTCCTCCCTCCCCGAAAGTCCCATAAGCCCCCTTCCCTCCCTCTTTTCTCCGTTCAACCCCCTCTCATTACTCTGTCCTGGCGTTCCCCTACATCCAGTCTTTCCAGGACCAGGGGTCTCTCCTTCCATCTTTTTAGAAATCTATTGATATGCTGATTGTGTCTAGGGTATTCTGAGATTCTGGGTCAATATCCCCTTATCAGTGACTTCATACCATGTGTGATCTTTTGTGATTGGGTTACCTCACTAAGGATGATATTTTCAAGTTCTGACCATTTGCCTAGGAATTTCGTGAATTCATTGTTTTTAATTGCAGAGTAGTATTCCATTGTGTAAATATACCACATCTTCTGAATCCATTCCTCCGTTGAGGGACATCTGGGTTCTTTCCAGCTTCTGGCTATTATAAATAAGGCTGCTATGAATATAGTGGAGCATGTGTCCTTAAATGGCTGAGAAGCACCTAAAGAGATGTTCATCATCCTTAGTCATTAGGGAAATGCAAATCAAAACAACCCTGAGATTCCATCTCACACCAGTCAGGATGGCTAAGATCAAAAACACAGGAGACAGCAGTTGTTGGCGAGGATGTGGAGAAAGAGGAACACTCCTCCACTGCTGGTGGAATTGCAGGCTGGTACAACCACTCTGGAAAGCAGTCTGGCGGCTCCTCAGAAAACTGGGCATGACACTTCCGGAGGATCCGGCTATACCACTCCTGGGCATATACACAGACTGAGATTCTTAAAGGCAAGCTGTGAAGAGCTTGGGGGAAGACGGCCGCCAGCACCCTCACAGCAGAGAGTTGCTCTGCTCTCCTTTGCTGGCGGCGTCCTTTGCAGATGGATTCGTCTGACAGCTCTAAACAACGTAAATAATACCAGAGGAGCACAAGCAGCCTTTGAAGCAGAACTTACCAACCTTTATGTTCTCCTTTGGCACTTCTGCTACTGCCAAAGCTGCCTACATTCTTGCTCATTTGTCTTTTGTTACTTATGCTCCATTCCCAGTCGATGGATGAATGAAAAGGTTAGTGGATGAATGGACAGGTGCACTAAAGTGCATTCTTCCCTTTCCACCTAAATCAGGACATCCCACCCCTCTGTCCCCAACCGCTCCTCTGTGTATGCACCTTGTTTCTTTAAACACTTTTCCCAAAGCAATGAACAAACTTCAGGGTCTGAAAAGATTACTCAAAAACTTAATGACTATACAGATTTATGTTCTTATTCCTAAATAAAGATTCTAGTTTGACAAACCATCTATAAATACAGGAATATAAATGGTTATTCACACACACACACACACACACACACACGAGGGGGTGGTGCAGAGGTTCAAAGCTGATCCTCAGGCTACTCTTTCAGGTAAAAAGCTATGTAAAGATTTTGGCTTCTCTGGTTTGTTGCTCCTATATCACCATCTTCAATTTTTGTTTAATTGTCATCTGTCTTAGTTAGAGTGTCTATTGCTATAAAGAGATGTCATGACCATGGCAACTGTTATAAAGGGAAACACTTAGCTGGGGCTGGTAAAGGCTCAAAGGTTTAGTTCATTTTCATCATGGCAGGAATTATGGCAGCACATAGGCAGACATGGTGCTGGAGAGGTAGCTGAGAGTTCTGTATCTGAATCCACAGGCAGCAGGAAGAGAATGAGACACACTGGTCCTGGCTTCTGCATCTGAGACCTCAAAACCCATCCCTGGTGGCACACTTCCTCCAAAACTGCCACACTTACTGATAAAGACCACACCAGTTAATAGAGTTATTCCCTTTGGACTTACACAGGACATTTTTATTCAAACCACTGCATTTTACTCCCTGGCTTCCATAAGCTTTTAGCCATATCATAATGTAAAGTGCATTTACTCCAACTTCAGAAATCACCATAGTCTATAATAGCCTCAAACTTGTTTTAAATTCCAAATCTCTTCCAAGACTTATGGCAATCTCTTAACTATCTCCCCTGTAAAATCAAAATGAAAAAGCTGATCCCATACTTTCAACGTATAATAGCACAGACTATACATTACCATTACAAGAAGGAGGAAAGGGAATATGATGAGGAAATACTGGACCAAAGCAAAACCAAAAACAAACTGAGAAAACTCAAATTCTGCATCTCTATATCTGATGTCAAAACTCGCTTCATATCTCCAACTCCTCTCTGCTTTCTTGACTTCTTTCTCTTAGGCTGCTTTCACTTCACTAGCAATTCTCAACAGGCATCACAGGGCTCTGACATCTCCAATACTTTGGTGTCTCCAAGTCAACCTAGTCTTCCCCTTCACAGCTCAACAGAATGGCCACTCTAGGCCTCCATGCAGGGACATCCCTAACACATGCCTTGCCTCGGTGGCTTTCTTATTTGTAGTGGAGATTCCATAATTCTTTCTTGCATCCTTGACTCTAAAACCATCACCAAGTGGCCTAAGTTGTCAAGTTCCGCTGCTGACTGGGGCTAAAACATGGCCCTCCCTGTTCAGATAACATTTTTTGCTTTCCGTTTTCAATTTTTTCATTCACTGCCCAAGCTTGGCTGTCCTCGAACTCAGAGGCCTTGAATTCAGAGAACTACCAGCTTCTGCATTCTAAGTTTTGAACCTAAGCATTTTCTTTAATTCTTTTCACAAGTTGGAAGCTTTGCTGGGTGTGGTCTTGCCTTAAAATCACAACTACCTTTATTCCATTTAGCATCAGGCTTTTCTTTTTAATTTTTCTTTCTATCTTTTTATTCACTTTACATTCTGATCATAGTCCCCCTCTTTTCTCTCTTCCCAGTCCTACTGTTACATATTCCTCCTCCAACTGCCCCTTCCTCTTCTCCTCAGAAAAGGAAAGACCTCCTTAGGTACCACTCCACTCTGGGACATCTAGTCATTATCATTGATAATGTCAGAGGTTGGCTCTCACATGGGATGGGTCAAAGGACTTAGCTCCTCTTTCTCCTCAGATTGTACATTTTGAACTTTCCTTGCTTGGCTTGCTCCCTTTCATTGTAGATCTGCATAAACATAGCCACTGATAACCACATGACAGAGTCCACACCAGGCTGTCTTGAAATCTCCTCTGAAAATGCAATTAATCCAAAACTCTTCAATTTAGCCTCAGGCAGATTTTTTTCTTTCTTTTTTCTTCTTTTTCTTTTTCATTCTTTCTTTCTTTTTTGACAAGGAAGAAAGCAGCTACACGCTTTACCAAAATACTACAAGCACAGTCTCTAAACTGCATACTAAAATTCTTCTCCTCTGAAACCTTTTGAGCCAGATCCCCACAGTTCAAACACCCTCAGCACTGCAATCTTTCATGCAATTACTATTAAAGGAAATATGTAACTGGGGCTGACTGGCTTACAATTTCAGAAGTTTAGTGCATTATCATCATAGCAGGAAGCATGGCAGCACATAGGCAGACATGGTGCTGGAGAGGGACCTGAGAGTTCTACATTTGGATCCACAGGTATCAGGAAGAGAATGACACACTGGGCCTGGCTTGAACATCTGAGACCTCAAAGTTTGCCCCCAGTGACACACTTCCTCCAACAAGGCCACATCTCCTAATAGTGCCATTTCATGTAGACCTATGGGGGCCATTTTTTTTCAAACCACCACAACACCAATACACCTTCAGATCAGATAAATACAATTAAATATCACTCAAATGGGAGAATTTTATAGGTTTGCCAGAGGAAACCTTTAGAACATGATACAATCTAATTTCAACATTCACTGTAATGATGTAAAAAGACAGGTATGGTTTTAGCATAATGATCAACAGGCAAGTAGATCAATCAGTTGAACAGATTGCAAGTTTAAGAAATAAATCCAAACATCAATGAGTAATTAGTTTTCAACAAAGATGAAAATCAAATCATTGGTGAACAAAAATAATGTTGTTGACAAAGGATGTTGCAATGAATGAACATACCTATATGACAATATAAGTTCTCATCCACCATAATGAAAAAGTAATTCGAAATGGCTAACATACATATTAAAGAAAGCTACAGACATCTAGATAGAAAGGTCTTTGTGACCTTATTCCAGTAAAGGAATTTTTGGATCAGATGTGGTGGTGTACATCTTTAATCCCAGTACTTAGAAGGAAGATACATATCTCTGTGAGTTCTAGTCAGGCAGTGCTACATAGTGAAATCTTCTCTAAAAAAATTAAAATAAGAATAATTTGCAGCTAGAATACCAAAACAGATAAATAGATGAATAGACAAATGATAGATGAACAGACAAATGATAGATTGCAAATAGTTAGCAATAGAGATATATAAATGGTACATGACATATACTAAATAGGTAGATTATAAATAACAAATAGATGATAGATAATTTACAATGCTAGATAGGTAATACGTGATGATAGACAGACAAACTGATAGTAGAAAGGTGATAGAGGGTGGCGTGTGTGTGTGTGTGTGTGTCTGTGTGTGTATGTGTGAGTGTGTGTGTCTGTGTAATAATAGAGAGGCATAAGATAGGGAGATATAGTTCAATGATATATAGACAGGCAGACAGATAGACAGATGGTAGGTATAAAACATATAATACATTCAAAAATGCAGCATTATTAATTTTCATTATTGAAATAGGAATTATTCACATGGACATACCATTGCATACCTTTCAGGATGGTTATAATTTAACAGGCTAATCATATCAAATGTTCACAATCATCTAGAAATCAAAGTGCTATTTTATCAATAAAAGATATAAACTATAAATGATAAGACATAAATAATTTTGTTGATAGAAACAGACGGGTAATAAAGAATGCAGAATTTAAGAGTGCATTTACATAAATTTTAGAAAAAGAAGTCCAAAGTATCCTGATAAAGAATTGCTTAGTTTTCTTCTGAGAGTGAGAGATGACACAGAAGGAGAAAGGCTTCATTTAAGGGGACTCCAACAGTTATTTAGGAGTTATAAGATATTCATTAACCTTATTGTCACAATTCCTTCACTCACTTATGATATATGTGACAAAATTAATCAAAGTATATACTTTATATGAAAATTACACAATGTCAACTGTAGTTCAGTAGCAGTTTACATTGAAAATAATAAAAGAGTTTTAAAGAAGAGTGAAATAGGCACAGTGCACTCCGCCATTTTTGTTCCTGCAACTGAGCAGTTGGGACCTCCAGACACAGGGACAATCAAGCATAATATCCCTTGGGTCCCAGCCAGCTTGTGTGCTCCCTGCTCCCAAGAGCTGGGCAGGTCTGCGGTCACCTAAGTGCCAGCTCTGCTGTGGGCCATCTGCCCTGCAGAGTGATCTGCTCCAAGAGAGTGTAGAGTGCACTCCACCGTCTTTGCTCCGGCAACAGGGCAACTCGGACCTCCAGACACAGGGACAATCAAGTATAATATCACTAGGGTCTCTCAGCTCCCTGCTCCCAAGAGCTGGGCAGGTCTGCAGTCACCTACGCGCCAGCTCTGCTCCCAGCACTGGGAGGGAGCGCACCCGCAGAGGGCAGGAGCTCACCAGCATCCCCTTGGTGACCTCTGCTCCAGGGATCCACTATGCTGAGCCTTTGGATGTGCAGGGATTCCCCAATATAACATTACTTGGGGCAAGGCACATTAGGACTCCAAAGTCACTCAGGAGCAGGGCAGGCCCCAGAAATTGGTGCCAGGGGAATCCCGGTAATCCAGGGCGGGCAGAAATAGCCTTGCAGGCTCACAGGAGGTCCAACCAACAACCAGTGACAGCAGGACCAACTAACACCAGGGGAAACCGATGGCAAAAGGCAAACGTAGGAACATTACTAACAGAAATCAAAGCAATATGGCACCATCTGAACCAAACTCTCTAGCAGCAGCAAGTCCTGGATACCCCATCACACCCGAAAAGCAAGATTTGGATTTAAAATCACTTCTCATGATGCTATTAGAGGATTTCAAGAAGGACACAAATAAATCTCATAAAGGAATACAGGAGAACATGAATCAATGGGTAGAAGCCCTTACAAAGGAAACACAAAAATCGCTTAGAGAAATGCAGGAGAACATGGGTCAACTGATGGAGGTCCATAAGGAGGCAACACAAAAATCGCTTAAAGAAATGAATCAAGGGGTAGATGCCCATACAAAGGAAATACAAAAATCACTTAAAGAAATGCAGAAGAATATAGGTCAACAGATGGAGGCCCATAGGGAGGCAACACAAAAATCGCTTAAAGAAATGAATCAACGGGTAGATGCCCTTAAAAAGGAAACACAAGAATCGCTTAAAGAAATGCAGGAAACTATGGAGGAGGAAACACAAAAATCGCTTAGAGAAATACAGGAGAACTTGGGTCAACAGGCAAAAATCCTGAAAGAGGAAATGCAAAAATATCTTAAATAAATACAGGAAAATACAAACAAACAAGTGAAGGATCTCAGCAAATCCATCAAGGAGCTAAAAAAGGAAGTAGAAACAACTAAGAAATCACAAAGGGAGATAGAAAACTTTGGGAAGAAATCAGGAGTCATAGATGCAAACATCAACAATAGAATACAAGAGATGGAAGAAAGAATGTCAGGTGCTGAAGATACCATAGAAAGCATCAACTCAACAGTCAAAGAAATGCAAAATGCAAAAAACGTGTAACCCAAAACATCCAGGAAATCCAGGACACAATGAGAAGACCAAACCTAAGGATTATAGGTATAGATGAGAGTGAAGATTTGCAACTTAAAGGGCCAGTAAATATCTTCAACAAAATTATGGAGGAAAACTTCCCTAAACTAAAGAGAGAGATGCCGATGAATGTACAAGAAGCCTACAGAACTCCAAACAGACTGGACCAAAACAGAAATACCTCCCGTCACATAATAATCAAAACACCAAATGTACTAAACAAAGAAAGAATATTAAAAGCAGTAAGAGAAAAGGACAAGTAACATATAAAGGAAGACCTATCCGAATCACATCAGACTTCTCACCAGAGACTATGAAAGCCAGAAGATCCTGGGCACATCTCATACAGACTCTAAGAGAACATAAATGCCAGCCTAGACTACTAAACCCAGCAAAACTCTCAATCATCATAGATGGAGAGATCAAGATATTCCATGATAAAACCAAATTTACACAATATCTTTTCACAAACCCAGCCCTATAAAGGATAATAAGTGGAAACCACCAATACAAGGAGAGAAACTACACCCTGGAAAAAAACGAGATAGTAACCTTCTTGCATCAAACCCAAAAGTAGATAACCACTCAAACATAAAGATAGTGTCAACAATAGCAGGTGGCAATAATCACTATTCCTTCATCTCTCTTAATTTCAATGGTCTCAATTCCCCAATAAAAAGACATAGACTAACAGACTGGATACATAAACAGGACCAAGCCATTTGCTGCGTGCAGGAAACGCACCTCAGTGTCAAAGACAAACACTACCTCAGACTAAAAGGCTGGAAAACAATTTTGCAAGCAAATGGTCCCAGGAAACGAGCCGGAGTAGCCATCCTAATAACAGATAAAATTGGCTTTCAACCTAAAGTCATCAAAAAAGACACAGAAGGACACTACATACTGATCAAAGGAAAAATCCACCAAGAAGAACTCTCAATTCTGATTATCTATGCTCCAAACGCAAGGGCACCCTCATTCATAAAAGAAACTTTACTAAAGCTCAAAGCACACATCGCACCTCAGAAAATAATAGTGGGTGACTTCAACACCCCACTCTCTGAAATGGATCATTCAGGAAAGCAGAAACTAAACAGGGATACAGTTAATCTAATTGAAGCCTTGGAGCAAATGGAACTAACAGATATATATAGAACATTTCATCCTAAAGCAAAAGAATACACCTTCTTCTCAGCACCTCATGGTACCTTCTCCAAAATCAACCATATAACTGGTCACAAACCAGACCTCAACAGATATAAGAAGATAGAATTAATCCCATGACTCTTATCAGATCACTATGGAATAAGGGTGGTCTTCAATGGCAACAAAAACGATAGAAAGCCCACATACACATGGAGGCTGAACAATGCTCTACTCAATAATAACTTGGTCAAGGAGGAAATAAGGAAAGAAATCAAAGACTTTTTAAAATTTAATGAAAATGAAGGCACAACATACCCTAATTTATGGGACACAATGAAAGCCGTGCTAAGAGGAAAATTCATAGCCCTGAGTGCCCCCAAAAAGAAATGGGAGAGAGCATACACTAGCAGCTTAACGGCACACCTGAAAGCCCTGGAACAGAAAGAAGCAAATACACCCAAGAGTAGTAGAAGGCAGGAAATCATCAAACTTAGGGCTGAAATGAATCAAGTAGAAACAAATAAAACCATACAAATCAACAAAACTAGGAGTTGGTTCTTTGAGAAAATCAACAAGATTGATAAGTCCTTAGCCAGACTAGCCAGAGGGAACAGAGACAGTATCCAAATTAATAAAATCAGAAACGAAAAGGGAGAGATAACAACAGAAACTCAGGAAATTCAAAAAATCATCAGATCCTACTACAAAAGCCTGTATTCAACACAACTAGAAAATCTGGAGAAAATGGACAATTTCCTAGACAGATACCAAATACCAAAATTAAATCAGAATCAAATAGACAATCTAAACTGTCCTATAACCCCTGAAGAAATAGAAGTCGTCATTGGAAGTCTTCCAACCAAAAAAAGCACAGGTCCAGATGGTTTTAGTGCAGAATTCTATCAGACCTTCAAAGAAGACCTAACACCAATACTCATCAAACTAATCCACAAAATGGAAACAGAAGGAACACTACCCAACTCGTTCTATGAAGCCACAATTACGCTAATACCAAAAGCACACAAACATCTGACAAAGAAAGAGAATCTCAGGCCAATCTCTCTTATGAATATCGATGCAAAAATACTCAATAAAATTCTTGCCAACCGAATCCAAGAACACATCAAAACGATCATTAACCATGATCAAGTAGGCTTCATCCCAGGGATGCAGGGATGGTTCAATATTAGGAAGTCCATCAATGTAATCCACTACATAAACAATCTCAAAGGAAAAAACCACAGGGTCATTTCATTAGATGCTGAGAAAGCATTGGACAAAATTCAGCATCCTTTCATGTTAAAGATCTTGGAAAGATCAGGATTTCGAGACCCATATCTAAATAAAAGCAATTTACAGCAAACCGGTAGCCAATATCAAAATAAATGGAGAGAAACTTGAAGCAATCCCACTGAAATCAGGGACTAGACAAGGCTGCCCTCTCTCTCCATATCTTTTCAATGTAGTACTTGAAGTTCTAGCTAGAGCAATTAGACAACAAAAAGAGGTCAAAGGGATAAAAATTGGAAAGGAAGAAGTCAAACTCTCACTATTTTCAGACGATATGATAGTATACTTAAGCGACCCAAAGAACTCCACCAGAGAACTCCTACAGCTGATAAGCAACTTCAGCAAAGTGGCCGGATATAAAAGCAATTCAAGCAAGTCAGTAGCCTTCCTATACTCAAAGGATAAGCAGGCTGAAAGAGAAATAAGGGAAATGATACCCTTCATGATAGCCACAAACAATATAAAGTATCTTGGTGTGATGCTAACCAAAGAAGTGAAAGATCTGTATGACAAGAACTTCAAGTCTCTGAAGAAAGAAATTGAAGAAGACCTCAGATGATGGAAAAAATCATCCATGCTCATGGATTGGCAAGATTAATATAGTAAAAATGACCATCTTGCCAAAAGCAATATACAGATTCAATGTAATCCCTATCAAAATCCCAACTCAATTCTTCATAGAGTTAGAAAGAGCAATTCAAAAATTCATGTGGAATAACAGAAAACCCAGGATAGCTAAAACTATTCTCAAGAGTAAAAGAACTTCTGGGGGAATCAGTATCCTGGACCTCAAGCTGTACTACAGAGCAATAGTGTTAAAAACTGCATGGTATTTGTACAGTGACAGGCATGTAGATCAATGGAACAGAATTGAAGACCCAGAAATGAATCCACACTCCTATGGTCACTTGATCTTTGACAAAGGAGCTAAAACCATCCAGTGGAAAAAAGGTAGCCTTTTCAACAAATGGTGCTGGTTCAACTGGAGGTCAACATGCAGAAGAATGCAAATTGACCCATTCTTATCTCCTTGCACTAAGCTCAATTCCAAGTGGATCGAGGACCTTCACATAAAACCAGACACACTGAAACTAATAGAAAGGAAACTAGGGAAGAACCTTGAATACATGGGCATAGAAGAGAATTTCCTGAACAGAACTCCTATAGCTTATGCGCTAAGATCAAGAATTGACAAATGGGACCTCATAAAATTACAAATTTCTGTAAGGCAAAAGACACTGTCCCTCAATAGAGGAATGGATTCAGAAGATGTGGTATATTGACACAATGGAATACTACTCTGCAATTAAAAACAATGAATTCACGAAATTCCTAGGCAAATGGTCAGAACTTGAAAATATCATCCTTAGTGAGGTAACCCAATCACAAAAGAACACACATGGTATGCAGTCACTGATAAAGGGATATTAACCCAGAATCTCAGAATACCCTAGACACAATTCGCATATCAATAGATTTCCAAGAAGATGAAAGGAGAGACCCCTGGTCCTGGAAAGACTGGATGTAGGGGAATGCCAGGACAGAGAAGTGAGAAGGAGTTGAATGGGGAAAAGAGGCAGAGAAGGTGGCTTATGGGACTTTCGGAGAGGAAGGAAATGGGAAAAGGGAAATGATTTGGAATGTAAATAAAAAAGCAGAAAATAAAAATTAAAAAAAAAAGAAGAGTGAAATAAAATTAAGGAAAAAATAATGTCAAAATATCCAAGGTTAATGCAAGAATGAAAATATTGACACAGTACAGTATCTGATTCCCTGGTGAAAGTTCCCATAGTTATAAAAACACAAATATTAAACTCTGGTTCAATTCAGGAAACATGACTTCATCAAAAATGGAGGATAAAGGAGAACTGTATTGGGGTTAAAGACTGGCATAGAAGGGAGTCAGTTATCCTTATATGCCACACTGATGGGACACAGTATAACAGATAAAGATTTCAAACCAAAGAAAGCAGGAACAGGTAAATTACTTCAGTATAGGTTGTATGTACAAGAGAAACTGCACAGGAAACCTTGCATGTATGCACACAACTAACAGGGCCATCTTATTAATGGCTTCACAAACTGTTGCTGGAAGGTAATATCACATGAACACTTCACATTTACGTAGATCTCAGACCTTATGACAAGTTGACTAATATGCCCTGTAAGTTAAAATCAATTGCTCTAAATAACATTTAAAATTTTATCTTATCCTGAGCCATTGATTGATGTGTTAAGGGCAATAAAACAGATACAGTTCTCTCATCTTCCAGAGATGTTTGCAGACAATCCAGTGCGGGCTTCTTTCCTCTTAGAAGACTTTTTTACACTAAAAATGAAATTCTGCTTTCTGTCTTCAGAGGGAAGAGGTGAGTGAGCAGATGCCCCTTAAGGTTCCAGCCTCCTTAGCTATGGTGGTAAAGAAAACATCTGCATGCCACAGAGTTGCCTTCTGGGAAAGTGGAGAACAAAGAACACTGCAGTGTAGATCTTCATTGTCCTTCAGAAGCTCATTGTTTGAAGGCTTTGATCTCCAGATTGGTGCTATAGTGAGGCAATGAAAGCCTCTTAGCTGGGATGTAATTGGAGTTTCTCCAGTTATTGACCACATGCCCATGAAGGGAACAGGGGAATGCTTAGTCCCTTTGTTCCCTGTTTTACGTTCTGACCAAAAGCTGAGGAGGCTTGTACTTCCTCAATGATATAGTACATCGTTGCATCACAGATCTGGACAATGGATACTTCATGGACTGAAACTCTACATAGAAACCTTTCTCCTTGTCGAATGGTTGTCTCAAGTAATCAGTGGAATGCAGAAAAGATGGCCAATACATATAAGAAGGGTGTAAATATCAGCATTTCTGTATTATAGAGAGAGGCAGAAATTAAACTACAGTAGACTAATTTGATTTAAGTTTTATCTTATTGTGTTATTGAATAATATTTTATTCTTTATAGTAATTGGATTTTATTCATGAGAATTTCATAGTTGTACAATAAAGCATGATCATATCCACCACCCATTTGCCCCTCTTCAATTTCTCTAACAGGGACTTCTCCTTCTTTCATGTCTTGTATTCTTTGTTTTTATTTTTTATAATACACTAAGACAAATTTGTGTTGTCAATACTTTTATGGGTGTGGAGTCATCCACTGTATCATGGAAAATCTACCAGTGGCCAAACACTGGAATTAAAAAAATAAAAGTATTTCCCTTCTTTGGCAACCATCAATGACCAACAGCTCCTTCATAGGAGATGAAACCTAGAAAGTGCCTGGAATTTTTTCTGACTTGATCTCATGCAGGTCTTTTTCAAGTCACTACAACTGGTGTGGGGAGACAGCCATGTCATGTCCAGAAGACAGCATTTCACAGTCTTCCTCCACAGCCCCATCTCTCACCTTAGTTTAGCCTCTCCTGCCATGCTCCTTGCAATAAGTTAATTCTTTTTAGCTTGCCAGTAAAATAATATGTAAGACCCACCTATAATTTGTGAATGTCTTGTATTCTAAAATAGTAACTAGGAAGATTTAAATTAAAATGAAACGGCATACAACTTGCATTTGTCATATGGACAAATTTGGGGGAAAAAGTCATACAGTACTATGTTGCTGATAATGATGTAGGAGAACAAGAACCCTGCTTTCTCCCACTTTATTCATTTCTTTTATTATCTTATAAAGTGGTTTTATACTATTAAAAATATGTACACCCTATGATTTTAGTCTTTGGGGAGTACTATAACACAATTTCTGAAACAGGATAATTTATAGATAATTGGAATTTATTTTTAAACTTTCTGGAAGATTGGGAAGACCAAGACAAAGGTTCTAGTAGGTTCACCAAAGTAAAATGGAACCCACCAGTCCTTGCGTTCAAGTGGTACCTTGAATGACATCTTACCTGACAAGAGTGACAAAAAGGCCTTGCTGATTCTCCACAAGCCATCTGTAAGGTTATTAAGCCCAGTCATAACAAAGAGAGTAGTGACTCCTTGGGGACATGTCTTAGCTATGCTAAGTCAAAAATGTGATGGATATAATTCCAAAATAGCTCCTGGATCAGTGCCCCCACATGTGCAGCTTGTATAGTTCCATCCCCTACAAAAAGTATGACACAATGATTGGGAAAGATTGTATAACTATGAATATGAGATACAGTAAAAGATGAAATAGTGTTTCAGATGTAATCACAGTCTGTCATCTACAGATTTTGAGTTCATGGGAAAAGGAGAATTTTCGGGTGACTCATATTTAATTGGTTAGTAAACTGGTCTTAGAAACCAGCTCTGATAAACTGATTTTAGAAAAGGAATTTGTCCTTTTTCTAAAAAATAAAAGACAGAAAATAGTACAAATCACACACACAGGCTTCAGGCTTCCCAGAACTTAGTCATAGGACCGGCATACTGTCAATCCTCAACGTGTATCTGCCAAGGCAAGTATATACATGATGTCTTCAATGACAGCAGTTGTTACTGTAGTGATTTCTTTAAAATTGAAACATTTTTCTCCCTTCTGAAGACAGGCTTTGGCTGGTGAAGTGCTTGTTGAGTCCTGCTGTAACTCTAGAGTTTCAGTTTGTACGAGGAGTCATCATTCCAGGCCTGGAGGACTTTTTTGGTAATGCATCTCCCTTTCAGAAGCCATGCCCCTATAAGTAATCCTTCACCCACATTCCTGTATGGAACCCTAAATAGTCAGGAATGGTTCACCAAGTAGACAGGGATGGTACTGTCACTGGTCCCCTCTATGAATCCCATGAATGCTTCTTCATATCTGCACCAGGAAAGGGCACACAGCAGTATTTAACAATCCAAATCATTACTGCAATCAATCTGCAGTCTGTTCTTTGTTATGTTCTGTGTTCAATGTCTGTCATCACTGTGATAATCCAGGAGCAGTAGGACAGAGTAGGGGGAGGCTAATCATTATGATTTAATTATTATAGGGCTAGAGAGTGAACTCAGAGCCTGCCGCATACTAAGAAAGTTTCCGTCTTTTTGAGTGGGTCTTCGTGTATTATTGCTCGAGAGAACGCTTTCCTTGACTGTTACGTTTATTGGCTAACCTAGGAATTCTCAGAGTTTTTTATCAGCTAACAAAAGAAAACACAGGTTCTTCAGAAATTGCAGCCTGCAGAAAGCGAACTTCTCCGAGCATTTCTTTAGGAAATGACAGAAATACAAGATGTGGAGATTAAAGTCTGTGAAGAGCCATCTTTGCATTGTGATGACAGCTACATTCTTGCCAGAATGGTTTAGATAAACCATTTTCCAAAAAGAACTTCTTGGTAAAATACAGTGCAAAGACCACCAGAAAGGGGATGTATTCTTTTGTGGGGTGCTCATTAGATGCTTACAGGATGGTGATGGCTGCCAACTTAGCACTCATTCTCTCTACTTAGTAATCAGTCTTTGCTATAAAACAGCAATTCAGCAGCTAATGAATCTTCACTATCACAGACTGATGGTAGCGATAACCCATAATCTGACAATCAGAAGTGAGTGGGCAACTGAGAAGCACATATCTTTCTTATAATAAAAGGACATATTGTGATGTCATCCACTTACACCCTTGACCTTTCTCCAATTTCTTGTCCCAGGATGCAAACAGGAATTCTAGGGGAACAGGAATGTCCACTGAGTATGAACACAGCAGGCTCACACCACACTAGTGGAGGTAGGGGATTCGGGGAAGAACTTGGCAGTAGATGGTGTCTCACAACTCCCACATCATCTGCAGTAGCTGTCTCCATATTTATTATTTCTACCTGAGAAGAAACTAGCTCTCTGTTTGTGTCTAACTAGACAACAGTGCTCTTGTTCATAAGGTAGAACCAAAACATATGGGTTCTTTAAAAATAAAAGAGCTTATGGTTACATTTAGACAACGCTTAATGTACAGATACTTCAAAACATTTTCTTACACGTAATAAATATAATCTTGCATGTTGATTTAAAAACTAATAATACAGCAGTGAAGATGTGAGAGACAAAAATGAATTGTGATGGCTGATCTGAACTGTCAGTTTGATGGATTTAGACTCATAGGGGAAAGAAAATCTCTATGTATGTCTGTGAGAGATTGGCTAGATCGGGTTAATAAAAGTGGAAAGATCTATCCTAAAATCTGAATGGTATGTGTCATCCCATGTTCTATTCCATGTTCTGGAGTCCCAAGCTGCATAAAAGAAACAAAGGGATGAACCAATGTACATCATTCTCTGCTACGGGACTCTGAACATATTAAGACCAGCCACCTCATGCTCCTGCTATTATACCCACGCCCCACCCCACCCCCTTTGCCATTGTGAGCTGTATCCATTTTGGAACTCCAAGCCAGAATAAACCTTTTTTTCCTCTGAATTTGCTTTTGCCAATTATTTTGTTGCATCAAGGGCAAGAATAATGAATAAAAGAATGAATGAATGAACTCAATCTTTCTCAAACTTTTATGTAAATTAGCATTTTTAAAACAAAAAAAATAGTCAATATGATGTGTGATTAATGTGTCACATAATACCTGTTTGGAAATTCAATTTCATTTTATATTTATTTTAATAAAGGTTTTTGAAATCACCAGTCCTTTTTTCTTATGTACACAATTAATGAGATCAAATTATAAACCTGATTATTACAGGAACAAATTAGTTCCATCTTGCTACTGGTTCACCCATGAGACTATTCATCAGAAAGTATTTAACAGTGACCTAATAGATTCCAAGCTTTCCATGAGCTTCTGAGGATATGAAGACAATTTAATACCATTCTTGAATCTCAGTTAGCTTAAGGTTAAAATGTTGCAAACAATTATTCACAATCTAATGTTCCAAAGATTCTCGGTTACTACAATTTAAAGACAATTTCAAACAATCAGAGTCCATAGTCACTCTTCTAAAGCATCAGCAGTAGCCTGTGCACTGGCAGGCTAAAGGAGAAACTGGGCAATCAACTAAATCACTCAATATAACAGAATTGAAAATGTGAAGGAAGCTGGGCATGAACAGGAAGAACTTTAGTCTCAGCAATCACAGATCTCTGAGTTTCAGTCCAGCCTGGCCTCCAGAGTGAGTTCCAGGACAGTCAAGGATACACAGAGAAACCCTGTATCAAAACAAAACAAAACAAATTTTTTAAAAAGAAAAGGAATAAGAAAGAAAAATTTGAGCCGGGCGGTGGTGGCACACGCCTTTAATCCCAGCACTTGGAAGGCAGAGGCAGGAGGATTTCTGAGTTCGAGGCCAGCCTGGTCTACAAAGTGAGTTCCAGGACAGCCAAGGCTACACAGAGAAACCCTGTCTCAAAAAACCAAAAAAAAAAAAAAAAGAAAGAAAGAAAAATTTGAAGATCAACTTGAGATTAAATATTTATTAACAGACTTGTATCTTTGATTTAAAATTGACCTAAAACAATGTTCATAATAATAGTAAAACAGAAATGAGGGAGAAGGAAGGAAGGAAGGAAAGGAGGGAGGGAGGAAGGAAGGAAGGGAGAGAGGGAGAAGGAATGGAAGAGGGAGTAGGAAAAGAAAGAGGAAAACACATTATACATATATACAGAGGGGGGAGGGAGGGAGGGATGGAGGGAGAGAGGGAGAGAGGGAGAGAGGGAGAGAGGGAGAGGAGAGGAGAGAAGAGAGAGAGAGAGAGAGAGAGAGAGAGAGAGAGAACAATACACTATCCATTCATTGGAAATAGCAAAATAGCATATAAATAGTATTTGGTTGTTGCTGTACTGGCTGGTTTTGTGTATCAACTTGACACAAGCTGGAGTTATCACAGAGAAAGGAGACTGACTCCTTTGAGGAAATGCCTCCATGAGATCCAGCTGTAAGGGATTTTCTCAACTAGTGATCAAGGGTGGAAGGGCCCATTGTGGGTGGTGCCATCCCTGGGCTGGTAGTCTTGGGTTCTATAAGAAAGCAAGCTGAGCAAGCCAGGGGAAGCAAGCCAGTAAGAAACATCCCTCCATGGCCTCTGCATCAGCTCCTGCTTCCTGACCTGCTTGAGTTCCAGTCCTGACTTCCTTTAGTGACGAACAGCAATGTGGAAATGTAAGATGAATAAACCCTTTCCTCCCCAACTTGCTTCTTGGTCGTGATGTTTTGTGCAGGAATACAAACCCTGACTAAGACAGTTGCTAATAAATTTTACACAGTGAAAATACTTTATAAATTGGAAAATATCAATATATGCTACATGTATAAAATACATGTATCATACATATACATCTTCACATATATAATATGCACATATAATTCACCATTACATCAAATTCTAGAATGCTTTCCCATAATAATTATAATTGTGGGATCTGAGGATTTTAAGCACAGATAGATTTTCCAACTCTCTCTAGGACCTAATATATATAATATATATGTACATAATATATATATATATGTACATATATAATATGTACATATAATTCACCATTACATCAAATTCTAGAATGCTTTCCCATAATAATTATAATTCTGGGATCTGAGGATTTTAAGCACAGATAGATTTTCCAACTCTCTCTAGGACCTAATAAGAATTTCTGACACTGAGACCAGAACAAAGGAGTCACATTGTGACATGTAGCTGGATCCTATAGGGTCTCAGGGCTCAGGGGACTCATGCTCACAGAACTCACTCACCTAATGCTTTGGTAAGAAAGATCTCTGGGATGCTTCAATCCCACTTGGGAAGGAGAACAAAGCAATCACTGCAGGGGGGGTGGTAGAGGGAGGGAGGGAGCAGAGAGGGGGAGGGGATAAGGGGAAAAGGACCGGGTATGGGGGTGGTCAGGAGGGAAGCCCTGAAGGAATGAATGGAAACAGGAAACATCAGGAGGTGAGAGCTGGTGGTAGGGGAACCCTCTAGAATGTTCCAGATACCTTGGAGGTGAGAGACTCTCAGGACCCAAAGGGAAAGACCTTAGATGAAATGCCAGACAGTGGAGAGAGGGAACTTGTAAAGTCCAACTCCAGTAGAGAGGGCATCAAATGCAGGGATGGGATTTCCATTCCACAGTCAAAACCTCTGACTCAGAATTGCTCCTGTTTAAAAGAACTGCAGGGGAAAAATGAAAAAGAGACTAAGGGAAAGGAGGTCCAGTGACCAGCCCAAATTGGGTTCCATCTCAAGGGGAGGCTCCAAGGATGACCCTATTATTGATGCTATGGTTTGTTTACAGACAGGAGCCTAGCATGGATACCCTCTGAGGGGCCCAACAAGCAGCTGAAAGAGTCAGATGCAGATACTTAGCTGGAAACCCTTATGGTTGAATTAGAGAAAGGCTGGAAGAAATTGAGGAGGAGGGCAACCCCTTAGGAAGACCAGCAGTCTCCACTAACCTGGACCCCCAAGATCTCTCAGACACTGAGCCACCAACCAGACAGCATACACTAGCTGATTTGAGGCCCCTGACACATATACAGCAGAGGACTGCCTGTTCTGTCCTCAGTGAGAGAAAATGTGCCTAACCCCTAAGAGAATTGAGGCCCCAGGGAGTGGGGAGGTCTGGAGGGGTGGAGTGGGGGTGGGGGCAGCCTCCTGGAGGGTAGGGAGGAGGAATGGGATGAGGAACTGTTGGAGAGCAGACCAGGAGGGGGATAATGACTGGACTGTAAGAAAAGATAAACAACAATTACAAAATAAAGGATAAGGTAGTGAAAAGGAAAAAAAGAAAGATCCCTGGGACTTTAGGGAGTACACTGCAAGTGGAATAAATGAGGACTTCCGGTCAGGCAAAAGATTTAAGGGTTTGTGTACATTACTGCTTCTGTTTTCATTTTGAAAGTTCAAGGTTAGCTCTGACCTGTTTTGGAAAAATTGTTTTTGCTTCTGTGTGTACAGTGCTCTTGTGTGTGTGAGTGTTCGCAAATGTCAAGGCAAGAAGTTGCTATTGGGTGACTTTCTCAATTGCTTTCCACCTTATTATTTGGGACATGGTCTCTTCCTGCGTCCAGTGTTTGCCATCTGTGCTGGTCAGCTAGCCCCTGGGACCCACTTGCCTCTGTCCTCTCATTCTCATGTGCCGAGCACGCATCACCATGTCTGCTTTGTGGTGGGTTCGGGAGATCTGAACTCAGGTTTTCCTGGCTGCACGGCAAGCATGTCATCTACAGAGTCACCTCCAAAGCCTCCATCACTGACCTTTTTATGCTACATAAGATTGACTTCTGCCTGCCACCGTCTGAGTGAACAACCTCCAATTTCAGGCAATTGTCCCATTTCATTCTTGCTTATTCTTCTAAGTTGTTATGAGATGTCATGCACAACTGAGGGTCATGGAGACCATGCGTGTAAGCACCAGCTGGATGTGGAGTGGACGGGATACACTGCGGCTTTGACAAACTAGGATGAGGGCTCAGATACAGGGAATGAAAGTCGTTCCGAATACAGACCTCACAGAAGTTAGAAACTTGGACATCACTTTGTAGGTTTGCAGGCCAGGACTATAAACCGATGCTAAATCCCTTATGAGCTGAAGCAGCTGCAAACTCCCAACTTTGAATTTCTGTGCCAGGCCTAGAGAGACAGTGGCGATAAGCTCTCTGAAATTCCATTTGTTTTATTCATCATTCTAGGGCCAAGGGTGGTGGTGTGGAGGGAATCGTCTCTTGGATTCATGAGGCTTAACTGTAATCTCACAAGAGTTATTTACAGCACATGGTTATAGGCTGGTTTGGGATTTGTTAGTTACATAAACTCTGGCTTCGGCTTTAGATTTAGACTTAAGAGATCCAATCCAAATGCAAGATTCAAATAACTTGGCTGCATTCTCCCTCCTGGGTAGAACAATCCTACTCTAGTGATAGTTCCCACCAAAGCTGGCCTCGGTCTTTTATGTTCCTTTCTGAGTCCTCTCACTGTGACTTATTGTCGCTCTGCATTTTCCCATGTAGGCCTATTCCATAATTTAATCGAGCATGTGCAAGCACAGATCCAAGATTCCTCCATATCCCCCCCAAAGCTATTGTACCTATTCTATAACTCACGCAGTAGCTTCTTCTTACCTTCCTGGTCCTCTCCTCTCCTGTCTGTTCAGACTTTCAGAAATACTTGGAATAGTCATTATGGTCAAGACAGTGAGTTCCTGGTGTTATAAAATTTCCACCTGCACCCTTCCAGTTGCTTTTGGATCGAAGCCCTTGGCAAGCTCCACAGACAGCACAGTCTGCTCTGCTGTTTCCTCTCCCTTCATATCCAAGTTGTCTCTGGACTTCTTGCATAATCTCTCATCCAACAACAACCAAATAGCTCCCTGTTTTCTAGCTAGTTAGACTTGAAGTTTTCTTCTTCTCTCACTTTATCTTTTTCTGGCCTCAATATCTCCCTTCTCCCTTCAACTGTTTCTAGCCTGATTTCTCTGATCTCACCCTCTCTTTTTAAGGAATTAACTTCTTCCTGTAGCTAAGTGTTTTCCAGGAGAGGTCACGGTGATAATGGAGTAGGCTGCTTCCTTTTGGTCGAGATTTTATCACACATGGCAGATGGCTTAGCATCCCTGGCTTCTCATTCACCACATTGCAGGAGCATTCTCTCATTCCACTATGGGAAAAGAGAAGTCAACTGCTATGACTGTATCTGAATGGGATCAAATATGCCCAATCAATGTCACTGTCTGCTAATTCCAATAGATCCCAATCCTAGAGAGCCTTGGGGCATTGAGGAAATATCTCATGCTCTGGGCATTCCTCCAGAAATATAAAAGGTGGGAGGCTTAGTGAAAGGTTTTCACAGCAAAGCCAAAGAAACATGCATCTGACCTTAAGGGAGAAGGAAGCCTGGGTCATCTGTAAAATGCAAGTCAGTGATTCATCTGCTTCTACAGTGAGGTCAAGAATCAAAGTATATTTCGGATAGTGGGGGGGGGGCAAAATGTAAGAGTCAGGTGCTAAAATGGGGTTCCGTGGAAGAGGTCAGAGTTAGAGCACGATGTGGAGGTAGGGCTCAATAGAAGTTGTGCTTGGTAGAGATACCAGCAATGCTTGCATGTGTGATGATAGTTGCCAATGCAGAAAATAGTGAGCAACTTTGTACAACATGAGGCTCTGCAGAAAATGTCTCAATGAAAGTGGTCACCTGAAAGGAATAAATGTTTGGGTTTCCCTTGCCTATAGCTGCATATATATATATATATATGCATATATGTATGTATACATATGCATGCATGTATATATGTATATATGCATACATACATAAATACATACACATGCAAATATATATGTATATGCCCATGTAAAAGAATCTTTGTGTCTGAAATGTCACTTTATTCCTCAATTCAATTAAAAGAGACATTCTATTGAAAAATGAAAAGGGTATCTTATTTTTTTGGAAAAATAAGAAGCAGGCCTCTTAAAATATAGATTAAGCTCAAGAGACTTTATATATTGTCTTTCTGGTGTGCTCAGTGAGGGGATGTGATTGAGGGAAAAGCACAACTTTAAAGTATATGATGAGGTTTTGAGCTCTTTCAGTGATTTCATTTTCTATAATGAAATGAGATCATAAATCCCTGCTCATGTCTGAATATTCCAAAGTAACTCATAAGAATAAGAAAAGCTGATAGTCATTGAGAGGGAGAAAAAAATAAAACAAAGATAGAAAAGACTGAATTGGACTATACTCCATTTACCCATTCTATCTAAACTGGTGTTATTGTCATGAAGAAATTCTCTGCAGGGGGAAAATCTTCTTGTGAATAAAAAACTGCCACTTGTCATGCACTAAGTACAAGTGTGGAAAATTAATGGTACTCCCTTTCTGTCTGTCAGTAGTGAAAACATAATAGCAATTGCCACTCATCACACTGCAAAAACAAACCCCATCACAAATGAGATCCAGGCTGTAGCACCAGAGGAGAACACAGTATGAAAATGTAGGCCCGCCCCCGGAGTCCATAGATTATATCATGATGAAAGGTACAAACAGGAAAAAAAAGCTGTCTAGAAATGATCGTGTTCATCATAACTCAATAAATGCACCAGTGTGGTAGGCCACTCGTTAGCTAACTCAATATAATGTATAATTAGTGAAAAACACAAAAATAGCCTAAGAGACTTTAAACAATGATGTGTAGACTTAGAATATAGAAGACCATGAGAATCCCATCAATTGTTAATTATCAATTAGCATGTAAATTAGAAAATCATCATCAAAGGCATCTGCAAATATATCCAAAGAAACTTCAAACTACACAAATCCTCTGAGGAAACGAATTGTTGGGTCCTTGTACATGGATCATTGAGAGTCTTAACTGTATCATTTTATACACACAATACACATAAACATCTGTGTGTGTGTGTGTGTGTGTGTGTTTCTGTTTTTGTGTCCCTCAACTTATGAGGTTACATTCCAGTGAACTCATTAACAGCATCCTAAGTCAAATGCACTGAATGGCCCAGACATGCTGAATGTAACTCAGCAGCTGAGAACATGCATCATAGAGCACCTGCCGTTTACCTTCATGTTTTCCGGGGGCTGCAGCTTGAGGCCACCACCAAGAACCATGCTATGGCTCACAGGCCGTGAAAAGAATAAGCATTCCAAATTCAAGCTGGTTCCTCCTGAACCTGTATAGCTTTCACTTGACCATAAAGTTGAGAATGTAGTGAATAAACGTACAGCAAATTCTGTGCACTTACAGACAAAATTATGTCTCAATAATCCTATACATTTTTTTAAAAAAAGAAATTGTTATGGGGCTCAAAGATAATAATCTATGAAAAAATGTTGGAGTTTGTATAGAGTATAAAGCTAACAAGATGTAATAGCTATTCTGTTTAGCATACGTATGTGACCGTAAAGTCGTGGGGGGAAATAGAGGACAAAACAAACAATTCAAATTCCTTTTTCTGTCTTGGAAGAAGCACCTGCCTTGCACACTGTTTGGAAATGGAGATTTACCAAGAGCCAGGGAATGGATGAGAACAAGGAAACAATGTCCTCCAGACAGAGCAGCACTGATGCAGTATGAACTCACAGAGACTATGGCAGTATGTGCAGGGCTTGCACAGCTCTAAGCCAGATGTGGCCCCAACAGTGAGAAGGGAAGTGGATATAAGCCTCACCCCTAACCCAAGAGCCATCTGCTCCCAAAGGAAAAATTAATTTTCTTCAATGGAATCTCACTGGACATACAAACCACAATTAATGACAGGCCCCATGACTAACTGTAGATTGCCAATACAAAATGAACTCTATGGTATGTCTGAAGTTTATGTGTGTGTGCATGTGCATGTGCGTGTGCATGTGCATGTGTGTGTGTGTTTGTATTACTTTTTTGTTGTTTTCCCTTTTTAAAAATTCTGATTTGTTTGCTTTTTATTTGTCTGTTTATTTTCTAAAGAGATAGAGGTAAATGGAGTTGGATGGATGGAGAAACAAGAAGGAGGTGAGGGAGGAAAAATTTTGACCAGTATATGTGGTATGAAAAATTATATTTGATAAAAAATAGAAAGAAATAGAGAATTATTACCAACCACTCAAGTAATGATAGACCCAATTTCAAAGAACTCAGTTGCCAAGAGTGGAGTTGAGATGGGACTGAGAACTAGAACATTAGAAAGAGACTCTTCCTCAACCTCTTCCTCAGCCTCTGTGAACCTTTGTCTGTGCTTGGAGTCTTTGGTTTTACCGTAGCACACCCACTGTGAAATCCATCCCCCTGAGGCCAGCTGAGGAAGATGATATGTTAGTGGCTGATAGCAGACCGAAGACCCTTTCTTAGACCCATGGCTTTTCCAGCCTGTGTTGAACAGATATAGATAAGCATCTTCCAGAATCCCAAGATTAGAAAGAGAGTGTAAACTATGCAAGAGTGAAAGTTGATGACAGGGAAACACAAAGTAGAAATTCCCCAAGGAAGGTCAGATGCTAAGACCAATGCCGTGAACATAGCAGCTGCAACCATGGACAAAGCATAGGATTTAAAAAGAGAACTACTTTAAAGTAGAGTTTGCCACACTTTCTGGGGCCAGACAAAGGTTCTCAGAAGTCGAGTAAAAGAGGTTTTGCTCTATTCCTCAAAACTGAATTCTCTGAATTTGGGTCTGTCATTACTTGAACTGTCTGGAATAAAGCACTATTTCTTGAAATCAAATCATAGCGGTTCTGCACAGCCTCGTAGATGCAACTCAGGAGGGTGGCTCCTTCTGAAAAAAAAAAGGAATTGGCTAAAACTGTACTTTAGCAAGAATCCCTCACCATGATATCCATGAGAAACTGTTTTCCAGTCACATTATGACCACTGAGTATTCCAGTACCTACTTGGAACTGAAAGAAAAGGAAGCTGGCCTGCCCTGGGGCAGGGGTGTGTGTGGATGCTCTGCCACTGGTCACTGAGGGAGTTGGCCATCATTCTGCAGGTGCGATACTGAACTACCTGAGATTGCATGTCACTTCTGCCATTGGGAATTTTCATTAGCCCAAAATAGAGGTCAATAGTTCTAGCTACTTGCAGATTATGTGGCCATGAAGCAAAAATGTATAAAGTAATCAGCTCAAGACATTAGTCATAACTTCTAATTACTGCTTTTTTAACTCAGTATTTGTTGATATATATGGTTATACACACACATATATATATATTTATATATATATGTGTTATATATATATTTATATTTATAATATATATATAGTTATATATAATCACCATGTTCTTTAATTCTGTCACCTGAATATTTTTCACAACCAAGCAGTGCCTTCTTTTAAACTGCAACAGTACGAGTCCATGTAACTGTTGGTATTGTCCCCTGGGGGACTGGCTTCTCTATAATTCTCTCAAATTTAACTTCTATGCAAACCAGAATAGACCTGCTATAGTTAAAAATCAATTGATGCCTCACTCCTACTCAGATGCCTCAGTGACGTCTCATTGGCTGCAGCCTAAGTCCTGTCCCTATGGTATCCAGACTCATCCCTGTCATCTATTCTGTGATTTCCTTCTGCCCTTAGAACATTCTCTTATTGAACCTTGCTAAAATAATGGAACACTCTTCCCCTTTCTCGTCTTGCCTACCTTCAGCTATCACCTTTGACACCATTTCTTCTGAGAATGTCCCTTGATGCTTCAAGATTTGTCTTCATCCTTTGCTATAGTGTAAGGGATTCAGGTTTGAGAAATGTTTATTGCTCACCTTTCTATCACCAAGACTTCATATGTGCTCAGGGCTGTTCTTCAACTGGATGAATGAGTGGGTAGACAAACAGATGAATAATTACAACTTTGAACCACATGAAGTTATTTGAAATACAGGATGCTGTGAGGAGTGCGGATGACAATCAAATTAAGTTAATACAAGTACAACTAAATTGTTAATCCATATAACAAGAAAGAGTAAATGGCAAGCACAGAATAAAATCAAGAGATGACACAATTCGCATATCAATAGATGTCCAAGAAGATGGAAGGAGAGACCCCTGGTCCTGGAAAGACTAGATGTAGGGGAATACCAGGACAGAGAAGCGAGAGAGGGTTGAATGGGGAACAGAGGGAGGGAAGGGGGCTTATGGGACTTTCGGGGAGGGAGGAAACGGGAAAGGGAAAATCATTTGGAATGTAAATAAAAAAACTTAGAAAATAAAAATATAAATAAAATAAAATCAAGAGATGAATGTTCTAGGAAGTCTGTGGATCAGATACAAGGGTACACTCAAGGAACGGTAAGTGAGGTGTTAGAGCATGGTTCATGGTTTACTTCCACAGCCCCTTGGAGCTAATCCACCCAGGCATGTGGGGCTCACTGGGCTATGAAGACCAGACACTGAGTAATAGAGAGGGACTGAGGGTTTTAACCCATAAATGACACAATCAACTTTGTTTTTGAGAAAGATTACATCGGGAGGTATTATGGAAGAAAATTAGACAAAAACCAGCCGGAATGACAAAATTAGGAGACCACATCCAATGTGAGTGACCGGTCACTCTAAATGAAAGCAAACAAAAACAAAAACAAACAAACAAAAACCAGGAAAAGGGCAGGGGAATGAAGAGATTGAAGAGATTCGGGCAGCTGTGTTGAAAACACACACACACACACACACACACACACACACACCAGCATGCTCAAATTATGCCTGAAGTTTGCTTGAAGGGAGCACTAAGAACTAAGTTGTAAAAAGCCTTACAAACATCAGGAAAGATAGAGTGATTCTTTCATTCTGTGGATTTGATTGGATCAGGGAACAAGGGAAGCAAACTGTCATTTCAGCCTTATGAAACGAGTGTGCGGATAGGTAAGTGTTCCCTACCTCTAAGAGGAACTCCGATGATTGGCTCTGTGATTCTGCTTTGAGAAGGTGTTCCCCCCCTCAGCCTTTGTTCCAGTTCCTTCCAGATATCACTTCCCAAAGACTCTGAGCTCCTGTGAAGTACTGTGGCTTTGTCAGCATGAGGTGATGGGAGATAGGACATGTGCTGACTGTCTCACTTCACTTTGACTGGTCTGCTTTTCACACTTAACTACAGCAACACAGCCATCGTGGTGCCTCTGGGTAAGAAGACACCTTCTCCTGACCCTTCAAAAAAATGTACTTCATCAGTCTCCAAATGGCAGGGAGCAAATTCAGCACCTTCTCTAGCAACTTTCTTTTTCCAAAGCTTTCAGC
The DNA here is from genome assembly GCA_036184795.1 of Tokudaia tokunoshimensis. Taxonomy (NCBI): domain Eukaryota; kingdom Metazoa; phylum Chordata; class Mammalia; order Rodentia; family Muridae; genus Tokudaia; species Tokudaia tokunoshimensis. The sequence continues at coordinate 40,523,509 of BTHU01000003.1, forward strand.
AAATGGTTTCTGACGGGAAACACTGGTTTGAGGATGCAAAGTTGAAATTCTCCCCGAAGCTTCTGACACCTGTTTGGAAAATTATCTCAGAGGTTTACACGATGAGACTGGAGCCTAGAATGTCAAAGGGCTGCTCATGCTCCCTGCTCTGATCCTCTCCCCATCTGTCCTCTGGATCCAGCCTTAAAAAAGAAAATAGAAAAGTGTCTTGCAGCCAGAACAGGGGGTAATGACAGTTTGTAAGTCCTAGAGTGAAAGAGGCTGAGAGGAGGGGCCCACCGGGTTGCTGGAGCCTTCCAGGATGTCACAGGACCCCTGCAAAGCGAGACACTGAGCCTGAGAGCTTGCTTGTACAAACCTGCCTGACAGCCAAGGTCTTGTTCCTTTCAAAGCAATCTCCCCTGAGCACTCCAAGACAGACTGGCTTAGGCGAGCTCAATCCAATTTAATGGATGATTTGACAATGGAAAATTGAGGGAAGAGGGATATGATACACGACAGATACCAGCCCCGTGATGTTGAAAGGGTGATGGCTGCCATTCATTCACCAAGTGGGATGTGGCTGAAGGAGTCTGTGCACAGTGTGGGGCAAATTCAATCAGAGCCTCTGGGAAGAAGTAATGTCCATCTCTCCTCTGACCTTCTTGCTGAAGTCTAACAGTCAGGCCATCTTCGTCTGGCTTGGCACACTTCTTCCAGGACCTGTTTTATCCCAAGCAGGTGAGACAATATTGGGATTTAGGAATCTCCATTCTCACCTGACTGGTTGACAGTGTCTCTGTGCCTGATCTGCTTCTGTTCACACTTTTATTACAATTGTTCTAATTGCCCATCGATAACACCCCAGTGTCATCGGTAAGAAACCATCCCTTGCTTGGCAACCTTGGGACTTTTGTTACCATGAAACATTCACACTGTCTTCTCTTTGGGGCACAATACAGCTCTGAGGCTCAGGCCCTTCCTGTTCCTTAAACACGAAAATGTAAACCACAATAAAACAAGAATGTACATTATATACTTTCAGTACTGTTGATAAATCCGCTGTTTATAGCTGGATATACTGTGAATAAGAAGAGAAGTCAGAAGAGTTAAGTGATCAGAGCCCAGACTTGTAATTAGGCAGTGTCTTCTCAAACAAGCAACACCAAACTTCATTCACTTGCTCCCTAGTCAGGCTGAGCAAACAGAGAAGCCTACGGCCAATGATAGAGAAGTCTGCCAAATCACATGCTTGTACTTTAATTGTTCCATTATTTTGTGCAAATGACCAATTCTAAATTTCCTATGTCATATTATGAATGGTTATAGCATTCACTGTATTTTCAGCACACTTCACAGTCTTTCCATTAAAGTTTTTAACATTTAATTTGCTTTTTTTTTAATACTTAGAAAATATGTGTACTTGAAGTTAATCATTTGGCCTGAAGTTGCATTTTGATTAACTTCATAAAAAATGGTTATATTGCAGAATTAAATTCAGTATTTGATGTAACTCTTTATGCAATTATATTTATAAATTGATTTCAAAGAATATAACCTTTTCATATAGAAAAACATGAAATAATCTTGAAGACATCCTGGATATCTAAACATTTTAGATAGCTGTTTGTAGTATGCCATGATTTACTCTTAAAAGTGTGGTGTGTGTGTGTGTGTGTGTGTGTGTGTGTGTGTGTGTGTGTGTATACACATATAATAGATCTTTTTTTTTTCAGGGAAGCTATTGAAACTTCTGAAATCACCTTGTCAGTTGCTTCTTTGTTTCTGGAAACTTCTCTAGGGTTTGTCGCTCTGCTTCACACCCATCTTTTCTTTCTATAGCTTTAGGTGTGTTTTCCAATCTTTGTTCACTGCTTTTCATCAGGACACATCTGCTAAGTCTTAGCTCCAGGAAATGAAATGCTTAGGCAGCTGAGAAGTGTCCCTTCCAACATCTCAAGGGCCGGAGTCACACAGGCAACCTCTCTCATAACACTCTTCAAAACATGCAGAATTACTTCGAGGCGATAAAGCAGGCACCGTAAGGTGCAGAAAGATGTTTGGCTGTTTACCCTTAGAGTCGTGATCTCACTCAATCTGCTCATTATTATGAGTCCTAGAGACAACAAGTTGAGGGGTGGGGAAGCTTATGTTGCCTTAGGTATCTAAAGGACAGTGACCTGCTATCATCTGCTTTTGCTGAAAAATGTAAAGGATTGTATTATCTTCTCTCAGCTAAAATCACATTTTACTCTGACGGTTCTCTACTGATAGGGAGAGGCATGGGAAATGTGACCTCTACAAGTTACAGGGGTAGACAAGCAAACCAGGAGGGAAAAGCCATTGAACAAACTGAGTTCTTGAGGAAGGCATGAAGTTGACCAGAAATATTGGTGCCACTGACTTCCCATACTATAGCTTTTTCCCTGCCTAGAGATGAGACTTCCCAGGATTCCTAACTAGGAAGAGCTTCACAGCAGCTATCTACAAAACATGGGAAGAGAGATAGACTAGTGCAGAAATGACAGGACAAGGCAAGCCTGATGATTGTACTTAATGACATACTTTAGTATTTTTGTGGTTTTGTTGAATAGTTTCAGAGATACACTGTCCTGACAAGAACCAAACTGTGTCTAACACAATTAAGAGCACACATTTATTCAGGGTAAGGCATCTAATAGAGACTTTTAGGTATAAAACTCTTGCCCACCATAGTGGTATACTTGGTAGGGTCATTTATACAAGCATGTAACTAGGAACAGAACAGAACACAACCAGCAGCAAGATTGGCACTTCTGAAATGACTGCCAGGTTAATGTACCTGCTATGAACAGGTAACTCATTCTTTAAGCAGAAATTTCCTTCCCAAGTATAATGGCCACAACATCACATGATTATATATCCAAGCAGAAGTGTTGACCCTCAAAACAAAAACAGGAAATAAAACATGTAAGCGTGCCACATTTTTGAAGATGCTATGATTGAATAAAATGTGTCAGTGGTTACTGCTCATACAGTGTCCACAGTAAAATTGTTTATGCAACTGTCATATTTGACTAGAAGTCCCAGGAAGAGGTATGGGGAGTAAAACTGAATGAGGAATACCATAAATTGTGGTTATGTCTGAGTAGCAACTATGCCTCAATCCTACCAAGCAAGTGAGACACAACACCGAAAGCGATGTAGTGCAAAGTCTGCTGAAAGGAGTGAAGGATTGGTCACTTAACTCACAGGTCCCATCCATCATGGACTTAAGGCAAAAAACATAAAGATAAAAAAGGAGAAGCTTACAATAGTCCTTACTGTTATGCGATGATTCAAAAGAACCAAAGGACCAGGGAAAGGTTATAACATCTTACTATAGCAAGAGAATCAAATCTTTGCAATGTGATTAGATCATGAGGGTCCTGACATCATCAATGTATCCATCCATTTATGGATTCATGACATGGTGCTGCTGTTGCTGTTGGGGTGTGGTAGAACTAGGTTGTAGATCCTAGGTGAGAAGCACATTCCTGGAGACATGTTTTGTTGTTATTGTTGTTGTTGCTGCTGCTTCTGCTGCTGTTGTTGGTTTTTTTTTTTTTTAAGGTTATACCCATGTCCTGTCCGTCAATCAGCTTATCTTTCATTTCTGTCCACCAAGATGTGTGCATCTTGGCTCACCATACACTGCCCCGCACAATGTGATGTTCTACCTCACTTTAGGCCAAGGATAACAGAACCAGTTTCTAAAAGACTGAGAACTTCAAAACCATAAGCCAAAGTAGGCTGCTTCTATGATATATTTCATCATAGCAATGGACTGAACAAGCGTCTTGATACTAAAAATGGGAAAAAACAGAAAGTAAAATATCTAATGGATTTGGCCCTGAGCATCCAATCTCATTTCCTTATTGGCATTCTGTATGGAAGTCAACGTATTCCGTCTTAGCACTTGAACATTCGAACTGCAGGAAGCCCATGATAGGCTGAAATCCTTACCCAAGCCAAGGCCATGAGGATGCCTGCCTTAAAGTTTAATTCTCTTTAAAGCTGAAAGTTGAGAGGGTCAGTTAAGAAGTAACAACACTGAAGGTAACAGATCAGAGTACATAAAATTAACTCCCTTAATCAAAGTCAAGCTAAGTGCTACAGTGAGCCTTCATTTCCCAGTGGCTGTGTGTGAGATCTATTTCTCTATCATTGAAAACCCATTGCCCTTCTCAGCTACAAACTTTGCTCCTTCTCTGGTCTGGAGCTCCAGTCTTTACAAACACCCATGGCTTTTGGAGTCTGTGATTCTCTGGCAAGTAGAGAAACAGAAAGTGAAGAAGTGTTATACAGAGAGCCTCTTAAGTGGCAGGCATTTTCTTGACCCACCCATTGCCAAGAACTTGGCTCTATGTCTCTCACCTGTATGAAAAGGGGCTGAAAAATGCAGTTTCTGGCTGAGGAAGAATTTCCCATCCAATTTTATGCTGTGAAGAAGAATGTGGCTCTCTGGTAGTATTTTCTAACTCCCCAACACAAGCCAATTCTAAACAACTCAATAAGACAAGATACTGGTGGTCAGAAGAGCTCAAGTGATAGCAAACAGCCTGAATGCAAATCACACTCTCTGGAATAGCCATCCACCCCAGCTGGAGGCATGCGCCAGTTAATTAAAGTACAGGGATATGAATGAACACAGGGAAACTGATCAATGAGAGAGGAAATCCTAGCACGTAACCTAGGATCTTTTTGTTTTTTCTTTCCTATCTCTTTCTCTCATCTAAAGAAGAGATTCCTATCACAAAATTCAATCCAAATGTGAATTAATATCACCAATACAAAAAAAATTCACTGGATTTGTTCAGAATTCGGCGATGAAGGCAGCACGCAATTATTTTCGATTGGACCAATGAGAGCATGCGGGGAAGTCTCTGAAGACTGTCTGCTCAGTGCCAGTTGTTAATGAATCCCATTTGTCTTTCTTGATTAAGTCTGCTATTACCCCCGTTTAGTCCTGTCACCAGCCCTTTAGCAAGGATTTTCATATCACTGTTTAGATGAGAAATTAGCCTATGTGTGCAGCACTCATCCATCAGAAGGCCGTTTATTTAATACAGTTTACAGTTTATGAGTTCAGAAACTGTAGCCTCATACATAGGAGATGGATCACTGTCCCAAACAGACAATGAGGGGCTTCAACTCACTTGACAGGCATGCAGAAAGGACTCTGACTGGGAGATCTGCCCTTAAAGGTGGTCTACAAGACCACCAGCCCACAGTATGGTGTCAGGAAGCTTCCATCTCTGATTAAGGGGTCCCCTTTGGTTTAAGTAAGTGCTTCAATTTAAGGACTTAACCACACCTACTTCTGACACTGTGCTCTGAAGATACAACATGAAATTTTAGAACCGACTTGGTCTTTGTGCTGAAAAATCATTTTTCTCGTGCAACCCATCTTAAACCAGCTCACGTAGAATAGTTATCTGATGCTTTAAATCATAGAGAGCCAAGATGTCCTTGCAAACTTTACTTTTGCAAAGAACAGTCGAGTTTCTGTTGAATAGCAGCACACAACTCAGTATCAGAGAAGAGGACAGAGCATTCTCTGCATTAGCTGTCACACATAAAGAATATGTGCTTCCTGTGTGTGTGTGTGTGTGAGCCAGTGTTCTTTGGCTGGATATATATGAATGAATGCATAGTTTGACAGCTGTTTGAATCCAAAAACTAGATTGTTGTGGATGCTATGATGATTTAGAACAACAAAATCGTTTTAAATAATTAGTTACTTGATGATAGCAAAAATTAAAGATATTTTAACCATCCACTTTCATGTTACAATGTATGGAACAAGACAGGCTTAGGAGGATGCATCTGTAACAAATTTTTATTTTTCTTGTGACCCATCTCATTCTGCACACCAACAGCTTAGCAATAAACTGTATAATTGATACGTTGTGTAAGTTTTAAAAGCCATTATTTAATTGGCACCCCTATATTAGGAACCCTCAACTTAGTCTTAGCCTGTCATTAAATTTTGGATCTTAAATCTCAAGTCTGAGGAGAATGCTTAGATGGGCTCACAAGCCAAAGAACACTGGCTCCTATCAAAGCACACAATCTTTCCTGCTTCCATCGTCCTTTGCTGACTGGAGCCACATAATTCCAACCTCTGTGATATATTTGGAAATCTTAAACTCCTTGTGCGATATTAGTCCTGTTTTAAATAGTCATGTTTTCACCCTAGAATTATACTTTATATCTTGGTTGGAGTGAATTTTCCAAAGACTCTCCCTTTAAGATCATCCACCCTTACTTTGTTGTAGCTGTTGTCTAGCAGGTATAAACTCACAGTGAAAAGTTAATGATGAATGAAGAAGGAAGAGGATTTATGCATTCATCATCCTTATCCATCAGGTGTTATTAGTACCTTTGATGTCAATGCTTACCTTCTAAACCACATTGATATATGTTCAACTACTATTTGCAATGTTCAGTAATAAACAGAGAGTAAGCTGCATATGCTGTCCTATAATGTGCTTTACTTGTATGTCATATGAAATCTTTCACTTCAGCATATTCATACAAATGTTCTTTTATATATTTATTTTATCATGTGTGCCTGTGTGTGTGCATGTGTTTGTGTGCATGTGTGTGTGAACGTATGTGTGCTTGTGTGTCACTGTACAAGTTTGGTTTTAAGAGGATGACTTACAAGAGTCAATCCCAATTCTCTTCTTCCACTGTGTGAGTCCTGAGTTGAACTTGGATCATTGATCTTGGCCACATCTGCTTTTACCCACTAGTAAACTATCTGGGCCACCCTTGAATAATGTTCTTATTGGGTGATAAATAGATTTATATACTTTATAAAAACAATCCATTTTTGAATAGCACTTAGGCGGTCTCTATATCTCTTCTAAAAGGAGGCACCATGGGATAGTATTCCACTTCTCCTTGACCACTTGAGTTCACTTCAGATTTTCTGAATAGAAAGCTATGCATTCTGAAGTATTGCTGACAGGTCTATCTGAGATGAAGTAGAACTAAGCGTGATTTTATTTATTTAAACACACTGAAAAGCTCAATTTTGCACTGGCTGACATTCTGGAGATAGATTTCTCTACCTCCTAATGGATGGAAATTCAAATACAGAACAAAATATTTAAAGTGAGAAAACATGTGATCCCTCAACTGCAGACATTTTCTGCTGGGCTGAGCTAAGCTGTTCAGCAACTGTCTGGATGCGAGAAAAATTCGAATAGATATCACAAGAAATTTGGACAATGCTCACAATACTCTACAAAGTACAAAGAAACATATAAAAGGGCTGATTTAGTCTTGAACTTTCCCATCTGTTAGAATATGATGGTTTGTGTTGCAACAATGAATGAGTTTGTGAATCTCGTTGTTTTAACACAGTAATATAGATCTTACTAATATTATTACACACTCATTTCAGGTCAGTGACAGCCTCTGTTCCACACAGATTCTTGGGAACTCAGACTAATGGAAACTAGCCTTCACATTGCACCTTCTAAAGCACATGGCTGCTTTAGTCACTGTGGCAGGGGAAGGGAAGTAGGGAAATGTGTTGACCATGTTTGTCTCTATGCTACCGTGGCAACATGAGACTATTTTCTTTAGCATCAATATTACAACTCTGGATGTTCATTCCCTGGGTTTGTTGTCTCAGTCAAGGCCTTCTTCACACCAGTGTACATGGCTCACCATCCCTGACCACTATGCTGAGACTTGGCAGTTGCAAAAATAAACCTTACTGGGACATCAAAGTTGGCTGGTTCCATTTTTACCTTCCTTTTTCTCTTAATGTTGGTTATCTGACTAAGGTTTCTAGCCTTTTCTGTAGATATGATAATATTCTCTCCTTAAAATTACACTAAAATGCTTTGTTATACAACCTACCTATTATCATTCTTTAGAAATAATGTGTTTGTTCAGTTCTGCACTCAAATGACATGGCTGATATAGCATTACAAGCCATACTTCTTTCTGAAATTCTACCTAAAGTTTGAAGATGGTTTGAATGTGGACTACGAATTCACATATCTGAGCTTGGTCTTTATGTGATGCTATTGAATATATGGAGTTTTTTGACATAGGACTTTCAGGGAAGTTGCTGTCCCCAGAAAGAATAGATAGAGTTTGGGGCATCTTGGTTAGTGTCTGTGACCTCTTTTTAAAAGAGAAAGCCTTGTCCCTTTAGTCTCTTGGCCCTGACTTCATGTTTGATCTCTTTCTCTTACACCTGCTCCTACTATACTCCCATGTGCCACAATATCATAAAATTTAAATTCTCTACCAGAACTGAGCCAAGATTGGAACCATGCCTGTAGATCTACATAATTGTGAGCTAAATAAATCTATTTTATTCATAAAGTACCCAGTCTCAGCTATTTGATTATAGTAACAGAAAACATACTAATGCAGACCTATAATGTATAGTGGAAGGACAGAAAGGAGCAATGCTTTCTTTTCTTCTCCTTAAAAAGTTCTCATTGCTCTGAAAATTCCTGAATATAAATAGATATAAGTAAAAAGATGAGTCTTTTCTCCATGATGTTCATGCCATTACTGAATCACTAGGCTTCTTTCCAGGCCAGTCATTATTGTTGGTCCCATGGTACTGAGTAGGGTAGGACTGATGAGTACTTTCCTCCTCTAGTTGTGTGCTTAGCATCTCCCAATACTTTGAACGCTAGTGAGAAGGGGTGAAATATCTGGTCAATACCAGCTTAATATCTCCATAATCTATGGCTGAACTACATGGTGTCTTCAGAAATAAAATCTTAGCATAGAGTTCTAGAGGACAATTAATAGCACTGGGAAAATAGCCTATAATATTGGAAAGTCTGTATATTGCATGCATACACTCTTCCAGTACTATGAAAGCTATCCAATAGGAATAAAGTTTCCAGGTCAGCATCAGCTTCATTTCTCCGTGTTTTGTGACTGAAGTATGGAGTGACTTCAACAGTAGTGTCTTAATATTATGGTCTAGAGATTAAACAAGAGCAATGCAATAGCATGTACTTGTCAACAACTCAAAAAGAGTTAACTTGTTTCTGTTCCTGAGATTTTTATTTACTAGAAAGTAGTACAAGGGTAAGTAATGCCTTAGTAATAATATTGTTTCCTAGTGAGAGTTCTCCTGTTATAGAAAAGTTTCATTTAACATGTATATAGCACATATATGTTAATTCTTACAAACACACACACACACACACAAATTCTCAAAAGCTTATACAGAAATAGACATCCATATGGCATTTTCATAAGGCTTTCTGAGTTATTCCTCCCCATACCCCCTCCTCTGTTTTGTCTTCCTATGCACTATCCCATAACTTCTAGGAGAGGAAAAGTTAGTTTTCCTTAAGAATGGAAGCCCCAGGTAGCACCACCAAGCTTTTGAGGATGGCTCCACATGCAAAAGTATTTGAGTGGCACAAATTAGACTCATTAAGAGAAAGAGACAGAGAGACAGACACAGAAAGAGACAAAGAGAGAGAGACAGAGACACACAGAGAGACAGGAAGAGAGGGAGACAGACAGAGAGAGAGAAGAGCAAGTTGGGTTCATTGAAAGTTTGTAGGAGGTGTCTCTGGGAAGAGTTTAGGGAGGAGTCAATATGATCAAAGCACACTGTATAAAATTCTCAAATAATTATTGGAATATTTTAATTATTCACATCTGACTAATTTCAAATTACATGTTGCAATATGTTGGGGAATTAGCTATAAAAACACTTGATACATTTCAAAGGCATGAAATGATTGGCAGTTATATAAATAAGTGCTACTATTTAAATTAGTGATACATTCTAAAACACTTTAAAGAAAATATTTGAAAACTCTTATGTTTTTAAACTTTTTGAACCTCTATACAATTGAATTTTTAAAAATGTAAATTTATCCCAGTGGGAATTCCTGAAAATTTCTACTGTTGGCTAGAACATTTTGCTGAACATGTTCACTCTTTTATTTTTCCAGAAACACTTAAAACAGATGTAATAAAATGGCTGGAAAAAGAAATTTAAAATCACCCTCAAACAGCCCATGGATCTTTTTTTCTCCAGATCCCTTTATGTATCCTTCTGTTTAGTACTTAGATTTTGTAAATAATTTTTTTCAAAAAGAATTATTAGGAGATACTGATACCTCATGCAAAACAGTAGAACATGTAATTGATCTCTTCAGGAAGCCCCAATTTGTGTAGAAACTACCCAAGTTAAAAAAGGAAAAAAAAAGTTAAACGAATCCATCTCCAAGAACAGGCGTTGACCTTTCTAAGGCTGTTCTGTCGCAGATGTTCCTTCAAGCTGTGAATGCCGGTATTGATCATTATGAGAGCATAGTACTCAATATAGGTCAGTGGCATGATTTGTTGTCACATCAGAAATAAATGACTTGCTGGACCTGGTTTGATGGAGGTAGAATGGGTTGTGAAAGCTCTCATGCTGGGATGCCCATGAGCTTCTGAATCTAGAAAGCAGATAAAACAAGGAAGTCAGGAGACTGGATAAGGGTCAGGGGCTTCAGAAGACGTGTAGTCGGTGAGGCAGAAAACTAATGCAACAACTGGACAGCAGCATGGAGGAGATTGCAGCAGAATTCAGAGAGCCCGTAATCCTTCTCTCTAAGCTTTTCAGAGAGGAAAGCTAGGGAGGGGTTCGAATCTATCAAGAAACTAAGCACAGAAGCATCACACAGTGGACTCTTAGTCAAGGTAGAGATTTTAGTTGGGGGTGGGGGATGGGCAGTGATCTCATAGCTCCAGTCTTTTCCTTGTTTCCTTCTACAAACTTCTATTTACTTCCTACAATTAAAGCTGAAATCTGATCATGGGCTTGTGTAGATTCAAGCAGCCCTGTGTAGGAAAAATGACAAGAGATGGAAAGTCAACAACCTTGGTGCTGCTGTGATGCATCCACATCACAGCGCAGCACAACATTGCAACAAACCACAATTGGTTAGCTTCTTTGGGTCTTGATTTTCTTATCTGTGAAGTTAGGATATCCAAGCCCGTCTCTGTGCTTAAGATACCAAGAGCTCCTACTGTTCTGAGTTACCCATCTTACATGTCTGGAGGGTAAGAGCAAACTGTATCTGTTGGCACTTACATTTGCACCATGTACACTTCCTCAGCTCTTGCCAGTGTTTGGATGACAAGAATAACAGTTGTAACAGATTCATTCAGGGATTTGATTGGAATATCATTATGAAATCTCTAGGTCTTATCAAAGCAAACCATGACAACTGCTCCTACACCTTCCTGTTGGACTCACTTACCAATGAACATATTTTTTTAATAGAAAACAAGAACATTTTAATTGCCTCTGCTAGACACTTCTATTTTGTTTTATGTGTGCGCTCACAGCCAGACCCTTGTGTATAATGTTAAAAGATGGATATTTTTTCCCTGGGCATTTTTCCCTTTTTGTGTAAATTATATAACAATTGCTTGGGGGACTGTGCATTTGGACTAGCCATAAAATAATCAAAATTGTAATGCTGTTCAGCGGCTGCATTGGAGTGTTCGAATTAGTGGCTATATTAACCAGTCACCGTTGCAGGTGTCCTGCTCCTAGCTGGGTTTAATAGTCTTGGTCATTGGGGGAATACATTCTTTTGGTTGGTTTGAGGGCTTTTCAAAATAATATCTTATATGTGACTGGCTCCATCCCTCACAACTATATCTTCCTTCTGTCTAATGCTTCCCAAATAATGATGAGAAAGTGAATGAATTATTTAGCATTTTCTACTATAAGAGAACAATTTTGATGTTAAACTCTGTAATTGAAATTGCCAAGTTATATTTCAGCGCTTCTCACCCATATTTACATAGTCTTCGGTGTGTTTAGGATATACTTGATACACGGGTCTTGCAAACCATCAACTGACAAAAGATCCCTTCAGAAATATCCACAAACACACACTACATTCATTTAAACAACAACCATCTTTGACTTCTGTCTTGACCAATTTTGTAAGTTTCAAATGAGATTTCATCTATGATAGGTCCTAGATTTCAGCTCAGTTTTATTAGTGTCTCTGTCTCTATGTGTGTCTCTGTGTCTCTTTCTCTCTCATCTTAATTGCTTTAAATCTATCACTTTAACATTTCAAACTCAACTGTTTTATGACTGTGAGATATTTTCAGAATATTCTATGCTAATGGAACTAATTAATTCCCTGGGAAACTTTCCCAGAGACAGTAATAGAGAACATGACAAAGACACCAGCTCTCCATGATAAGCAGATCTCTCCTCTTGCAAATCTGATGCTTGTACTGCTGTCAACTGGTTCATTTTATACTCATGAAACTATTTCAGTGGTCCCATTGGGTTTTTGCTCAGCATCCACTACTACTCATCAGGGAAGTGACCTTTTTATTATATAGGCAAATACAAAGAACTCAGTGATATTTATGTCAGTGCATCTATCTGGATTCCAGTCTGGACAAGAATAGATGACTAATGACAAGAAAACCCTGCCTACTCTGAGTTCCCACCTTAAAAAATAACAGAAAACTTGGAGAAATGGAACCAGAAAGGAGAAGTTCCCTATATTCAACTTGCATTTAGCTACAATAGGTGTTTCTCTTCCACAAGTACATGTCAAACAATGATTCTTCCAATACCAATCACCGCTGTGTTTCAATAAAGCTGCTACAAAGACTTCAGTCTATAAGAGTGATTAGACTTTATATTGGGAGATCAGGTATCCATTCAGATGGAAGAGGTTGTAGGAATTGGTGAGGTTAGTTCCACAAGCTTTAGGTCTTTCAGGGAACAAAGTAACACATGACCATTTGCTACCACAAGAGTTAACTATGAGAATACTGCCTCTGACTTTTATTGATGATAAAGTACTGTGCCATTTAGCTCTAGTTTCAAAAATCAACCAAACAATATCTATTTCAAAAAACCTGTTAATGAGTCGATGAGCAAAAGCCTAATAATTTATGGTCCAAAGCACATTCATGATCTTGATTCTATTTTCTCCGCAGGTCTTTTCAGTTCCCCCACCTTCTCTTTCTCTTCTGTATGCAAAGCAGAATTTCTCAAGTTCCCTTCCCATCTGGATACATAATCCATGGGATATGGACACAGGGAAGGCGTCCTGTAGTTTTATGATCTATTGATCACAACAATATCTGATACAACCCATTGAACACTAACCTTTCCCAGTACTTTTCTCTTTGCACTATTTTTGCAATTTTGTTTTTAATTCTTGCCTTTTTATTTTTATTTTATTTATAGTTGTGCTGGGTATTAAACGCAAGGCTCTGAGAAAGTTAGTCAAGTACTTTAAACCTGAGCTATACCTGCAGCCTTGCTTTGACTATTTTTACTATGAAACAATCCGTACATTTATGGTACAGGTTAGCTTTAAAAGTACACAGCATACTAGTTTCTAAAAGCTTATTTATATTTTTAATTATTTAGGTAGCTGTGTGTGCATGTGTGGATCTGTGCTTGCTTGGGAAGGTTTCCTGGGAAACTGTATCCATCCACTTCCCCTGGATCTGTAGTTACAGGTGGTTGTGAGCCACCAGGTGTATGGGTGTTGGGAACCAAACTCAGGTCTTCTACAAGAGAACTACTCATTCTTAACCAGTGAACCATGTTTTCAGGTCTGCATGATATAGTCCTATACAATTATAAATTATAGATAATTGATCATCACTGAGTCAAAACATCAATGCCATATTTGCAAGAAAACGTATCAATATCATAGTGCAGTAAAAATGCCCCTTGGGAAATGTAACAATACTGGCATACATCCTTACTGCTCAGTAAATTTTCTCCAAGTCATGACTGTAGTTTCCTTTTCCCTGAAAAGATTTCTCCATTTTTCTAGTTATGTTAATAGAAATCCCGAAAATAATGCTGTGTGCCCAGGGTAGTGATAAATTCACCATTTTATTGAAATAAACAAATGAAAGGGAAATCATTTTCTACTGCATATCATGTAATGCCAACATGTTCAGGTGTCTTGACTCTCTCTACACAGTACAGAATCTACCTTATGAGATTCCAGATAAGCCCTTAAGTTATCTCTTGTAAAATTAGAAAACTAAGCCTATCATAAGCAGATGGATACTGGATGAGATGAAGGCCATCACAAGTTTGCCTTAAGAGGTCCCTACTGCTGAGTTGGCAGAAATTACCTGGAATCCTCACAGTTTTTATGCAAATAGATTCTTCAAGACAGTTATATCACTTCTGCCTGCCCTTTCCCCCCTCAAGGCCCCACCTACTTTAACATTCATTGCCTCTTTTTTTTCATTTTAAGTTATATTACATGAATATATGGATTTTTCATAAATAAAACTTTCTTGATCAGTAGAATGCTACTTGTATGTCTGTTTTCAGAGCTGGCCATTTGGTGGAAGATCAGTCCATATTGTTGTACACCATGGACTTCACACACATGTCCAGAGGTCCCTGAGCTGGGACTTACCTGAGTAACTCCTCTAGGAGGACTAGCTTTTCTGGTTCTAGAAGGCAACATGCACGCTTCCAAAGGAGGGAAGCAAGCAACATCCTATCCAGCTATGACAGCAATGAACTACAACAATAACCAGAATGGCACAAGAACCTCAAGACTGAACTACTGGCACTCATACATTGGCAGTAACCAAATACTCCCTGATTAGCCCTAAGACCTGATCAGCAAGAAGAAAATTATGTCTACGCCTGAAAACCTAGCCAACTATCTAAGGCTACTGAAGTCATGGATGTTGAAGAAGAACTTATATCCACTAATTTACTAGATAATTTAATCCCTAACTACATTCTAAATATCTATCCTTATAACCACAGGTAAGTGTAGTCCTCATCCTTAATTAATAAAATGTCTCCTTGCAAAATATGGAAGCCATTACAGAGGAACAAAACAATAAAAATGCAGAATTGTGGAGCCCACTCTCAATGGATATGGCAACAAATCAAGTCCCACATCTAAGGCTTGGAGAAAAATGTGGGAAAGGAAACAGAAAGATTGTAAGAGTGAGAGGATCGGGTAATTTTCTATGAGATTCTGTCTTTGCGTAATGTCAAGTTACACACATAAAGTCTCACCAACATCACTGCCTAAACATAAACTGAGCAAGGACACAACAATACATCTGCCGAAGTGAATGGGGAAGAAACCATGAGGACTTAGCTCTACACAAATAACCACAGTAACTGGGGAATACTGAGAATGGGAGAAACACTCTTCCCCAGGTAAGAGCATAGCAATTAGCTGCTCAATGCCAAATGATCAGCTCTAAGGTCACTTTAATTGTAAGGTTTTTTTTTTTATTTATTTTTTTTTTTTTTTTGGAGAGGTAGGCTACAGAGTTCAGGGTTTTTTTTCAGCCATGGTCTATATAGCTCAGCCTCTCTGGAATTTAAGGGACTCACCTGATGAGTTCTATTCTAGAGAACTGGGGTGTTTGCAATTCGTTATGATACTTAGTTGAGGTGGTTAAAAAACAAGCATGTGTCTGTTCTCTTGTCTTTGTCCATTAACTAGAAGTATAAGACCTCTAAAATGTTAGGAATGGCCAAAACAGATGATGGTTGAGCTCTGCATATCTCAATAATTAAGGGAAAGACTGAAAACCAGGATGGTACTGTTAGGAAGATTAGGATTAATAAATTGCTGCACTTTATTCTTAAAGTCAGAGACATGTAACATGACATGTCCCATTAACTGTCAACTTGACATACACAGAAGTAGCTGAGAACATCTCAGCTAATTATCCATCTTTATTATGTTGGTCTGTGGGCACATCTGTCTATGACTGTCTTGGGTACCAATTGATGCTGGAGAGGTCTAGTCCACTGCAGGCAGCACCATACCTAGGCAAATGGCCCTCGGGTGTAAAGAATTCTACCTAAGCATGAGCTAAGCCTGTGAAAGTCAGACAGCAGTGTTTCTACGCGGTCTCGACTTCAGGTTCTTGCCTTGAGTCTCCATCCTTACTTCTCTCAAAGGTGTGTTGTAACCTGGAAATATAAGCCAAATAAAACCTTCCTTCCCCCAAGTTTCTTTTAGTCAGAGTGTTTTATCATAGCGACAGAATGACGTGAAATTACAGAGTTACACTAATACACATGATTCCCTCCAATGTGCTTTACACACTGTGAATCATGTCCCCCCACATTTATAGCTGCCCTTAAAAATTCTATCTTCATTTTTCTCTCCTTACTCTCCTGAACTCATTTTCCCATCCTGTTCTTTTAAAGTTGGCATTCTCTGGTGTTGTAATGTGCTCCCCATTGCTTCTCTCTCATCAACATCCCTGAAAATAGAACCCATTGTTGACAGCCATATTTTAACTCTTGCCTTACTTTTGCCATATAGTCTCTGACATCTCAGACTTAGTTTATCCAAAACTGAAATCAGTAGTTTTCTTCTTTCCTTTCACCACCTCATTTTACCTTCTCTTGCATCCTCTGTCTCACTGTAATTCCTTCTGAAATAAAAAAAAAAGCACTACATGGCCTCTTTTTCCCTCATTTTCTATATTTAGGGCATTACTAGTTCTGAAACCTTTGCTTCCTAAATATCTTATGAATCCCCTCTCAGCCTCATCCTGTAGAGCATCATTCTAGTTCAGGGCCATCATTTTTCATCTCGGTAGTTCCAAAGACTGCCTAGTAACATGGATTTGAAATCAGAGCATATTTCAAATCTAAATTCAGTTAGCTAATTCTTAGCCATGAGATCTGGTTGAAGATAACTTGCCACTCTAAACTCCTATGAAATAATAATCCATTGTAAATGAGGCTGATACAGCAGTGAAGGAAGTCAGAGAGAAGAAAGAGATCACCAGAGAGCCTGGCAGATGCTATGTCATTAACTAATGTAACAGGACGCTGGTTTCAAATGTGTTCCCATTTGCCCATAAAGGAATGGTCAGGATGCAAAGTTTTGTCATTCTTTAACCATTTAATATAAATGAAAAAGAAGAAACTGTATATGTAAAATAGACATGGGTAGCCTTTATAGAAACTAAGGTGAGAACATGAAGAAAATATTATTGGGATGAGGTTTGTAATTAAGGAACAAATATGTGTCTACAAATGCAGGCAGCAAAGGATAAGCTGAATGAGTTTCTTTCTCTCTTTTTTTTCAAATTTTTACATGTACTTTTTTATTTACATGTCTATCTATCTATCTATCTATCTATCTATCTATCTATCTATCTATCTATCTCTCTGTACTCACATGCATACTCCAGGACCTGGAGTTAGAGATGACTGTGAGTCACCTGATGGGATAGGAACTACAGTGCTCTTAAAGGCTGAGCCATCTTTCCAGTCTTAATTTGCATTGTTAAATAGCATTTATTTTTAAAGTATATTTTAAATCTAGTTATAGTTTCTTCTTCAGAATACTTTTCTCCAAAAGAGAAAAACCTTTATTTCTTCTTATTTTCTCTTTATTAGATCAGCATATTAAAAATTCAAGTATTAAATTAGCGATTTTCCAAATTTAACACAAATCACACTCACTGCATAATGGGCAACTCATTTGTTTACTTACAGGACATGCTTAACAGCTTTAAATAGGAAATTAAAATCAACTGAGTCTTCTTTGTGATCGAACGCACTGTGAGGAAAGTTCTAAGTATAGAATATTATAGTTTTCATTATCATCCATTCTTCAAACCTCATCCCAATAATATTTTCTCCCCGTTTTCAATTTCATTGACATAATATGCTGAATAGATGATGTGTGTTCAGAAGGAAAGGACGGTTACCAAGAAAATTACTGTGGAGAGACAAAAAAAAAAGAAAAGAAAAGACAGAAATGACATGTGTCTACCACTGGTCAGAGATTGTGGAAGTGGATGTCATAAACTTCATGTGTGACCCTCAAAACAAGAAGAAGAAGAAGAAGAAGAAGAAGAAGAAGAAGAAGAAGAAGAAGAAGAAGAAGAAGAAGAAGTAAGATGAGATAAAATACATGCTTTGAGTATGTACCACATACCACGTGACATGGATAATTCCTATTTTACAAAAAAAGACCTAGAGACAGTAAAGTTAATCTATGTACCTGAAATCAAACAGAAAAGGTATTATTAGTTTGTTAGAATTCCATCTATGTTTATCTGACACCAAATTCCACCAGATTTATATAACTGTTCTATGGCTCTTTAAACTATTAAAAGTATTTTGAACACTAGGTATTTTACTGATCTGCATCTTTCCAACATTGTATATGAATATTTTTATAAAGAAAGACAAGGTAAAGCTTAAGGTTTAGATCACCATTTCTGACCTTGCAGTGTGGAATCTACTCTGAAAAAAACAGCCAGTCATGAACAGCATCAATAGGATTGGATAATTGAAGTGTCATGTCCCGTGGACTCATTCTTCATCCGTCATGCCCTTCCTACTTAATGAAAAAGTATCCCTTAGTCACCCATAATCTAGCCTTCAGACCTTTTGCAAAGTAAAATCTCATTCTCCTATGTCCATGCCATTGGGGGGGAGGGGGGAGGAGAGGCTATAAAGTAACAGAAAATGAGTGGTTGGTAAATATATTTTTAAATCAGAATCTTTCTGAGACACTGATTTCATTAGTTTACCAGACAAACTTCTACTAAATCTATTCACAATTTAAAAAAAAAAAAATTACCCAGCTAGTAGTATTGAACTGTGCCTTAATTAGGGCAGCCAAGAATGTCTTGTATAATTAACTTGGATTTGTTCAGAATTGTTTCCTTGTGGTTAGAGCTGTTTTACTCTTATAAATGGGACAATGATGGTGGTAACACTAACCTTTGATTTCCACAGGAAAGCAACTAAGGAGAAATAGAAGCTAGGCAGATCTAGGAACACAAAACCAAGGACACAAAACACTGAATCTCTTTCTACTCTTCAGTTCGGCCTCAGGAGAAAAGAGTTCCCTGACTTCTAGCATAACTCACAGAACTACAGACATCTCAGCTCTTTATCATCCTGCTAAGTAAAACCATCCTGTCACTTTTGGGAAGTGGAGTAATGCCTTTTCTAACTGAGGTTTGTGCACTTTCCTCTCTAGAGAATTTGATCCTCTGGGTAGTTGAATGGTTAGGACCATATCAACATTCTCCAATGTGCTACTGAATTTGGCCAAGAAGAAATTCTAGCAAGAGCTCTGCATGGAAGGAGGGAAGGATAGTGGAAGGAAGAGAGAATAGGGAAGGAAAGTGATTTCTCAGTGCCCCCAGGATACTACCCTGTAGAGTTATCACTAGCAGGCTTAATCATATCTCTCTGTCAAATTTCTTCACTCCTATTAACAAAGCTCCCCAAATAGCCATCTGTATTTATCACTGTGGTAACCATTCTCTGCTTTCTTCCCTTGTCTTCCTCATTGTTAACAGAACACTTCTATATTGACTCCCAGTGGTATAATAAGATCTCCTGTGTTTGCTTTATACTTTATCAAAACTTTAATAATAGTCTCCATTAAGTTTTCTGTAAATCACAATGAGAGTGTTATAACCATTTCTCATCAGAGTCCAAGTTACCAAGGTGACAGAGTCTGGATGACATTGCACACAGTGTCCATGTACTCATGTTTTCCCCTGTGAATCAAAAGCCACTAGGAAATGTGGGGTCTTCAGTTGTAAGAATTCAAGAACTCGACAGAGAAACTCCCAGTATCCCTCAGTGCCATGGGTACAGCTGGATAGACATAGATGTCCTAGCTCTGAGAGACTTGTGGCCAAATGCTGCTGAACAACCTCAAGATTTGATGGGTAGGATTTTTTTCTGTAGAAGTTGATAACTGTGGAAGGAATAAAAATTCAGAAGTTTGGACAAACAAGATGGTTCAGTGGGTAAAGGCACTTGGTCAAGTTTGATGACCTTGAGCTCATTACTTGGGACTACATAATAAAAGGAAAGAACAGGCTTCCACAAGTTGTCCTCTGACCTCTTCAAGCACATTCATGTGCACACACATGAACAAACACACACATACACACACACAATTCACAAAGAATAAAAAATATAATATTTTTAAATGTAGAGGCCCTGTAAATTCTTATCACATCCCTTTTGTGTGATGTTTCTTTGAAAGAAAGGTCAAAGGAAAAGAAGTAGACTGAAATGAAAGTGATAGAAATCTATTAAGGCATCCTTTTCTGATCTTAGTGTGATGTGGGACAATTGTTATGTACTTATATGTACCTAGTTCCTTCCCTCGGGTATCCCACAGCCCACTAGATAGAGAGATTGCTATAGAAAGAAAATTCATTTTCTCTGTGTAAGAAAAGTAATCTCAATTGACTTTGTAGATAGAGTAATCACATAGGCAAGTCTAGAGGAAGCTCATCTTGTTCATTAGCTGAAAAATAAGGTTCCAAAAAAAAAGGGAATAGTAGTGTCAAATAAGGAAAAACATTTTAAAGGTCATTGAAATGGACAAAAATTATGAGCAGTTTGACACATTAAAAAACAGATTAGATGTATAATAATGGAAATAAATCAAGCATGAGGGTCATGAAGGAGAATCTCTGAAGATGAGACCCGAAAGCTCAAAGATGACTAAAGAATAAAGGTACCCATAACCTATCACAGTCTCATGTCATCAACTATATTTGGACTCTATAGAAAAGTGAAGATTCTATGACAACATTTTAACAGAGATGAAGGGAACTAAAATTGTTTTAAGAAATACAATTTTAGGGGGCTAAGGAGATTATTCAAAGGATAACAGCACTTGCTGTGCAAATGTGAAAACCTAAATTTGAATCCCGAGAAGCCATGTAAAAAGTCAATAATCTCCACACATATCCGTGAACACATTTTTGCAGGGTAGACTCAGGCAGGTTCCAGAAGCTCATTGGCCAGACAGCCTATCAGGAAAAAAATATTAGCTTGGGCTACATGAAACAATCTCAGAGAAGTAAAAATTAATAGCAATAATAATAATCTTCAAAATTAAACCATTATCATAGTAAATAAAACTAAAACCTAGCTGAAAAGAAAAAGTCAGTGGGTAAGCATTAAGTGTATTTCTATACCATGGTCAAGCTAACTAAACACTGGTTTCTGATACTTATATCATCGAAAAAGTCCTACTCATACAAATGAGCCTAAATTATATAAGATATCTATACAAAACCTTGATGAAGCATTACCATGGGAAATGAAAGACTGTACAGAAAAGCATGCAGCATGTTACAAATGGGTATTTCTGAGTTGAATAGATGATCAATTTTCTCACTTCAACTCTTGTATGAACAAAATTCTAGATAATTTTGATCACACATCAATTTTAAAAGTTGTATGGAAAATCCAAATCTAAAAAATGTGTTACAAAGTTATAATAATTAAGATGGTCTAAAAACAAAGCAAGTCAATTAGTCTCATGAAACAGAATATCTAGAAAGAAATAACTTATAAGTAGTCTTTGGAAAATGACAAAGATAGTGTAACCCAATAGTAATTTTCCTTATTTGCTTTTTCTTTCCTTTCCTTTTCTTTTCTTTTCTTTTCCTTTTTCTTTTGCTAAAACAGGCTGGCCTCCAACACTTAATCCTCACAACTTGTTAAGTGTTGAAATTACAGGATTGGGCACCCACACCAAGCAAGAATGGGTTTTATAATAAAATGTTATAGATTAATTGTGTATTCATATGAAGAAAGTATCTAACTAAAGGTTCCTTATACTAAATAAAAAGCCAGTAGCTGATGGTAATTGATATAAATGGAAGACTAAAAGACAAATATTTCTAGAAGATAGTTTAGGAGAATATTTTCATGACTTAAGGGAAGGCAAAGATTTGTTAAGCAGAAAGAAGAAGACATTAATCTTGGAGATCAAATTAAATTAAATTCAAATTAAGAATGTTCATTTATCAAACATATCAAAAATAGACTGAAGATTCAAGTAATAAGCATTAGAGAAGTTATTTCCAAAACATATATTCAACAAAGAACTAAAACTAGAATATGTAACTCTAAAGAGTGTACTATTTTTATTACTATTTTAAAAAGTGATAATCAAGTGGTAAAATGGGCTAAACATTCATCTCCAAATAAAAGCATACAAATAGTAGGAGACATAAAAAAATGTTTCACTTTTATCAGTTACCAAGGAAACACAAGCTAAATCTCCTTAAGGCAACCTTTTAATATAAGGGATTGTTGTGGCATATATAGCTATAGTAAAAAGGTTCAGTACACAAAGCCATAGGTTGGATCTCCAAGACTTGGTGGTACCATGGACCTGTAATAACAGCATGATGTAGGCAAAAAGATCAGAAGTTCATCTCATACTTGTCTATTGTGAGTTCAAGGCCAAACTGAGATACATGAAACCTTGTCTCAAAACAGCAACATTTAAATAAGTAAATAAACAATTAAGACTGAGGGATGTATAAATTCAGATTTGTAAAACCTGGCCACTCTTGTGACTTGTTGATGAGCGTGGTGATAAGCCACTTCAGAACACGTCAATATCAACTGCAGTCAGCATCATATAGCTTGTTATTTTGGATTTTCTACATAAACACTTACTTCCCTACAAATCAAGATAGCTTTATTACTTCTTTCACATCACTGCATCTTTTTCTGGGTTTTCTGCTCTCACTGAACATCAAGTGATTCCAGGACAATGTTAGAAAGTAAAGTGGGAAGGGTCTTACCTGTCTTATTAGCAAGAAAGCTCCACACTGCCAGTGATGAAAGAAATTATTCAAAGTCAATCATGGGTACAAGCTGTCAGTCTATCTCTAGTCTACTAGAGATAGTTCCTACACAGCTCTCTGGTAGAGAAAGTTTTTTCTTGCTAGAAAAAAATTCGAAAGCTCTCTGAATTTCTCATTGGATTTTCTAACCAAAGTCAGAAAAGCTGCTAGAAAAAGTTCTTAGGTTTTCTAACCAAAATCAGAGAACCCGCCAGACAAAGTCTAAAAACAAAACTGCAGTAGCTCTCTGCTAGCTCATCTCTTACAGAGGAAAAGCACAGACTTTTAATTGCATACCAATTCAATCATTTACCCAGGTTCCCTTTTGATTACCCCATGAATCAGCATTTTATGACCTTAGCCCCTTGATTCTTAGAAAAAGACAGCTAGTACAAATTTTTTAACATAGCAAATGAATTCAGAGATCTGTCTGCCTTTGTAAACACGGACAATAAGCTAGCTTGGTAGGATCTTGCTCTAAGATCACCATTTCCACCATACCTAAGCCTAAACTAGCTCAGTCTCAGACTGACCTTGAACTGAGAAATCAGCCTGCCTTTGTAAGCACAAAACAATAAACTTAGCTGAAAGGGATCTGGCCTTGCAATTACCACTCCCTAAATTTCTTTATCTCCTTCCTTAGTATCTCTTCCTTAGAGCAGCTTCCTCTGTTTTTTGAGGTTCACGAAACTCCTCATATGATTCCTATTGCATCCTTATATTTTACATAGTTGAAAAGTTATAAATTCTTGAATTCATGTTTTCAGAGTTCTTTCCCATAGCCTTAAGGGTTGTCCTGAATGTCACAGTATTTACCATTTTGCTAAGGGCATTAAACATGCCCTCACTTCCTAGACTCATGCTGCTTCTAATTATCATGGACTCATTAACCTTGGCAGGGAGAACAATCACCAAGAACCTTGTCAGGGAGAATACTTTCCAAAGGAGGAACCAGAAGATAAGTACATTATTATACAAACAAGCCTTA
Source organism: Tokudaia tokunoshimensis (assembly GCA_036184795.1). Classification (NCBI taxonomy): domain Eukaryota; kingdom Metazoa; phylum Chordata; class Mammalia; order Rodentia; family Muridae; genus Tokudaia; species Tokudaia tokunoshimensis. Next base: position 40,547,156 of record BTHU01000003.1, read on the forward strand.
CTCCAAGCAACCATCAACACTCCTGAGGTCCACACTCTGCTAACTATACTTCAAGGACAGGAACCTTGTTTTACTGTCCCTTCCCCAGCAGCCATGCAGAACTCTGCACCAAACCACTAAGTGCGGTAGTAGATGTAAATTTTTCGCAAGCATTCCTATGAAAAAAATCTCCTACTCACAGTTTCATGAAGATTTTATTATGAACACATTCTGAATTGTTTTCAAGTTTTTCTGCATGTGTTGATATGATCTTGTGATTTTTCTGTTAGTTTACAGACGGAACTTATGAGTGTTGGAACACAATTGTATTCCCAAGAAAAATTTTAGTTACTCATTGTGTTCAATTTCTTGTATGTGCTACTGGATTTGCTTTGCATATTAAAAATTATAATTACTACTACTGCTGCTACTGTTGCTACTGTTGCCTCTGTGTTCATGAAGGACTGCCCTATGGCCTTCTTTCCTTATGATGACATTGTCAGATTTTGGTAATAAGGTAATTCTGGCTTTTGATTATTAATTTTGAGACATTCCCTCTGCTCCCATCTTAGGAAAAAATTATAAAGAATTGGTTTACTTTCCTCTAAAATGTTAGACTGCATCTATCAGGAGACCATCAGGACTTTGAGTTCTCTGGTTTAAGCTGTTAATTTACTGATTTCACTTCCTAAATAGGCATAACCCTATAGAGATTGGTTTTCTCTTTACTTGTGTTGTAGAAGGTTGTGTCTTGAGGGAGTCAAACAATTTTTTTCTTATCAGTTCTGTGTTCAGAGGCAGAGTATTCTTTATCTGTGCAATCTGTAGTGATGTCCCACTTTCCTTCTAATGTTATTAGTTATTTGTGTGCTATATTTTGTTTTCTGGAGCTCTCTAGAGGCTTATTAATTTTACTAATATTTTTAAAGAACTATATTTGGCATTTATTGATTGTTTTCTATTGCTTTCCAGTTTTCAATTTCTTGATTGCTTTTTTCTCATATTTCATTATGTCTTTTTGTTTGCTCTTCTTTTTCTATTCATTATTGTTATTTTTATTATTATTTTTATCTCCTTTTTCCTAAAATTATACATTTCAATACTATATATTTCTCTCTAAGCATGACTTTCATTACATTCTTAGATGTTGAGAAGCTGTGTGTCTCTCTGTGTCACGCTTAACCTTTTCTTTTTCAGTTTTTTTTTTCTTTGCTTCTAGTTTTGTAAATTGTTAGTGGAATACTCTCAAGCATAGTTGGGCCTACTTCAACTCTATCTAAAAAAATCAATAAATCCATTATTTATACTTTTCATGTCTATTACACATAGGTCTGCCTCTATTGATTCATTTTAACTCTTTCTAATTTCTGTTTGACGAAATTGCCCATCTGCTTTTATACAGTTTGCAGTGTGCAACGCAGTCTTTAACATATTATTTAAAGTTTATTTCAATTTCTCATTTAATTAATTTATTCCAACATCCTTGCTATATTTTAGTTCAGTTCTCAAGCTTTCTCTTCTATCTCTTCAAATTATATTTTTGTTTTGTTTTGCTTATTTTTTTGGCAGTAGTCACACCTTATATTCTTTTGCTCAAATGTCACATATGATGTATAAGAGTAAAATAAACTTATCAAAGAGATTTTTTTAAATGTATCTTTCACTAAAACATTAGTAGATAATTCTCTGTGTTGATGCAAGAGTAAATTTATCCTACCTGACAAGTCAAGACTAAGTTCAGAGACATTCTTCTATATACAAGTAAATGCTTTAAAGCATTATAATTTATAGGAAATGGCAAAGGTAAATTCACTACTATAGTAATAAAGGTCCAGTAACAAAAAACCTTCCCTCTGGTCAGAAGACTGGAATCTCTGCTTGGGACTATTCCCTAATATTCTAGTTTAGCAGATCAATCACCTAGCTAAAAAACTTCCCCTTGGGGTGATGGTCCACTTCAATCCATACTAAAGATATAGGAGGAATAAATAAATAGACCTCTAATGAAATAATAAGCTTTTCCATATAAGAATTTAAACTCCTTCATGAAGCTGATATGAGATGTCATGAATTGTGATACATTTGTTCATCTTCTGAGTCCTGACTCAGAAAAGCAACATGTTCCCCCCCACACACACACACCATTTTTTTCTTTCTCATGCCTTAAGATACTGAGATCCTAATATGCTTTGCCAAGAACTCTGGGCGTCCTTGCTCCTTCTTGAAGCTCCCTCCACTTTGTAGTGCAATGTGGTGAAATGTAGTCTGCCACATAACTAACCTTCATGGTTTTCCTAGAGGAAAGAAAATATCCACTGAGGGGAGGATAGTGAGCAGAAGCAGCCACAGGCCAACTCAGTCTGCCTTCTTTGTCTAACAGCAATATCTCAGGTGATCTGGAAATACTTTCTAGTGTCCAATTTTGTGCTGTTCATTGCTCAAGCAATGACAGTTTCATGTAATTAACTACCTGTTCATTTATTCACTTTGTCTAGGTCAGAAATTAAGGAGATTACACAGGCTGTCTCTAAGGAAAGATGCTGAGGTGCAGCTACACTCACTTGACTGGTCTCATCGACTCCGTTGCATCCATTTGTTTATTTTCACTTTACAGTATTTGCAAGAAGACTATTACAGCATTTGTTATTTTAGATTCACATCCAAATTACTTATCAGTGTTCACTTTAGACTTTTCTGATGCTCTCTGGAAAAGAAATAGGAGATGGCTTCTGTATTTAAGAAAAATTGATTTATATACAAAGGAATAAATTTTCTTCACAAATATGAAAGCAATTAAGTAAAATATATTCTACTATCACTGTGGCTTTAATGCAAAGCTGAATCAAATGGCTTATGGGGGAAAAAGGTTCAGTGTAAGTATACATATATATATATATATATATATATATATATATATATATATATATATAATTCTAATATCCACTTTACTGTCCAGGGATCAGCAATATTAACAAAAAACTTTCAAACAAAGATTTAGTTTTCATCTGCTTGTATGGACTAGGGTCTGCATGTCACAGCTCAATAAAACTAGGTGTTTTTCCATAATAAATTACTGTTCTGTTATTGATTTTCTAGATCTTAAAAAATGAACAAAAAGAAAAAAAGAATAATTTCTAAAAAGAAAAATGTCCATTGATTATTTTCTTTAAATGGACTGTTTGTTTACAATGACTGATGCCATTTCTGTTTTATCATTATGTAAACACAGCCTAAAGGGAGTGATAATAATAGCTGATTGTCAAGTTACTAAGCATTCCATAAGAAATGTTTGTATGCTGTATAATTGTTTTTCAATAAATTGTTCTGGTGATTGGTGCCAAATCATCACTCATTCATTTATTTAACAAGCTTCATTGGCTGTCTAGATGTGCCTAGCATTATGTTTCAATGTGGAGTTTTGTATAGAAATTCCTTGAGAAAAAAAAAAACAACTTTTTTGCTGTGACAGTATATCTGGCTCATTATGCAGAATCTGTCCAATTAGGGTTCCTTGTCTAAATAATGAAAGCCTTTCTGATGGTAAGGCTTCACTGAAAACCCATGTCATTTCACACACATACATACATACACAAACACACACATAACATACACACATCTCATATACCTCATACACACACACCATACCATATCACACAAATACCATATACAAATACACACATACACACCACAAACACATACACACACAAACAGATATGTACATCACACAACATATGCACACAACATACCATATACATACATATACATACCACATATCACACATACATACATACACACACACACAGACACACACACACACACCATATGCCACATACATTCACACAAACCAAACACATACTCATCACTACCAATACACACACCAACATACATATACCACACCCACACCACTACCACCACCACCAATAACAACAACACATACACCAACACCAACACCACCACACATTCTAGAAATACTACCTTGTTCATTATCTCAAATAATTTCTGGTTCCTTTAATCATTGTTAAAATGTTAACAGCTCCCTTTAATGTCTAGTCAATATGCAGATTAAAACATAAATGCCACTAAATATGCTTTAAATATCATCTCCATTGAAATATTTCTAAGTTCTGTATCCTCTTAAAATAATCCCCATTCAAAATTGAGAGGAAATGTCATCCATATGAAGTTCTTCAGAACTTAAGCTCTGATTATAAAAGGAATTAGGTGCTATAACTTCAGAAATCGAATAATTAAAGAACCACTGACTCTTTGTTGATGACATTTTTAAGCCTAGAAAGCTTTCATCAAAGCTACAGTGAAATTTCATAGTTAGTAATGTTGTATACACTGGGGAAATTTCTAACAAAATTAACTAGATACCTTGAGTAAAAAGGGTGAAAGGCAGAGATGTAGAAAGCATCAGAAGACCAACTGTGATGGCCTCAGTGCTAAGAAGGGCTGTCAGCTCTGACTATGTGTGTAGAAAAAGGGGAGTGAGCATAAGGAAATATATTGAAAAGAAATAACTTTCAAGCAAACAGTGATCTGTTGCTTCCAGTGAGTACCCATGGGCTATTTTCAGATATTAGTCACCACTCTCAAAGTAATACAGAAATAGGATGGCATTCATAAGACTTCATAAGAAATCAGATTCTCAGGTGAAAGTAAACAGAAAGGTCTAGGTATATGTTCAGTCTGGTGCAGCATGAGGGAGATTTGGTATGATCTTTTCCCTATTATCAAAGCCCCTGGGAAAGTCTTTCACCCAAAGAATTCATCTTTTTCTATTTTCAGGTGAAAAAGAATGGAAAAGAGCTCTTTTTTATAGAAACGGATGAATAAATTTTACCTTTTGGAGGCTGGGGAGATAGCTCTGTGTTTAAGAGCACTTTCTACTCTTTCAGAGGATCTAGATTAGTTCCTAGCATCCACATTAGGTAGCTCACAACTATCTAACTTCTCTATGAGATAAGATGCATGCACATGGTGTACATGAACTTATACGTGTGTACACATATACACATAAATAAAAATAAATAAATATTTTTTTTAAATCTCTTTCTAAGCTCTTATCCTAGTCAGGGTTTTATTTCTGTGAAGAGACACCATGGCCAAGGCAACTCTTATAAAGGCAAACATTTAATTGGGACTGGCTTATAGTTTTAGAGGTTCAGTCCATTATCAGCATGGCAGGAAGCATGACAGTGTGCAGGCAAACACAGTGTTAGAGGTGCTGAAAGTTCTACTTCTTGATCTGAAGACAACAAAAAGGAGACTCACTTCTGCAGGATGCCAGGAGGAGGCTGTCCTCTACACTGGGTGGAGCTTGAGCATACGGAAATGACCTCAAACCCCACCCCCCACAGTGACACACTTCCTCTAACTATGCTAAACCTCCTCCAATAAGGCTACACCTCCTAATAGTGCCAGGGGCTAAGAAACTAATTGTATCAGTCAGGCTTCTGCTACTATAACAACCCATGGTACTTCCCATGGGTCAAGCATATTCAAACCACCTCAGGTCTATTCTGGGACCTTGAAAATAATGTGTTGAAAGATTAATAAGATCAAAACAAACATATTTCATTAGCATGAGCATAGAGTATATATACAGAGAAACAGAGTGGTAGATAACTCAAAGACTGCTGAGAATGAGATCTGATGGAGCATCTTACTAGATAACAAGAAACATTCAAGGAAGTGAAAAATAAAGGAAATGGTACTCAAACACATAAGGGCTGCACACTGTGAAAAGCAAATATGAAACTGTGGAAACCAACTGTATCAGTCAGCCTTCTGCTACTATAACAAAATGTGCAGAATAATCAACTTATTAGAAGAAAAGGTTTTACCTCATTACTTCAGAGGTTTCAGTTCATGACTAATGGACTCAGTTGCTCTGGGTCTATAATGTGAACACACACAAGACCATAACCTACAAATAACACCAAATTAAGGACAGAGACTCAGCATTTGGGTCTTTGGGGCACATTCAGATCTAGTCTATAGCACTCTGGTGAAAAGTAATGAAGGATGGTCAGTCAGTGGATGTCTAGCCTCCATCTCCCACATGGCTATGAAGCTTCTGCGGGAAAGGATTATTTTTATTCTTATTGACCAAGTTATTTATTTACTTTATATTCTAATCACAGCTTCCCCTCCCTTGTCTCCTCCCAGTCCCTCCCTCTCACCTTTCCTCCCCCTATTCTACACTTTTCCTAAGAAAAGGGGAGTCCTCCCATGAATGTCAATCAGCCTTGGCATATCAAGTTGTAGTAAGATTTGTCACAGCTTTTGTTGAGTCATGACAAGGCATCCCACTTAGGGGAAAGGAATACAAAAGCAGACAATGTAGTCGGAGACAGCTTCTGCTTTAAGAATCCCACATGAAGACCAAGCTGCACAACTGTTACATATGTGCAGAAAGCCTAGGTCAGTCCCATGTGTTCTATCTGGTTGGCAGTTCAGTCTTTTTGAGTCCCTACAGGCCCAGATTAGTTCATTTTGTAGGTTTTCTTGTAGTGTCATTGACCCCTCTGGCTCTTTCAATCCTTTCTCCCCCTCTTCCACAGGATTACCCAAGCTCCACTTGTTTGGCTGTGGGTCTCTGCATCATTTTCCATCAGTTGCTAGATGAAATCTCTCTGATGACAGTTATGATAAGCTCCTGTCTGCAAGTATAAGAGAATATAATTAATAGTGTCAGGGGTGGACTTCCTCTTATGACATGGATATAAAACTGGACCAGTCACTGTTGGAAGTAATATAGCAGGGACTCAAGGTAGATCAATTTCCAATTTTCTGAGCAACTGCCAAATTGATTTCCTGAATGGTTGTTCAAGTTTGCACTCGCATCAGAAATGGAGGAGTGTTCCTCTTCCTTCATATCCTCACCAGCATGTGCTGTCCCTTGAATTTTTTACCTTAACCATTCTGAAAGGTATAAGGTGAAATTTCAGAGGTTTGTTGTTGTTGTTGTTTGTTTGTTTGTTTGTTTTTTGCATTTCCCTGATGACTAAGGATGTTGAACATTTCTTTAAGGGCTTCTTGGCCTGAAGTAGAAACTTAAGGGTTGTTTGGAAAGTCAACTGTGTTAGATAGTGTTTTGCTCGGGCAAGCATGTGAAGTTTTTTCCTGAAGGGGACACAGGTAAAAGGCTAAGGTAGACTCAAGAAGGCATGTTTAGCTGAAGCAGACACAGGTGAAAGGATATTCTGCTAAAGCAAGCACTTGATGAAGGATTCTTTGGTAGACATGTATGTATTGATCTGTCTTATATTGCATACTTGAGCTGCATTTGTTGGGACTCCAGAAAGAGAAAACCTTCTGGTGGTGTGCTGTATCTTCTTCCTGCTTCTGGGGTTAGGGTTAGGAGTAGGGTTAGGGTTAGGGTGAGGGTGAGGGTTAGGGTTAGACTGATTGGCAGAGTGACGTCAGCTGAGACAAGCACACATGCTAAGGCAAGACAAATGCCTAGGCAAGACCCATGGAGGACAAGTGATGTTTGGATGGTTACAAATAGGACTCTATGGACAGTGGAGGGGGCTGAACTTGGCTTGCTTATAGAGTGAACTGTGCAACTCTTGTTGGTCTCTCCTCTTCACTGATCTTTGCTTCTTTGAGAGAGACACAACTGAGAGTGCTTCCTGGTATTCCTGTTGACCCTGATCTCTCCTGCTGACTTGTGCT